>CM050323.1:142117040-142135433 GCA_027475135.1 Bactrocera correcta | reverse complement strand
AACAAGACTGCGCCATACCCACACATCTCATCAATCAATGGATTTATTGAGATAACACTTCGGTGTGCAGATACCTTCACGTTTTGGGCTAGTCGATTGACCACCGGGGTCGTGTAATATCATCCCTTTTAGACTTCAGATCTTAGAGCGTGCCTTTCGCCTGTTACCATTCGAAATGCTCGAACGAGTCATTAAAAATTCCAATCCGTGCATAGACCATCGGAGTCGGAGCCGCGACCAACATTTGAAAGAGATAATATTTAAAAAATAAAATCCAAAGCATTTTCTTTCGAATGATAATAAGCATTCCCATTAAGTTTCTATTTTTTTCTTTAAAAAGTTCCCTACTTTTTAAAATTCGAATTGGCCTCCCTATAAATTTTTAACAGACATATTTGCTTTATGTTGTATGTTGGGTTAGTATCGACCCGATTTTATCTATTAATTGTTATCATGCCACATACTAACCGAAATAATGTTCCCTGGATTTCATTAAGGCACCACACATGTAATCAGTAAAGTAAAGGCAGCCGGATGTTCGAAAATCCTGATATTAGTTATATGAGGGCTAGCTCCAGCTTTCGGCCATATTTTTCTATTTTTGGTACAAAGATACTCTGTTTTAAGGAAAACAAATTTGAGATAACTCAAATATTGGCCGATATATACAGTATAAAGTCATTCAGAAATTCGAATATCTTCATAATAGGTAAATGGGGGCTTAAGGAAGTATTGGGCTGATACACAGAGGTACTATTGTCCGGAAATAATTTTCTGAATTTCAATTGTATATCCCATACATTGACCGATATTTTATTGGTCCAAAGTTAACTATAGGTTCAGGGGTCCTCATATTTGGAACCTAGGGGCTTAAACCACGTACTAAATTCGTTTAAAAACAGTAAAGCGCTTCCCGGGATATGTGATTTCACAAAAAACTGGACACACTCATCTATCAATTTTCACACCGGCTCTCATAAAGCCCTCTTATACAGTCTTGGGTGTAAAAATTAACGTTTATTACGCATTTAGTTACATATTTAATGTGGATTTAGTAGTTTTGAACAGCACCGTTATACGGAGAGTGAGCGACGTTATCTTCCAATTTCATCCATTTTAACACTATCTATCTATATTTTCGAGAAGGAACCTATCGTCACCTGAAATGCAAAATAACGTAACCAAATTTTTGGAAATTTGCAGTGGCATGAATGAAACACCAAATAAAATGGAACATGAGTGAAATAAAATTTTAATATTGGTTAAAACTGGTTTATATCTGATCGCAGAACCTGAAAACGTTGAGCATATGTAATATTATGTATGTTATTTGAAGCAGTGAAGCGTAATCAATAAGACACTCAATTTCGAATTTTTTTATGATACGTTATTTTGCATTTCAGGTGACGATATATACTTACATTAAACGTATTAGAGGGGGGGGGTCACGCACTTTTTCAAATTTTATTGCCAACGGTGCTTCTTGATATTGCGATCCGTATATATAATGTATAGTATATATAACCTTACATCTATCTCGATTAGTTTAAGATGATACATACAACCTTTAAGTGAGCAAAAGTATTATACTTACTTTGTAACAACATGTCGCAAGAGTATAAAAAATAATAACTAAAAATCAAATACGGGCGCGATGCAATACAAAATAAATGAAAAAATAAATACAAATATCATATGTATGTAGGTACTTATATAGTATACTGTAACATATTAAAAACACACTAAAAACAGTAAAGCTATAGCAAAAAGAATCTACATAAGGCACCGGAGACCACTCTAATAAGTAACGGATAAAATTAATATAAGAGAAATTAGAGGAGAAGAATACACATAAGTATTGCTACCCATAAATATAAGAATATGAGTCCATATAATTTAAATTTTAAAATATAATACATAGATGTAATTAAGCAGAAATGTAGATACATATATTTTTTTCTATAGTTTTAACAGTATTTCGGTATATAATTAATTATAAAAAATCCCACGGTTCTTTACTGTAAAAATAAACAGTAAGGTAGTTCACATGTATTTATAGAAATAACAGAAAAACGAAAACGAATAACGAAGGAGCGGATATCCATCATTTCTAGTCTGTGTTTCCGAAAGAAAAGCACGTGGATAGCGTTTCGTGTACTTATTGTCAGACATATACTATAAACCGAAAAGGGATTGTAGTGTCTGGAAGGTCCATGAATATTGGTTTTCATTACTTCGTATAATTTTCGCAGAAATGATTTTATCAATTCGATATGGTGTAACCACCTTCCACCATTCAAAGAAAAATGTGTGCGTGCGATGAACCTCTCTTTTGACACTCAACAGAGCATATGTTGCATCTCACAGCACCATATATACGTTGCTTCAAGAAAAGGTTGTTTGAAGACTCGTGCTGTGACATTGCGAACATTAATTCCACATGTATAACATCGCATCCTGGGAGTACTTGGTCATGTGTCTTGTGCTGCCAATATACAATAGCAAAAAGAACGCCGACCGATATTAGCGCGACCTCTTCGTGGCATCGTAACAAATTTCAATCTGTAATTTATCACTTTGCGTGAAACACACATAACGTTTTTACTGAATAATCTTATATATAACAAGAAAAAACGTTAACTTCGGTTGCACCGAAGCTAAATACCCTACACAGGTGCATTTCCGTTAGTAACTATGTGTCCAGTTGGATGGAAGGTATATGCTATAGTAACCCGTTCTGAACAAGTTTCTTAGAGATTACATTGTTACCTTAAAAAATAATCTATACCAAATTTCGTGAATATATCATGTCAAATGTGAAAGTTGTCCATACAAGAACTTGATTCCGATGCTCAGTTTGTATGGTAGCTATATGCTATAGTTAACCGATCTGAACGATTTTCTTGAATATTACATTTTTGCCCTAGAAAATAATCTATACCAAATTTGGTGAAGATACATTGTCAAATGCGAAAGTTTTCCATATGGGAACTTGATTCCGATCGTTCAGTTTATATGGCAGCTATATGTTATAGTGGTCCGATATCGGCCGTTCCGACAAATGAGCAGCTTCTTGAAGAGAAAATGAGGTTTGCGAAATTTTAAAAGGATATCTTAAAAACTGAGGGACTAGTTCGTATATATACAGACAGACGGACAGACAGACGGACAGACAGACGGACATGGCTAAATCGACTCAGCTCAACATACTGATCATTTATACATATATATGTATACTTTATAGGGTCTCCGACGCTTCCTTCTGGGTGTTACAAACATCGTGACAAACTTAATATACCCTGTTCAGGGTATAAAAATGAATCGCAAAATGTGTTGCTAAGCGCATAACTCAACAACGCCTGGACCAATTCTTCTTTCTAAATGTTCGTTGAGGCTCAAGGATGGCTTTTACGGCAAGAAAATTTAGAATAATTGCCGGAACACCCCACCCCTGCACCAATCTTGATGAAATTTGCAGAAGTTGTTCGTTGTGGATCGGGGAAGGTTTAGAAATAAAAATACCTCAAACTTTTCATGAGGAAAAGTCGGAAAATTGGACAATTCTAAAAAGTAACTTTCTTCCATACAAATTTTTTTCAATTTCTGTTTGTTTTGTTTTTCAATATTTTGATTTGTAAATAATTTGAATCGTTCAATTTCGGTCGCTTGCTTTTTTATTCCTCTGTTAGACGTTTTACACCTTTGAGATATTTTCCTAGCTTCGTTTCTTGCAAGTTGCAAGAGTATCAAATGTTCGGTTGCACCCGAACTTAGTGCTTCCTTACTTGTTGGTGCTGCAATTTTTGTTTTTATTATTATTTGAAAACACTTGACAAATTTAGTAGTAATTTGGCCCAATTAGAGATGATAGAAACTCATTAGAATACCGAAAAGTCACTAAACCGACTTCAACAAAAAAGTCACTATTAGTGACGCCAGACTTCTGGCCAAATACCGGTACAATTGGAATTTTATTGGTTAGTGTTCTATGAGGATGGGGTCATGTGTAGAAGTTCACGCAAGTGAGGAAAGTTCTCTGATCGCCATTCACTTGGGAGTGGCCAGAAACGATTCTTTTACATATGACTCAAGCAGCTCACGACTTCCGGTCTTTGACCAAGTATCCTCTGGGTAGCCTAAGAACATCCGTTTGAAGGCGAGCTAAAGTGAGAAGGCGAAACACCCGTGCATAGGGTTGTGCGCTTGGTTTGGGACCCGCCACGTAAAAAAACACCCCCAATGAAAACCAACAATCAGCCTCGGATGAGAGCCCCCCCTTTTGATGACGACCATGGCAAACGAAATAAGGACTATGATTTGAGGGCATGCACCTGGAATGTCCGGTCCCTTAATTGGGAAGGTGCCGCTGCCCAGCTGGTAGATGTCCTCGTAAAGATAAAGGCTGACATCACCGCCGTCCAAGAAATGCGATGGACGGGACAAGGACAGAGACGAGTAGGTCCTTGTGACATTTACTACAGTGGCCATATAAAGGAGCGCAAGTTTGGTGTTGGATTCGTGGTGGGAGAGAGACTCCGTCGCCGAGTACTATCATTCACTCCGGAGAATGAACGTCTAGCCACAATCCGCATCAAAGCGAGGTTCTTCAACATATCGCTGATTTGCGCCCACGCCCCGACAGAAGAGAAGGACGATGTGACCAAAGATGCCTTTTATGAGTGCTTGGAGCGCACTTATGAGAGATGCCCCCGCCACGATGTCAAAATCGTGCTTGGCGACTTCAATGCCAGGGTGGGCAAAGAAGGTATCTTTGGCACTACGGTCGGTAAATTCAGCCTCCACGCGGAAACATCCCCAAATGGGCTGAGGCTGATCGACTTCGCCGGGGCCCGAAATATGGTTATCTGTAGCACTAGATTCCAGCATAAGAAGATACATCAAGCTACCTGGCAGTCTCCAGATCGAAAAACCACCAACCAGATCGATCATGTTGTGATAGACGGAAGACACGTCTCCAGTGTTTTAGATGTGCGTGCGCTCCGAGGTCCTAACATCGACTCGGACCACTATATTGTTGCAGCCAAAATACGCACCCGCCTCTGTGCAGCAAAAAACGAACGCCAACAAGCACAAGGATGGTTCGACGTCGAGAAGCTGCAATCACAACAGACAGCCGAACGTTTTTCTACTCGGCTTGCACTCCTGCTCTCTGAGAGCACTCGTCAACAACTCGGTATAAGGGAACTGTGGGACGGCATTTCAAACTCCTTACGTACAGCTGCAACCGAAACCATTGGTTTTCGGAAAGTGCAGAAGAACAGCTGGTACGACGAGGAGTGCCGTGTCGCAGCGGAGAGAAAACAGGCTGCCTACCTCGCAACGTTACGATCGATACCGAGAGTTGAAGAGGGAAGCGAGACGCATTTGTAGACAGAAAAAGAAAGAGGCCGAAATGCGTGAGTACGAAGAGCTTGATAAGCTGGCCGACAGGGGTAATGCTCGAAAATTCTACGAAAAGATGCGGCGGCTTACAGAAGGTTTCAAGACCGGAGCATACTCTTGTAGAACCCCCAAAGGTGATCTAGTTACCGATGCCCAGAGCATACTTAAATTATGGAGGGAACACTTCTCCAGCCTGCTGAATGGCAGTGAACGCACAACACCAGGAGAAAGCGAACCCGATACCCCAATCGATGACGATGGAGCAGACGTTCCATTGCCCGACCATGAAGAAGTTCGAATAGCAATTGCCCGCCTGAAAAACAACAAAGCGGCAGGGGCCGATGGATTGCCGGCCGAGCTATTCAAACACGGCGGCGAAGAGCTGATAAGGTGCATGCATCAGCTTCTTTGTAAAATATGGTCGGACGAAAGTATGCCCAACGATTGGAATTTAAGTGTGCTATGCCCAATCCATAAAAAAGGAGACCCCACAATCTGCGCCAACTACCGTGGGATTAGCCTCCTCAACATCGCATATAAGGTTTTGTCGAGCGTATTGTGTGAAAGATTAAAGCCCACCGTCAACAAACTGATTGGACCTTATCAGTGTGGCTTTAGACCTGGTAAATCAACAACCGACCAGATATTCACGATGCGCCAAATCATGGAAAAGACCCGTGAAAGGAGAATCGACACACACCACCTCTTCGTCGATTTCAAAGCTGCTTTCGACAGCACGAAAAGGAGCTGCCTTTATGCCGCGATGTCTGAATTTGGTATCCCCGCAAAACTAATACGGCTGTGTAAACTGACGTTGAGCAACACAAAAAGCTCCGTCAGAATCGGGAAGGACCTCTCCGAGCCGTTCGATACCAAACGAGGTTTCAGACAAGGCGATTCCCTATCGTGCGACTTTTTCAACCTGCTTCTGGAGAAAATAGTTCGAGCTGCAGAACTTAACAGAGAAGGTACCATCTTTTATAAGAGTGTACAACTGCTGGCGTATGCCGATGATATTGATATCATCGGCCTCAACACCCGCGCCGTTAGTTCTGCTTTCTCCAGACTGGACAAGGAAGCAAAAGAAATGGGTCTGGCAGTGAACGAGGGCAAGACGAAATATCTCCTGTCATCAAACAAACAGTCGTCGTACTCGCGACTTGGCACTCACGTCACTGTTGACAGTCATAACTTTGAAGTTGTAGATAATTTCGTATATCTTGGAACCAGCGTAAACACCACCAACAATGTCAGCCTAGAAATCCAACGCAGGATAACTCTTGCCAACAGGTGCTACTTCGGACTAAGTAGGCAATTGAGAAGCAAAGTCCTCTCTCGACAAACAAAAACCAAACTCTATAAGTCTCTCATAATTCCCGTCCTCCTATATGGTGCAGAGGCTTGGACGATGACAACAACCGATGAGTTGACGTTGCGAGTTTTCGAGAGAAAGGTTCTGCGAAAGATTTATGGTCCTTTGCGCGTTGGCCACGGCGAATATCGCATTCGATGGAACGATGAGCTGTACGAGATATACGACGACATTGACATAGTTCAGCGAATTAAAAGACAGCGGCTACGCTGGCTAGGTCATGTTGTCCGGATGGATGAAAATACTCCAGCTCTGAAAGTATTCGACGCAGTACCCGCCGCGGGAAGCAGAGGAAGAGGAAGACCTCCACTCCGTTGGAAGGACCAAGTAGAGAAGGACCTGGCCTCGCTTGGAATATCCAATTGGCGCCACGTAGCGAAGAGAAGAAACGACTGGCGCGCTGTTGTTGACTCGGCTATAATCGCGTAAGCGGTGTCTACGCCAGTAAAGAAGAAGAAGAAGTGTTCTATGTAAATACACAGATGGACAAAATTATTCGCCACTGAACATGCTGAATTGGGCTCAAAATAAAAACAAAATATTCTAAGTGTTAGTTTTTAGGTTATATTTTAACAAACAATATTCCGTTCATTCAAAGCTCCTATGAAAAATAATAAATCATAATATTTAAGCTAAAAATCCAGAAAGTTCAAAAATATCTATGTCAACTGCAGGCGTGGATAATCTCATTTTCATAGCTGAGACTATGAAAAAAGAAGACCATTTTAAAAACCAATTTGAAAGACAGCGCTTACAATCTTTGCTTGGGAAATGATTTTTATTTCAACATAATGATCCCAAACATACGGCTGAGATTGTACAGCTTTGGCTTATTTATAATGTACCCCATTTAATTAGCACACCTCCCCAGTTACCGGACCTTAACCCTATCGATCATTTGTAGGATTTGCTAGATAAAAAAGTTCAAATCACAACATAACGTCGAAAGAGCAGCTTAAAATAGATTTTCCGAAGAATGTCTAACACAAAAAACTAGTGTATGCGCAATCGTTGTCAGGAAGTCATTTAACGAAAGGGGTTGCAAACAAATATTGAAGTTTGTATAAACGTTACATATGTATCTTACATACATATACATATGTACATATATAAAAATTAATCGCAAAATGTGTTGGTAAGCGCATAACTCAAAAACGCCCGGACCAATTTTGCCAATTCTTTTTTTAAAATGTTCGTTGAGGCTCTAGGATGGTTTTTACGGCAAGAAAAATTCGAATAATTGCCGGAAAACCTCTAAAAACAGCTCTTTTCTTTTTCCCATACAAAAGAATGAATGTTTATTTATTAGTAACGCCATGGGAACGACTGAACCAATTTTGATGAAATTTTCAGAGAATGTTCCGTGTGGATCGCGGAAGGTTTAGAAATAAAAAAAACCTCTATGCTTCTCATGGGGAAAAGTCGGAAAATTGGACAATTCCAAAAAGTTAAATTTTTCCATACAAATTTTTTGTTCAACTTTTTTTGTTTTGTTTTTCAATTATTTGAATCGTTCAAATTTGTCGTTTGCTTTGTCGTTTGAAAATTATTCAGTGAAAATGTTATGTGTGTTGCACACAAAGTGATCAATTGTTACGATGCGACGAAGAAGTCGCGGTAATATCGGTCGACGTTCTTTTTGGCATCAACATACATTAGCAGCCCAAGGCACATGACCGAGTCCCCCAGGATACGATGACATACCTGCGGTACTATGGGTCGCGGTCAATCAGAAAGCGATCGTCACGTTGTCACAATAAGACTTTTCAAACAACAGCTTCGATGGACTTTATTTTGAAGCAACGTATGTATATGTGGCTAAAGAGATGTTTTCGGCACGCACACATTCTTCTTTTAATGGTGGATGGTGGTTACACCAGATCAAATTGATGAAATCATTCAGTCATGCGGAAATTCCTGATGCAAAGAAAGATCCAGTATTATACGAAGTGATGAAAACCAACGAAACACTATCCACGTGCTTTTCTTTCGGAAACACAAACTGGAAATGATGTACGTATATCAACTGCATCGGCGTCGCTCACCAGACGACAATGGCAGAACATTTCGCATTCAATTTAGAGGCGTGAATATCAAACAACACATCGAAGTTGACAACACTTGGATCGTACTATATTCACCACTGTTGTCTAATTCACATTCAAAAGTCATGTCAATGTTGCATATTGCAATTTGTTGTAATCGATAAAATACGTTTGTAAGTACGTCACCAAATGAAGCAATATGGCGGTCATTGGTCTTGAACGATTCGGTCGATACGTGAACTGTAATGAAGCACTTTGTAGGATATTTACTTTTGCAATTCATGAACGCTTTCCGACTGTTGTGCGTCTCGAAGTTAATTTGGAGAATGATCAAAGAGTATATTTCTACCCAGAGAATACAGTATATCCAGAGGAAACACCGGCACCAACAAAATTAATGTTTACGAGTTTTTTCTCAACGTTCGTCAGTGAACCGTGTGCGAGAGCTTGCTCTATTTGTTGCTCTATTTGGAAATGCCTCGGTATTATACATAGAATGCGTCGTCGAAAAAATAGTTACGCAGAAAGCAAGGCCAACCAGTAGATGAACATCTGGGTGTGTTCTCAAGTAATGCATTAGAACGAATTTACGCAATCCCCCCGAAAAACGACGATTGCTTACATCTGTGGTTCAAATTCCTTTGAGTCATTGCATACTGTGAATGGTACGGGGTGTGCAACTTTTTGAGTATCATGCCAGCATTTACAGTTGCTGGAACATGATAATCACTGGAATCTAACGATGGACGATGCGATAGCTACTTCGAGTGCCACTGAAGTTCGCACACTTTTCGAGATGACCGGCCTTCAAATCCGCGTCAATTATGGGATACGACCAAAAATTATATTGCCGAAGACATTTTACATCGTATACGCTAAGAATTGGAAATGAGTCGAAAGATGGAATCATCGCGAATGTTTACACGAACATTGGTCAAATTATCGTAAGTACGATTCCTTGAGTGCACGCGCAATGTCAGTTCCCACAAATATTTATATTGTTGACTTAAACAAAGTCAAATTCCGGGAGACTTGCGTATAACAAATCGATCGATCGTCTTGGCAATGAAGACGACACCGTGAATTATCCAGTGGAATTTCTAAATTCTTTGGAGAGGCTTGGTATGCTACCGCGTCATTTGCGTCTCAAAGTTGGATCTGCATATATGATGCTTCGCAATCTGATTGTGACGCATCTATAAGTATAAGGGGCAGAATGCTTGATTCTACGGATTTATTTTGAGTTCTGACGATTTGCCATTTCAGTTCAGACGTATTCCGTTTCCAGTGAAAATGGAATTTGAGATGACGATCAATAGGATAGTCGTATAGTGGGTGGCATAAATTTGGAAATGCTATGTTTTCACACGGCCAGATATACATACGTGGAGTGCTTACGAGTTGGTGCTTACGCACCGGAACAGAAACCAAAAAATGTTGTTTATCAAGCTGCGTTACATTGAAAAAAATGTAGAAAAATCGCAAATAAATGATTATCAGCACAATATGAATTTTTACTTTTTCATCTCAAAACACTTATTTTCTCGCAGGACAACTTTTTTCCAAGCAATTTTTGAACTTTTTGGTGTTTTTGAACTTAAATATTGACATTCATTACTTTTCATTTATGTTTTTTGTCAATAATAATTGTGTGGAACATTGTTTATTGAAATATAACCAAAAACTAACATTTAGAATATTCTTTTTTATATAAGTTTTCAAAAAAGTCTTGCAGTATTTTCGCTAGTTGGCGCTGAAAGCGCGTAGTTCAAGTTTTATTCGTCGCGTCGGGTCATGCTCTACCTTTTTGGAAAGCTCATTTCACGCGCTATTTGATTGATTGTCGTTTCTTTTAAGTCGTTCGTTAGCTAAAGCGTCGCAAACATGGAGCAAAATAAAGAGAAAATACGGCATTTTTGTGCAGTTTATGGACCCGATACAGTTTCCATTTCCACCGCACAATGATGGTTTCAACGTTTTCGTTTTGATGTAGAGGTGGTCGGAGATGCGCCACGCTCCGGAAGGCCTGTCGTCGAAAATTGCGATAAAATCGCTGAATTGGTCGAAAGAGACCGGCATAGTAGTCATCAAACCGTTATAAACCATTTGAAGAAGCTTGGAGTCACTAAGAAGCTCGATGTATGGGTGCCACAAGAATTGATTCAATAAAAATACCGCAAGACTTTTTTGACAACCCATTATTTTGAGCTTAATTCATGTAGAGCATGTTCAGTGGCGAATACTTTTATCCATCTGTGTATGTTAACATTCCATTGTCACATGTTTTAAGTTTGTTGCTTAACGGAAACGTTTATTGAATTTGACGGATATAGTATACCTGTTCATATAAACATTGAGATAATTATAATGAGAATTAGAAAGGCTTTCATAATTATTACCTACATACAAAAAATAAATAATAAGGGCACTAATTTATTCATTTTTCATATTGCAAAGAATACTATCGAAAATGGTCCCGCGTAGTTGCAACTTTGTCGCACTATGAATTGAATGCAAAAATGGACATCTTTTTGGCAAATTATACTTGTATAAATTATTTTCTGTCAAGTTTATTAGGGCAATTTGTGGCGCCCTTCAGATTCTGATTTACCATTCCATCTTATGATCGATCTAGCCTAAGTCGGATCTCCCGAAATAGTTGTTATTGTAGGTGCGTGCTTCTCATGGCAAATCCTCATAGTTGCGAGACGTTTTTCTATAGCTGCGTTGGAGATCTTTGTTCTAACGAACGGGATACCCCACCATATGTTAACCAACTACTAATTACGCATTTTGTTATAATAAGTAGGTAGTCGTATATTTCCAGTGCTACCAATCACATTGTGTCAACCATATAGTGTTGGAAAGGTCAGATTTTAAATCTCAGTTAGCCAAAAAAAATCAAATTTGGGGAAGTTGAAAAAAGTTACAGATATTCAAAAATGAGTGAAAACAATGAAGAAATTAGCTTTGTTTTGAAATTTTTTTTAAATAAAGGGAAGAATGCCACCCAAACCACCAATGAAATTTACGGAGACGATGCTGCATCAGCTCGTGTGGCGAAAAAATGGTTTGCTCGCTTCCGTTCTGGAAATTTCGATGCGAAAGATGCACCTCGGTCTGGTCGACCTATAGTTGAAAAAGCCGATGAAATTATAGAAAAGACTGACCAAGTCCACCACATAAGCAACCATGACATCGCTAAGGAACTTAACATTTATCATCAAACGGTTTTGAACCATTTAAGAAAGGCTGGCTATAAAAAGAAGCTCGATGTTTGGGTAAAACATAAATTATATGTGAAAAATTTAATGAACCGAATAAACATCTGCTATTATTTGATGAAATCGAACCATTTCTGAAGCGAACGGTAACAGGAGACGAAAGTGGATCAAATACGACCATAACGTGCGAAAAATAAGTGTGATGAAGCTCAACAAATGGTCGTAAAGCCACGAATGACGCCTCGAAAGGTTATGCTGAGTGTTTGGTGGGATTCGAAAGGAATCATCCACTATGAGCTGCTCCAGCCTGATCGAACGATTGATTCTAGATTTTACTTCCAACAACTGATGAGATTGAAGCAAGGAATAATAATGTCTTCAGCGGAAAAATGGCAAAAAGTGATCTATCAAAGTGATATTTACATATTTCATTAAAGTTTATTATACTTGTAAATATAAAAAAAAAATAAGTTGAAGTTTGATTAGAACTACGAACGGACTTTTTCGACTACTTTACTTAAAATTTGGAAACAGTTTTGCTATTCATCTGTTGTTGATAATAAATTAAAGAAAAAGTAAATTATTTTCGGTTTTTTTTCGTTTTGTGAAAGATAACGTTTTAAGAATAAATAGCAGGATGAATCCGCAAATTATCACATTTTACCTTCTTGTATAATTTTGTTTAAATCTTGCATTTTTGATTTTTGAATATAATATATAAAGGAAAATTACACAATATTTCAGGAATGATAATACGAACGTAGTATTTTTTGCATATGTTTGTCAAATTTTTCAATTCTGGTGTTAATTAGTTGGGTATTATATATGTATAAAGAAAAAGTTTAAAATTTTTCACTTCAGAAAAATTTGTATTATGTGATAATACGAATAGAGGAACGAATCATTCTCTACTGAAGATTACTTTTATGAATCTTTTTTCCATCAATTAATACGGTCATTTTTTTAATTACTTTCTCAATGAAAACTATCGGACTTGTTCCCAAGTCTTTTATTTCGTTTTAAGAAAAATTTATCTCCTGGCCTATTCGATTTTAATAATCTATAATCTTTAATATTTTGTGTTTTTTCCTGAGTTTCGACAAATTTTCTTTTGATATCTTCTGGATTATCTGTTGCATAACTATGAAATGCGTTAATTGGCCCAGCATAACTGCTTAAATTAGTGAAGCAGTGAAAGCATAATGCCAGGAGAAGGCGAATCCGATTCCCCAATCGATGACGATGGAACAGACGTTTCAATGATTTCCATATTCTTTAAGATGATTAACAAAGACAAATTCTGTATCCTGACACGTTTTTCAATTTCCATGAAAGCACACAGTTATCCAAAACAATTGCAGACTTGCATTTTGAATGTCAGAATAAGCACAGCGAATGTTCGTAAAAGAGAAGCAGAATACACCCACGTACCTAGAACTTCCGGTGCATTCAAATACTCGTCGAAATTCCAACACACAAAAAACACGTGACAAATTACTGTATTTTTTATTTGAACTACCGCCCACCTCGCCCTCGCCCTAAATTTTTTCTTCACATACTTCTTTTTTGACATTTTGCAACTCGTTAGCTTTTCGAATATCCTTTGGCGGAGAAAAAATTAAAAAAAACACGAACTGTCAACAACGCATTCTCGTGCAATTTTCAATTTTGAAACGTTTGATTTGCATTTGAATTTGAATTTGCATTTGAATGGCAAAATTGCAATGCGCTGCACATAACAACCAGCGCATGTGTTGTTTTCCATCCATCAAACAATTTTCGGCATTCAGTGACAATCGCCAATCATCGGCGAACAATCAGCAGCATGTCAAACACGATTCGCCGCGACAATTGCAGTTTTTTCAGAACTTCTCTTTATTTTACATGTACATGTACATGTACATACAAGTATGTTTGTGTAAATCTGTTAACGCACTTGCAGTCGAAAGTCAAGTTTGTTCATCTACGTACATTTTAATTGTTTAAGAAAACATATGCATTTAATTTCATTGAGTGACTACACATATTGTCCCGGTGTAAAGTCAGCTGAAGAATTGGAAATCAATATATCGGGTATCTTGGGGCTGAAATAAGGACTGGATTGATTGGCATTACTCAAGTATACTCAAGGTCATGTTTGCACACAATCACACAACAGTATACACAATATAAATATGTACTTTTAAGATATCTGACAAAGAAGTCGACTGGAAGTTAAAAAAAATTAGGTACTATATGGGACCTAATGTTATCTATTATGGACCTCATGGCATACGATTACCCAATAGAGATACGCCTTGTGTCTCTGTAACACGAGTATAATTCACATATACCGATATAAGTATGTATATATATGTGTGTTGTATAATGCAAACCCGAAGTTTGAAAATTTCAAATAAGATACCTAGGTCCTAGAGGAAGTATTGGCCTGATTTCTCCTATGTGAACCGATATTTTTGGTAAAAAGCCAGCCGTTTGCACTTACATAGGTTGACACATTTGGTATTTGTGTGCTTGAAAACTTTCAGTCCAATTTTGTTGATTTTTAGTCGTGAGATGGCATTACTTCAGGCACTATTTACGAAAAGTAGTTTTCCAAGAACTTCCTTTATACTACACTTATACACGGCAAAGTGAAAGAACCAGTTGGAATTAAATATTCTAGTACTCGTATATCGGAACTAGGTGTGGTTGTGGTTCGATTTTGCGCTTTTTCACAAAGTGACATAAGAACGGCATTTTCCAATTTTTGTACCGGTTCTTATGAGATGATGAGATACATCTATTAATTTATTACACTTTTCTTAGTTTTCTATATAATCGTTATAATAAAAGAGGTTCCGGTTATCATCTGATTTCACCATCAGCAGGTTAAAATGGTTTCAGTGCATTGGGAGACCATATTTAACCTATTAAGGGGTTAGAGGTAGTTAGAATTTTCAAAAAATTAATTTTTTTTGTATTTTCGTTAAGTAAAATATCTTAGAAAATATTCCCTGAAAATTTCACGTTGATCTGATAATTAGTTTTTGAGTTATTCGAGAAATAAGAAAGAGAGCTCGGGCACTTCAAAGCGCTAGTGTGAAACTTTAAACACGTTTTTCTCAAAACTATGTTTTTTGAATCCGTGACAACTGTAACTCGAAAACCATTCAGTAGAATGTAATGAAATTTATACAGCTTTAGAATACATAATCAACTCGGGCCTGACCGAAGGATTTTTATTTTTTCGAAACTTCCGATTTTTTAAGACCAATTAACTGTTGATTTTTTCGCAAAAATTTAGAAAACAATTTCCTGACCCCGCCATTTTGTTAATTTTGAAAAAAAAAAAAAAAAAAAATCCTTCGATTAGACCCGGGATTATCTATGTACATATTTATAAAACTAATTTTTTTGTGCGATTGTTTTCAGATGAATCTCTAAGGACTTATGCTTGTCACCGCAAGTACTTTTTTTGGAACAGGGTCAACACAAAAAACTATAACTTTGGAAATCAATTTGTTTTTTTTTTTGAAATTTTCGTGACTTCAAGTGAACACATCATATAATAATGCCACATTACTACTTTTGTAAAATAATATGATTTAGCAGCAAAAAAAAATACTGGAAACTCTCTGTTTTTCGTGCCTCTGACTACCCCTAACCCCTGAAGGTGCGGAGCTCCCTTTTGAAAGATTTTAAATCACAAGTACGCGTTCTTTGTGATTTAGTTAAATCCCTTTACAGGTTTTCTTATATTGTAGGCGAGAGTATACTTCGATTTTGCTAATCGGCAATACAAACCTTCTTATGGTGTCAAGTAGCATGTTTACAAAATACTGATCACTTATATATATCATTAAAAGTATTATAATTCGGCAGAAATCTTGTCGAATCATTGCACAGAGCAGTGCAATATTTAAAAGGGAACGATAAAGTATATGCGTACAATTTCAAACTGATCCTAGAAGGGTAGAGTAGAACTCCAAATACGCAGTATAATGGATTAAAACTGTCTTAGTAGTCATTCGATGAATAATATACCACGTGCATTCCAAAAGACTGATGCCAAAACCTTGCCAGCCGATTTTTTGTCTTTCCACGCTTGAGAACCGTCCACTAGACTGACAGTCGATTGGATTCGGTTGATTTCACTGGTGCATAGCTCAAACTCAACAATATTTTGGTTTGTAATTTAACAGGCTGCTTCAGAAAAAATGTTATATCTCCTTAATTTAAAGTTATAATCTAACTAATAGAAATCATATAGATGGTATTAGTAGTACTATCTATGTATCAGCCATAGGAAAATGTGGACGGGTCCTCTAGTCTCTAATAAAAATCAAGGAGAAATACCAAGATAACACGTCGGCAAGTTAATATTAGTAGAAGAAGCTACTAAAAATCGATTGAGTGCATCTGAAATAGTTGTAAAACTAATTTCCCCAACTGGAAAAGAGGAGTTTAAAATATTTTAGCTGCAGACAGTAACATAAAAGCCATTGAGAAAACCAGAACTTAAGCATGTCTGTCTTGGAAGGTATGCACATTAAATTTGCGAAGAAGCGTATGAGTTGGATCGATAGCTGACAAAATGTGATTTTTCTGACGAAAAAAAATATATAGACGGATATGATGGGTTTAGTTTTTACTGATATGATCTGCGCGAAAATAATTCCCCTAGAAATAACTGCAATTTCAAGAGTGGATCTTTTATATGACGTGGGTTTTTCCTACCATGGAAAGCTCAAACTATGTTTTATTATGAGCAAAAAGGATTTGGAAATATATATTTAGATGTTGGTTCATTGAGTATTGAGAGGATATCGTCGAAAATAAGTTTACTTTTCAACAGTACAATGTCAGGACCCACGTTTCCTAAAAAGAAAAGGAGTGTTTTGCTTCGTGCTCTAAACCAATGCTTGAAATGGGGATTTAAACCCCATCGAATATGTTAGGGAGTATTTGCAACGGCTGAATATATGAATGGGTACCAGTACTTAGCGGCAAAGGAGCTGAAAACAGCAATTTTGGTGGCGAGGCTGAATCTGGACAGAGGTATACTGTAATATTTAATTGCCTTGATCCCAGCAGAACTTTCCAAAGTAATTAACAAAGATGGAAGTGCAAATTTTAAGCACATCGTTTTGGTGAGCTGCTTAAACTTGTGATCGCCTTCTTCCAGTGTCGCTCAAATATTACCCGTAAGTGGCATGGAAACTGAATAAAGCAAAAAAGGACTTTTTACGTCGAGAGAATCATTTGAGGGAAACTATGTGGGAGGCATAAGGCAATTATGGCAAAATGTTGAGTTTCTTTTTATAGGCGACATTTCTATGGTACTTTAGCTTTCGACTGAAGAGACCGGATGCTTGATTTGGTAGTCTAAATGTCTTACTCTTTGATGATCTAATGGAGTTACCACCTGTCCGAGGGCACAGCCAGAACATATGAAACCTGCCACAGATCTGTGGTGACAATTCCGCCTAGTTGAACTCCGACAAAACATGCGTCATCAAGAAGACACGACATTTATGTATATGTCGACGTGCTTAATGCTTTAAGAGTTGGGAAGTTGACGTCTAAGCCAGAAGAAAGAGTTTGATATTTTAAAAATATTTCATTTATTATTTAAAATGTAAAGTAAATATCTGCATTTTTATGTTTTCTACATACCTATATATTTATACTTTGAATACACAATTGTTCGCGTTTGAGTACAGTTATTTGAGGGGTACATTTATTTTTCAGGTTTACATACAATCAGAAAAATATATGCGTGCATATACTCGTACTACATGTTTGATTAAAGTGATAAGGTCAGCAGGGAAATGCACCGAGTGTGTCGTAAACAAAAAAATAGCAACAGAGAATAATGCAATGAATGAAAGAGTGGCTGAGTAAGAATGGACCAATAAGTGGTTGATTGAATGGCTGACAAAGTGTCGTGGTGATACGGTTGATTGAATTGGTATTTTTCTGTCGTTGCATCCATTGGAAGCATTTGTGAGTGATCCTTAATTACTCTTTTGTGTGGACGATTGCAAAAAACGCTTAAAAATGCATATTTTGATTTGCATCGCTCAGCATTTATGGACACAGGAATTTTTGTGAATATTTTAATTGCACTTTTGTGTACATAAATGCATCCAAACGTAATACCATTCACACGCTAAATAAGGATTTTTAACTTAATTTCGATTCTACTCGAATTCGAAGTCAATCAAGAATGGATTCTTGACATTCGATTTTAACGGTTAATTGACAAGTTTTAAAGTTGGCAAAACCCCGCGTAATAGATACAACAGTATCCAGACTTAGGCTGAACGGGCTGGAACCGTTCGCCTCTTTGGCTATTAGGAGGTAT
>CM050323.1:141866040-142116040 GCA_027475135.1 Bactrocera correcta | reverse complement strand
TCTCCTCGCAGCCTGCCGGTTGTAAACCGCGACCATTATTGGAATCAAAAACGTGATGGAGAGTTGATTTTGCATAACCTTCAACAGTTAATGGCACGTATCAATTTGGAACATATTTCACTGGGTATTCAGGATATATTTCAAATACAGGATGACCCAATTTCGCCAGATAGCTTTACCAATCAACGACTTTCAAGCTCTCCAGATCAACGCTTAGTCCTTCGCTTGAACAGGATACGTCTTAACTCCCGTCGAAGCAGAATACTTCTAAACC
Organism: Bactrocera correcta; assembly: GCA_027475135.1. NCBI lineage: Eukaryota > Metazoa > Arthropoda > Insecta > Diptera > Tephritidae > Bactrocera > Bactrocera correcta. The sequence continues at coordinate 142,115,766 of CM050323.1, read as the reverse complement.
GTATTAGAGATGTTGAAAGTCGTTTACATGCGATAATTGAAAAAGAAATACTTCGTGGAGTAGAAAATGAGCAAAGAAACGATATCCGTAATGCAGTTGGTATTGATCAATTGATCGGTGACATCCTATTGGGCAAGCGATCGATCGGTCAAGGTGTGAATCTTTTGAATATCTTGAGTGAAATTATACTCCAAACTGAGGACATTAACGCCAACTTTCAAACACTAAATCAAATAAGTATGGACACTGAAAATCCAATTTTACTGCATGTGCTTCGTCGTGTGGTTCAAATCGCTGATTTACAACGTCAGCAACAATTAGGTAGCTACAGTAAAGAAGATCTTCAAATGGATGGTGTTAGCATCAACGACGTAAGTGTTGACAAGTTACGAACATATGTGGATACTAGCGATGTAGATCTCATTAATGCCGTAACTTCAGCAAAGCAATTGAGAGGTCTTTCGCAACGTATGGTTGTCGCACGTCAACAACGTCTCAATCATCAAACATTCACCATCAACGTTGATGTTACCGCAAATCGTAACAAACGTGTAGTCGTCCGTACACTTCTTGGGCCTAAGATAGACATGTTCATTAGTGGAACACAATTAAACCGCCAACGCCAAAACTTTATTTTATTGGATACTTTCATAACGGACCTTCACAGCGGACGCAATGTAATCACGCGTAAATCTCACGACATTACCTGGACTGCACGTGATACGACCCCATTTACCGAAATCTACAAGAGTGTAATGCAAGCACTCGAAGGTGATGCGGACGTTACATTGGACCAAGTGCAAGGACAGAGTTGCCGCTTTCCACATCGCTTATTATTGCCACGCGGTCGAGTCGAAGGATTGCCAATGCAAATGCTGGTCATCATTACACCTGTGACAACTGATTGGCGACCTACGGTGCACCAGCTAGATATGGACCACGACGTTTGCGGTATGGGTATGAGCAACACGAGCTTGGATCAACTACCACTCGGCTTTCCGTTAGACCGCCCAGTAGAGAGTATGGAAGTGATTGGGTCCCTACCTAATGCACATTTAATGGATGTACAGATATTGCATAGTAAGCAGCTGGTTGCTGATGACTTTTATTGAAATACATGAGTCACTATCACTATATTTAACAAATCTGTGTAAAAATTAACTATATGTATGGTTGCCCTTAACCATTTTTGTTTGTTTATTGGATAAATATATTAGTTACAAATGTTCAGAACTCAGAAAAAAGTTTCATTATTAAATTGCTGCTTATCAACTATTATAGATATCAAGAATAAAAATGAGTCGTTTTGTCTGAAAATATTATGCCCATCTACGAACTAATATTTTTTTTTTTTTTTTTTTTGTAGTAAGGAACCCGGTTGCCAAGTTTCGTCAACATATCTGCATTTTTACTCAAGTTACAGCTTGCACAGACGGACGGACAGACAGTGACCCGGATTTTAACTCCTCTCGTCATCCTGATCTTTTATATATATTATAATATTCTATTTCGAGTATTTTTTGGTGATACGTTTAACCGTAAGGTGAACAAGACCATGAAGTTTAAAGTTAAGGTTAAAGTCCATAGTAACTTCCAAATCAACAAAATTAAAAACTTGCTCTAGTCTATAGTATTTTATTACATAAGGAGTGTGATGCCGAGCTCTACGGAAAAGGATATCATATTACATTTTATGAGAAACGGGTATCATGGTATACGATATAAAGTGAACCAAATGTTTTAAAATCTGTATATTAGATATAAGGGGAAGGACTAGGGGAAGGACTAGGGGAAGAATTCACCCATTTTATCCATTCTAGACACAAAGACACACTTTGGTCAGAAAGAGAAACCATCTGAATTTCTCTAAGATAGCTCACATGTTGACCGATGTATACGATTTGAAGTTAAAAGGAAGTTTGAAAATCTTTCAATTAGGTTTTTGGGGGAAGGAGAGTATTGACCTGATTTAATTTTTGGAAAAGGGCATACTTTGGGGTCTACAAATTCGTAATCTTGGTTCTTCTGTAGTTATAATACAAATATTACACGTAAGAGGGCATGTCTTGAAGACACTATTCGGGTGAAGTTTTACTTCGATGGCGAGATTAGCTTTGGATTTAAATGCGGAAAATGAAATAATTTTGTTTCAAGTTGGTATGACTGTCAGTGATATCTGCGCCGAATATCACATCAAAATAATCAACTGATGATCAACACGTCAAGGAAATAAAGTATATGGTGCTTTAGAGTTGAAGATTAAAAGTCGGAGATCTTAAAGGCATCGTCGAAATATCAGAAGGATCAGTGAAAACCATTTTAAAAGATTATTTGGGCCTAAGAAAATTAATAGCAAGATTGTTTCCGAAATCACTAAAATTTTTCGAAAAACGCCTACAAGGATTTTATGAAACGTATTATTACCTCTGCGATTAGTCTTGGATCCACGCTTACGACCCGGAAACAGATGATCAATCGAACTCCGACGTGCCGAACAAGGTATACTATTTGAGTGTTATGCGTCGTTTGCGCAAAGCAATTCGTAAAAATAGGTCAGAATTATGGGCCGACAACTCTTAGCTTTTGCACCACGATAATGCACCGCCGCATACTTTATTGATTCTTTGTGATTTTGTCGCCTAATTATACCCAGAACAGGGTATATTAAGTTTGTCACGATGTTTGTAACACCCAGAAGGAAGCGTCGGAGACCCTATAAAGTATATATATATAAATGATGAGTATGTTGAGCTGAGTCGATTTAGCCATGTCCGTCTGTCTGTCCGTCCGTCTGTCTGTATGATATATGAACTAGTCCCTCAGTTTTTAAGATATCCTTTTGAAATTTTGCAAACGTCATTTTCTCTTCAAGAAGCTGCTCATTTGTAGGAACGGCCGATATCGGACCACTATAACATATAGCTACCATACAAACTGAGCGATCGGAGTCAAGGGCTTGTATGGAAAACTTTCACATTTGAAAAGATATATTCACGAAATTTGGTATAGATTATTTTTTAAGGCAAAAATGTAATCTCTAAAAAACTTGTTCAGAACGGGTTACTATGGCATATAGCTTACATACAATCTGGACACATTGTTACTAACAGAAATGCACCTATGAAGGGTATTTAGCTTCGGTGCAAACGAAGTTAACGTTTTTTCTTGTTTTAAACCAATATCGTGTCACAACCACCGTATTCGCATTGAAGTCTATTCCAGATATTGACTTTAACAACTGTTTTGAGGATTGGAAAAAACGTTGTTACAATTGTGGCCAAGGGGATTACTTTGAGAGAGACGACATGGATTTAAGATAAATTTCTATCTCATCATCTCTATTAATAGAGATAACATTAAAAACTACTCGAAAATCGCCTCATTCGTACGAAAACAAACAAAAGTCTTGGCTTATCTACCTTATCTACCTTATTTACGTATTTGAGTATTTTTACCTTGATTAACTCTCCCCGAATCATAGGGCCTCAAGAAGGTCGGTATCCTTACTCAGAAATCATAAGATGGGTTTCATCGTATCAAGGAAGTAGGAGAATGAGCACAAAATTTATCTATGAGCGGCTCGCTTTAGGTGTATTGAAAAGAAGCCAAGGTTTTAGGTGTACTGAAAAGAAGCCAAGAAACTGAATAAACCACTATTAAACATGGACACGCTGTAATTATGATTTTTTGCCTATTGGTGTGGCTTCTATTCATTCAATTCAATTTCAAAGCTTCCAATATCGCAACAACATTGACTTGTCAACTATGGGGACGCAGTACTACTTAGTTGTACATATATATATACGTATGTATGTATGCCTAGTAAAGAAAGCTCCTAGAATGATTTTTAAATCCAATCAATAGTGGTACAATGCACTCAGACTTATAAAAACTGAGATTTCCCATAATTTTGAAATTAATTTATTGAACGAAGAAAAAATGGCCTCAGACACTTTAAATATACCTTTAAAGTGGATTATCAATATATTCAATTGTTTTTCTTTTGTTTGATATCCATAGTATATATCAGAGTTCAGTAGAGGATCTAGAAATTTAAAATACAGGGTAGGCCATTTAAAGTTGACCCATTTGTTTGTTTGCCAAAATTAAGGCGTCGCGGATAATCAGCTGGGTTTAGTTTTTGTGCCATTTGAATTTTATATGGAAACATCTTCAAATCTTTATGAATTATGCGTCGGAGAGTGGTGCGAGAGATGTCTAATTCCTGAGAGCGGCGATAACTCGATGTCGATGGAGTCTCCTCAATACTGGCTCGTACAGCTTCGATATTTTCATCAGAACGTCTTGTGCGTTGTCTGGATGCATGACTGGCATTACTGAGATTACCGGTGTTCACAAATTTTGCGTATAAAGACTTAATTGTGTTCTTAACTGGAGCACTTTTCACTTTATTTTTTTTGCGAAACGCACGTTGAGTTAACACAATTGAAAAGTTATTTTGAATATAAAGCTGAACAATTTCAGCGCGTTCTTTTGGAGTGTACTGTTCCATGGTATAAATTGTCTTCGAATGACGCTTCTAACGCGGTATGACATTAGCCGATTTGTCAGCGCTGTTAAAAGTTACAGCGTTGCCAGATGGGTCAACTTTAAATGGCCTACCCTGTATACAAACTATTTAATTAAAAAGAAATGTATCGGTTATCACCAAAAATGTTAATAATGCATATGTTTTCTGTTTGAGAGAATGAATTTTGCCCTGTGCCAGTCTGCACAAGTGTAACAAAATTACTAAATGTGCGCAAATTCTGCCCACCGTGCGAGGCAGACAAAACGCTTGAGGCCTTCTATGGCAACATCATTTCACGCCATTCTTCTCATTGTGAGCCTTAACAGTGGAGTTGTTCTTATACTCGTGCTTTATAGGTAGATAGACGACCTAACATACATATGTACATACATAGCTGATGAATGGCGTGCGGTGCATGTACATCAGCCAAGCAAAATTTTCATTATTTTCAAGAGTTTGCTAAAATAATGAGTTTTTGTCTGGCGTGCAAAAACGAATTTCCACTTCATTACACTTAATTCGTAAGCGTTATTATTGCAATATTCTAGCACATTTATTTTCTAAATTTATTGGCCAACTTGTTAACATGTTTTATATACTATAATATACATATGTATGTGCTCTATCTTTTTTTTTCAATGAATTGAAAATTCGAAATAGTTTACAATCAAATTTGTTATAATTTCTCATAGATCAAAGGAAGCGTCGGAGATCCTATGAAGTAGAAGGTATATACGTACATACATATGTAAATGATCAGCGCGAGGAGCTAAGTTTGTCCGTCTGAAATTTTTTATACGTCCGCCCTAGGCAAGTTGAAGTAACACAATTTCAGATTAACCAAACTTTTTTTTGGTATTGAGAATTTCAACTATTTTTAGTTGAAGTTTCATTGATATTGCCAATCTAAAAAATGGAGATTTGACAGATATTTAAACAGGAGAAAATTGTGAAATGATTTGGTTACGAAAGTATGGATTAATATTAAAATGAACATTTCTTTTGATTTACATGGCGATGAAAAAAATGTTGAGGGCAAAACTGATGTGGTGCGCATGAGAAAAGTAGTCGTGATCACCCCCTAACATCAAGGAAATGATTACAAACTCTCCGTTTCCTTGCTGTCGGTAGTTATCAAGATCTCATTTTAACTGTGATTTGGCGCAGACTACGATGCCTATATTTGTTAAGAAAGTCTTAAATATTTATTATAAATACCGTTTTTGTGCGTAGTAAAAAAACTCAAATGATTAAAGAGGAGCAAAACGTTTTAAAATTTAATTTTAAACAAAAAGTACATTCATACGAATACTGAATTGTAGCGAATTTTTATATGTGAAACACTCCACTCATATTTATTGTTTAACAAGTAAGGAAGGACTAAGTTCCGAAGCAATCGAACATTGTATTCTTGCAACTTGCAGGAATCGAAACCAGGGAATTCCTTAAGGTGTAAAATGTCAACCAGGGTCGGAATCCACACAATTTTATATACTACTGTGCCCCAAAACTAAGGTGACATTGTATTTATTTTAAAAATTCTTTATTTATTCTTCCAAATCAATTTCATCTCCTTCAAAGTAATCCCCTCCCGATGCAATGCACTTATGCCAACGGATTTTACAATCTTCGAAACACAGGTTGTAGTCACTTTCCGGGATGGCCTTCAGTTCCGTCTTCGCTGCGGCTTGAATCTCCTCTATCGTATAAAAACGATGTCCACGGGGCCGTCTTTTGAGCTTGGTGAACAGCCAGGTTGCGGAACGATATTGGTTGAGTTTTTGGCGAAATGATCACGAATTACGAGGACAGTATGGGATGTTGCATTATCGTGGTGTAAAAACCAAGAATTGTCTTTCCACAGTTCCGGCCTTTTTAGGCGGATTGCGTTCGCAAACGAAATAATATTCCTTGTCGACTGTTTGACCGGTTGGAAAGAATTCATAATGCAGAACACCACGATAATCGAATAAAACAGTCAACATGACCTTGATTTTTGAGCGACTTTAGCGCGATTTTTTTGGTATCGTCTCTCTTTTGGCACGATATTCGCTCGATTGATCGTTTGTTTCGGGGTCGTAAGCATAGATCCAAGTCTCATCGCCAGTTGTAATGCATTTCATGACACCCTGGTAGTCGGAAAGCATCGTTTCACACACTTCAACGCGACGCCTTTTTTCCAAAAAATTCAATGATTTCCGTGCCAGTCGAGATTTGACGCGCTTGAGGCCCAAAACATCCTTCAAAATGCTACGAGTATTGGCTGAGCCTTTCGATATGCCAACTTCATCAGCAAGGTCTCTAATTGTTAATCGACGGTTTTTCAACACCAAATCTTTGATTTGTTGAACGTGAGCTTCGTCGGTTGAGGTTGATGGTCGCCTTCGACGCTCTTCGCCTTCGACACGTTCACAGCCGGCTTGGAACTCACTATACCACTTGTGAACATTTTTTATAGACATAGCCTAACCACCAAAGGCTTTCTGCACCATCCTCAACGTATCTGCAGCAGAAAATTGATTCCGTAAACAAAATTAATGCAAATTCATTGCTCAACAAATTTCGACATCGCAAAAAATGAAAAACTCACTTTTAGCAACTCGCAAAACGACACATATCTCAAACACTAATGAATATTTTGACATGAAATTTGACATAAATGTGACTGACAGTACTACCAACCTAAAAAAAAAAAATAAATCTCCAAATCCTTCGACGCGCGCAGTTTAAATTCAAATGTCACCTTATTTTTTGGGCCCAGTAGTATACATATAACTCATACACTGACCGACATATTCACCATGATGCCATGTTTCGACCGAAAATTTGAAGGGATTAAATTACATTTAACAATGAACGAAATTCAATTGCGATAGTATTTAAGGGTTTTGAGTCATTGGGTTTCCCTCAAGTATTAGGAGATAAAGGCAATCAGTTAAATTTTTTACAATGGAGTATTTATATATTTTTAAGTTTTAGATTTACAACTATTAGTACAATTACAAAGGCTGGTATTCCACAGTTCTTTTGGCTTTAGTAGATGGAAGATACGTTTTTTCATGAATCTGGTTTAAATACCTATTGTATTTCTTTAATGTTATAGATGTGGATTTATAAACATCAACGTTGGTAGTCAAGGCCGTTTAAAAAGCCAGTTGGCACAATCTAGACAAATATTGTCAGTTAATGTACCAGTCGTTTTGTTGGGTGATTCTGTGTCCAAATTTGATGAACATTTGATGAAACCGCACCGTGTGTAAACCAACCTTTGGATAAAAAAATTCAACTATGCACTATCGAAATGCCGAAGAGTGGTGGACAGTGCTTTCGGTCATTTAAAGGCAAGGTTTAGACGTGTTGGTAAAGGCTTGGACAACCACTTGGTCAACACGAGAATTGTCATCAAAGCGTGCTGCGTTTTGCACAACTTTTTAAATGAGAAAATGATGAAGGAGAAGTGGATTGCAGTACAACAAATCGAAAAAGAAACCCGGCAGTTGCCAGAAAACGTCTCTAAAATTTGTGGAAATGTTTACCCAAGAGCAGAGGAAATAAGACAAGCGTTCGTTTTATATTTCGTTGAGTTATTGCATTCAACTTTGAAATATTGTTTAATCTCTACCACAACCGATCCATACTTACATATTTTATAATTTAATTCCAGTACAAAAAAACAGATATTCCCATATTTTATATACTATACATACATATATAGTGTATATATACATAAGTATTTATACGAGTATACCTTAGAACTAAAAGTTAATTTTTCTTAATCCTGTTTTGGCGACGAAGGAAGTCGATGAAAGCGTCCTTATTTTCCTTTGCATCGTTAATATATGTTGCTAATAGGCCAAGACACTTTTCATCGGCTTCCTTCGTCGTCTCAGTCGCCTTAAAAAATCATCCCGCATTTCCTCCATTTTCTATTGTTTTTAGCATGGGTTGACAATGGCCGAACGCAACTACCCGACGAAGAAGGACCTTCGCCTGGGCTTGGGAGCGGCGACCCTCCTTCCATATCGGCCTCCGCATAGATCGGTTCCATATAAACTGAAAATAGAACAAACAAATAAAAATGTAAATAAACATTCCATAAACGTTTTTCATTTTATTACGAATTATTTTAAACTTAATCCTCCTCTTTTTCTCACATTTTTTCATTTTTATTTATTTTGTATTTTATTTATATTAACTGGCAATTTGTCTGTTAAGTTTTCATGTTTTAAATTTGGCAGTTTGTAGTGTCAAAATCAGCTGCGATTAAGCAAATGTGACCAACAGATGGCGCAAAATGAAAGTCGCACCGAGAGATTTAGAGTGGATCAGTTTCAAATCACTTGAGTGAAGTGGTTTTGAGCTGTCATTTTTGTATGGCGAAATCTTGATAAATTAATAAGATTATTGGGATAAACTACTCATCAGCCGAAATAGTGTGATTAAGTGTCGGTCCGAACATAGGGCAAGTTGCGTTCCAAAGTAAACAGAACTTAAAAAAAACAGAGCAAATGATTTTTTCGGCAAAATCCATTTATTTTATTCAAAATAGCATCCTTCTGTTTCTTCAATACGGCTTTTTGCACTGAGTGTTTAACACAGTTACGATGGAATTTCCGGTGATCACGGATTTTATATTGGCCCACATGTCTAATTTATGTCCTCACGACCACTTTGAAAAGCTTAAAATCACTCGTGCACTCTGCCACGGGAAAGGAAATCATCGCCATAAACTTGTTTCATCAATTGAAACGTTTCGGTAAAAGTTTTACCAATTTTAAAACAAAATGCAACGTTGGCTCTTTGTTCGAAGCTCATTTTCGCACCGATAACACAAACATACTGACACTTAAAACGCAATAAATTCACTTCCAATCTATGAAATGTCATGAAATTCTCACTGGACAAACGATAAAGATAGCAGATAAAACGCACAGGCGACATATAGATGGCGCCACCGGGGGGCGCTAGATTAAAAAAGTTTACTTTGGAACTCACCTTGTATAAAGTTTATTAGTAAAACGAAAATTATTATATGCAGTATCTGAGAGTTAGCGTACTACCAACCCGTTTTTATCTATTAACTATCATCATTTTGGACAACATTTGATCATAAGGTGGTATACTTTAAAGGAATGTTTAGTACAATTAATTACTTCTTGATTTGTGTACTGTTAATTGAAAGAAGTAGGTTTGGTTGTGGTCTGATTTTGTTCATTTTCGTATTGTGACATAAGAATATAAGAAAATGCTAGTGCGTACCAAATTTAGTCGAAATCGGTCAAGGTTCTAAGAAATGTGATTTCACCAAAATTTGGGCGTTGCCATGCACATCGCCCATTGCCTATTTTTAAAGCTGGCTCCCATAAAGCCTTCTCACATCATCTAGGAGGTAAAATTTAATGTCTCTGGCGTAATTAATTATTGATTTATTGCGTTTTTTAGTAGTTTTTAACAGTACCGTTATATGGGGAGTGAGTGGGGTTATCTTCCGATTTTCACACTGTCGGTAGGAGTTATTATATTGGCTGTTGTAGCTATAGTAATTTAGGAGATATGTGCATTCAACCTATAAGAGAGCGGGCCCACATCTACTTTTTCCAAATTTTTTGTCCACAGGTGCCCCTTGCTACTGTGGTCTCCTCTCAAAATTACAGTTTAATTTGTATATAACCCTATATCACTCTCGATTACTTTTCGGTGTTAAAACAACCGTTAGATGACCAAAACTATAATACCCTGTTGCGACATGTTGCGAAATAATTTAACATTCATTACTCGAAGGAAGAATGAAAGAGTTACATTAATATGTGATATCTTGTTTACTAATACATATTATAGGTTATAAACTCACTTAATTTCATAAATATACGTTACTTCGTAAAATTATTTTAAAATTTTTTTGGACTTCAAATAAGATACGTTGAGAAATTAAATTGAAATACAAAAGCTTGTGCAAGAGCTGAAGCCGCTCGACCTTCCCAAGCGGCATCCGTCCATAGCGACCGTTATCGCGCCATGATAACCGAATATTTCATGTCTGAAACTGAATTAAACAAGACGGCATTACTACCCCACATCGCTTCAATCAATGGATTTATCGAGAGAACACTTAAGTGAGCAGATAATTTCACGTTTTGTACCTTTCGATTGACTATTAACGTCGTGTGATATCACACCGCTAGACTTTTCTCTGTGAGAATATGTGAGGTTTACAGTCTATGCGGACAATACCGTTTCCATTCAGGTTTTGGAGCAAAACAACACCACGTGTGTCATTCGCCAAGTAACCAGTCGAAATGCCCGAATGAGTAATTGAAAATTTGACTCCACGAATGGACCATCCGAGACCTCGCTGCGGCCAACATTTGAAATCAATCATCATAAAAAAATAAATGCCAAAGAAAATTCTTTCAAATGACGATAAACATTTCCCATTCAATTTGAAGTTTCTATGTTGGTAAGAGGTAAGTATAATTATTTTTTGAACTTTCATTAATAAGTAATAAATTAAGGTAATATAAATGTATTATTAAGGAAAGTCTGTTACGTTTTACAATTTAATATTTACAAATTCAATTTCTAATATTTTCACATTTCATTTTCTTAAATTTAGTTTTAGGTTGCTTGACGCAACACAGAGAATCGAAAATGTTTATATTAGAGATATGAGGTTTAGACCAATTCCATTCATATTTAGTTTTAAGCCACATTATTTTCAAGTTGTCCGTTTAATTTCTTTAAAAGTCGTTAAGTGAGGTGGAAATACGGAAAGGGAAAGGGCTGAAAAAGGGACGGTATGATTCACTTTTGACATTGCTCAGTTATATTCAAGAACATAGTTTCCAGCAGTTTTATAATATTGTATATAACTCATACACCAACCGACATATTCAGTATAGGGTTGGCTAGAATACCGAAAATCATTATATGGCGTAATTCGTAACCCAGTATTTCGTACATTTCTATAGTATCTATATACCCGGAGTTTAGAAAATCTTATATTAGACAGTATGAAAGGTTTATTTTTTTTTATCATTTTTACCAAGTTTTCACCGTATTTTAGACGCACCGTTATTAGAAAAACACACTTAATCTCTTTTATTAGCATTGCTCGCTTATTGGTCAATATATGCAGTCTAAAATCAGCCAGAAGTCCCAATTCAACCCATTTTTGACATACGGGCAGACGATTATTAGATAAGAATTAACTCGGAGTTTCTATAATTCGGTTGTCAAATGGCTGTTGTTTTATAAAGAGTGTTACAGTGATCTGATTTAATTCAAATATGCGCCGTTTCATTTGGTAATCGGTTTCTATCTAGACGGCGACTTCATAATACCCCCCTCGTAGAACCTCTCCTCCTTATCTGCGAAGAACTCGGACGGCCACTTTTCACAAGCTTCTTTTGAGTTCAACTTTACACCAACAAGGGCGTACGCCATGAACAGGAACAGGTGGTAATCATTTGGCGCTATGTCTGGGCTTTTCGGTGGAAGCGATAAAGTCTCCCATCTGACGAGTCATCAACGAAGTTGTGGTCTGGCGTTGTCCCGGTGGAACACTACACTCGTCCAGTTGTTCGCGGTAGATGGTAGAATTAAGCATCTGACCATATGGGAGCAGCTCATAGTGGATGATTCCCTTCCAATCCCACCAAACACACATCAAAACCTTCCTGGTCGTCAATTCCGGCTTGGCCACTGTTTGGGAGGATTCATTTGTGATCAATTTTTCGTCACCAGTCACCATCTGCTTCAAAAATGAGTCGAATTCGTTCCGTTTCAGCAGCATATGGCAGGTGTAGATTCGGTCCAGAAGGTTTTTTTTTCGTCAAATCATGCGGCACCCGAACCTTAAAATTTTTTGTGTATCCAGCCTTCAGCAGATGTTTTAAAATGGTTCGATGACTAGCTCCCATCTCCTGGGCGATATCAAGAGATGCCACATGCCGGTCTAACCCGATGTGTTCCATGATTCGATCGGTATCCGTCGTCACAGGTCTTTCGCCGGCTGGCTTAGTCATTGTGTCGTTCTCACCCGTTCTGAATCGTCGAAACTATTCCTCCGCATTTCTCTAGCGGATTTGCCTTGAACGAAGGAAAACTTTAAAATAGCGCCAATTTCGGCGTTAGTGAACTCCATGTTAACACGTTTATAACTGTTGAACGCAATGTCCAAACTCATCATACATAGTGTCGTTTTGTAGGTTATGTCAAGACCTATCAAAGATGTATAGTATTGCCAGATACAAGCTCTTAAAGAAAATATGGACCTGAGGGAAGGAACATGATTTGTGATAAATTTCGTTTCAGTATTTTTGTTAATGGCTAAGCTAAGTTTGTTTGGTATGACTTTGTTTGCTAATAATGCCACGTTCACTTGTCAAAACTCTCCGCACTTCAGAATGATAAAGAATACATTTACAAAAATTTATCAAAATAGCTTTATCCACACCTTAAACATATGTACATATGTATATGTACAAGTATGTTTATAGTGTGGGTGTATACATATGTATGTATGTACATTAGTAATATGCGAACAATGAAACACTAATCTTTCTTCCGTTTCACTCATTATAACACCTTCAGTACAACCAAGAAATCTTGTTCTTGCTTCATAATCGAATCAAAACTGTTCATACACAAATACCCTTGATAACAAATACCAGATCCATTGTGCCCTTCCCAATTTTAATATCCACACTCAACTGTATTTTTTCGCCACGACACAAAAGGCTATTTAGAAGGCGATCACAGCAATTCTTCGAAATCAAAGGAATGACAATCAAAGCATTGGAAATAGGCGTCCTACGTTTTTATTCAAAACACACAATCGACAAGGCGTGTGCAAGTTATGAAGAGGACAAAGCAGCTCATAAGCCCAGTTAAAGAACCAAGAAGAGGAAGGGTGGATGTGCAAGCAAGCAGCAACTGAAGAGCCAAATTGATTTGTGAAGACGTGTGAAAAAAAATATTTGAAACTCTCTATTTTTATGATTCCACAAACAAATTGCTATAACAGGCAAATATCGAAATGTTCCCGTACTTCAACGGGGTGGGGATGTTGCGGCACGCAAAGTACCCAGAGTACACAACGGAATTACAACACAATCAAAGCGAAAGACTAATGCGGCATTTAAATACGATTTAAGAAGAAGAAGAAAACGAAAAGAAAGTTCACACCGATACTCACACACATGTCTTAGATATGTATATTCGCACGTGAATATTTTGAACAAATGAAAAATGTTTTCTGAAGAGTGCGATGACTTTGTAGAGGGGAAGGATAAGGAAATACCAACGAGCTTGAAGAGAATATTGAATAAAATGGATACCAGCGAGCAGCGGCAATGACAAAGCATTTAGCTATCAAGTTAAGCATAAAACGGCTTATTTCAATGCTCCAATAGCTTGCAGCGCAATAACCGAGTTTTAAAATATATTCGAAAAATGAAAATACCCACATGCGGCACTTGTGTACATGCTGAAACACTACCTATACATACATACATACATAGACTAACCCTAGAGCGACCAATGTGTTGGAATAACAAATGAATATACATACATACATATATACATCATCAACCGGAGGAGTATCTAGTAAAATGGTGAATGGCTGTCCTTATAAAGAACATACAAGTCTATCGCGCTAAAATCTTAAAAAAATTGCTTAATTCATTTTAAGTGGACAACACCTCCAAGTTTATTCGATAGTTGAGTAACCACTACTACAATTGTTTTTAAAATGCTAATACCTACATACATATATACTTTGTTTAAGCTGTTGTACTTGAAAGTTCATTTAGTCAAATTTCAAGAAGAACCCATTGAATTCGCAATTGATCGGAAATCAATTAGACAGCTGCGTCAACATCATTGCACAGCTTGCAGTAAGGTGCGTTGTCACGGTCATTGTTGCAAGTTATTCTTATGAAACGGGGATAGGTGAATTTGCACAATAGTGCAAGACTTTTAGAAATTATACATAAGTACATGTATGTACATATGCTGATATTGTTAACTTACGTGTAAATTAATTTTCTTTCCTTTATAAATAAAAATAAAAAATATCTGTTTCACATCGCTCTTTTGGCTATTTCAATCATTATTTAATTCATTATACATATGGGGTATTCCATACCAAATCGACCACTTTTGAACCCGACCCTTTTACATTTTGCTGAAACTTATCCATCCTTTTCTACCCTTTGAAAAACATTTTTGAGAATTTTTTCAAAATTTTTTGTCCAACTTCAAAAAAGTTATGAATTTTTCAAAAAGATGACTTTTTTTATTTTCAAGTAGCCATAACTTTTGTAAAAATTGACTTTTGGGGACCATTTAAAAAAATCGACTCTCTCCGGGATTTGCAGGGATAGTTGTCAAATTAATTGAAGTTTTTTTTGAGGAAAATGAAACAAAAATGGCGAACTTCCAAAAAATTACGAAAAAACCGATTATTTTATATAATTGATCATGTTAAATTTTTTTCGTTTATTTTTTCGAAAAGTTCATTCAAAAATAATAATTAAAAAAAAAAATGCTCCCAAAAAGTCAATTTCTACAAAAGTTATGGTTATTTGAAAATAAAAAAGCCATTTTTTTGTAAAATTCATAACTTTTTTGAAGTTGGACAAAAAATTTTGAAAATTCTCAAAAATGTTTTTCAAAGGGTAGAAAAGGATGGATACGTTTCAGCAAAATCTAAAAGGGTCGGGTTCAAAAGTGGTCGATTTGGTATAGTATGTATGTCAGAGTTTAGCATAAAGACTAACAGCGCTATTCTGAGAAAACCCCACAACTGGTTTATGAGGTTTGCTGTGAGGTTTATTTTGTGAGGATATAAAAGTACTTTGCTGCGAACCAACTATTTTACGAAAACAAACAAAACAAAATAAAGAAATGGACAACCAAGAAAAGTGAGTAATTCCTCAAATCTATTAAATTTGTTGTTAAAAATTCGAATAATTGCCGGAAAACCACTAAAAACAGCCCTTTTCTTTTTCCGATACAAACGAATGAATGTTTGTTTGTTAGTAACGGTAATGCTATAATGTTCGCTATGGATCGGAGAAGGTTTAGAAATAAAATAACCGTATGCTTTTCGTGAGGAAAAGTCGGAAAATTGGTCAATTCCAAAAAGTAACTTCTTTTCATACAACATTTTTTTTTTAATTTTTTTTTTGTTTTTCAATTATTTGAATCGTTTGCTCTCTTTATTCCGGCTATTCAAAAACAAAATTATTGAAAACTAGCTGACCCCGCAACCGTTGTCCTGCGTGAAAGTAAGTGTCTTGAAATGAAAATAAAGTTTAATTTATCATTTAATTTTTTTTTAATGTAACGCAGCTTGATAAACAACATTTTTTGGTTTCTGTTCCGGTGCACAGAGAAGATGGTTTTCCAACTCGTGAGCACGCCACGTATATCTGGCCGTGTGAAAAACATAGCATTTCCAAATTTATGCCATACATTTCTAACGACTATCCTCGTTCCTGTTGATTGTCATCTCAAATGAAATTTTCATTGCAAACGGAATACATTTG
This sequence comes from Bactrocera correcta, assembly GCA_027475135.1. Taxonomy (NCBI): domain Eukaryota; kingdom Metazoa; phylum Arthropoda; class Insecta; order Diptera; family Tephritidae; genus Bactrocera; species Bactrocera correcta. Next base: position 142,099,683 of record CM050323.1, on the reverse strand, counting down.
AACTGAAATATCAAATCGTTAGAACACAAAGGAATTCGAAGAATCAAGCATTCTGACCCTTTGTATTCGATAGCTGCGTCAAAACCAGTCAAGTTCCATTACACAATTTCAGCACATGAAGATTGCGAATAATGACAGATCCAACTTTGAGACACAAATGATCTGGCGGCATACCAACCCTCTTCAAAGAATTTATAAATTCGACTGGATTCGTATTCCTTGTCAAGACGATCGATCGATTTGTATGAGCGCAAGTCACCCGATATTTGAATTTGAGTCTTACAGTTTAAGTCAGCAACATCAGTATTTTTTATTATCGTAGTTACAATAATTTGGCCAATGTCTGAACATTCGCGATGAGTTTATCTTTCGTGAATTGATAAAAGGAAGATGAAATTGATATCAACCCACCGGAAGTATCAACCGGAATTGTCCCTTTTACAATTCTTAGCGAATACGATATAAAATGTCTTCGGCAATGTCATTTTTGTTCACATCCCATAAATGTCCCGGATTTGAAGGCTGATATATCGAAATGATCGTCGCGAAAAGTATGCGAACTTCATTTGCATTTGAAATAGCTATCGCATCGTCCATTGTTTGATTCTAGTGATTATCATGTTCCAGCAATTGTAATTGCTGGCTTCCTTCTCAAAAAATTGCCCTCACCGTACCATTCACACTACGCACTGACCCAAATGAAGTTGAACCGCCTACATTAACCAATAACAACCGAAGGTAGAAGCGTTTTTTCGAGTGTATTGTGTAAATTCGTCCTAATGCATTAGTTGAGAACACACCTGGATGTCCATCTACTGGTTGGCCTTGATTTTTGCGTAATTATTTGTTCGACGATACATTTCAAGTATAATATCAAAATTGCCTTGCATTGATGGCAAAAATATGGCGATCTCTTCGTCGCTTCGCAGCAAATTTCAATATGTAATTGATCACTTTGTGTAAAACACCCATAAAGTTTTCACTGAATAATTTTCAATAATTTTTCTTTTGAATAGCCGGAATAAAAAAGCAAGCGACCGAAATTGAACGATTCCAATAATTTAAAATATTGAAAAAAAAATGTGTATGGAAAAAAGTTACTTTTTGGAATTGTCCAATTTTCCGACTTTTCCTTTTAATAAGTGTAAGGTATTTTTATTCTTAAACCTTCCCTGATCCACAAAGAACAACGTCTGAAAATTTCGTTTGTATGGGAAAAAGAAAAGGGCAGTTTTTAGGAGTTTTCAGGCAATTATTCGAAATTTTTTTGCCGTAAAAACCATCCTTGAACCTCAACGAACACTTAGAAAACAAAAAAATGGAAGAAATTGGTGCAGGCGTTGTTGAGTTATGCGCTTACCAACACATTTTGCGATTCATTTTTATATACTCGTACCTATAAGATAAGATTATTGTTGATTAACCTAATAGATTACATACAAATGGAAGGTACATATGTATGTATATTGGGGGCAGAGAAAGGGACGCACAGTAGTCGGTCTTGTATGGAATCAGCGGACAAAAATACTTCCACTGCCTAAAAGTGAAACTTTTGCCAAAGCTTTCCGTTTCCTACTCCGCCATTCCTTGATGGTAACGAATTTTAATTAATTATATTAAACTAAAAAAGTTGATAAACGAAAAAGAAATTTTTTGAGTATTATTTAACTAAATCAAAAACTGTTTTTAATAAAATTGATTTAATTTTGCATGGTCGTTTTCTTTGACTTGTGATGAAAGGATCCTGTTAGTTCTTTCGTGTGGAACTGACGAAGGAAGAAATACCAGGAATATTTTGAAGTTCATTCCCTTGCAGGATCTAGGGCAAGTCTAGTATATTTAGGGTTGTTTGAACTGATTCCTTTGATATTGAATTAAACAGGACGGCAATAGCGGGTGGACGAAGGTCTAGAATTTTTCCAAAGTTGATGTGCTCTTCATCGTTTTCCGATTTTATTATTAGTTGTAGAGAGTACATATGTATGTACTATATGTCATGAGAAATAAATTATTGTCTTATTTTTTTTTTCAAATTTCTGCTTATATTCGATCTGCCCAAAAAAACTGCCAATAAAGCCACATTTTCCTATTAATAATAGGTAATGAGAGGACTCATTCTTCTTCTTCTTTACTGGCGTAGAAACCGCTTACGCGATTATAGCCGAGTCAACAACAGCGCGCCAGTCGTTTCTTCTCTTCGCAAGGTGGCGCCAATTGGAGATTCCAAGCGAAGTTAGGTCCTTCTTCACCTGGTCTTTTCCTCTTCCTCTTCCTCCCCCGGCGGCTACTGCGTCGAAAACTTTCAGAGCTGGGGTGTTTTCGTCCATTCGGACAACATGACCTAGCCAGCGTAGCCGCTGTCTTTTAATTCGCTGAACTATGTCAATGTCGTCGTATATCTCGTACAGCTCATCGTTCCATCGAATGCGATATTCGCCGTGGCGAACGCGCAAAGGACCATAAATCTTTCGCAGAATCTTTCTCTCGAAAACTCGTAACGCCGCCTCATCGTTTGTGGTCATCGTCCAAGCCTCTGCACCATATAGCAGGACGGAAATTATGAGCGACTTATAGAGTTTGGCTTTTGTTCGTCGAGAGAGGACTTTGCTCCTCAATTGCCTACTTAGTCCGAAGTAGCACCTGTTGGCAAGAGTTATCCTGCGTTGGATTTCTAGGCTGACAGTGTTAGTGGTGTTAATACTGGTTCCTAAATAGACGAAATTATCTACAACTTCAAAGTTATGACTGCCAACAGTGACGTGAGTGCCAAGTCGCGAGTGCGACGACTGTTTGTTTGATGACAGGAGATATTTCGTCTTGCCCTCGTTCACTGCCAGACCCATTTCTTTTGCTTCCTTGTCCAGTCTGGAGAAAGCAGAACTAACGGCGCGGGTGTTGAGGCCGATAATATCAATATCATCAGCATACGCCAGCAGTTGTGCACTCTTATAGAAGATGGTACCTTCTCTGTTGAGTTCTGCAGCTCGAACTATTTTCTCCAGAAGCAGGTTGAAAAAGTCGCACGATAAGGAATCGCCTTGTCTAAAACCTCGTTTGGTATCGAACGGCTCGGAAAGGTCCTCCCGATTCTGACGGAGCTTTTCGTGTTGCTCAACGTCAGCTTACACAGCCGTATTAGTTTTGCGGGGATACCAAATTCAGACATCGCGGCATAAAGGCAGCTCCTTTTCGTGCTGTCGAAAGCAGCTTTGAAATCGACGAAGAGGTGGTGTGTGTCGATTCTCCTTTCACGGGTCTTTTCCAAGATTTGGCGCATCGTGAATATCTGGTCGGTTGTTGATTTACCAGGTCTAAAGCCACACTGATAAGGTCCAATCAGTTTGTTGACGGTGGGCTTTAATCTTTTACACAATACGCTCGACAGAACCTTATATCGATGTTGAGGAGGCTAATCCCACGGTAGTTGGCGCAGATTGTGGGGTCTCCTTTTTTATGGATTGGGCATAGCACACTTAAATTCCAATCGTTGGGCATACTTTCGTCCGACCATATTTTGCAAAGAAGCTGATGCATGCACCTTATCAGCTTTTCGCCGCCGCGTTTGAATAGCTCGGCCGGCAATCCATCGGCCCCTGCCGCTTGTTGTTTTTAAGTATGTTCTGGGCATCGGTGGCTAGATCACCTTGGGGGGTTCTACAAGAGTATGCTCCGGTCTTGAAACCTTCTGTAAGCCGCCGCATCTTTTCGTAGAATTTTCGTGCATTACCCCTGTCGGCCAGCTTTTCAAGCTCTTCGTACTCACGCATTTCGGCCTCTTTCTTTTTCTGTCTACAAATGCGTCTCGCTTCCCTCTTCTACTCTCTATCTGTCCCATCCCGCACGTGTTGTGGTCGATCGTAACGTTGCGAGGTAGGCAGCCTGTTTTCTCTCCGCTGCAACACGACAATCCTCGTCGTACCAGCTGTTCTTTTGCGCTTTCCGAAAACCAATGGTTTCGGTTGCAGCTGTACATAAGGAGTTTGAAATGCCGTCCTACAGTTCCCTTATACCGAGTTGTTGACGAGTGCTCTCAGAGAGCAGGAATGCAAGCCGAGTAGAAAAACGTTCGGACGGAGGATGGAGTCATGTGTAGAAGTTCACGCGATTGAGGAAAGTTCTCTGATCACCATTCACTTGGGAGTGGCCAGAAACGATTCTTTTACATATTACTCAAGCAGCTCACGACTTCCGGCCTTTGACGAAGTATCCTCTGGGTAGCCTAAGAACATCCGTTTGAAGGCGAGCTAAAGTGAGAAGGCGATACACCCCCTGCATAGGGTTGTGCGCTGGGTTTTGGACCCGCCACGTAAAAAAAAAACACCCCCAATGAAAAGAAAAAAAACAGCCTCGGATGAGAGACCCCCCTTTTGAAAAATACATTCCACGTTCCATTTTATCCGACTCACTTTTTAAAATTAAAAATACTATATTGCTTTTTTCTTCGACGCAGTTCCCGCCGGGGGAAGCAGAAGAAGACCTTGACTCCGTTAGAGGGACCGGGAGGAGAAGGACCTGGCTTCGCTTGGAATCTCCAATTTGCACCACCTTGCGAAAAGAAGACCGGCGTGCTGTTTTACCTCGGCCATAATCGCGTAAGCGGTTTCCACGATAGTAAAGAAGAAAGAAGAAGAGATTTCTTTGTTTTAATAAAAAAAAATCGAACCAATTTGTTATGACTATTTTTAAATATTAGCTATTTAAGTCTATATTTCTGTAGCTGAGCAGTTTTATGGTAGAGCTTGATGCTTAATAAGCTATCTCTAGCTTTCATGACTCAGCTAATTCCGCACTTATTCAAATCCGTTCCTCTCTACGGTTGGGCGGGAGGAGGAAAATCGTTAGGTTAATAATAATAAATGTACATATATAGCTTTCTACAGCACGAAAAGGAGCTGCCGCGATGTCTGAATTTGGTATCACCGCAAAACTAATACGGCTGTGTAAGCTGACGTTGAGCAACACGAAAAGCTCCGTCAGAATCGGGAAGGACCTCTCCGAACCGTTCGATACCAAACGAGGTTTCAGACAAGGCGATTCCTTATCGTGCGACTTTTTCAACCTGCTTCTGGAGAAAATAGTTCGAGCTGCAGAACTCAACAGAGAAGGTACCATCTTCTATAAGAGTGCACAACTGCTGGCGTATGCCGATGATATTGATATTATCGGCCTCAACACCCGCGCCGTTAGTTCTGCTTTCTCCAGACAGAACAAGGAAGAAACGCAAATGGGTCTGGCAGTGAACGAGGGCAAGACGAAATATCTCCTGTCATCAAACAAACAGTCGTCGCACTCGCGACTTGGCACTCACGTCACTGTTGGCAGTCATAACTTTGAAGTTGTAGATAATTTCGTCTATTTAGGAACCAGTATTAACACCATTAACACTGTCAGCCTAGAAATCCAACGCAGGATAACTCTTGCCAACAGGTGCTACTTCGGACTAAGTAGGCAATTGAGGAGCAAAGTCCTCTCTCGACGAACAAAAGCCAAACTCTATAAGTCGCTCATAGTTTCCGTCCTGCTATATGGTGCAGAGGCTTGGACGATGTCAACAACGGATGAGTCGACGTTGCGAGTTTTCGAGAGAAAGGTTCTGCGGAAGATTTATGGACCTATGCGCGTTGGCCACAGCGAAAATCGCATTCGATGGAACGATGAGCTGTACGAGATATACGACGACATTGACATAGTTCAGCGAATTAAAAGACAGCGGCTACGCTGGCTAGGTCATGTTGTCCGGATGGATGAAAACACTCCAGCTCTGAAAGTATTCGACGCAGTACCCGCCGCGGGAAGCAGAGGAAGAGGAAAACCTCCACTCCGTTGGAAGGACCAAGTGGAGAAGGACCAGGCCTCGCTTGGAATATCCAATTGGCGCCATGAAGCGAAGAGAAGAAACGACTGGCGCGCTGTTGTTGACTCGGCTAAAATCGCGTAAGCGGTGTCTACGCCAGTAAAGAAGAAGAAGACATTTATTGTGATCATTTTTTTTACACATTTTTTAAAATAAAGATTTACCAGCTTCACTGCCTTTAAGCTTTCGGTTGCACCCGAACTTAACCCTTTTCAACTTGTTAAAATTAATTTAGTGATAAAAATTATGGTTAGTTCCGACCAAAAATACGGATTAATATAAATAATAAATAAATGTGGTCAATAAGTACCATGTAAGGAAGGGCTAAGTTTTAATGTAACCGAACATTTCATACCCTTACAACTTGCAAAGGCCAGGCCAGGATTTCAATAATACAACGTAACTACCAGGTTAACCGATATTTTCTGTAACAAGTTCGCAGTAGGAACAGAGGTCGGTATCTGAGAGCTTGAATAGTTTTGATCCCACTTGGACAATTTTTGGTCACACAGTGGCGCATATGAAAGGTACTATTTGAGCAGAATGTTATCCGGATACATTGATCAATGTGCACACATGTGATGTGTATGCAAAACAGGCGTGGTTTTATTGTCATTTAATTATTAAATTATCGCACTTTTAGTAGTTCTTAACAGAATCGCCTGGGAATGTCGGGTTATTATGAGGGAAATCGGATATTGTACCTTAAGTGAACTAAACCATTGTTAGATACTTATAGAAACATATAATATTGTAATGTAAGAGCCGAAGGCCTCAGTAGCCAGCGCTTTAACTTAGTGAATTAATTATTTATAATTAGCTCTCATGTAAATGATTAAATAAATAAAATACCTTAAGTGGTGGCGCCATCTATGTATACATATGTCGACTGTCGCGTTAGAGTCTGCTATCTTTATCGATTGTCCAATGAGAATTTCATGACATTTCATCCATTGGAAGTGAAGTTATTGCGTTTTAAGTGTCAGTATGTTTGTGTTATCGGTGCGAAAATGAACTTCGAACAAAGAGCCAACATTAAATTTTGTTTTAAAATTGGTAAAACTTTTACCGAAAGGTTTCAACTGATGAAACAAGTTTATGGTGATGACTGCCTATCCCGTAGCAGAGTGCACGAGTGGATTTATAATAACCATAAAAGCAGTAATGAAATCGTTGGCATACATCTTCACGAACCATAAACATTTACTAATAGTCATAAACAATTCGACCCAATTTGTTGATACCCATCTACATACATAAACCTCTGAATAAAATATTTTGAAATGCAATTACCTTAATGATGAAAAAATGTGTATCTTTAGTCGAAATATATATAAGAATGAAGAGTTTCCAACCTATGTCGACACGTATTTTCTAAAGCATAAGATTTAAAAATACTTATTTCCCTATTTAAATATCACGACATCGCTAATCACTAATGTAACATCTTAATTTACAAACTTTTGCTAAATATGAAAGCGGAAACTGAGAAAATGCGCCTAAAAGCAGATAAGTAAGTCTCTGTGCACTAAACACGGGGAATAAGAAGGAGCCACCGCAAAACTTAACAACTAACTTTCTTTTTGCACTATCTATGAGGGAAATTCAAAAACTTTATGGACAGATTCATTGCATACAAATGAAAACACAGCATGTGCAACAACAGTATTTAACTGACTATCCCGCGCCGAAATATTGGTGTTGCGCTGTTACCGTTAATTTCAGAGCGCGCCCAAAAGTACGCAACATAAAAATTGAGCAGCAGCGAAACACAAACGACCAAAAGGCTTCAAAGTTTTCAACGTTCGAGACGGAAATCGCTCATCTGATGATGAAGTGGTAAACTGAAACGTTTCCGCTGAGCAATAAATCGTTTGTGAGCTTGGAAATTTACGCTCTGTAGGCTGTATGTGTTTGTAGTTGCAACGTCTCATTTCGTATTTCTTCAGATAGTGCACAGTGATGTCATCTCGTTAATATTTAAAGTTGGAGCAGGTGCGCAAATTGAAATAAATGTGTACATAATGTTTAAATGACATTCAGTTATTTCACCCTCAAATCTGTGTATATGGCCAATTCTCTTTATTATAAGTTGTAGGTGTCTCTTTTTAACAACCACAATTACGATCAATTGAACAGTAAACTGAGCGTCAAATTAAATGTAAAAGTAACATAGTGACTTATATTACTTGTAAATTCTTTTTTGGTTTTTGGTATTTACAGATGTTTACATACTAAACTCCTACCAAAAATCGGGCAAGTATTGTTTGAAATATATGCATAGGTATGTACAGAAATCTTACAGTCGATTCATTAGGATATGACATATAAGCTCTAGTGAAAAATTTTATCTATCAAAATAAGAATGAATCAAGGTTGGTTCACATTTTTTAACTATTTTTGAAAATTATTAATGAAGTTGTTAATAAGTTCAATTCAGAAGGCAATACAATACTCCGATTTTTGAGAATAACTTCGAAAAGCGGAGAAATCATTTTTTCACATTCACATTTAAAAAAGTGTATTTCCATGTGAAAGCCCACAGTGCGACGTAAAAACTTTGCTGTCTTTACTCTCTTTTCTTGAAAATTAATACAAATATTTCTTATGATGAAATGATTTTCATAATGATCGTAATCAGAAAAGTTTTTCACTTTGAAAATATTACCATATCCATGCTAAGGGAACGCCGTGCACTTCATAGTATAGCTTTGTACTCTATTACAGTGTGCATCATAATAAGATAATGAGCAAACAATTCGCTAGCGAATTTCGCGCTAAAAAATGAGTATATTTTGACTTGTTAACTTTTGTGAGGGTACTCGAAAAGTTTATACTCTTTCTCAACTGGAACTTTTGTAGTTTTGTAGTAAAAGGCGAAGGTTAAACTGAATTCCAATATTTCAGTGTTTAAAGTGGAATATAATAGGAAATACTAATTTGAATGAGGTAATATTTAATTAGTTTTGCACTTAATAATCTGGGCATCAGTACAAAGTAATTATCATGTAATTCGCATGAAATGGTACGAGGGCAATACTTATGCTGTTGGTAGAAATAATAGCTGAAGAAAAGTTTCGTGGAGCTAAAACTGACGAAGGGAGCCGCACTTTTATTGAACGCTTTTCATAGCCAAAGCTCTAATAACTAAAAAAAAGTACGTACAAAAGATATTAGACAATTGCGACTACACCAGCTGTACCTAATTAACGGTAACGAGAATAGCAGTAGAATTCAAATAGACATTAGTTTTATGCTCATAACGGTTGTTTGTGAAGCCTGAAGCCAAATGAGATAGTTGTAAAATATATAAATTATTTTATTATTATAGATAATGAATAGCGTCATCCAATGATAGTAAAAACTTCCTAACACGTAGGATTTTGTGTGATGTAGTCAAGGGAAGTAGGTGTTAGCACCATTTACTAGAACGTCAAAAAAGGCATTACGTACTGGAAATTTTTTGAACTCAAATTCGTAATCGGACACCTCAAATACCCCTCAGACACCTTAGCATATCAGTCACAAGTTTTCCTTCAGATTTGTTGAATAGTGTAATTATTCAAGCCCTCAGATACCGAATGTATGGATCTCAGTGCCTCTTGCTTTACTTTTTACGGAAAATATCGGTGATACGACTCTTGTGTTTCCCTTAAAAAGGTTAGACTAGTAGGCTCAACTAGCTGAGATGATGATTGTAAGAACCAAATGGAAAAAAACTATCAAAAGCAACAACAACTGACTGCAACGTGCCAATTGCAGGTAACAGTGGCTCAGTAGCTAGGCGCATGTTCACATTTCTGGACGCTCTTTCGCCGGATGAACTCCAATTATTCAAAGGGCATACGCGGGGCGATGATGATGTGAATGGTACTTCTTTTGAAAATTCAACAACAGACGATATGTCATTAATAAATAAAAAGAACATAATTGGACCAAGAACGCTACCTTGAGGAACGCCTGAAGGAACATTGATTATGTCAGAAAAAGTATCGTTAAATATGACTTGTTGAATTCTATTACTAAGATAAGAAGCAACCCATTTTAGAAATATTGGTTGAAAACCAAGAAGATCAAGTTTATTCAAAAGAATTGAATGGGATACTTTATCAAAAGCTTTACTTAAATCTGTGTATATAACATCAGTATTCTTATTCCCCCTAAAGCCCGTTGAAACATGTGATACAAATTCAAGCAAATTGATTATTGTAGATTTCCCTTTACGAAAACCGTGCTGAGAACAAGAAATTAGCGGAGAGATCCGGAAGGTTATGTCGTCTGTTATAATTGCTTCAAAAAGTTAAGGTATTACAGACAACTTTGCTATTTTCTTATAGTTTTCAATAGATGACCTAAATCCACTCATATGTAAAGGAATTATAAATGACTTTTTCCATATGGATGGAAATAAGCCTTGCATAAGAGATGAATTAAATAGTTTTGTTAGGGGTTGGTATATATATTTGACACATTTCTTAAGAAGGCATGAGAGAATCATATCTGGGCCATAATTGTAAGATTGTTCTGACATATTTAACTGATATAAGACGTTTGCTTCGGAAATGGTAGGTGCATTAATGACAGAAGTCGGACATAACTTGTGCTGATGCGGAACATTTTTTGGAGATTTTGGAGAGTAATTGGACTTAAAGAATTCAGCGAACATGTTAGAACATACTGAATTTATATTTCATAGCGGACGAAAAATTAGAAATCCTGCGTTTGAAGTTGACGAAACCATAGAACAATTGTGGATTACGTGTGATATTATTTTTTACTTTATTTGTATAATTATTATAACATATTTTGTTAAGTCCAGCAAATTGTCGACGCAATTTAGAATATTTTGAATAGTCAGCAACTAAACCATTTTTTTTAAGTTTAAAATCACGATAATTTTTATTTTTTAATTTACATAATTCTTTCGAAAACCATAAATTAGAACTAATTTTTTGAGTAACAACACACTTCGGAGCATATTTTTCAAATAAGTTTAAAATAGTTGCATTAAAGTGGGAAGCACTAAATTCAATATTGCCACTGTAATCTGGCCAAGTTACTTTAGAAAGTTCGTAATTAATGGGCCTATTGTGCGTACTACGAGGTTAGACAATTAAGTAATGAGACTGATTTTATTGCCGCGCTTGTGGTAAACCTGTGAAGTTCCCGTTCTCTTTTTCCGGCATCCCTCCCCTCTCCATTGGTATATGTATCATCGCTCTAGCTTTTTTGGTTCGCCTGCTGCGTCAAGTTGAGTAGACGTGTGTTTGTAGTGCTCGTCACGAAAATGGAAAAACGAAATCAAGGGCAACGCGTCGCGGTAAAATTTTGCGACAGATTGGACAAAACAGCTTCGGAAACGTACGCTAAAATTGTAAGAGTGTATGGTGATAGTGCTTTTAGTCGTGTCCAGGACCCGTAAGCTAAACGCCAAAGCTCACAATGGTGGTCTCCGCGCTAAGATCAATTTTGTAGTTGGCGGGGATTCCACAGGCTGTACTATATTCCCTGGGAAATACACTCCATGCCATTCTCCAAATTAACTTCGAGACGCACAAAGGTCGGAAAATGTTCATGAATTGCATAAGTAAATATTCTAAAAAGCGCTTTATTGCAGTTCACGTATCAATCGTATCGTTCAAGACCAATAACCGCCATTTTGCTTCTTTTGGCGACGAATTTACAAGCGTATTTTATCGATTTCATCAAACTTCAATACTCAACATTGACATGGGTTTTGAATGTGATATCCACTCTTCTAAATTGAATGCTGAATGTTCAGCCATAGCTGTCTGGTGGGCGACGCCGATAGAGTGGATATCCATCATTTCTAGTTTGTGTTTGTTATTGTCAGACATACAAACCGAAGTGGGATCGTGGTGTCCGCAAGGTCCATGAACCATATTGGTTTTCATTACTTCTCTGCATCAGGAATTTCAGCAGAAATGATTTCATCAATTTGATCTGGTGTAACCACCATCCACCATCCAAAGAAGAATGTTTGCGTGTAATGAAGCTCTCTTTTGGCACTCAATAGAGTATATCTTGCATCTCACCTCCCCACATATATGTATGTACGTTGCTTCAAGATAAAGTCCGTCAAGCATCGTAGCTGTTGTTTGAAAAGTCGTGCTGTGACATCGTGACGATCGCTTGCTGATTGTAACAAATTTCAATCTGTAATTTATCACTTTGTGTGAAACACATACATAAACGTTTTTACTGAATAATCTTATCTTCTTTCTTCTTCTTCTTATATATAAAAATGAATCACAAAATGTGTTGCTAAGCGCATAACTCAACAACGCCTGGACCAATTTGGTCAATTCTTTTTTCTAAATGTTCGTTGAGGTTCAAGGATGGTTTTTACGGCAAGAAAATTTCGAATAATTGCCGGAAAATCCCTAAAAACAGCCCTTTTCTTTTTCCCATACAAACGATTGAATGTTTGTTTGCTAGTAACGGTAAGAGAACGGCTGCACCAATCTTGATGAAATTTGCAGAAGTTGTTCGTTATGGATCGGGGATGGTCTAGAAATGAAAATACCTCATACTTTTTATGAGGAAAAGTTGGAAAATTGGAAAATTCTATAAAGTAACTTTTTTCCATAAAAATGTTTTTCAATTTCTGTTTGTTTTATTTTTCAATATTTTGATTTGTAAATTAATTGAATCGTTCAATTTCGGTCGCTTGCTTTTTTATTCCGCTATTCAAAAGAAAAATTATTGAAAATCTTATATATAAAAATGAATCGCAAAATGTGTTGGTAAGCGCATAACTCAGCAACGGCTGGACTAATTTGGCCAATTCTTTTTTCAAAATGTTCGTTGAGATTCAAAGATAGTTTTTATGATAAGAAAAATTTGAATAATTGCTGGAATCCCCCTAAAAACAGTCCTTTTCTTTTTTCCATACAAACGAATGAATGTTTGTTTATTAGTAACGCTAAGGGAACGACTGAACCAATCTTGATGAAATTATCAGAGAATGTTCTGTGCGGATCGAAGAAGGTTTAGAAATAAAAAAAACGAGTATGCTTTTCTTGAGAAAAAGTCGGAAAATTGGACAATTCCAATAAATTAATTTTTTTCATACAATTTCTTTTATTTTGTTTTTCTATAATTTGAATCGTCAAAATTTGTCGTTTGTTTCAAAAATTTTTTAAAATTATTCAATGCGCACAAAGTGATTAATTACAGATTGAAATTTATTACGATACCACGAAGAGGTCGCGCTAATATCGGTCGGCGTTATTTTTGGCATTCAGCGCGACTTTTCAATCAACAGTTCCGATGTTTAATAGACTTTATCTGAATATCTTGAAGCAACGTATATGTGGTGCTGTTAGGTGCTAGATGTACTTTGCTAAGTGACAAAAGAGAAGTTTGAGGTTGATGGATGGTGGTTACACCAGATGAAATTGGGGAAATGAATTCTGCAAAAAAATCCCTGATACAGAGGAAAGATCCAATAGTATACGAAAAGGTGATACCCAATATGGTTCATGGACCTTGCGGACATCACAATCCCACTTCGTGTTGTATGTCCGACAATAAATACACGAAACAGTCTCCACGTGCTTTTCTTTCGGAAATACAAACTAGAAATGATGGATATCCACTCTATCGGCGTCGCTCACCAGACGACAATCGCAGAGGATTCAGCATTCAATTTAGAGGAGTGAATATCGAAGCCAACAACACATGGATCGTATTATATTAACCATTATTGTCTAATTCTCATTCAAAACTCAAACAAAGGAAGCAACATGGCTGTTATTAGTTTTGAACGATACGGTCGATACGCGAACTGCACTAAAGCGCTTTGTAGGATATTTAGTTTTGCAATTCATTAACGTTTTCCGTCTGTTGTGCGTCTCGCACAACCCAGTGAAAACAGAACAGCCAGTGGAATCGCCGCCAGCAGCAAAATTAACATTTACGAGTTTTTGCTCAACTTTCGTCAGAGAACCGTTTGCGTGGACATTCGGAAATACCTTGATATTATGCATCGTCGAAGAAATAATTACACAGAAAGCAAGGCCAACCAGTAGATGGACATCCCAATTTGTTATCAACTAATGCATTAGGACGAATTTACACAATCCAACCGAAAAACGACAATTGTTTCTACCTTCGGTTGCTATTGATAAATGTACGTGGTTCAACTTCATTTGAGTCATTGCGTGCAACTTTTTGAGAAGCAAGCCAGCAACTTAAATTGCTGGAAAATGATAATCACTGGAATGCAAATGAAGTTCGCACACTTTTTGCGACAATCATTTCGACATATCAGCCTTCAAACCCGCGTCGAATATGCGATACGAATAAAAATGACATTGCCGAAGACATTTTACATCTCCTTCGCTAAAAATTGAAAATGGATTAATTACGGTTGATACTTCCGGTGGTTTGATATCAATTCCATCTTCTAGATGTTGGTCACTAAAACTAGAAGATTCAAAGTCAAATTCCGGGAGACTTGCGCTCATACAATTCTATCGATCATCTTGAGAATGAAGACGACACCGTGAATTATCCAGTCAAATTTCTAAATTCTTTGGAGGGGCTTGGTATACCACCGCATCATTTGCGTCTCAAAGTTGGATCTGTCGTTATTATGTTACGCAATCTGCAAGCGCCGAAACTGTATAATGGAACCCGACTGATTATGTCGCACCTATCAAATATTATGGGCAGATGTACGAATTCCTTTGAGTTCTATCGATTTGCCATTTCAGTTCTATCGGATTCCGTTTCCAGTAAAAATTGCATTGGAGATGACAATCATTAGGAAACAGAGATAGTGGCTAGAAATGTGTGGCATAAATTTGGAACTGCTATGTTTTTACACAAATATGTGGTGTGCTTACGAGTTGGAAAATGCAGTGAAACAGAAACCAAAAAATGTTGTTTATCAACCTGCGTTATTTTCATTTCAAAACAGATAATTTCACGCAGGAAAATGGCTGCGGGGTCAGCTAGTTATTCATAAAAATCAATTACAATTGAAATTTGTTACCAAACCACGAATAGGTCGCTCTAATATCGGTCGGCGTTCATGCCATCAACGTATGAAAGCCCAAGACACATGAACGATTACACCCATGATGCGATGACATGCATGTGAAATTATGGATCGCGGTCAATCAGCAAGCGATCGTCACGATGTAATAGCACGACTTTTCACACAACAGCTTATTGATATGGATATCATTTGGAGAATTTTTAGAAATAAAATGGAGTTTCCTAATATGGACAGTTCTCATAGACGACCATCTCCCATAACTGAACAGATTTCATGAGTACAACTTTTTCATTATTATTTTCATAGAAAAACAATTAATATCACCAGACACGCGTACTTTCCAATGATCGGACACAGACACTATTTTGATAAAATTTCGTTAAAATTATTTCTAAAAACGGACAATATTTCATAAAATTTGTCAAGGAAATTGTGTATAATGTATAGTACTCGCTTCTCTCTTTCTATTAATTTTTAGTGTTTTGGGATACCTCTTTTCGCTATTTATTTAGTAAGTTTTACATATAGTAAAACTTTTAAATACAACATTTCGGGAATATTTGTGCATGCAGTGTTGAGTTCAGTCTCTTCAAAAATTGTGGATTTCTTTCAAACTTATAGTGCGGGCATTAATATCCAACCAAAATATATATTTTAATTTAATGTAGTAATACGTCATTTTAAGTATATATGTATTAACTAAATGTTGTAATTATAAGTCGTTTAATATCTTTTTATTAATTTCTGGTGTTACGTTTAGCGTTTATGGCACTTTTAATTCTTTTTGCGATAAATTTGTATAAAGCGCTCAAATATTCGGCGATGCTTCGAATCACTATTCTTCTGTTGTATGCCTCAATTCAAATTGTTTTGGGTTTATTTTTGCACATTTTAGCGTTTATTATGATTCTTACGTGTCTATTGAATTTAGATCCGCACGCTTAATGGCCAATCTAATGAAGTAATATCCAAATTACTTTAATTTTCTAATCTTAAATGTCAACATTAACAAATCAACTTAAAAAAATAACGAAATGATGAAATAAAAAATCTTCATTGTCTAACTTACTGAGCAATTATCCTAAAACATAGGGCTTTGATAATTTTCGTCTAGGGGCATCAAGCTGGACATCACCCACAATATAACTATTTTATATTCCTCAGCATTCACTGAGCCCTCTAATATTAATTAATTCTGACTTATACTTAGAAATGAATCCACTATTATAGAGGAAACATCAGTATTTTATCAATATTTTTTTTAAAAGGCGCACTCAGCTTTCATTTAAATGTATTTGTGATGTTATTTTACGAATATACTTTTTTAACCAACCAAAATAGCTTTTTGTGACAAAGAGAGCTGCGAATACTTGGCACGATTTTGTTTTATTTAAAAGAAAACAAGAATTACAAGAACGAACACACAATTTTTGGAATTATTCCAAAATATTACCTGAATAGCCACCAATATCGTTTACAATAAATTTACAAAAACCATTTGCCGCGGCTTTTTTTGTTTCGCTAAGTGTACATACTTACATACACATATCGGGTTTTCCATTAGGGATGATATGATTTCTAAGTGTCGTTTCGGCCATTTTTAATATGTCATGATTTGTAATTTGTATACTCTTGTAACCTGTTGCTACAGAGAATTTTAGGTTTGTTCATCTAACGGTTATACGTATCATCTAAAACTAATCGAGGTAGATAGAGGGTTATATACATATAGTATATAAATGATCAGGATGACGAGATGAAATGAAATCCTTTCTGTATGTCCGTCCGTGCAAGCTGTAATATGAAAAAAATTAAGATATCTTAATGAAAGGGTATACGGGTTCCGTAGTATTAAACAAAAATACAAGTTCGTAGATGGGCGCAATCGGACCACCGCGTCCACAAATCGCCATTAACTGGAAACATATAAAGTGTCATAACTATGCACTAAATTAAGATATAAGGATGTAATTTGATACAGAGAATCGCAGTAGCAAGGGGCAACAGTGGGCGAAATTTTTTGAAAAAGTAGGCGAAGTTTACCATGGGCGTGGTACCACCCACTTTTCAGGGAAATTCGATATTCCCACTCTTATGTCACAGTACGAAAATCACTGAAATCGGACAATAGCCATTTGATTCTTTAACTTTTCAGTATACAAATCAAGAAGCATTTAATATAACGGGATGAAACTTTGCGCGTGTATACTTTTAATGTATGCCACCTTATGAACAAACATTTCTCAAATCCAATAATAAATTTTCAAGCCCTCCTGTGGGATATATAATTGATATTCAGTTTGTCTGTATGTCAAAAATCGGTTGAACCGGACCAATACTTTTCTTAGCCCCATTTTCGAACTTTCAAGGGTTTTACCGCATATATCAGCCAATATATGAATTATCACAATAAAAATGAGAGAGCGTGTTTTACTCATAATAGTGTATCTTTTTGTCTAAAATAGATAAATTTGAGCGGATACTTGCCCTAGCACCCACATAACTAATATCAGAATTGTCGAACAGCCAGTTGGCTTTACTCTATACGATTGGTTTTTTGTGGCATGTTAATGGTACATACAGGTTTCGTCCGGAAAGTAATAACTGGGTCGATTTAAAAAAATTTATTGAACCAATCGTTACAATTCTTTAAAAACTTTCTAAATAGGCTTCTTCTGCATCAGAGAAGCGCTGCCAATATTGTTTCCAAGCATGGAGGGCGTCATGGAAGGCATTCTCCAGAATAGCCTTGAGAACCGAGGTCCATGCTGCTTGGCTTTTTCAGGCAAGTAAACAAAAAAAATTTCCGCGGGCCACATTTAGGGTATAGATCGGCTCCGCAAGCATTGGGATGCCGGCTTTGATTAGGTAGTTTTTCCAAAAAAAAAGGCGCTGTGAGCAATTTTGAGACCATCTTCGCGCACACCTTGCGCATGTTCGCGTGTTACTCGACGGTCTGAGTTCTAAACTTTGCGCACACGAGTCACATTGTCGGTGTTTGCCGAAGTCGCAGGTCTCCCTGCACGGTCTTCATCAGCGACCTATTCCCGGCCCTCCAAAAAGGGCTGGTGCGAAACACACCACTTCTTGCTAAAGCAACACCTGGGTAAGCCAGCTTGATCATAGCAAACGTCTCTGTCGCAGATTTACCTCAGAAACAACTGTCCAGCCGCTTGTTCGTTAGCTAGGAATGCCCTCTACCGAATCCAGTCGATGCGCGTGCGCTCCGAAGTACAGTCGCGGCGGAAGAAAATCAGTCTTATTACTTTCCGGACAAACCCTGTGGGCATCTCTAAAATTGCTTAGATTTCGACCCTCTGTTAGACGTTTTACACCTTTGAGATATTTTCCTAGCTTTGTTTCTTGCAAGTTGCAAGAGTATTAAATGTCCGGTTGCACCCGAACTTAGCCCTTCCTTACTTGTTGTTGCTGCTATTTTTGGTTTTATTATTATTTGAGAACACTTGACAAATTTAGTAGTAATTTGGCCAATTAGAGATGATAGAAACTCATTAGAATAGAAAAAAAGTCACTATTAGTGACGCGAGACTGCTGGCCAAATACCGGTATAATTGGAAATTTATTGGTTAGTATTATATGTATATGCACAGATGGACAAAAGTGTTCGCCACTGAACATGCTGTACATGAATTCGGCTCAAAATATAAAAAAAAATATATTCTAAGAGTTAGTTTTTAGGTTATATTTCAACAAACAATATTCCATTCAATCAAAACTCCAAAGAAAAATAATAAATCATAATATTTAAGCTAAAAACACCAGAAAGTTCAAAAATATCTATGTCAACTGCAGGCGTGGGTAATCTCATTTTCATAGCTGAGACTATGAAAAAAGAAGACCATTTTAAAAACCAATTTGAAAGACAGCGCTTACAATTTTTGCTTGGGAAATGATTTTTATTTCAACATAATGATCCCAAACATATGGTTGAAATTGTACAGCTTTTGCTTATTTATAATGTGCCCCATTTACTTCGCACGCCTCCCCAGTTACCGGACCTTAACCCCACTGATCATTTGTGGGATTTGCTAGATAAAAAAGTTCGAAATCACAACATAACGTCGAAATAGCAGCTTAAAATAGATTTTTCCGAAGAATGTCTTACACAAAAAACTAGTATATTCAATACACAATCGTTGTCAGGAAGTGATTTAACGAAAGGGGTTGCAAACAAATATTGATGTTTGTATAAACGCTTATTTAAAATAAGATTGTTGAAATTGACGAATACTTTTGTCCAAGCAATTCTTGAAATTTTTGGGGTTTTTTTTAACTTAAATATTGACATTCAATACTTTTCATTTATGTTTTTTATCAATAATAATTGTGTGGAACATTGTTTATTGATATATAACCAAAAACTAACATTTAGAATATTCTTTTTTATATAGGTTGTCAAAAAAGTCTTGCAGTATTTTCGCTAGTTGGCGCTGAAAGCGCGTAGTTCTAGTTTTATTCGTCGCATCGGGTCATGCTATACCTTTGTGGAAAGTTCATTTCACGCGCTAACACGTGTTTGATTGATTGTCGTTTCTTTTAAGTCTTTCGTGAGTTATAGCGTCGCAAACATGGAGCAAAATAAAGAGAAAATACGACAAATTTTACAGTACTACTACGAAAAAGGCAAAAATGCATCTCAAGCCGCCAATAACATTTGTGCAGTTTAGAGGACCCGATACAGTTTCCATTTCCACCGCAAAATGATGGTTTCAACGTTTTCGTTCTGGTGTAGAGGTGGTCGAAGATGCGTCACGCTCCGGAAGGCCTGTCGAAAATTGCGATAAAATCGCTGAATTGGTCGAAGGAGTCCGGTATAGTAGTCATCAAACCGTTATAAACCATTTGAAGAAGCTTGGAGTCACTAAGAAGCTCGATGTATGGATGCCACACGAATTGATTCAATATAAATACCGCCAGACGGAGCTCCCGAAATAGTTGTTATTGTAGGTGCGTGCTTCTCATGGCAAATCCTCATATTCCCGTATTACACACGGCAACTTTAGTTGCGGCAACTCTTGGTTTATAGGCGAGGGGGCGACGAGGAGAGGAGAATCACGCCGAGTTTCCAGTGTTCAGCAACTCGCTTTGTATTCTTATTCGTAACAGTTCGCTGCGACGTTTTTCGGCATTCGTGTCCTTTCTTTCGTAGTACATAGTTGCATTTGTGTATATTTTTTTGAAATTAATATTTTGAATATATTTAAAAAATTTAATTTCATCTTTTGGTAAGTAATTTGCAAATATGTATACAGATATACATAATATAATATAAATATTTTAGAAAATGGAGTATGACAAAAAAATCAAATTAATTAAAGATATTGTGAAATGTATGGAGAAAGCCATACAAGTTAATTCAGACGATAGTGAAAAGGGTGATATATGTGAAAGTCTGTCATATAATCTTTGTTTTAATTTTGAATTATAAATAAAATGTATTTCTTAATTGGCAGAACTGATTAATATATGTGATAGAGCGGCCCAAATACCTATAAGGAAAAAGAAACGACAATGGGTTAAAGTAAAGAGTAGACAATGGGTTAAAGTAAAGTGAAAGAGAATGAGAAAAAAAACTCGAACAGAGTTGCGCAACACAAGTTGCTCGTGTGAAGGTAATGGGCGACAGCAAAAGAGAATCGCCCGAGAATTAGCAACTTTTGTTGCCGCGTGTAATGACGGACATAGTTGCGAGACGTTTTCCTATAGCTGCGTTGGAGATCTTTGTTCTAACGAACGGGATACCCCAGCGCACGCAACGGGAAACAGCATCTATCTCTGTTGTCTATATAGATTAGCATCTACCATATGTTAACCAACTTCCTTCTTAGGCGTTTCTTCTTCTTCTTTATTTGCCAATTCGTATTCGAATATTGGTGATCATATAACAATTAATAATATGTACAATATTAATAAACTTAATAATAATATAATAATGTAATGTTTACATGTTAAATATATCTATTGTATATAAAAAAAAAACAATAAAAATAAAAAAAAATCACAGATTTTGAATTATCGCAGCATATTTCTCTCTATCTCTCGCCACATCTATAAGGTTGCCCACGTTCTGGATTCCTGTCCATTGTCGAATGTTTCGAAGCCACGAAAGTTGTTTACGGCCAATACCCCGCTTTCCTTCAATTTTTCCTTGGATAATTATTTGTAGAAGCTCATACTTAGAGTGCCTCATAATATGTCCTAGGTAGGCTGCTTTTCTTTGTTTTATAGTCTTTAACAACTCTCTATTGCGGTTCACTCTTCTCAAGACTTCACTGTTTGTAGCTCTATCTGTCCATGGAATTTTTAGGATTCTTCTAATAAGCCATAGCTCGAAGGACTCTAGCTTGTTCATATCTGTGATTTTTAGAGTCCACGTTTCCATCGCATAGAGAAGCACTGACCAAACATAGCATTTTAAAAAACGTATTTTGGTTGTGATGGTGAGGTCATGGCTACATATTATATTTTTGTATTTGAGAAAAGTTGTGCGAGCAATTTCGATTCGACATTTTATTTCTTTTGAACAATCCCAACTTTCATTGATCTGACAACCAAGGTACTTGAAATTTTTGACTCTTTCTATGGGACTATTATTAATCTTGAGGTGTGTGTCATTGTATATGTTTTTCCTACTGATAATCATATACTTCGTCTTGTTTATGTTAATGCGTAGGCCATATTCGTCACTACGCAAGTTAACTCGGTTTACAAGTTCTTGTAATCCCATCAAGCTATCGGCTATAAGTGTTGTGTCATCTGCATAGCGTATATTATTTATGAAAATACCATTCACTTTTACACCTTCATCAATACTGCTTACCGATTCTTGAAATATTACTTCCGAATATATGTTAAATAACAAGGGTGACAGAATGCATCCTTGTCTTACACCTCGTGAAATAGATATTTCTTCGGTTATATCACCATTGATGCTTACATGGGCAGTTTGTTGCCAATAAAGATTTCTTATGCAACGAATCTCTTTGTCATCTATTTCCATAGAATAAAGAATTTCCATAAGTTTATCGTGTTTAATGGTGTCGAAAGCTTTCTCATAATCAATAAAGCATAAAAATACATCTTTTTGGACATCTTTACAGTTTTGAACCAAAACTTGTATACAGAACAATGCCTCGCATGTTCCAAGACCTTCTCTGAAGCCAAATTGCGTCTTGCCCATTGACTCTTCACATTTCTTATATATTCTGGCGTGAATGACTCTTAGAAATATCTTGAGAGCATGTGACATTAGACTAATTAGTCTGTACTCACTACCATGTTTCGCATTATTTTTCTTAGCTAGTGGTATGAACGTTGATTTTAACCAGTCTTTTGGATATTGGCCATTGTCATAAACTTGGTTAAAAAGCTTTACTAATAGATTCATATTTTTGTCATTTATTAACTTTAAAAATTCAGCTGGAACCTCATCCGGACCTGTTGCTTTGTAATTTTTCATTGATTGTATAGCTCTCTCTATTTCGCCTTTCGTAATATAATTGCCAGTTGGTCTGTGATGGAGATGAAGGTTCTGGTTTGATCTACTGTCATCCGAAAAAACGTTTTCAATATATTTCTTCCATATACTTTTCTTTTCATTTATGTTAAATACCACCTCATTGTTTTCATTTATAAGTATTGAGGGCGGATTTTTACGATGAATACCTGCGGCTTCTTTCAATTTTTTGTGTAAATGGAAGGTATCATGTAAAAGTTGTAGTCTTTCGATTTCTTGGCATTCATTGTTTATCCAGTTTGTTTTTGCATTACGGATCATCTTCCTTATTTCTCTATTCAGTTGTCTATACATGTCAGTGTTTTTATTTTTATATTCCCGGCGTTTACTTATTAGTTTTAATATGTCATCGGTCATCCAATTATTGTTATTATTTTCTTTCTTTTCCATTCCAAGAGAGTTTTTTGCTGTAGTACAGATTATCTCTTTTAAATCGCTCCATATTCTTTCTGCACTTCCTGATGGGATATCGTTTATTTTGTCATTAATTTCACTTTCAACTAAGCGTTTTACACTTTCGTCTCTCAACTTATCTATATTTAGCTTAATTTTAGGCTTACTTTTTTTAATTACTGCTAGCCTAATACGCAATTTTGCCAATAGCAAGTTGTGATCCGAAGGTACATCCGCTCCTGGATATGTATTGACCTTTTTTATTGAGGAACGGAAGCGACTATTTATCAGAATGTAATCTATTTGATTTCTGATGATATTATCGGAGGCGTCCGATGGAGATTTTCATGTATAAAGTCTTCTGGGAGGCAGGCTAAATAATGTGTTCGAAATTATTAACTTGTGTTCTTGGCAAAATTGAATTAGTCGATCTCCTCTCTCATTTCTTTCACCTAAGCCGTATTCGCCTGCAACTCCTTCGACTTTTTCTCTTCCAACTTTTGCATTAAAATCGCCTTGAATTATATTTATTTCGTATGGTTTTGTTAATCGCATAAGTTCGTCTAGTTCATCATAGAAAGTTTCTATCTCGTAATCACTTTTGTCAGCCGTTGGAGCATAGACTTGAATAATATTGATATTCAGTGGTTTTGCAAATAACTTTAGCATCATTGATTTATCAGATTTCGGCACAAATCCGATGACAGATTTTGCAATGTTTTCTTTAACTATAATGCCTACACCATTGCGGTGATTTTTAGTTTGGTTGCCAGAGAAAAAGAACTTTGTATTTTGGGAAACAAATTCTCCACAATCTGGCCACCATGTTTCACTTATGCCAAGTAAATCGATGTTTAATTTTTCCATTTCTGAAATCGTATTAGCTAGTTTTCCAGGCTCGTATAAGCTCCTTGTGTTCCATGTTCCGATGTTTAAAGTTTGTTTTGTTTTACCTCCGGGGATTCTTAGCACCCTCGATTTGCCGGAGACTGAGGGCCATTGTTTTGGTTGTACTATCATTGTCATATGATATGCTGGGAAGTATACTTCAGTGGTTTCCCCTTGCCTTCTGAAGGGTTTACTGTTTTCCATCCTTACACATTTATATAGCGAACCGCTTGATACAAGTACAGACGTCCGCTTTCAGCCGTACTTATAGTAACAGACGCTGATATGTAGTGGATTGCTTTTAGCTTCGATATTCACCATCGACCTTACCGGCATGGGTGGCCCTACTGGTAGCTACGCTACCGCCAGCATCGCTCTTTGGATCATTATATCTACTTAGGCGTTTCGTTGGGTTCGAATTACGCATTTTATTATAATAGGTAGTCGAAATCGTATTTTGTCAATAGATGTCGTTGTTGTCGTATATTTCCAGTGCTACCAGTCACATTGTGTCAACCATATAGTGTTGGAAAGGTCAGATTTTAAACCTCATTTATACCATATTCAGACCGAAAATTTAAAAGATTAGATTACATTTAAGCATTTCATAACCCAACAGTGTTCTCACTGCCGATAGAAAGATCAAAAACAGATGTTATTGTCATTCAAGAATTCACATCGCTTAATATTTATCAGAAGAAAAGATTGTCACATAGTATTTTGAATAAAAGCCGTCTTTTTTTAATATTTTCCATATAATAGAAATAATGGATGCATTTTTTCATTTCTTAAGTCGATTTTCAGGTGAAATTAGATTCATTGCTTTACAAAAATTTGTTTGTTTACATTTTTCCCCTTTTTAGTGTCTAAATCAGCTGTGATAATGTAACAGATTTCTAATTTTTAAGATTAGTGGGATAATCCATTCAACAGCCGAAATCGTATGATTAAGTGTCGGCATGAAGATGGTATTAACCAAAAAAAAATCAAATTCGGGGAAGTTGAAGAAAGTTCAGATGTTCAAAAATTGAGTGAAAATAATGAAGAAATTCGTTATGTTTTGAAAATTTTTTTTTTCATAAAATGGGAAGAATGCCACGCAAGCCACCAATGAAATTTGTGAAGTTTACGGAGACAATGCTGCATCAGCTCGTGGAGCACAAAAATGGTTTGATCCCTTCCGTTCTGGAAATTTCGATGTGAAAGATGTACCTCGGTCTGGTCCACCTATTGTTGAAAAAGTCGATGAAATTATAGAAAAGACTGACCAGGTCCATCACATAAGCAATCATGACATCGCTAAGGCTTAATATTTATCATCAGATGGTTTTGAACCATTTAAGAAAGGCTGGCTACAAAAAGAAGCTCGATGCTTGGGTACCACATAAATTATCTGTAAAAAATTTAATGAACCGAATAAACATCTGCTATTCTTTGATGAAATCGAACCATTTCTGAAGCGAACGGTAACAGGAGACGAAAAGTGGATCAAATACGCCAATAATGTGCGAAAAAGATCATGGTGCAAGCGTGGTGAAGCTCAACAAATGGTCGCAAAGCCACGAATGACGCCTCGAAAAGTTATGCTGAGTGTTTGGTTGGATTCGAAAGGAATCATCCACTATGAGCTGCCCCAGCCTGATTGAACGATTGATTATAGATTTTACTTCCAACAACTGATGAGACTGAAGCAAGGAATAATAATGTCTTCAGCGGAAAAATGACAAAAGGTGATCTACCAAAGTGATATGTACATATTTCATTAAAGTTTATTATACTTGTAAATATAAAAAAAATAAGTTGAAGTTTGATTAGAACTACGAACGGACTTTTTCCACTACCTTACTTAAAATTTGGAGTTTTGCTATTCATTTGTTGTTGATAATAAATTCATGAAAAAGTTAACTATTTTCAGTTTTTCTTTTTCGTTTTGTGTAAGATAAAGTTTTAAGAATAGATAGTAGGATGATTCCGCAAATTATCACATTTTACCTTCTTGTACAATTTTGTTTAAATCTAGAATTTTTGATTTTTGAATATAATATATAAAGGAAAATTACACAATATTTCAGGAATGATAATACGAACGTAGTATTTTTTGCATATGTTTGTCTAATTTTTTCAATTCTGGTGTTAATTAGCTGGGTATGAAGTTCGATATTATGTTTAACATGAAAAGGCAAAGAAAAAGTTTAAAATTTTTCACTTCAGAAAAATTTGTATTATGTGATAATACGAATAGAGGAACGAATCATTCTTTACTGAAGGTTACTTTTATGAATCTTTTTTCCATCAATTAATACGGTCATTTTTTTTAATTACTTTCTCAATGAAAACTATCGGACTTGTTCCCAAGTCTTTTATTTCGTTTTAAGAAAAATTTATCTCCTGGCCTATTCGATTTTTATAATCTATAATCTTTAATATTTTGTGTTTTTTCCTGAGTTTCGACAAATTTTCTTTTGATATCTTCTGGATTATCTGTTGCATAACTATGAAATGCGTTAATCGGCCCAGCATTAACTGCTTAAATTAGTGAAGCAGTGAAAGCATAATGCCAGGAGAAGGCGAATCCGATTCCCCAATCGATGACGATGGAACAGACGTTTCAATGATTTCCATATTCTTTAAGATGATTAACAAAGACAAATTCTGTATCCTGACACGTTTTTCAATTTCCATGAAAGCACACAGTTATCCAAAACAATTGCAGACTTGCATTTTGAATGCCTCAATAAGCACAGCGAATGTTCGTTAAAGAGAAGCAGAATACACCCACGTACCTAGAACTTCCGGTGCATTCAAATACTCGTCGAAATTCCAACACACAAAAAACACGTGACAAATTACTGTATTTTTTATTTGAACTACCGCCCACCTCGCCCTCTTTCCAATTTTTTTCTTCACATACTTCTTTTTTGACATTTTGCAACTCGTTAGCTTTTCGAATATCCTTTGGCGGAGAAAAAATTAAAAAAACACGAACTGTCAACAACGCATTCTCGTGCAATTTTCAATTTTGAAACGTTTGATTTGCATTTGAATTTGAATTTGCATTTGAATGGCAAAATTGCAATGCGCTGCACATCACTCGTGTGTTGTTTTCCATCCATCAAACAATTTTCGGCATTCAGTGACAATCGCCAATCATCGGCGAACAATCAGCAGCATGTCAAACACGATTCGCCGCGACAATTGCAGTTTTTTCAGAAATTCTCTTTATTTTACATGTACATGTACATACAAGTATGTTTGTGTAAATCTGTTAACGCACATGCAGTCGCAAGTCAAGTTTGTTCATCTACGTACATATATTTTAATTGTTTAAGAAAACATATGCATTTAATTTCATTGAGTGATTACACATATTGTCCTAGTGTAAAGTCAGCTGGAGAATTGGAAATCAATATATCGGGTATCTTGGGGCTGAAATGAGGACTGGATTGATTGGCATTGCTCAAGTATACTCAAGGTCATGTTTGCACACAATCACACAACAGTATACACAATATAAATATGTACTTTTAAGATATCTGACAAAGAAGTCGACTGAAAGTAAAAAAATTAGGTACTATATGGGACCCAATGTTATCTATTGTGGACCTCATGGCATACAATTACCCAATAGAGATCCGCCTTGTGCCTCTATAACACGAGTATAATTCACATTTACAGATATAAGTATGTATGTACATTGTATATTGCAAACCCGAAGTTTGAAATTTTCAAATAAGGTATCTAGGTCCTAGACGAATTATTGGCCTGATTTCACCGACTTTTAACACAAAGGCACATTATTATCATGAACAGTTTTTCTCAACGGTATTCTATATTTTCGGTAAAAAGTCAGCCATTTGCACTTAGGTTGACACATTTGGTATTTGCGTGCTTGAAAACTTTCAGTCCAATTTTCTCGATTTTTATTCGTGAGATGGCATTACTTCAGGCACTATTTACGAAAAGTAGTTTTCCAAGAACTTCCTTTATACTACACTTATACACGGCAAAGTGAAAGAAC
This sequence comes from Bactrocera correcta, assembly GCA_027475135.1. Classification (NCBI taxonomy): domain Eukaryota; kingdom Metazoa; phylum Arthropoda; class Insecta; order Diptera; family Tephritidae; genus Bactrocera; species Bactrocera correcta. The sequence goes on along the minus strand of CM050323.1, from coordinate 142,071,965 downwards.
CAGTTGGAATTAAATATTCTAATATATGGTAACTAGTTATGGTTGTGGTTCGATTTTGCGCTTTTTTACAAAGTGACATAAGAACGGCATTATCCCATTTTTGTACCGGCTCTTATGAGATAATGTATCTAAAGCATTTACTTATTGATTTATTACACTTTTCTTAGTTTTCTATATAATCGTTATAATAAAAGAGGTTCCGGTTATCATCTGATTTCACCATCATCAGGTTAAAATGGTTTCAGTGCTTTGTGAGACCATATTTAACCTATTAAGAGGTTAGGGGTAGTTAGAATTTTTAAAAAATTATTTTTTTTTTTTTGCATTTTTGTTAAGTGTAATATCTTAAAAATATTCCCTGAAAATTTCACGTTGATCCGATAATTAGTTTTTGAGTTATTCGAGAAATAAGAAAGAGAGCTTGGTCACTTCAAAGCGCTAGTGTGAAACTTTAAACGCGTTTTTCTCAAACCATTCAGTAGATTTTAATGAAATTTACACAATACCTAATAAACTCTGGCCTGACCAAAGGATTTTTATTTTTTCGAAACTTTTGGTTTTTTAAGACCAATTAATTTTTGATTTTTTCGCAAAAATTTAGAAAGAAATTTCATGACCCTGCCATTTTGTTAACTTTGAAAAAAAAAGATAAAATCCTTGGATCGGGCACGGGATTATCTATTTATAAAACTAATTTTTTTTTGTGCGATTGTTTTTAGATGAATCTCTAAGGACTTATGCTTGTCACCGCAAGTACTTTTTTTGGAACAGGGACACAAACAACTATAACTTTGGAAATAATTTTTTTTTTTGAAATTTTCGTGACTTCAAGTCAACACACCATATAATAATGCCACATTACTACTTTTGTAAAATAACATGATTTAGTAGCAAAAAAAAATACTGAAAACTCTCATTTTTTCGTGCCTCTGACTACCCCTAACCCCTGAAGGTGCGGAACCCCCTTTTGAAAGATTTTAAATCGCAAGTACGCATTCCATTCTTATCATAATATGTGATTTAGTTATATACCTTTACATGTTTTCTTATATTGTAAGGATTTAGGAAATACAAACCTTCTTATTGTGTCGAGTAGCATGTTTACAAAATACTGATCACTTATATACATATATCATTAAAAGTATTATAATTTGAGATATGCAGAAATCTTTTCGAATGATTGCACAGAGCAGTGCAATATTTAAACGGGAACGATGAAGTATATGCGTACAATTTCAAGCTGATCCTTCCTAAAAAGTAATTGAATTGCTAAATACGAGTATTGGGAACGGTAGAATAGAACTCCAAATACGCAGTATAATGGATTAAAACTGGCTTAGTAGTCATTCGATGAATAATATACCACGTGCATTTCAAAAGACTGATACCAAAACCTTGCCAGCCAATTTTTTGTCTTTCCACGCTTGAGAACCATCCACTAGGCTGACTGTCGATTGGATTCGGTTGATTTCACTGGTACACAGCCTAAACTCAACAATATTTTTCCCCCAAAAAACCATGTTTTATTAACGCATGAAATGCTTTCAGATTTATTTTTTTGTAAAGTATCACAGGTTGCTTCACCAAAAATGTTATGTCTCCTTAACTTAAAGTTATAATCTAACTAATAGGAATCATAAAGATGGTATTAGCACTACTATCTATGAATCAGCCTCTAGTCTCTAATAAAAATCAAGGAGAAATACCAAGATAACACGCCGGCAATTTAATATTATTAGAAGCAGTTACTAAAACTCGATTGAGTGCATTTGAAATAGTGGTAAAATTAATTTCCCCTACTGGAAAAAGAAGAGTTCAAAATTTTAAGCTGCAGACAGTAACATAAAAGCCATTGAAAAATCCACAACTTAAGCATGTCTGTCTTAGAAGGTATGCACATTAAATTTGCGTAGAAACATATGAGTTGGATCGATAGCTGACAAAATGTGATTTTTCTGACGAAAAAACAAAAATAATTATATATACGGATCTGATGGGTTTAGTTATTACTGATATGATCTGCGCGAAAATAATTCCCCTAGAATAAGCTGCAATTTCAAGGGTGGATCTTTTATATGACGTGGGTTTTTCCTACCATGGAAAGCTCAAACTATGTTTTATTATGAGGAAAAATGATTTTGAAATACATATGGAGATGTTAGTTGATGTGCTCATTGAGTATTTGGAGGACAACGTCGAAAATAAGTTTACTTTTCAACAGTACAATTCCAGGCTCCACGTTCCCTAGAAAGAAAAGGAGTGTTTTGCTTCGTGCTCTAAACCATTGCTTGAAATGGGGATTTAAACCCCATCGAATATGTTAGGGAGTATTTGTAACGGCTGAATATACGAATGGGTACCAGTACTTAGCGGCAAAGGAGCTGAAAACAGCAATTTTGGTGCCTTGATCCCAGCAGAACTTTCCAAAGTAATTAACAAAGATGGAAGTGCAAATTTTAAGCACATCGTTTTGGTGAGCTGCTTAAACTTGTGATCGCCTTCTTACAGTGTCGCTCAAATATTACCCGTAAGTGGCATGGAAACTGAATAATGCAAAAAAGGACTTTTTACGTCGAGAGAATCATTTGAGGGAAACTATGTGGGAGGCATAAGGCAATTATGGCAAAATGTTGAGTTTCTTTTTATGAACGACATTTCTATGGTGCTTTATGAGATACTTTGGCTTTCGACTGAAGAGACCGGACGCTTATTTTGGTGGTATAAATATCTTACTCTTTGGTAATCTAATGGAGTTACCACCTGTCCGAGGGCATAAAGTATTTCAACAGCCAGAACATATGAAATCTGCTATACAACTATGGTGACAATTCCGCCTAGTTGAACTCCGACAAAACATGCGTCAACAAGAAGACATGACATTTATGTACTTAAGTATATGTAGATGTGTTTAATGCTTTAAGAGTTGGAAAGTTGACGTCTAAGCAAGCAGAAAGAGTTTGATATTTTAAAAATATTTCATTTATTATTTTAAATGTAAAGTAAATATCTGCATTTTTATGTTTTCTACATATGTACCTATATGTTTATACTTTGAATAGACATTTGTTCGCGTTTGAGTACAGTTATTTAAGGGGTACATTTATTTTTCAGGTTTACAGACAATCAGAAAAATATATGCGTACATATACTCGTACTACATGTTTGATTAAAGTGATAAGGTCAGCAGGGAAATGCACCGAGTGTGTCGTAAACAAAAAAATAGCAACAGAGAATAATGCAATGAATGAAAGAGTGGCTGAGTAAGAATGGACCAATAAGTGGTTGATTGAATGGCTGACAAAGTGTCGTGGTGATACGGTTGATTTAATTGGTATTTTTCTGTCGTTGCATCCATTGGAAGCATTTGTGAGTGATCCTTAATTACTCTTTTGTGTGGACGATAGCAAAAAACGCTTAAAAATGCATATTTTGATTTGCATCGCTCAGCATTTATGGACACAGGAATTTTTGTGAATATTTTAATTGCACTTTTGTGTACATAAATGCACCCAAACGTAATACCATTCACATGCTAAATAAGGATTTTTAACTTAATTTCGATCCTACTCGAATTCGAAGTCAATCAAGAATGGATTCTTGGCGTTCGATTTTAACGTTTAATTGACTAGTTTCAAAAACCCCGCCAGTTGGGAGGTATCTAGCTAAGGTCTGACTTTTTATCTGGGTGTTAGACGCTCAATTGGTCTGGATGTCGGCAGCCGGACAGTCGGGCCAGATAATGCAGCTCTTTAGAGCCTTCGATGTGAATTCAACCGTAACCGTAAAGAGCTGCAAGGCAGATTAATTAATCGAGTGGTAGATTGAGTCTTTTCAGCACAATAAAAAAATGAAATTCCGTTTACCGGACCACTGCAAGCTTCCAAGTGGAGGTCACAGCCATCAAAGAAAGTATTTTAAATCTGACAAGGAGTATGCTCAGATCAAGGAATATATTTACACCCTGTCAAGAAAGTATCGGGAATTTATAAATAAAAAGAAAATTTTTCAATCATCATCCAAATTTATTTTATCGTCTTCAAAGTAACATCCATTTGAAGCGATGTACACCTTTCATCGGCCTTTTCAGACAAGGAAACAAAAAAAGTCTGGGGTCACATCTGGGCTGTAGGGCGGCTCCGGAAGCGTTGGGATGCTGGCCTTGGTTAGGTAGCTGTTCACAAGAAAGGCGGTCTTGCGCATGTTCGAGTGCTCCGTCACAATGTTATGAACCACAGATTTTGATAAAATGAACAATTAAACAAATACTTAGTCGAAGGACTGAATTCAAAACTTTGCGCACACGTGTCACATTGTCGGTCTTTGTCGAAGTCGCAGGTCTCCCAGCACGGTCTTCATCAGCGACCTCTTCCCGGCCGTCCAAAAAGGCCTGGTGCCATCGTAACACACCATTTTTAGCTGAAGTAACATCTGCGTAAGCCTGTTTGATCATATTAAATGTCTCTGTCGCAGATTTACTGAGTTTCACACAGAATATAATCGCGTACCTCTGCCCTAACGAACGCTGCATTTCGGCTTGCGCCACTCGCAGGAACACGTCGCGCAAAAGAAAGCACGTCGTCGGAAGAAAATCAGCACTATTACTTTCCGGACAAACCCTGTACCTCTGATTATACATAAGTCCAGTAGAGTCACGATAATTCGTACCCCTCTAATTCGAAATTCTCAATAATTCGTAAAAATTTCTGTCACCTTGAAGAAAATTCGATAGTTCGTAAAAATTTCATACATTTTAGTCCCCGCGTTAATTTGTAATATTTTTCGCAACGCAAAGAATATTAAACCTTTTATATAGTAAATCGTAATTTTGTTTCGTAACCTCTTATAATTCGTAATACAATGCGGAATTTTTGGCAGTTAAGTCACCGTTAGGTTTTGCACATGTGCTGAACACAATGAGCGCGACAGACTGCAGCAGCACGACAGGGAACTGAAAATGGCGTCGTGAAGCCTACTACATGAACATTTGGGAGAAGGCAGCATGTGTTCATGAGAACGTGTGTATTTTAATATTTCACAGATGTCATTTGCAATCTCTCGCGCTCACTGTGTTCAGCACAAGACAGTTGTGTCTCCTTTATATCGCTATGCACGCTGAATTCTCTCATTATTTTCGTTCAGTTTGCTGATTTTTTCCCAAGCGTAACATTGATGCGTAAAAATGTCGGAAAAACGTTCGAATAACACGTCGCAAAATCGCGAAAAAACAAGAGATTATTTCAGCCGTTGATAATGGAACAAAAAAATTGAAGTTGCAAAACATTTTAATATCACTCCATCAACATTAACATGAATTCTACATAAAAATGAATTTATTATGCAAGCATGATCTCATAGTAAACAGAAACGTCAGAAACAAGCTTAATAACCGAATATGGATAAGTCTCTATTCTTGTGGCTTACACAATGCCGTCAAAGTAATGTTCCCATTGGAAGCGAGTTATTAAAAGAAAAGGCTTTGTTTTTTGCCAAAGCTATGAACATAATGGATTTTTAGGCAAGCAATGGTTGACTCGATCGATTTAAAAAGCGACACGATATCACATTTAAAAAAATGTGCGGCGAAAGTTCTTCTGTCAGTAAAGGCGTATGCTGTGATTGGAAGGAAAAGTTGAGTGATCTGATAAAAGATTACGAACGTAAGGATATAAGTAATGCTGATGAAACTGAAATGTTTGCCAGACCAAACCTATTACTTTAAAAATCAAAAATGTCATGGGGGTAAGCGCAGTAAGACACCGAAACACTTAAGCCTCTATTAATCGGAAAGTCAGCAAAGCCACGGTGCTTAAAACGCATGAAACTTTCCAGCGCATTATCGGCACAATAAGAAGGCGTGGATGACAACAGCATTATTTAACGCATAGCTTCAAATGTTAAATGACACCATGGCAGCCGATAATCGAATGATATTGCTATTTATAGACAATTGTACGGCGGATTCTAGCTTTCCTCATCTTAGCCACTTAAAAATTGCGTTTTGCCACCCAATACTACGTCTAAGCTGCAACCCCTTGACATGGGTACTATAAAAGATTTTAAGTCATTATACCTATGGAAATGGATATTAAACTGGTTAATAGCATTGATAAAAAGAAAAAGTTTAATTGCAATCCATAATTAATTTAAAACTTAAATTTTTGTAATTTTACTTTCGTATGGAAGACATAGCCAATATAATTATGTTGGCTTGTGATAAGCTATCATAGCTTGTATGTTGCCAGTTAATCGCTTTTTTTCATTCACAATAGCAAGGTTTTTGCCAAAAAAAAGTAGTTGGCAAAGCGAGAAACCCAAAATTTTAGATTTCTTGGATGAATATTAAGTTAAAATTAAGACAAATACATAGGTTGCTATATATATTTTTGTGGACTCGGCAGCACTAAGTGTTTCCAGGTGCAATTTGACATTTCCATTGGAAAGTTTGACATTTTTTAGCATAACATCACTCAGAACGTTTTGTCATTTAATCGTGAATTGTTTTATTTACAGGGAACTAAAAAATTCACCCGGGAAAAAAGGGAAATTAACTCTTTCTTGTGGCTTTTCACAATTTCCGTGGAAAGACAAGAGTTCCCTTTGGAACTAAATTATTAAAAGAAAAGGCTTTGTTTTTTGCCAAAGCTATGAACATAATGGATTTTTAGGCAAGCAATGGTTGACTCGATCGATTTAAAAAGCGACACGATATCACATTTAAAAAAATGTGCGGCGAAAGTTCTTCTGTCAGTAAAGGCGTATGCTGTGATTGGAAGGAAAAGTTGAGTGATCTGATAAAAGATTACGAACGTAAGGATATAAGTAATGCTGATGAAACTGAAATGTTTGCCAGACCAAACCTATTACTTTAAAAATCAAAAATGTCATGGGGGTAAGCGCAGTAAGACACCGAAACACTTAAGCCTCTATTAATCGGAAAGTCAGCAAAGCCACGGTGCTTAAAACGCATGAAACTTTCCAGCGCATTATCGGCACAATAAGAAGGCGTGGATGACAACAGCATTATTTAACGCATAGCTTCAAATGTTAAATGACACCATGGCAGCCGATAATCGAATGATATTGCTATTTATAGACAATTGTACGGCGGATTCTAGCTTTCCTCATCTTAGCCACTTAAAAATTGCGTTTTGCCACCCAATACTACGTCTAAGCTGCAACCCCTTGACATGGGTACTATAAAAGATTTTAAGTCATTATACCTATGGAAATGGATATTAAACTGGTTAATAGCATTGATAAAAAGAAAAAGTTTAATTGCAATCCATAATTAATTTAAAACTTAAATTTTTGTAATTTTACTTTCGTATGGAAGACATAGCCAATATAATTATGTTGGCTTGTGATAAGCTATCATAGCTTGTATGTTGCCAGTTAATCGCTTTTTTTCATTCACAATAGCAAGGTTTTTGCCAAAAAAAAGTAGTTGGCAAAGCGAGAAACCCAAAATTTTAGATTTCTTGGATGAATATTAAGTTAAAATTAAGACAAATACATAGGTTGCTATATATATTTTTGTGGACTCGGCAGCACTAAGTGTTTCCAGGTGCAATTTGACATTTCCATTGGAAAGTTTGACATTTTTTAGCATAACATCACTCAGAACGTTTTGTCATTTAATCGTGAATTGTTTTATTTACAGGGAACTAAAAAATTCATCTCGGCCAAAAAATGGAATTAACATTTCCGTGCGATCATTTTTCACAACTTTCGACGTGGATTATCACGACAAGAGTGCACCGATGAACTAAAATTATTAAAAGAAAAGGCTTTGTTTTTTGCCAAAGCTATGAACATAATGGATTTTTAGGCAAGCAATGGTTGACTCGATCGATTTAAAAAGCGACACGATATCACATTTAAAAAAATGTGCGGCGAAAGTTCTTCTGTCAGTAAAGGCGTATGCTGTGATTGGAAGGAAAAGTTGAGTGATCTGATAAAAGATTACGAACGTAAGGATATAAGTAATGCTGATGAAACTGAAATGTTTGCCAGACCAAACCTATTACTTTAAAAATCAAAAATGTCATGGGGGTAAGCGCAGTAAGACACCGAAACACTTAAGCCTCTATTAATCGGAAAGTCAGCAAAGCCACGGTGCTTAAAACGCATGAAACTTTCCAGCGCATTATCGGCACAATAAGAAGGCGTGGATGACAACAGCATTATTTAACGCATAGCTTCAAATGTTAAATGACACCATGGCAGCCGATAATCGAATGATATTGCTATTTATAGACAATTGTACGGCGGATTCTAGCTTTCCTCATCTTAGCCACTTAAAAATTGCGTTTTGCCACCCAATACTACGTCTAAGCTGCAACCCCTTGACATGGGTACTATAAAAGATTTTAAGTCATTATACCTATGGAAATGGATATTAAACTGGTTAATAGCATTGATAAAAAGAAAAAGTTTAATTGCAATCCATAATTAATTTAAAACTTAAATTTTTGTAATTTTACTTTCGTATGGAAGACATAGCCAATATAATTATGTTGGCTTGTGATAAGCTATCATAGCTTGTATGTTGCCAGTTAATCGCTTTTTTTCATTCACAATAGCAAGGTTTTTGCCAAAAAAAAGTAGTTGGCAAAGCGAGAAACCCAAAATTTTAGATTTCTTGGATGAATATTAAGTTAAAATTAAGACAAATACATAGGTTGCTATATATATTTTTGTGGACTCGGCAGCACTAAGTGTTTCCAGGTGCAATTTGACATTTCCATTGGAAAGTTTGACATTTTTTAGCATAACATCACTCAGAACGTTTTGTCATTTAATCGTGAATTGTTTTATTTACAGGGAACTAAAAAATTCATCTCGGCCAAAAAATGGAATTAACATTTCCGTGCGATCATTTTTCACAACTTTCGACGTGGATTATCACGACAAGAGTGCACCGATGAACTAAAATCTTTGTATGGCTATGAAGCACCATCCTATAGCACTGTGAAAAGCTGGTACAACGAATTCAATCGTGGCCGACGCTCGCTCAAAAAGGAATTCCGTGAAGGTCGTCTAAAAACAGCCGTTTTGCCAGAAAACATCGATGCCGTACGTGAACTGATAATGCAAGACCGTCATGTAATATACCTTTAGATAGAGGCATGCCTATGCATTTCTCCCACCAGCATACATTCGATATTGCGTGAACACTTGGCCGTAAAAAAGGTTTGTTCTCGTTGGATCCCGCACAATTTGACAATCGCTCAAAAAAAGGCTCGTGTGGTTTTGTGTAAAGAAATGCTGAAAAAATACGATCGCGGTGCTTCAAAAGACGTTTATAAGATCGTCACAGGTGACGAATCATGGATCTATTCGTATGAGCCCGAAACAAAACAACAATCGACCGTGTGGGTCTTCCAAGACGAGCCAAATCCAACGAAAAAAAAAGTACATTTTCGTTGATAAATATGCCTAATTTCATTATTAGGCCAGAAATATATATAGCAGCCCTCGTATGAACTCTTCTTTTCAGTTTTTTGTATTCTAGACCTCAAATAATTAAAATAAATATATTTGTATAGCATATTAATATTTCGTTTAATTTGTCCATGTTTAGCTATTAGCTTGTGCTGGTCAAATAAAACACAGCTATTAAAGATATATGTAAACATTATCTGTATAAACGCCCCGTTAACTCGAATTTTTCTTCTTCGTTTAGCCTCGTTAAATGGATCCGCATACTATTATGTTCTTATTATGTATTTAACATAGTATCTGTAAAACATGTGTTATTCCTTTTTGTTATACCAAAGACTAATATTTCTATTTTGCATTTTATTATTTCTTTTTCAATTAAAAATTTCCGTCATTTTGTGCTACTGCTATGGTTTTAAAAAGTTTCCAGTTTTTTACTTCTTTATATTTAGTATAATTATTATTAGACTATTTGTTTGTGCAATGTAAATTTTGAAACGTAAATAAGATCTGATATTGGTACATAAATTCTTTCCTCGCGTTTAATATTTTTTATTTCTTCTATATCTAAAATAATTGGATTTAAATAACCTTTCTGTTAATGGTTTCTTTGAATACATGTTTGAGTCATCAATTAGTACTTTTTTGACATCGCTATGACAAATGTATATATGTTAAATCATATTCTTCAAAGCTTTCTGCACCTTTTTCTTCCATAAGATTTTTTTGTATAGTCTATTATGCGCGTTGTGATGATATAAGAATATCAATAAAATTTGAATATGTATGTACATATCTTCATAGTGCCTATAAAGTACAGGGTGGGCCGTATAAAATTTTAAATTTAAAAAGTCAATAAAAAAACGACTTCATATTTATCAAAGGTCTAACATTTATTTAAAAGGTTGTTTTATGAAATTTATTTGTGGAAAACAATTTCTGACAAATGACCCCCCCGGCTAAGTTTACAGTAGCTTATCTGATCCACCCAATTTTGAAGTACTTTCTCGATGGTTTCAGGCCTTATGGCAGCTACAGCAGCTTGAATCTTGTTTCTGGATGGTTGGCGTAACATTTATCTTTAACAGCTCCCCACAGAAAATAGTCCAACGGAGTTAAATCGCACCTTCTGGGAGGCCGATTCACATCACCTCTTTTGTTGATTATGCGATTTTCGAAAATAGGGCGTAAAAGATTGAGTGTAGCGTTTGCTGTATGGCACGTAGCGCCGTCCTGTGCCCCAAATTCGACAATTCTGCTTGTTAACTCGTCCGAAAATATGGTTTTTCAATATTTCCCAGCGTTCTTCTAGTGAATAGCGACCCATTCGTAATTTTTAGACTTTTTACTGAATATCTGTCACTTTCCGAATGGTATTGAACGTTTCCAATGTCGAAATATAGATAATTCAAATTTAAAACGTTAGATAGCCCACCCGTTAGTAGATTTAAATTTTCATATTAGCTTTCTGAATTATTCTATTTATATTTTGTATTATAACAGTAAATCTTCTTTTAATATTTTTTTATTTTTTTGTTTAAGGGGTCAGTAGGGTAATCTTTTTAAAATTTTTTTTGCATTTTCTGTTCCTTTATACCCTTAGAATTAATGTAGAAACCCACTTTACCATTGGACGGTTTCGAAAAAGGACCAAAAATAAAAATAACGCTCGACATTCGGAGTGCACACCTCAAACTTTAAACGCGCTACACAACCGATTTGCTCAATTTTTTTTTTTAATGTTCACAAAATGCCTGGCTATCGTCCCTAAATTTTTAATAATTTATCGGCAATGTTATCACAGAATTTATGTAAAAAAACATGGGGAAAAATTGAAAAAAAAAAACGTGAATTATTTTTTTATTTCTCAACATTTTTTCATGATTTTAGTAGGAACGATAACCATTTACGTACTTTTTAAGAATAAATTCGGCTTTTGTGTTTCAGATGACCCATACATGAGAAATCGTGTCCGCCAGTGAAAAAACGCATCTCATTCACCCAGCCATTTCTCCGACAGATGTCATCAAAAAATTTCGAAAAAAATTTGTTTATACACTCCACGATATACTTCATTCTTTTCTCAATATTCTTTTTCAGGTTATTTATTTTTTATTTATTTATTTAGAAGAGAAATAAATATAAATAGTTATTCCACTTATATATATGTAAAGCACTGGCTGCTAGGGCCTTCGGCTTGATTAATATTTACAGATTAAGTTATTACCTTTTTTTTTACTTACGGCTAAAGCAACTTAAATATTAGTTTGTACTTCAGTTTCTTATATATTAAATAATTAATTTACATATGTGCATATATTTTACAAAGAGATTAATGTTATTGTCATCTGTCCGATCGAGTAAGTCAGATGGTTTGTTGTTACCAAAAATCAAGACTCTTTGTTGTTGCACGTGTGCGCAGTGATCGAGGATATAAAGTATTGTGAAATCTTCCGAACCACATAAAGAGCATATGGGTTTGCTTGTACCATTCAACAGGTGTCCATGTGTCGTAAGTGTATGTCCAATCCTTATGCGTGTGTATGTTTTTATATTTTTACATGTGGTTGTATTGGAATAATGTGGTTTTTGGCCTAATGGATTAGCAAGTTTATAATAGTGGTTATAGTGTCTCCAATCGTTTAGACGATATATGTTGTTTAACGTATTTCTTAATATCCTTTGTGGTGAAGTATCCTGACGTATGCAAAGGTTCTTTGTTTGCTTCTTTCGCTCGTTTGTCAGCCATTTCGTTTCCTTGAATTCCTGTGTGTCCAGGTATCCACATAATTTTGATAATATTTTTGTGTTGAAAAATAAGGTTTTTTATTTTTGTAATCAGGTAGGAATCATTTGATTGGTTAAAAATAGCATCTATGACGGATTTACTGTCGCTGCAAATAATAGCTTTCTTTCCATTACTAGCGGCAAAACGAACCGCTTCCAATATTGCAGCTGTTTCGGCTGTAAATACCGAGCAGTACGAAGGCAAAACAAAAGCAGCTAGGGTGACACCGCTCTTGTTTGTCAAAGCAAATGAGGTGCAGGTATCACTTTTAGATCCGTCTGTAAATATAAACTCCCAATCATTTCTATAAGGTTGAATAGTTTCTTTATATAGCTGAGCATATTCCATGTTACTGGTAAATTGCTTGCGATATTGTTGTGTAGCAACTTGAAGATAATGTCATGGAAGGCGGAATTATTAAAGGTTCAACCACTGTAGGGCACGTAATTATCCCGAGTTCCTTGGAAATGGTTAGACAACGCATTATGGTGGTGGGTTTGTTGTATCTGCGTGGACATTGGAGAGTGCTATTTACATTCATGAGTGTTAACTCGTTTCTGCATAGTAGCAACTTTGGAATGAGTAGCTGTGTGTTATGTATGGTCCTTAGCTGAATATCTGGTAACCCGGATTCTTTTAAAATAGCTTTGATTGGTGATGTTGGGAAGGCACGAATGCTCCTTCTCGCTGCCGCATGGTAAGGTGCATTTAAGAGTTTGATGTGAGTTTTGGCACAGTGTCCGTATATTGCAAGTCCATAGTCAATTTTTGATAACAATAATGCTCTTGTCACATTAATGAGAGTGTTTGGGTGACACAAACAATTTTTTGATGATAAGTACTTTATAATGTTTAGTCTTAAAAATAAGTTTGATCGAATATATTTACAATGTTCTTTATAAGAAAGAGTCTTATCAAATATCAAGCCTAGAATTTTTAAGGTATGAGTGTGGGGAATTTGTGTATTTAAAAAGGTTAAGGTAGGAAATGAGCATTTATGTTTTCTACAAATATGAAATGTGGAGCTTTTGTTTAATGAAATTTTTACACCTGAAATTTCGGACCATTTGTTGACATCATTTAAAATTTTTATAAATGCATGATTAACTTGTCTTAAGTCTTTAATTTTTGTAAAGATCACGATGTCATCTGCGTAGATAAAGTGTTTTATTTGTGGGTTAGTGCTAATTATGGAACTGACTTTATTAAACGCAATGATGAAGAGAGTTGCCGAGAGTGGTGAACCCTGGGGTATACCATTGTTCAACTTGAAAACCTGTGATTGGCATTTATTGGCACATACGATAAATTTTCGTTGATATAAGAAAGATTTTATAATGTTAAAGATTTTGTCTCCAATTTTCCATTGCTTAAGTTCACTGAGTACCATGTGAGCTCCAACCCTGTCGAAAGCTTTTTCTAAATCCAGGCTTAGAACTGAAACGTGATTACGGGATGTCAAGTTAGCTTTTTCAGGTTATTTATTCTTTAATTTGTCTTTTAAAATGGTGTGGATTTTGTATTAAATAAAATATTAGAAATCCGTTTGCCTGTTAGTGGGAGTATAATTGTGTTATATTGTGGAACCGCATAAACTTTTTGAAACTTCTAATAATGTTGAATGAACTACGAGGTGTGTTCAAAAAGTATCGCAAATCGTAACTGACAATTTTCTTCGATTGTAGGGGCGTGGTGCATCATGAGTTCTTGCCACAGAAAAGAACGGTCAATAAGGAATATTACCTGCAAGTTATGCGCAATTTGCGCGAAGGAATCCGCCAGAAACGCCCGAATTTGTGGAAGAACAAAAATTGGCTTTTGCACCACGATAACGCCCCTGCTCACACACATCGTTGCTTGTGTACGACTTTTTGGCCAAAAACAACACAATAATGATGCCGCAGCCACCGTATTCCGCAGATCTGGCCCCCTGTGACTCTTTCTTGTTCCCTAAACTGAAGAGGCCCATGAAAGAACGACGTTACGCTTCTCTTGACGAGATAAAGACGGCATCGAAGGAGGAGCTGCAGAAGATAAAAAAATGATTTTTTGAAGTGCTTCGAAGATTGGAAAAACCGTTGGCACAAGTGTATAATATCTCATGGGGATTACTTTGAAGGGGACAAAATAAATATTCATGAATAAATAAATAATTTTTGAAAAAAACACAAAATTCGCGATACTTTTTGAACACACCTCGTATTTGTCCATTTTTAGTTCTGTGAGGTGGAGTACAATAATAAATTTGTATATTTCGTCGTTGCATTAAACACTTGAACTTTATTATTCTTAAACCTGGTCCATTATCAATAACTATACTTTTTACGTCTGGCAATGATTTTCGAAGTTCTAGATTTCTAGATAGAGTACCATCCCCCAAAACACCATTATTCTCCTTACTCGTTTTTTAGGTTATGCCAAGACTTTTCAAAGATGCATAGTATTGCCGGATTTGAGCTCTGTAGCGCTTTATACATAAAAAGGAGTAAGGGAGATATTTGCCAACCTAATAGATAATAGCTTGCATTCCAATCCTCTGCACCTGAACTTAGGCTTTCCTTACTTGTTGTATTAGACTTTATTTCAGACATTGCAAATGCTAATTGCAGATAATCCGTGTGAATTTAATAATTCTTTCTAATTATTTGCATAATTTTGTTCTGTTGAATTTAATGTTTACAATTACATTATCTGGTTCGCCGGGATCAGTTTTTGCAACTTTTTGCATAAAAGATATCCTAAACATTCTACCTCTGTTTCTAAGAATCTTCATTTTTCCACAGATATTTTGTGAGCTTTATCCAGTGTTTGTACAGAAACATAAACATAAACACTATAAATTTTGGTTTAATATTTAATGTTTTTTTACTCTTGCAACATAATGGTTGCGATAGACGATAATGGTTTTGTTCTACTAATTTCTAACTTGAGTAAACACTCAGATTTTGTAATGAAAATTGTTGTTTTTGGCGGAATATTCGCCGTTGCTGGTGACATTGCAAAAGTCTGCTCTCAAAAAAATTACATTTATCGAAAAGAAATATTGCGTAACATTTATTAATTTCCAAAGAGTATTACGAGTTTCTACGTTCAGGATACCGATCTGAAGCATTCTGATTTAGTGGTTGAGGAGTGGTTGTTGTGCAACGTAAAAAAAGTGTTGGCCTCTCCAGAGTCAATCCAATTTAACAGCTGTGGGCTTGTGTGCGAAGTTACGAAAGCGCAAAATACATACATCCCAAGAAAAAGGGCAAAGGTGCCCATACAAAAAATTAGTAGTTGCTAAAGAGTACTAAAATGTCAATTATACAAACTGTACAAGTATTTTTTGTTTACCAAAATTGAGTTATTTTTTTTTTTTTTTTTTTTTGAGAAAACTGAATTTAAAAAAATATGTATTTCAATTACGTTATGAAATTTACATTTTATTCTTTTAATCTGAAATTTGCGATTTATAGCAGGCGCCCTTGCTGGTTTAATGCTGTACTTATGTATTGAGCATCATTTTTATTGATATCTGTCTCATAGATGTCAAGTTTAAAGACCCTGTGAATATTTTTGAGGTTCATGCACTGAGTACTTTTTTTATGTTTGACATGAGCAGTTCAAATTTTAGTTTTGTATGTTGCTGAGTCAGATCAAGTAATTTATAATACACATATTCACTTTTAAGTTAAATATAATTTTAATAATTAAAATTGAAAGGTCAAAATGTCGAAAATTGTATTGAACCGAAATAGTAGTACGAGTATATTGCCTTTTATTATTCTGGGATTTGGCAAACCTAGTGTTCTGATCTGGCAACGTACAACTGTATCCTAAATGTTAACATTTTTGTTGTTATATGCAAATACTCAGATGGTTTTGACATATGAGCGGTATATGTGTTGTTTACAGCTACTTATATTATTCATCTCGGCCAAAAAATGATATTAAATCGCGAAAACTTTCGCGCGATTATTTTTTACAACTTTCGACATAGATTATTTCAACAGCAGTGCTTGGATGAACTTAATTCAACTTTCTGGCCATTAAGTTCCATCAAGGACTAGAGTTTATCGATGGTATGGTGAATTCAATAAAGGTCCTCGATCACTCCAAACCAAATTTCGGGAAGGTTGTGCAAAACCAGTGGCTGTTCCGGAAACTTTTGATGCTGTGTGCAAACTGATACTGCAAGATGGGCAGGTGGCCTATCGTGGGATTGAGACAGATATGGGCATTAGTGTGACTAGCATACGAAGGATTTGGAGTATTATTTCTTTTTTTAGGTTGGTAGTGCTGTCAGTCACATTTATGTCAAATTTCATGTCAAAATATTCATTAGTGTTTGAGATACATGTCGTTTTGTGAGCTGCTAAAAGTGAGTTTTTCGTTTTTTGCGATGTCGAAATTTGTTGAGCAAAGAACTTGCATTAAATTTTGTTTACGGAATCAATTTTCTGCTGCGGATACGTTGAGGATGGTGCAGAAAGCCTTTGGTGATGAGGCTATGTCTAAAAAAAATGTTTTCAAGTGGTATAGTGAGTTCCAAGCCGGCCGTGAACGTGTCGAAGATGAAGAGCGTCCAGGGCGACCATCAACCTCAACCAACGAAGCTCACTTTCAACAAATCAAAGATTTGGTGTTGAAAAACCGTCGATTAACAATTAGAGACCTTGCTGATGAAGTTGGCATGTCGAAAGGGTCAGCCAATACCATTTTGAAGGATGTTTTGGGCCTCAAGCGCGTCAAATCTCGACTGGTACCGAAAACATTGAATTTTTTGTAAAAAAGGCGTCGCGTTGAAGTGTGTGAAACGATGCTTTCCGACTGCCAGGGTGTCATGAAATGCATTATAACTGCCGATGAGACTTGGATCTATGCTTACGATCCCGAAGCAACCGATCAATCGAGCGAATATCGTGCCAAAAGAGAGCCGAGACCAAAAAAGCGCGCTAAAATCGCTCAAAAATCAAGGTCATGTTGACTGTTTTCTTCGATTATCGTGCTGTTGTGCATTATGAATTCCTTCCAACCAGTCAAATAGTCAACAAGGAATATTATTTGAACGTTAAGCGTCGTTTGCGTAACGCTATCCGCCTAAAAAGGCCGGAATTATGGAAAGACAATTCTTGGTTTTTACACCACGATAATGCACCATCCCATACTGCCTTCGTAATTCCTGATCATTTCGGCAAAAACACAACCCATATCATTCCGCAACCACCGTATTCACCTGATCTGGCGCCGTGCGACTTCTGGCTGTTCACCAAGCTCAAAAGACCGCTTAGCTGTTTTAACTAAAAATAGTTATTTTGAGATGCTCTTAATAACACTGTGGAACATTTTTGGGATTTTTTTTTATGACCTTTTAAATATTTCCGTATCTTGAAACGTAGTTTAACATAACTCGCGAACCACTTGTCCGATTTTGATGAAACAAATTTAGAAAAATTAAGAATTACAATTCCTATTTGTTTTTATTTAAAAAAGTGTCATTTATCGCCTTTTTTTTATAAATTTTTCCCAATAACTCCAGATTTCTGGCCATAAACTACTTAACAAATAGGGTAAAAATTTATATATATATATATATATATTTTTTTTTTTTGCCAAAATGTTAAAATGGAAAAAATTTAAAAGGTCATAAACAAACTGACATATAGAACGCCAAACCCTTTAAGGGGTTTACCATACTAACCTAGTACCATTACCCTGACTTGGAATTTCTCACCCCCCAGATTAGCTGTTGTACTGTGTAATATTTCTTAATTTCCTGTTATAAATGAAATAAATATAAAACGAAAAGTAAAAAAGCACGTTCTTATGAACACTTTTATGGTTCACTGTATATGCATTCAATTAGGCGATATAATATTCACACATAAATTTATTTTGTATTAAAACAATCTGGCACGGATTAATTAAAATTTTCATTTTTTAATTGCTTTGATGTTTTTTATTATTCGATGGACAATACGTAACTGGATTTGTTAACATTATTTGTGTTGTTTTATTCTCTTGTTTTTATTCTCTTGTAACATGTTGCTAAAGAGTACAATAATTTTCTTCACTGAACGGTTGTACGTATCACCTAAAACAAAATTACGAGTTCGTTGATGGGCGTAATCGGATAACTGCAACGCCATTAATCGAAAAACTATAAAGTGCCAAAACTGAGCACTAAATTCAGATATAAAACTGCAATTTCGCATAGGGTATCGTAGTAGTAAGGGCACGTGTAGGCAAACAAATTTAAAAAGTGGGCGTGGCGCCGCCCTCTAGCTAAAAGCTTAATACACATACATATGTATGTATATCCGAAACTGCTAGAGCTATAACAACCATATTTGCTTAGCGTAAACATTTTACGAGATGGTATGAGAAAGCTTTATAGGAGCCGGTGTGAAAATTGGACGATGGGAAGCCAAATTTTTGGAGAAAGCACCCGGCCAACCAATTTTGTCTAAATTTAGTACTTGGCATTTAGCAATTGGTCGAATTAAAAATACTTCTTCTCATATAACAAAATTTTAAATTCCATTTGATACTTTCAACTTCCGGTATACAAATCAAGAAGTAATTATAATAACGGAATAAAATATCTGACTAATAATCACAAAAAATTTCCAAAATCTAAGCAAAACTGTTCACGATTATTTGGATCGCAGTATCTATAGTTGACTTTTAACCGAAAATATCGGTCAAAGTGTGAGATATGGAATTCAAATTCAGAGGGAATAATTTCCTGACAATAGTAATTCTGTGTGTGGGTTGAATCGGGTCTATACTTCTCTGAACCCCCATATACATACGTACCTAATATAAAGATTTTTGAACTTCTAAGTGACTTTAATCTGTATATATTGGCCAATATTGGAGTTATCTCAAGGAAAATTATGGAACATATTTTACTTATAACAGAATATCTTTGTGCCTAATACATAAGGGCGAAAACTTGACCTAGCTCCCATATATGTATATATGTAACTAATTTTAGGATTTTCCAACATCCGGCTTACTTTGCCAAATATGATTGGTGATTGTATGTGAGGTACCTTAGTGAAACCCAGGGATCATTTTTTTAGTATGTAGCATGATAATAATTAATAGATAAAATCGGGTCGATACTACCCCAACTCCCATATATTACATACATATAATGATTTCAATTGTGTTCGAGAGAAAGGTTTTGCGGACGATTTATGATCCTCTGTGCATTGGTTACGGCCGCAATCGATGAAACAGGGGCATGGATAGTTCAGCGAATCAAGAGACAACGACTGCGCTGAAGGTAATGTTGTCCGAATGGAGGAGAACACTCCAACTTAGAATGTTTTCGATTCAGTACACGCTGGTTTAAGCAAAGGAAGGCAGACCTCTACTCCGTGGACCTGGCTGAACTTTGTATCTTGAATTGGCGCCAAATAGTGAAAAGAAAAACAACTGGCGAGCTATTGTTAACTCGGCTATAACTACGTAAGTGAAAAAGGTCAGTGGTGCCCACTACACATTTAAAAAGGTGTTATGACTAACATGGGGCATATCACCTGATGCAAGCATGACAGTGACGCAGGAACACCTCCTCTGCGTATGTTCAGCCTTATCTAGAACTCGACTGAGATATCCCAGAGCTTGACATTGCAAGGGACTAGAGGAAGTGTCAGAATTAGTTCGAATTCAACTCTCTACTAAACTTCGATAAAAGCGTTGGAATTGGCATTACAAAGTACCTAAAGGTCAATGTAAGGCGTGAAAGCCAACCAAAGTAACCTAACTTAACCTATTTAACCACAGTTTAATTTCTTTTTAATATCTATACTTGTCTGTATGGACCTTTGACAAGACTAATTTACAGTTAGTCCAAACCAACGGAAAAATTGCTTTATCCGAATGAAATTTTATAAATAAGTGCAAGTAGGCAATGTTGTTCAGAATAATCCGTAGAACAGTTCACGCATACTCGTTTTTATAAAAATATCGGCCCACTCTCTTGCTCATACTTATATACATATGTATGTATGTATAAGAAAAAGCTTAATGATATACTTCAGTGCTGAATTTGCATATTTTTATTATTTTTTTATATTGTATTGCTACCAAAGAGGATGAACTTGGGTCGCATAGCATAGGAGCTTAAATAACTGTATTATTATGCCCAAACCTTAATTGTAAACTTTACAAGTGCCATAATTAACGGTATTTTGTGAAATGAAACAAATTAAGAGAAGAAAAAATATTATTGTAGAAACTTAACTTCGAGTTTTTCGACAGCACAAAAAGGACACGTTCACTTCACTTCAACTCTAACGCTATGAAATTTGCGCACAATAATAAAAATAATAAGACAATTTTTTCCTTGTAGGACTTAGTAAACAGTTAAATACAAAATCATTTATTCCTGTTATTATCCACTGCTTTCTCCTAGTAACCGCAAATTAAAGCACGAAAATCACGGAAATTCCACATTGAGCTGCTAATTTTGACAAAAAGAAAAAGTTTTGCAAACAGTTTGTTGTACATAAGTATGTATGTTGACACACACAAATGTATATAATAATTACACATAATCTTTCTAATCTTTATAATAAACATTCGAAAAATTTTTTGGGAAATTTTAATTAATTTTGAACACATTTCTCTATTTTTTGGCAATAAAGCTTAAGTAAAATACTAATATAAGAATAATCGACTAAAAATTATATTTTTTGGCGTTGAGTAAATTTACCGTGAATTGGTCGTGTTTTCATTGGAACCCTTTCGTCAAGCGTCGTAAGCAACTCACTTGCTAATAAATCCATTTAATGGACTCTGTTTCAATAATATGCAAACTCCCGAATATGTGCGACTTGCGGTTGCAAGTCGCGACCCTTCACCCTCTGGCATGTTATTCCGACGTTTGCCACTTGCTTATCTGTCAAGGAACACACGTCATATCTTACGCTTTTAATAACCAACATTTACAATCCCTTCTCCTCGCATATTCCGCCAACATAAAAAGTTTCCCTCCTATCATTTTTAATCCTGTACATTGCCAAATTTTTCCCCAATCTCGCTTCTATTTTACATCTTCGTATAAATATGTATATAATTTCAAGTGAGCATTTTGCGTTCAAAGAAAAAGAAACAGTGAAGTACAAGCTTACACAATTGCATTTAAATGTTTGCATTTGTTTTTATTTAAGTATGCCATGAATCGGTGTTTTGCCCGCTTCATCGCTTCATTATGGTATGTGTTTAAAGGAAACTGAGCGCATAACCGCCTGCTCCTTCCCGTATTTTAGTGCTTATTTCCTTAAATACCAGTCTTTTCTTAATACCCAACACATGCACACACACTTTCATCGAATTGGAGTGTGACAGGACGAAGACTACACAATGTGAACAACCCATGGTACTCACATCCCGGTCTGTGGAAGTGCGTAAATATGTACAGAAATATGATGTACACGTACATATGTGTGTAATGTTGCATATTGTTGGCGGAGTGTCAGGCTCTAAGTAGATATTTGGCAAGAGTCTACGTCCTGCTTGTGTGTTATGATTATTGTCTATGTTCTATGACTTGAGAGAGAGACTGCACTGAACAAACGCTTGTGATTGTGTGTGTGGTTTTGTGCCTGCAATTGTGTGGAATATAAAAGACACATTTAATTTTACTATTATGCCATTTTTGCTACTTTGTCTGCCGTGGCACCGTTTTCGTTATTGTATAAAGCTCAGAAGAAGACATAAGAATACTTGGCAGTGCGTTGAATATTCTTATAGACCTTTTAGTGTAATATACATATGTAAGTGTGTATGTAGTATGTATATGCAGAGATAAGATTTTGCTTCAAGAATGGAAATTTGGAAATGAAAATTTATATTATGAATCTTAGATCTGATCACTCAAAATATTCTGATATTTTTCACAGAATAGGACAAAAGTTTACTAGATTGCTTTAATGTTCTAATAAACTATACTAACTAGTAGTCATTTATTTAAAGTTTAATAGACACTGTTTACTGCGCATTCAAATTTTCATATTAGAATGAAAACAACATGTTTTCTCAGATAGAATCATGCCGAGGCATTGTGATGTGTGTGACCAACTGCACCATTGAAATCCATGATCTAAATTGACATTTTATAAATGTATGTATATATGTATGTATATAGTAATATGTCTTTCATGTCAAAGTTTCCCCAAAGCACATTCAAACTTCCTTTTGTGAAATTTGCCAGTGATCATAATAGCCAACAAAACGCCAAACAAAGAATATTGCTGAAGTTCGGCTATCCAATGAACGATTGGAGTGGACACAGCAAACAAAGACGAAGCACAACGGGAGCAGCTACCAATGAAATTCAGAGTGGGCGGTGAGTAAATAATGGCGCTTGCATGGTGGCCAATTTATATGCTGATTAGATGTTTGGTAGAACATATGTGGCACATACATACTATGTACGAATGCTGCATGGACGTATGTACATATTCACATTTTTACATACATATACATATACTATAGATCTGAAAATATATGTTAGATATAATAATTTATTTAAAATTATTTATAGACTCATTGTACGGTAGACGGAAGTGAATGAGGATCTAGAATGCTAAAGGTGTGGTTAGACCTCCATTTGAACATGAGTGAAGTTATGCCATTTTCTTACTGCCAGATACATACATTTGGCTGAAGTCACTATTTGTTAAACATTTAGTAATAGTAGGGGAGCCTGGAGTGCTAAATTTGCAATTACTGGAGCGTCATGGAGACTTACCAGATTGTCAAGATAATGTTTAAAAAAAAGAAAGTCTAGGTGAAGTTTCCCATTTTAGTAGGGAGAAGAGCGGGTAATTATTTTCAAAAATGTAAAAAAAACGTGTCAGTCATTTATGGTATATACGGGCATTGTATTTCTGATAGTCGAGATATTAATCTGATAATTCAAGGTCGAGGGCCGTAATGAGAGGTTAAAAAAAAAAGTTATTCGAGGGTGTCAGATTTTCAAAGCGAATGTTAATGAAACTCTAAAAAGTGTGCCATTTACATGTCTGACAATTTCGACGTGACCAAAAGTCATTTATGATCATATCATTGAGATACTCGCGCCTTAGATTTTTATGCAGGGGGATGAACTTGATGTCAGATTCTTCCCAAAAGATAATCTGACAATTATATAGAGGCATATCGTTAATCTGACGATTTAAAAGTGGAAGAATTCTGTTTGGTTCTTGTTTTTGTTACAGGATGTAATAAAAACAGTGTATACATATACATATAGAAAATATGTATGTATGTATATGTAAAGAAAATTTAATAATTTATTAATATGAAAATAAAAAAAAAATAAAATAAAATAAAACATGTAAATTTTCGTCATACGAGTTATCGTCAAAGTTGGTTTCCACTTCTTGAACTTCCTGACAACCGGCTTCGCTTTGCGATACTCCAAAACAGTTATACACTTATTTAGAGTTTGTGGAGTAAACTTTTTGATTTTTTCATATGTTTCTTCGTCAAAGAAAACACATTTGATACTAACGTCACTCATTTTTATAATGGATGTAAAACTGATCTCTGTAAACGGAAAAAAATAGAAAACACCACAAAAAAAAAAAAGTGTCAAGCACTAACAACAACCACGCTATGGTGATCAGCTGAGATGGCATCATGGCGGTAGACGTTAGTATGAGGACGGTGCGAGAGAGTGAGAAACAAACAAGCGTGTCAAGCGTATACTAACAACAACCACGTGATCAGTACGCTTGACCTTTTGTCGACGATTTTACCTGTATCGCCCCATGGAAACCGTCAGATTATAGGATTTTCGTGATTCTGAGAGAATTACTTTAAAATTAAAAAAAAAACAAAAAATCTATCGTGCTCGAGTATTTCAAGGTGACGTTTTTTTCTACAAATTTGTCACCCTGCTATTTTATAAGTCACCCTCAAACTGTCAGAATATTGAAATATACACTCGTTTTCATGTATTTAATTTACCATCTCTTAATCTTATGCGCTCGAGGTTCCCGAAGGATTGATTTTTTTTCTCTAATCTGACGAACTCCCCCCAACGCACGCCTCCATATTAAGGGCTTATATTTGGTAGGGGTACATAAAAAGGTGCAATATTTCTCCCCATAACATTTTCTGACACCCTTTAGTAACTTCAAAAATCCCCTCTTGGGCTCCTTTACTATAAATAAATAAATAGTATATACGTATGTAATATAATAGAAATATTTTCGATTGAAATATCAATTTGTATCATTCCTAGAACTCTTAATTTTTTGGAAAATCGAAATAAATCGAATGTTACGATTAAACATTCAGCCAGGACCCTCCCTTTCCCTTTTCGGAGCTCAGATCGCCCGCAATTATTTTTCTTGTAGTGCTTGTCATTTTATCTTTCTTTGATGAATGCTGAACTGCGAGAGAGTTCCGAAAAAAATTGAAAATTATACATTATTTCCAGTGAATTTTTGATTTACTGAATTTAATTTTAGTACAATGAGCAACCACCAGATTGATTTTATGCTGTAAAATAAATGTTGGAATGTCTATAAAGAGCAAAATTATAGTCCACAATTACAAATTTCTCAAATCAAGTACAAAATTATGCAGTTAAACCGTCCGAAACGCCCACCTCCCCTAAAATTTTACTCTAGATCCGCCCCTGATTGGCATCGACCAGTATCGAACAAGAAACTGAGAATCGGCACTAGCCATTTTTGGTCGATCCTTAGCCAATTCTTTGTACTGTTTTAGTTGGTTGTTGTTTTTGTTTAAAATATTAACCGATTCGCTTTAGTAAAACACGAATAAGCTTCTTTTTATACATTACAATATTAAATTATTTCATTTTAACAAACAAATGGGCATATATGTATGTATGTACATGAGTGGGTATATGTGGGTATGTATGTAGTTGTTCGCACTAATATTATATTTATAATATTATTTTAAAATGTTTAGTTACTCTTTATTTATCTAGTCTACAGCAGCAACTACTATAAGATATATATAAATTCGATATCGGTCCGACACTAGTAATATGTACATATATACACATACATATATAGATTATTCCAAAATTTATTTTGTTTCGCATTACAATGAATTCCTCCTCCCTCTTGAGTGTGTAGTATGAATCACCTTTTCCTTCAATATGCTGTGACGTAACGATCTTTGAAATTGAGAAAAAACATTCTTTTCCTACAAATTAAATTACTTAGAAAAGCTACATTTATGGTTCTACTAATTCCAATGCTTTGTGATATCTTTTTCAACGCACTTCTGTATGTGTGTGAGTATAATTTGCATTTTACTACAGCTCGATATTCCAATGATTTTGTACTTTCACAGACTTTTGTCACCAAGTGGCAAAGCTGCTTTACTTTCCCTCACTATCATTTGTTTTTTGTTTTGCTAGTGACAGCCTGGCATCTTTCACACTCACCAGCTAAAACATTTATTGCGCTGATTGCCACTGCGAACACACCATCGTCCAAAGCACAGCTACCGCCCCCTGGTACAAATACGAGCATACTAGCTGCCGTCGGTCGTCTTAATGTGCGCCATTGTGTCAAGATAAAGAAACGGAAATTAGCGCGATAGCAGGAAGTCTAATACAAACGCACATACACAGGTACAGGGGCACGTACACAAACAAACCACGACGACAAAATGGTGCGGCGCAAGCAAACTCGCCAACCATTGGGCCAGCCAACTAACAAGTAAGCAAACCAAAAACAATAACAAAAAGAAATAACGGTAAAAATTGTGATAGACTTCAAATATTATTGTGAAGAACGCGTAGCAGCAGAAAGAAATACTGAAACATTAGAAGAAACAACCGTCTACCATGCTCGCCAGTCAAAACTTAATAATGAAGAGGAAATGAAATACAATGCGATACAAAAGAAGGAAGCCGCAAGGAAGGAACGACTCCAAAACGGATGTCGCAGCGCTACAAAGAATGGCATTTGCTCTTTTTTATCTAAATTGTGGAGTTGATATTTTCTGGGTCGTTGTGCACCGACTATCTGTAGTATAAATTTGTATGCACTTACACTCACTATTGTTTTCTTTATAGCTGACATACAAACATATCCCTGCAAGCCATCTATAGGTTAAACACCGGTTAATTACCCAAAAGCAGTACCAGAGATTTTCTGTTAAAGGTTCTATGAGTTTTTCAAGGCCCAATTGGCAATTTCAGTCGAAGCTTTTGCGTACTCGATCCTTTTTTACGAAAAGACCTCAAGTTTGAATGGTGTGAGTATGTCCACATTGAATCTTTTAATACATTGTGTTGGTAACCTCAACTTACTGGGTTGAGTGTAACATCAACTTGGAAAAAGGCGAAAAAGAAGGAAAATCAATATTCCGCTTTGGAGAAGTCCTGCAAATTAAATGGCATTCAAAAGGCTGTTATACTTGTAGAAGGCGTATTTTGACTTAATTTTGAAATATAATTTAATTATTATATTTTTTAATTTGAAGTGTATGTCAAGTAAAAATTTTCGCAATCTTAAAGTAAACCAACATTTTATAATCTTTCAACTTTATATAACACTGCTAAACACATAATTTGTGACATGAAAATTCCTATGTGTTTCTAATGCAGTTTGATACACCGAAGTCCATGCTGAAAACATAATTTTGCTATCACCCACAGATATTCTGTAACCTGCGGCTTTAGATTTTACAATACTACTGCGAGCAAATTGAAAGGTGAATTGATTTACACTTCGCGTGTTTTTCAAATCGGTAAATTTTTTCTCTACGTTGGCAGTACTGTTAGTGCTAAATTTCACGTCAAAATATTCCAGTATTTGAGATACGCGTCGTTTTGTGAAGCTCTAAAAGTAAATTCTTCGATTTTTACTATGTCTGAATTTATTGAACAAAGAATTGCGATAATTCACCATCTCATATTGCATTTGTTATTCGTGATCATTTCGCCACACTTTTAACTAAGATCGTGCCGCAATCACCGCATTCGCCTGATTTACCTTCGTGTAACTTCTGGCTATCCAGCAAATTCACATGACCACTCCGAGCAGTGGCCAGTACGTCAGGCACTCACTTCGGGACAAAAAAACGTTACCAGTGAACCCCTAGTTGATCCCCAAAAGGTATTACTACCACCTTTGCATATTAAATTGGGTTTAATGAATAATTCTGTTAAGGCAATGGACAGAAATGGAAGAGGGTTCTTGTATCTGAAACAAAAATTTCCAAGAGTCAGTGGAGCAAAAATTAAGAGGGGATATTTGTGAGTCCGCAAATAAGAGAACTAATGAAAGATGAAACATTTGAGGAATTGCTCAATGAAACTGAAATACGAGCCTGGAGTTCCTTTAAAAGCGTTGTTAAAGATTTTCTTGGAAATGTGAAAGCTGACAACTAACTACAAAGATCTTGTGACTGAACTACTTACTGCTTATAAAAAAATGTGTTGTGCAACACGTCTCTTAAAATTCACTTGCTGGACTTCCATCATAATTTTATTACTATATAAAAGTTCACGTCCCCAAACAAAATACTTTATTAAAGCCATCTTCAAATGAGTTATGTGTGATAGTCGAAGAGGCTAAATTTAATATATTGTAGGAAATGTTAACTAAAGAAACGGAATTCATTATATTAGGGATATCAGGTTTAGACTAAGGCTTGGACTAAGGTTCAAATAGAAAAATTCCATTCTAATTCTAGTTAATTAAAATATCACATATCTACCAACTATTTCAATTAATGTGGAGTTGAATTTTTCCACTTGTCCATTAGCTTGTCTTTCGCATCATAAATTTTAATAAAACTTAATTTAAAGATGACTCATTGTCCATAACTATTAATTTTGGTACTCTGAAGAAAAATATAATATCCCTATCTAACGTCTTCTGTTGCTCTGCTATTTAGGGGTTTTAATGCGTATTTTGTAAATTTATCTAAAGCTTTCATAACTATTTTTCGTTCTGTAAAAAATCTATCAATAAGACTGTGTGTCCTGGATATGTTGGTGATGGAGTTTCTGTTGATTTCGATTGAGTGGGATGTCTGTCGTATATATTTTCTTTACAGACAGTGCAATCGGCTTTTATATTATAGATATTATGTTTTATTTGTAGGCGCATTCCTATGTGCTCATAGGTGTTCCTATAGTATGACATTCTATTTTTCTTATTCGTTACTAATATCTTTCATAAATTTTTGGATGCATCCGCTTTTAATGTTACTAAGGTGAATAGGAGAGATAGTTTGTATCATACCAATTATTCCTTCTTCTGTGTGAATTCCATTTATAACAGATTGGTTAAGGTATTGCTTAATGTTAGGCATCAGTACCATAATTGTTCGTTGTAATCTGGTTCTATAATTAATAATTATATGTCTACGAATATTTGGAAAATTAAATTAATATGAAGATTTTTCGTCAAACTTGACAAACATTTGGTTTTTGAAAACATTAATTGGAACTCTGTCACGGGATTAAGTTATGATATGAGCTTTCATCGCTATGAATTATAGCTGTGAGTTAATTTAATTGTATCGATATTCCTGAAAGGGTCTACCGTGGATCGGTGAATAAGTTTGGACATTTAATAATAATGTTATTAACTTTATTTTCTTGTTCAAGTGAGAGGTATGGAGTAGCGATTTCGGCATTATTAAATTCGGCTTGGCTAATTGTCATTAAATTTTTATCGGTAGGGCTGATTTCTTTCGGTCCACTATACCGTGAAACCACGTTAGAGTTGGTAATAGTAATGTCTACAAAGGTGTGGTACATAATTTCGTTAGTCCTCTCAACTGATTTTACCGTAAAGGGCTTTTCGTTCAAAATTGAGTTCGAAATCCTAGTTTATTGGACATAATTCTTATTAGATCCAATATCAATCAGAAGATTTCTTTTGTCTCTGCGCCTTGTTTTAAATTTGTAATAAAGCAGCGAATTCGACGCTAATCTAAAAAATTAATAGTATCAAGATCATCTAGTTTTGCGTTATCGTGAGAAACGACGTCGTAAAGTCCGTTGGGGTATAATTCCTCTGCATTAATAATGAAAATGCGTAGCATTTTATTTGGAGACCGAGCAATTGTGCGAAAAGCGGACGTTCCGGTGGTCGATTGTCTTGGAAGACACTAGGTCTGTTTTGGTAGTTAGCCTGTGTTGAGTGTATTGAATGGTCCACCTGCATCAGGGTCGGTGGTTTACGTGGCAAGTGCGGTCTGTTATTCAAATTGTTGCTTTGTGGCAAATTACTTATGGGTGTCCTTGAGCACTTCGTGTCAGGAGTTTTGTCCAGTTCGTTTATGTTATGTGCGTTCAGTGTAACGCCGTGGTAAGTTTCAGCAAAATCGGTCACGGTGTGTATTGCGTGTAGATTTAAAGAATGGGTGGTTTGCCCGTAATATATCTTCATCTAATGTAACTGTTAAATTAAATTAAATATCTGACATTTTATTTTATTTTTCTTTTATTCTATGAAAATAAATATTTCTATTCTTTTAATAGTATTTTCCAGATTTAAGGAGGTTTCCACTCTAGAATTTTGAAAAATTCGATTCTTTTTCATATATTTAAAGTTTAGACTTTCAAAAATATGACCTTAGAAGGAGTTTTCAAAATTCGACTTATTTTCGGAGATACAGCCGATTTTGTGAGGTGGCGTCCTTATGATTAGGCAACGTTTGCATCAAAAAACGAAAACGCTGTTAATAAAATACCAAATTTGATTATATTTAAGGGGTTAGGAGTAGTTAGAATTTTCAAAAAAATATTTTTTGTTTTGCATTTTCGTTAAGTGTAATATCTAAATATTCCCTGAAAGTTTCACTTTGATCCGATAATTATTTTTTGAGTTATTCAACATATAACAAAGAGAGTTCGGGCACTTCAAAGCGCTAGTGTGAAACTTTAAACGCGCTTTTCTCAAAACTATGTTTTTTGAACTGATGACAACTGTAACTCGAAAACCGCTCAGTAGATTTCAATGAAATTTATACAGCATTTAGAATACATAATAAACTCGGGCCTGACCGAAGGATTTTTATTTTTTTCGAAAATTTCGATTTTTTAAGACCAATTAACTGTTGATTTTTTCGCAAAAATTTAGAAAAAAATTCCCTGACCCCGCCATTTTGTTAATTTTGAAAACAAAATAAAATCCTACGATCAGGCCCGGGTTTATCTATTTATAAAACTAATTTTTTTTCTGATTGTTTTTAGATGAATCTCCAAGGGCTTATGCTTGTCACCGCAAGTACTTTTTTTTGGAACAGGGTCAACACAAACAACTATAACTTCAGAAATAAAATTTTTTTTTATTTTGAAATTTAGTTTTTGTAAAATAACATATTTTAGTAGCAAAAAAAAATATTGAAAACTCTCATTTTTTTGTGCCTCTGACTACCCCTAACTCCTTAAGTCTCGACATCGTAATTAATGTTGAATTCTTTCGCATTGCACAAGTATGAAATATTCACTTACCTCTGTACTTAGCCCTTCCTTACTCGTTTAATACATATGTACGTACATATACCGATTTGTCAACACTTGAAAGTATTTCTTTCGATTTGATCTTTGGATAGCTATTTCTTACTTGTTTTCTTTCAAATGATATGAGACCTTATATTTGGCGCATAATTCAGGGATTTATCTTATCTACTCTTTAACTCCAGGATTTAACCTCACACAAAACAAAATATAATTATCCTTAAGGTTTCTGTGTTTCTTAATTTCGATATATTTCGTAACTGTTTACAATTGAACCTACAAAATTCGTCTGATCTATTGCATATGCACAATATTTAGCGTCTTCCGTAATTCAAAGGAGATACAAGAATATAAAACGAATTTAATTTTTTTCATTTTTAAACTCTGCTTGAATTGTATAGAAATGAAACGTTAGAAAAAAATCTAACCTACTCACTTTTTGAAGGTGGCAATACTCAAAAATTTTGCAGCATCAGCAAAAAACCGAAGCACCACAGATATGCCGCAACACTCCGCACCGCTGTGGCTATTAAAAACGATTAACTGCATAAATTATGCGGCAAATCCAAATTTTATTACCAAGAGCGAATAGAGGCACTCCCACCAACCTATTTCGGCTGGTTGATAGGGAAGAAATTCGTCGTTGCCATCAAGTGCGTCAGCACAGAATTGAGTTTTCGCAGTTCGTAACAATGGCAAACAAATAAAGTCATTAAGCGGGGAGAAAAATTACGCGTTCGTCGAGCGGCAGAGAGGAGCAGTGACTAGCGTGTGGCAACGCAATGACTCACGATGAGTGGCGCTCTGGCATTTGAAAAAATAAGAGCGAATTTATACGAACAATACCCGCGAAAATTATGGACAATTGTTTATTTTCAATTTGTATTCAAATCTAATGCAATTGCGGACGCGAAAACGCGCAATCACATAAACATAGAATTGCCCACACACATACATACATACATACATCTATGTTGTATATACCAGCCTATAAATTGCATGCATGTTTGGCGCATAGCAAGCTTGGAATGCTTGGGATAGTGCATGACGTTATTCACAAAGTGGGATTATGCGTCCTATTATCACCGGCGAAAACAACAACTGCAACAATTAACAAACCATCAATTTCAAATGCAACCGATTGCTTGAAATTCGAAAACAGCAGCGCAACAACAAAGCGCATATAAAACCAAAAATAACAAAATCGCACAAATAAATAATAATGACAGCGAGGCATTGTGGTTATCGTACACACATACATACATACATACATACATATGAATGTGTATGTGTTGCGGTGTTGTGGGCGACACTTGATGTGACATTTCAAATGTCACGCATACAAATTGGAGAGGCGCGTTCTTTATTTTATTAATTTGGGCAGTGGTGACACAAAAGGCGGGAAGCTAAGCGGGGGGTGGGACGCTGCGCAATAGAAGTGGTGATTTTGGTGCGACCACAACAAAAAAGTGAACCGTTGATCCCAGGCGAGGGGTTGCAGGGACAACCGTGGCATACTTGAATGCACTTAGCAAAAATAAGCACACATACACATGCACATACACAGGCAGGCGATGGTATTGTAACCGAATAATTGCAACGCACGTGTCAAAAATATTCAAAAAGGATTCAAGGATTAACTCGCCATTGTCAAATGTTATTGTTAACATTATACGTGCAGACACATACACAGTTATTTCGCAAATTACAAATTGTGAGGGTATGTGGTTGTTATTGCAATTTGCAGTCAAATGTTGGACTTGTTTTCGTGCACTTGGCAGAATGGCTGATTAAAATCTTGAAATTTTTGTACTCTTTCAATGAAAATGAGTTTATAGAGTTAGACGCTCTCATTGAAAGTATTGTCCATTTTCACACGAGCAATTTTGAAAACAAGGCCACATTCTATCGTTTCAGTCTTTACTTTGGTAAACTGATCTTTTCCCGAAGAAAATACTCACCTATTTGATTTTATACTTTCGATTGCCTTCGTAGCTAGTGCTAGTGTAATATATGTACATATGTATATCTATATATTATATATTAACAGCCATTGTGTGCACAAAACTCTCTGGCACTGGCAACATCTTGCCAGAGACATTATACATATGTATGTGATTTTTCTCCGTCGATGGATATTCGTGAGTCCGTTCCAAGGTGCTGCTCATGATTTTATCTATGCATCCTGCATATCTATTTGATCTATCTGATCTATTTTCATATCAGTGGTGGTGTGTTAACTATTGATATTTTTATATCTGGAAGAGAATGGAAAGGAGGAATGGAAGAAATTTAAGCGTTAAAAATAATTTGCGACAAAACTACGCGTCTTACGGAGGTAAGATGTACAACTTTTTTATAGGGTGGGCCATATAAAATTTTAAATTTAAAAAGTCAATAAAAAAACGGCTTGATATTTTCCAAAGGTCTAACATTTATTTAAAAGGTTGTTTTATGAAATTTATTTGTGAAAAACAATTTTGGACAAAGTCAAAGTCTTCCTCTTCAATTTTTTGAAGTAAAATTCGGCGGTTCCTTCTTCATTTTCGAAGAAAAATGGGCCACTGATTCCACCAGACCAAAATCCGCGAAATACAGTGATTCGTGATGGGTGCATTGGCTTGTCGACGATTACGTGCGGGTTTTTTGTGCCCAAAATGCGCCAATTCTACTTGTTAACGTAACCATCCAGGTGGAATTGAGCCTCGTCCGAAAAAATGATTTTTCGGTAAAATTGACCATCCACTTGACTCACCACTTTGGAAAAAAGTTTTCAATATTTCCCAGTTTTCTTCTAGTGAATAGCGACCCATTTCGTAAATTTTAGACTTTTTACTGAATATATGTCACTTTCCGAATGATATTTGACGTTTCCAATGTCGAAATATAAATAATTCAAATTTAAAACGTTAGATGGCCCACCCTTTATTAACCGCTTTTTCACGCAACCTCAATATGAAAAATTAAAATATCCATGGTTTAAGTTTTTTATATTTATTTTTTACAAACATTTTTTTTAAATATAGAATTATATACTCAACACAAATTTTAAATAAATTTTTGAACGAGAGAAATTCAACTGTTTTGCCTTACTTCCAGAATAAACTGTCCAAGTTTGGCATTTTCAGTGCTCTGGTCTTACTCCTGAATTGGTAAAAAAAAACAGTTATTATTCTGGATAATTTTCAATAGAGATGAGGAGATTTATTTATTTTCCAATCTCATTTTAACTTATTTTTAATATTGACGTTAACTAGTATTAAAAACTTACCCATCAGAGAAAAAAGTATAGCATGTGTGGTTAGCTTTCGCAATTACAAATTCCTTTATGTCCTTTAAGGATGTGTGATGTGTGTAAAAGTACACATACCATTATTTGCAGCTGCTGCAAAGGATGCAATATAGTGCAATAACCAATAAACATATATGTATATGTAGGAAGCTTTCTCACGGTGACTCTATCACACACTTTTAAGATTAGTACAGTCAAATCTTGAATGATGGGCTTGATACTGTACCATGCATCGAATAATAAATAGAGATTAATGGGCCTCATGATGTGCTTTTGTTAGTCCTGTGGATGGCGGTTCGAAGAACAATAGTACTGCAGGATAAAAATGTATAAATTATTTTTTAAATATATACATATGTAATTATATAATTAATATCAATGGTTAGCTCGAAGTCAAAATTTGTCGAAAGATACCGAAGTACAAATAAAAATACACGAATTGCATTTAAAGGAATTAAAAACATCTCATACCTTTGTTATCGATAAAATCAAGAAATCTGAGTTTAATGTAATGCGTTTCCACTGTTGTCATCTATGCAGTATATACTATATATGTATGTATGTATATTTGCAAAAACTCTTTAAATGCTTACGAACACGTTACTTCAACATTCAAACATATGTATGTGTGTACACACATGCATATATCGTACACATGTAGGGTAAGTTTAAATGATTTTTGAAAGAGCTGCATCAAGAAAACGGTGTAAATTGGACTCAAATTGCAGAAGGCAAAAATTTTACAATTTTCTTAACTAATGATGCGAAAGGTTCTGATTGAAATTATGTTGCGGTGTCGGATATTCTTATTATTAAAGCAAAAAAGATAATAAAATAATTAAATATTTCCATGAAAAGACGAGAAAATCATAAAGTTTCAGTGCAAATACGGATTAAAAATGTATAATAGAAAACTTCGTATGCCTCCGACCGTTCGATTATTTTTATTTTCCAAATCCTGATTTTTCAATTACCTGTAATAATCTTATAAAGCTTTGAAATCGAAGAAGAAAGCTGGTGTGTGTCTACTTTCCAGGCCTAAAGCCACACTGATAAGGTCCAATCAGTTTGTTGGTTGACGGTTGGTTGCAATCTTTTACACAATACGCTCGATTCAACCTTATATGCGATGTTGAGGAGGCTTAGTTGGTGCAGATTGTGGGGTCTCCCTTTTGTTTATTGGACAGAGTACATTGAAATTCCAATCGGTGGACATACTTTAGTCCGACCATATTCTACAAAGAAGCTGATGAATGTTTCTTATCAGTTCCTTGCTGCCTTATTTGAATAAGTCGGCCGGCAATCCATCGGCCCCGCCGCTTTTTGTTCTTCAGACAGACTTTTCGAACTTCTTCATGGTTGGGCAATGGAACGTCCGCTCTATCACCATCTCCTGGCGTTATGCTTTCACTGCCATTCAGCAGATTGGAGAAGTCTTCCCTAGATAATTTTAGTAGGGCTCTTTGTATCGAACACTATATCACCTTTGAAGATTCTACAAGAATATGCTCCGATCTAGAAACCTTCTGTTAGTCCCCACAACTTTTCGTAGAATTAGTCACGCATTTCGGCCTGCCTCTCTTTTTGTCTGCAAATGCGTCTCTCTCCGGTCTTCTACT
Source organism: Bactrocera correcta (assembly GCA_027475135.1). Taxonomy (NCBI): domain Eukaryota; kingdom Metazoa; phylum Arthropoda; class Insecta; order Diptera; family Tephritidae; genus Bactrocera; species Bactrocera correcta. The sequence continues at coordinate 142,036,350 of CM050323.1, read as the reverse complement.
CTCGATATCTATCCCATCCCACACTTGAAATGCCGTCATACAGTTCGCTCATTGACGAGTTCGAGTTGTTGACGAGTGCATTCAGAGAGCAGAAGTGCAAGCCGGGTAGAAAATCGTTCAGCTGTCTGTTGTGATTGCAGCGTCTCGACGTCGAACCTTCTTTGTGTTTGTTGACTGCGTTTTTTGCTGCACAGAAGCCGGTGATTATCTTGTCTACAATAAGATAGTGGTCCGCGTCGATGTTAAGACCTTGGTGCGTATGCACATCAAAAACGTATCTTCCGTCAGAGGTTTGAATTCTAATTTTATATACTAACTAATATATTCAGTATAAAGTTTGTTGGAAAAACTAAAATCATACCGATATACCGATCCGATTTTATTTTTAACATTACATGCCACATATTAAAAAATGTTCCCTGATGTATGCAGCATATAGTCACCCAGAAGATGAACATCTTTATATTAACGTATGTGGGAACTCAGGAAAGTATTAAATCGATTCGACCCATTTTTGATATACAGAGTTACTATTGTCAGGAAAGGATTCTACATGTTTTTTAAGTATATATCGCATACATTGGCCGATATTTTCGGCGAAAAGTCAATTATACATTTTCGGTACCTCGGATTGGGCCATTTCAGTCACAAGGTGGTATAAAGACATTAGTCGTGCAAATTGTATTTCCTTATATTTTTTACTTCTTGGAATTGAAAATTGTGTTATATGGGAAGTAGGCGCGGTTGTAGTCCGATTTCGAACATTTTCGCTCTCTGACATAGCAATATCAGAAAAATACATATTAAATTTAGTCGAAATCAGTTGGTCTAGTGATTCCACCAAAAAGTAGGTGGAGCCAAGCCCATTGTCAATTTTTTTACCTCGGTTCCCAATAAGCCTTCCCATACCATCTCGGGTGAAAAATTTAATGCCTCTGGCGTAACCCCTAGAGCAGGCTTATGTTCACACTGTCGGTAGGAGTTCTTATAATATTTGTGTTAAGCGAATTTGGTTATAATAGCTTTAGGAGATACATACACATGTACTTACATACATTAAACTTGTTAGAGGCGGTGCCGCACCTACTTTTTAAATTTTTTTCCCACAGGTGCCCCTAGCTACTTCTCCTGAGCCAATCTTAAATCTTAACTTAGAGCATAATTATGGCACTTTACAAGTTATCGGTTAATGGCCATTTGTGAACGTGGCAGTGACTAATTATGCCATTTACCGAACACATAAAACAAAAAATTGTTTAAAATATTATTATTTAAACAAATGGATCGTGAAAATATCTTTATAATAGCACGATCATTTTTCTTTGGCGTCACAAAATTTCACTGATTTATCTCTAGTAGTTTATGAGAAAGAAATTTTAGAATTTTATCCTGCTCTACATTTCAATCTTCGATAACTTTAACAAACAAAAAAAGAAAGAATTTTGACGAAATATTTATATCACTGGATGTGGAGGATGGAGTCATGTGTAGAAGTTCACGCAAGTGAAGAAAGTTCTCTGATCGCCATTTACTTGAGAGTGGCCAGAAACTATTATTTTAAATATGACTCAAGCAGTTCACGACTTCCGGTCTTTGACCAAGTATCCTCTGGGTGGCCTAAGAACATCCGTTTGAAGGGGAGCTAAATACAGAAGGCGAAACATCCCATGCATAGGGTTGTTCGCTGGGTTTGGGACCCGCCACGTAAAAATCACTCCCAATGAAAAATAAACAACAGCCTCGGATGAGAGACCCCCCTTTTGATGACGACCTTGGCAAACGAAATAAGGACTACGAATTGAGGACATGCACCTGGAATGTCCGGTCCCTTAATTGGGAAGGTGTCGTTGCCCAGCTTGTTGATATCCTCGTGAAAATAAAGGCTGACATCACCACCGTCCAAGAAATGCGATGGACGGGACAAGGACAAAGGCAAGTAGGTCCTTGTAACATTTACTACAGTGGCCATATAAAGGAGCGCAAGCTTGGTGTGGGTTTCGTGGTGGGAGAGAGACTCCGTCGCCGAGTACTATCATTCACTCCGGAGAATGAACGTCTAGCCACAATCCGCATCAAAGCGAGGTTCTTCTAACATATCGCTGATTTGCGCCCACGCCCCGACGGAAGAGAAGGTCGATGTGACCGGATGGATGAAAACACTCCAGCACTGAAAATATTCGTTGAAAGGTCCAGGTGGAGAAGGACCTGGCTATGCTTGGTATAACCAATTGGTGCCACGTAGCGAATAGAAGAAACGACTGGCGCACGGTTGTTAACTCGGCTATAAGCGCGTAAGCGGTGTCTACGCCATTTAGGAAGAAGAAGAAGGGTATACGTCTGGTCCCTCTCCTAATTAACTGCTAATTTTCAAATACGGTGATATTTCGAAACTTTCGTGGACCACTTGACATTGTTTGACCCAAGAGAGTTTTTTTAGAGGTGTCTCTCAATCAAATTTTCAGAGCCCCAATCATGAAAAAAACATTATTTTTTTATCTGCTCTAATGAATATATAAGTTTTGCTTTTATATGTACATATAGACATACTAATCTAATTTACATGGTGGAAAAGATACTTCTGTGTTCATTTTTATCAAACTGCGATGATGCGTTTGTAAATAACACCGGTCAACAGCATTTCCACGCACAGGTTACACATGCTTCATTTTTGCTGCTTTTATAAGAATAAAGTAAATTCTGCTTTTGCACTTATGTACATACATACATATGAATGCATAAAAAATGGAAAAAATCATCTAAGTGAAAATATAAACATATTTTTTTAAAAAGATATAGATCATAAGAACATAATGGCACGATAATGGAGAAATATGTAATTACTAGCTGACCCCGCAGCCGTTGTCCTGCCTGAATTTGCAATGAAAAGAAAGTTAAATTTATCATTTCATTTTTTTTTTTTTCAATGTGAACAACATTTTTTTGATGTCTGTTCCAGTATACAGAAAATATGGTTTTCCAACTCGTGAGCATGCCACAAATATCTGGCCGTGTGAAAAACACAGCATTTCCAAATTTATGCCACACACTATGCAACTATCTTTGTATCCTGTTGATTGTCATACGGAATACGTTTGAACTGAAAAGGGAAATCGTTAGAACTCAAAGGAGTTCGTAGAATCAAGCATTCTGCCCCCTTGTATACTATAGCTGCGTCACAATCAGTCGGGTTCTATTACATTTCGGCGTATGAAGATTGCGAAATATAATAACGAAAAACCCAACTTTGAGACGCAAATGATATGGTGTCATACCAAGACTCTACAAAGAAGTTAGAAATTCCACTGGATAATTCACGTCGTATTTATTGTCAAGACGATCGATCGATTTGTATGAGTGCAAGTCTCCCGGAATTTAACTTTGAATCTTCCAGTTTAAGTCAACAACATTGGCATTTTTGGTAGCTAATATTGCGCGTGCACTTAAGGAATCGTAGTTACGATAATTTGGCCACGATAGTTTGGCGAACATTCGTGATGAGTTAATCTTTCGTGAATTGATGAACGGCGGATGGAATTGATATCGAACCACCGGAAGTATCAACCGGAATTGACCCATTTCCAATTATTTGCGAAGACGATGAAAAATGTCTTCGGCAATTTCATTTTTGTTCGTATCCCATAATTGACGCGGATTTGAAGGCTGATATGTCGAAATAATTATCGCGAAAAGTGTGCGAACTTAATTTTCATTCCAGTGATTAACATGTTCCAGCAATTGTGATTGCTGTCTTACTTCTCCAAAACTTTTACACACCGTACCATACATTAATCAATAGCAACCGAAGGTAGAAACAATCGTCGTTTTTCGGGTGGATTGTGTAAAAACTAATGCATTAGTTGATAAGACACCTGGATGTCAATCTACTGGTTGACCTTGTCTTCTGCGCAACAATTTCTTCACTGATGCATTCCATGTATAATATCATGGTATTTCCGAATAGAACAAAAGTTCACTCACAAAAGTTGAGAAAAAACTCGTAAATATTAATTTGGTTGCTGGCGGTGTTACCTCTGGCTGTACCCTGAATTGAAATACACTCTTTGGCCATTCTCCAAAACGGAAAACGTAAATGAATTGCAAAAATAAATATCCTACAAAGTGGTTTAATGCAGTTCACGTATCGACTGTATCGTTCAAGACCAATAACAGCCATCTTGCTTCCTTTGTTTGAGTTTTGAATTTGGATTAGACAATAATGGTGAATATAGTACGATCCATGTGTTGTCAACTTCGATACTCACTCTTCTAAATTGAATGCTGAAAGCTCTGCCATTGTCGTCTCGTGAGCGACGCCGATAGAGTGGATATCTATCATCTCTAGTTTGTGTTTCCGAAAAAAAGCACGTGGATACTGTTTCGTGCATTTATTGTCGGACGTACAAACCGAAGTTGGATTGTTGTTCATCACTTCGAATAATACTGGATTTTTTTTGCATCAGGAATTTCCGCATGATTGAATGATTTCATCAATTTTATCCGGTTTAACCACCATCCAAAGAAGAATGTGTGCGAGCGGCAAACCTCTTTTAGCCACTCAACACAGTACATCTTGCATCTAACAGCGCCAAATATACATACGTTGCTTCAAGATAAGGTCCATCGAAGCTGTTGCTTGAAAAGTCTTGCTGTGACATCGTGACGATCGCTTTCTGATTGACCGCGATCCATAACACCGGCTGTATACCATTGCATCCTGGGAGTACTCGGTCATGTGCCTTGGGCTGCTAATGTCTGTTGATTCCAAAAAGAACGCCTACCGATATTAGCGCGACCTCTTCGTGGCATCGTAACAAATTTCAATCTGTAATTGATCACTTTGTGTGCAACACACATAACATTTTCACTGAATAATTTTCAAACAATTTTGAAGCAAACGACAAATTTAAACGATTCAAATAATTGAAAAACAAAACAAAAAAAAATTCAAATAAAATTTGTATGGAAAAAATTAACTTTTTGGAATGGTCCCATTTTTCGACTTTTCCTCATGAGAAGCATAGAGGTTTTTTTATTTCTCAACCTTCCCCGATCCACACGGAACATTCTCTGAAAATTTCATCAAAATTGGTTCAGACGTTCCCTTAGCGTTACAAATAGACAAACATTCATTCGTTTGTATGGGAAAAAAAAAAATTCTGTTTTTAGGGGGTTTCCGTCAAATTATTCTAATTTTTCTTGCCGTAAAAACCATCTCGGAGCCTCAACGAACATTTTAAAAAAATAATTGGCAAAATTGGTCCAAGCGTTTGTGAGTTATGCGCTTACCAACACATTTTGCGATTCATTTTTATATACATATAAGATGTCAGTGATCAGATCGTCATAATTATCAGGCTTATGGTTTCCAAGGAAACAATGCGCTACTGCCTTAAACCTGTTCCAGACTTTGTTCTCTTCATTGCTAAGTAGTTTCTGCAAACTATCTCAATCCCCAGTTTCTTTATTTGAGGGTCAACACAGATTCCAGCTTTTATTTCGCTTCTGGATGCCTACAATAAAACGTAACATATTATATCTTAATTAAAAATTTTTAATAGATAGATTGAAGTAAGCTTAATACGCTTCGCAAATCTTTAAATTTTTATTTAAATTCTTTTTTTGCTCCCACTTAAATAAATTAACCGCAAATATAGCAAAAAGTGTCTCTTTTCCAAGTTCTCGAAGACACTGGTTGTACTGCATGTTACAGGAAACAAAATTATGAAACTCCTTATGTGCTATGTGCATCGTACACAATGATGCAAGTGATAGTATTTATTAAAAAGTAAACATTTTCGTTTTGTAATCGTTCTTTCCCATACATATTTGCTTAAATAACAATAATATATTAAGTAGAAACCACGTGCAAAACAAAACAAAAAATTTGTTGACCTGTGCAGTCAAAGTGAGCATGACACGAACACAAGACTACCTTTCGCATATGCACATACATACATACTTTTGCAATCCATGCATACGTATGTATATATGGACATATGTATGTAAAAAAAGAAATCCATGATAGAGAATGTTCAACGCACATGGAAAAGAGAAAATGAATTATTTGTGATACGCACTCATTTTTATACCCTGAACAGGGTATAGAAGGAAACGTCAGAAACCTTATAAATTATTTATGGGTATATATATGTACATATGTATGTATATATATAAATTATCAATGTGATGAACTGAATCGATTTAGACATCTCCGCCGATATCAGGCCACTATAGCATATAGCTGCTATTCAAACTGAACGATCAAAATTAAGTTACTCTATGAAACTTTTTTTTATTTGTGAAGGGTATTATAGGTTCAACACAACCGACGTTAATGTTTCTTCTTGTTTCCATCAGTCCTTGAGTAGTTAAAGGCGAATTAAAAAGTATACACATGTGTGCTGCCGAATTTCTTTGCTACTTGAGCTTTCCTTAAGCGAAGTCGTTTCACCATCTTCTACGAGTATTTAGGGAGTGCAATGCGTCCGTTAATAGATTGGTGTTCTGTTGTTTGTATAAAAGAAATTTCTCAAGCTTTCGACAAAGTGTTGGTGAAGCCGCAAATGAAAAACGTTATTGAATTTCTTATGGAAACGGGCAGGAAGAGGGAAGAGTTGGTGGAGAGAGCATGAGTATGTGCTTATGTGTTTGCAGTTTACGAAAATACGATTTAATGTGATTTTTGTGCGTTTCGTTACCACTGCTAGATGTTTTTGTTAATCTAACGCAAAGCTTGCGGCTTCCGTCTTCTTGTTCATCCCCCAATTTTCCTCAAACGTATTCCAAACAATACAAAGCACATAAAAAATGTTAGCAACATAGTACTAATTTGCCACACTTTCTATGCTGTTATCTTCAATACCATCGTCGTTATCCTGCTCCCTGACACCAACCCTAGTCGAAGTACTTTTTATGTGTAAAATTAGATCTTATTTTGCTCTCAGGGAATGTGCGATTTTTTGTAGAAAATGATAAAATGTTACAAATGTTGAAGAATCTACCTTGAAAATTTATTACACGAGATTAAGTGATAATGTGTTAATGGAGAGTTACCAGGAGAATTGATTGTTTAGAATGAACAAATTTCCACTTTGCATTCAGACAAGAATATGTAGATTTGTATGCGGTGCCGTACATGCATTATGTACATATGTATGTACATATGTATGTTGCTTATATGGTATATACACACATACATTTTGTATAAAATGTTTTTATAGAAAAGAAATCAAATTATACTTGGTAGTTAACTGATATTACCTTTTCCATATGATGATGTGTATTAGGTTTTTAAGGCAATTCTGAGATTTTAAAACTACAAATCAAAGAATTCTCCAGGTACTGCGTTATATTGTAATCAACCTAGTGAACTGAAACGATATATTTATATGTGATATTCACACATAAACACAACCAAAATTTCTAAATTTAATATATTGGGTATATGATTAAGGATCAAAGATTTGGTCCATTTTGAACAATAAGAACAGGATTTAAAGTCATGTGGAAATTAGAGAAACGGTATAAAGGGTATGTTAGCCTTTGGGAAGGTCTTGACTCAGTGCATTAACTTTTGAACGCAATTTTATTAAGATAACTCAAACACGGACCGGCAAAAAATCTGCTATTTAAAGTCGTTATGGGAGCTGAGGTATTTGGTGGACTGATTTTATTCGATATTATACATTCACTTAATTTTTTTAAGACATCAGGGCAGGAACAGTAGTGACCCTATTTTGTAACTTTTAGGCATCAGGACACACTACTACTACTTAGGTTGCTATATATATATTTATGGACTAGGTAACACTAAGTGTTGCCAGGTGCAATCTGACATTTTCATTGGAAAGTTTGACATTTTTATACCCTGAACAGGGTATATTAAGTTTGTCACGAAGTTTGTAACACCCAGAAGGAAGCGTCGGAGACCCTATAAAGTATATATATAAATGATCAGTATGTTGAGCTGGGTCGATTTAGCCATGTCCGTCTGTCCGACTGTCTGTATATATACGAACTAGTCCCTCAGTTTTTAAGATATCCTTTTGAAATTTCGCAAACGTCATTTTCTCTTCAAGAAGCTGCTCATTTGTCGGAACGGTCGATATCGGACCACTATAACATATAGCTGCCATATAAACTGAACGATCGGAATCAAGTTTTCATATGGAAAACTTTCGCATTTGACAATGTATCTTCACCAAATTTGGTATAGGTTATTTTCTAGGGCGAAAATGTAATATCCGAAAACATTGTTCAGATCGCTTAACTATAGCATATAGCTACCATACAAACTGAGCGATAGGAATCAAGTTCTTGTATGGACAACTTTCACATTTGACAAGATATATTCACGAAATTTGGTATATATTATTTTTTAAGGTAACAATGTAATCTCTAAAAACTTGTTTAGAACGGGTTACTATAGCATACAGCTTCCATACAAACTGGACACATAGTTATGAAAAGAAATGCACCTGTGAAGGATATACATATTAGCTTCGGTGCAACCGAAGTTAACGTTTTTTCTTGTTTAGCATAACATCACTCAGAACGTTTTGTTTTTAATCGTGAATTGTTTTATTTACAGGGAAGTAAAAAATTCATCTCGGCCAAAAAAAGGAATTAACTCGTGAACATTTTCATGTGATCATTTTTCACAACTTTCTACGTGGATTATCACGACAAGAGTGCATCGATGAACTAAAGTCTTTGTATGGCTATGAAGCACCATCCTATAGCACTGCGAAAAACTGGTATAACGAATTCAATCGTGGCCGACGCTCGCTCAAAGACGAATTCCGTGAAGGTCGTCCAAAAACAGCCGTTGTGCCAGAAAACATCGATGCCGTACGTGAAGTGATAATGAAAGACCGTCATGTAACATATATACCTTCAGATAGAGGCATGCCTATGCATTTCTCCCACCAGCATACATTCGATATTGCATGAACACCTGGCCGTAAAAAAGGTTTGTTCTCGTTGGATCCCGCACAATTTGACAATCGCTCAAAAAAAGGCTCGTGTGGATTGGTGTAAAGAAATGCTGCAAAATACGATCGCGGTGCTTCAAAAGACTTTTATACGATCGTCACTGGTGACGAATCATGGATCTATGCATATGAGCCCGAAACAAAACAGCAATCGAACGTGTGGGTCTTCCAAGACGAGCCAAATCCAACGAAAAAAAAAAAATTCGTTGATAAATATGTCTATTTTCATTATTAGGCCAGAAATATATATAGCAGCCCTCGTAAATAGGCGAAAATTTGTAAGTGTGTATGTTTGTGATTTCTTCACTACTAAACGGCTAGAGCGATTTTAATAAAACTTGGTATGACCTGACACCCTGTAAAATCTTATTCGCTATGAGAAATCGATGAAAATGAATTCACGTATAATATAAGGAAATTTTTCTTAACTTTTTCAATTAAAACAGGATACTAAAAATGGCACCCTATTCCTACGTATATTCTTCAACGAAAATTTAAGTGTAGAGTAGACATGTTTAAAAGTCAACATAAACCTACGCGCATTCAGTCACCAATGGTGATCTCGGGGCCGCGTGGAGAGTCGAGTTATATTTATTGACTTTTGAACATTATTTGTAATTTTGTTTGTTTTTTGAAAGTTCCTTATGTAATAAAACATCTTAAAAAATTTTAAGGAATCGTTAAATAATAAGTAGTTTAAAGTAAAAAATATAATCAATTTTGTTTTAAGAGAATTAGGTTAAGAATTATTCAGATAATAAGCAAGCAGCATTATTAGTTCGCAATTATTGTTTAATATGATTTGTTTGCAATTATTTGGTCAAAGTCAAATTAATAATAATTTTGTTCTTAGTTTTTATAATCAGAAAAAACTAAATATTAAACAACAAACTTATTTCCCGAGTTTACAAGAAAACCTGACTAACGAGAAGTGGTTGTTCGAAAAAGTTAACATGGCGCCCAAAAACGAATTGGTAGAAACATTAATAAAATAATATTAGGGAGGTGAGGTGAGGACCTACATCTTACGTATTTTAGAGCTGGACAAACTCTGAAAGTAGCCGGCATTCACCTGAACAACCCTTGCTTTTCCCACGAAGAAATGTACGTGGATTGGAGTAAGCCGAAGCAGTTGAGTACATAAGAATATGGCCCCAAGAGTAAACTGAATATTGAATTTCCGTTTGTACACATAGCACAGTAATGCGTTTGCAGTAACGCATTTTGAGTAATTTTTGAGCTGCCCTCTTTCTAAATCTTTTCTGATAAATGTCACATGTTACTAAATAGACAAAATCTACTATTTAATATATAACCAGTTTTATATTAATAGTTAACAGTGTACATCTGAGCTATCTCAATGAAAAAGAGAGCGCATTTCAGTGTATCTTTAGACTTAAAATTAATAGATTTGGGTGAAAACTTGACCTTAATGAAACCTTGAGAGCAATTAATTAGAATGTGGCATGTTAATGGGGCAATTGAGGATAATTTAATTTAATTGTCGCTTTGATTGTAATCCATTCACGATTTCCTCGAAAAATGAAGTTGACCCCTTTCGCTACATTTTTAAATTATGCCAACACCTGGAAGTATTTAGCCAGCTGTGATTCTTGCAAATTGCAAATTGCAAGAGTATAAAATGTTCGTTTACACCCGAACTTAGCCCTTCTATACTTGTTGTTATTATAATACATACATATATTCAATTGCATTTATTATTCAACCGTCCGACGTAATAAGATTTATATATTTTTCCGTTGCTTTCTTGTTACGAGTATTTATTTTATACATATGTACATATGTACACATTTGTATGTAAAAATAAAATAGAAATTTGAAGCGTAAGTTCACTCAGGGAATTAAATATGCTGATGCTTATGATATATTCAATTCTTTCTGATTTATGTATCGTATTTATTGCGCTTATACATATGTATGTATGTATGTGCCTGCACATATGTAATATGAAACTGTACATAAATATGTTTTGGCTTTATACAACTGAATATGATCAATTTTCAATTTTCTTTTCCTTGAGCATCTGAATTGATTAATAGCTTCCAATATCCTCTTATAAATGGAAACTAATACACAAGTTATTCGTATTAAACTTCATACATGTGTATATGTTTGTACTAAGGCGGTCTAATAATGGCTCAGTCTCACCAAGCGAAAGTACCTCCTTCTTCTCATAAACAATTGCCGTTATAACTTCAATCGGACTACTTAGGTACAGGATTTTTAGAAAGATGGAAAAATATCTGTCCGTGGTTGTTGTTTTTGGAAGGAAATCGCCCAATAAACTCAAAGCCCAAAGAAGGATTGGCGAAGGGAAAATCAGTCAGCTGTTTTGTACGCTACAAAATGCTACCAGATTGCGCCTATTTCAAGTCTGAGTCAAGTTATTGAGCTTAGAGGAATATATTGAGAAATAAATCATAAGATTTCTAAATTTTTTTTTTTAAGCTAACTAGTACTTACGGAACTATCGTCGAATATAAATTCACAACTAAATATGTATTTTATACATGGAAATAATATAATATTCGTCCTATTTTAGTATACTAAATACATCAGCTCTCCGGGTCACACATTTGTGTGGAAATATGTATGTGCAAATATTTTATTCATTGTATCCTGATAAAAAATGTATATACAAATGGTTTTTATATTAAGTACCTAGAAAGCATATTTGATACAAAATGTACGAAGCACATTTGAAGGAACCGTTAACCCCTTCCTTACTATTTTATTACATACAGATTTGATGTATGGTATGTACATATGTATGCATATTTATCAGATATTTTGTGCCTTAATCTTTTTCCGTACTAAAGCCACTTTAATTGGTGAAAAAGCATCCCAAGTCTTAACATAACCTTACAATAGAAATCAGTTTGAAACAAGTTTTGAAGGACTAAATTCAAGTGTAACCGATCTTTTTAAACTCTTGCATTTTTTCCATATTTGACATACGGCATATTATTAGGAGGAAGTTTTTTTTTGAGTTTCATTCACATATCTCACAGACTACCCGATATTTTCGGTATCTGGGGGTTCAGTACTTATTATCCGATTTTGACAATTTCTGATCATGAGGTGGCAAACCTTAAAAGCATATTCGTACAAATGCTGAAAAGTGAAGGAATCAGATGGACTTCTTGCGACATGTTGCTACAGAGTATTACATAGGTTCTTCTTCTTCTTTACTGGCGTAGACACCGCTTACGCGATTATAGCCGAGTCAACAACAGCGCGCCAGTCGTTTCTTCTCTTCGCTATGTGGCGCCAATTGGATATTCCAAGCGAGGCCAGGTCCTTCTCTACTTGGTCCTTCCAACGGAGTGGAGGTCTTCCTCTTCCTCTGCTTCCCGCGGCGGGTACTGCGTCGAATACTTTCAGAGCTGGAGTGTTTTCATCCATCCGGACAACATGACCTAGCCAGTGTAGCCGCTGTCTTTTAATTCGCTGAACTATGTCAATGTCGTCGTATATCTCGTACAGCTCATCGTTCCATCGAATGCGATATTCGCCGTGGCCAACGCGCAAAGGACCATAAATCTTTCGCAGAACCTTTCTCTCGAAAACTCGCAACGTCAACTCATCGGTTGTTGTCATCGTCCAAGCCTCTGCACCATATAGGAGGACGGGAATTATGAGAGACTTATAGAGTTTGGTTTTTGTTTGTCGAGAGAGGACTTTGCTTCTCAATTGCCTACTTAGTCCGAAGTAGCACCTGTTGGCAAGAGTTATCCTGCGTTGGATTTCTAGGCTGACATTGTTGGTGGTGTTTACGCTGGTTCCAAGATAGATGAAATTATCTACAACTTCAAAGTTATGACTGTCAACAGTGACGTGAGTGCCAAGTCGCGAGTGCGACGACTGTTTGTTTGATGACAGGAGATATTTCGTCTTGCCCTCGTTCACTGCCAGACCCATTTCTTTTGCTTCCTTGTCCAGTCTGGAGAAAGCAGAACTAACGGCGCGGGTGTTGAGGCCGATGATATCAATATCATCGGCATACGCCAGCAGTTGTACACTCTTATAAAAGATAGTACCCTCTCTGTTAAGTTCTGCAGCTCGAACTATTTTCTCCAGAAGCAGGTTGAAAAAGTCGCACGATAGGGAATCGCCTTGTCTGAAACCTCGTTTGGTATCGAACGGCTCGGAGAGGTCCTTCCCGATTCTGACGGAGCTTTTTGTGTTGCTCAACGTCAGTTTACATAGCCGTATTAGTTTTGCGGGGATACCAAATTCGGACATCGCGGCATAAAGGCAGCTCCTTTTCGTGCTGTCGAAAGCAGCTTTGAAATCGACGAAGAGGTGGTGTGTGTCGATTCTCCTTTCACGGGTCTTTTCCAAGATTTGGCGCATCGTGAATATCTGGTCGGTTGTTGATTTACCAGGTCTAAAGACACACTGATAAGGTCCAATCAGTTTGTTGACGGTGGGCTTTAATCTTTCACACAGTACGCTCGACAGAACCTTATATGCGATATTGAGGAGGCTAATCCCACGGTAGTTGGCGCAGATTGTGGGGTCTCCTTTTTTGTGGATTGGGCATAGCACACTTAAATTCCAATCGTTGGGCATACTTTCGTCCGACCATATTTTGCAAAGAAGCTGATGCATGCACCTTATCAGCTCTTCGCCGCCGTGTTTGAATAGCTCGGCCGGCAATCCATCGGCCCCTGCCGCTTTGTTGTTTTTCAGGCGGGCAATTGCTATTCGAACTTCTTCATGGTCGGGCAATGGAATGTCTGCTCCATCGTCATCGATTGGGGTATCGGGTTCGCTTTCTCCTGGTGTTGTGCGTTCACTGCCATTCAGCAGGCTGGAGAAGTGTTCCCTCCATAATTTAAGTATGCTCTGGGCATCGGTAACTAGATCACCTTTGGGGGTTCTACAAGAGTATGCTCCGGTCTTGAAACCTTCTGTAAGCCGCCGCATCTTTTCGTAGAATTTTCGAGCATTACCCCTGTCGGCCAGCTTATCAAGCTCTTCGTACTCACGCATTTCGGCCTCTTTCTTTTTCTGTCTACAAATGCGTCTCGCTTCCCTCTTCAACTCTCGGTATCTATCCCATCCCGCACGTGTTGTGGTCGATCGTAACGTTGCGAGGTAGGCAGCCTGTTTTCTCTCCGCTGCGACACGGCACTCCTCGTCGTACCAGCTGTTCTTCTGCACTTTCCGAAAACCAATGGTTTCGGTTGCAGCTGTACGTAAGGAGTTGGAAATGCCGTCCCACAGTTCCCTTATACCGAGTTGTTGACGAGTGCTCTCAGAGAGCAGGAGTGCAAGCCGAGTAGAAAAACGTTCGGCTGTCTGTTGTGATTGCAGCTTCTCGACGTCGAACCATCCTTGTGTTTGTTGGCGTGCGTTTTTTGCTGCACAGAGGCGGGTGCGTATTTTGGCTGCAACAATATAGTGGTCCGAGTCGATGTTAGGACCTCGGAGCGCACGCACATCTAAAACACTGGAGACGTGTCTTCCGTCTATCACAACATGATCGATCTGGTTGGTGGTTTTTCGATCTGGAGACAGCCAGGTAGCTTGATGTATCTTCTTATGCTGGAATCTAGTGCTACAGATAACCATATTTCGGGCCCCGGCGAAGTCGATCAGCCTCAGCCCATTTGGGGATGTTTCCGCGTGGAGGCTGAATTTACCGACCGTAGTGCCAAAGATACCTTCTTTGCCCACCCTGGCATTGAAGTCGCCAAGCACGATTTTGACATCGTGGCGGGGGCATCTCTCATAAGTGCGCTCCAAGCACTCATAAAAGGCATCTTTGGTCACATCGTCCTTCTCTTCCGTCGGGGCGTGGGCGCAAATCAGCGATATGTTGAAGAACCTCGCTTTGATGCGGATTGTGGCTAGACGTTCATTCTCCGGAGTGAATGATAGTACTCGGCGACGGAGTCTCTCTCCCACCACGAATCCAACACCAAACTTGCGCTCCTTTATATGGCCACTGTAGTAAATGTCACAAGGACCTACTCGTCTCTGTCCTTGTCCCGTCCATCGCATTTCTTGGACGGCGGTGATGTCAGCCTTTATCTTTACGAGGACATCTACCAGCTGGGCAGCGGCACCTTCCCAATTAAGGGACCGGACATTCCAGGTGCATGCCCTCAAATCATAGTCCTTATTTCGTTTGCCATGGTCGTCATCAAAAGGGGGGTCACTCATCCGAGGCTTGTTGTTGTCTTTCATTACATAGGTTGCTATACATATTTCTGGACTAGGCAACACTAAGTGTTGCCAGGTGCAATCTGACATTTCCATTGGAAAGTTTGACATTTTTTAGCATAACATCACTCAGAACGTTTTGTCATTTAATCGTAAATTGTTTTATTTACAGGGAATTAAAAAATTCATCTCGGCCAAAAAATGGAATTAACTCGTGAACATTTTCTTGCGATCATTTTTCACAACTTTCGACGTGGATTATCACGACAAGAGTGCATCGATGAACCAAAATCTGTGTATGGCTATGAAGCACCATCCTATAACACTGTGAAAAACTGGTACAACGAATCCAATCGTGGCCGACGCTCGCTCAAAGACGAATTCCGTGAAGGTCGTCCAAAAACAGCCGTTGTGCCAGAAAACATCGATACCGTACGTGAACTGATAATGCAAGACTGTCATGTAACATACATTCAGATAGAGGCATGAATATGCATTTCTCCCACCAGATTCAATATTGCATGAACACCTGGCCGTAAAAAAGGTTTTTTCTTGTTGGATCCCGCACAATTTGACAATCGCTCAAAAAAAGGCTCGTGTGGATTGGTGTAAAGAAATGTTGAGAAAATACGATCGCGGTGCTTCAAAAGACGTTTATAAGATCGTCACAGGTGACGAATCATGGATCTATACGTATGAGCCCGAAACAAAACAGCAATCGACCGTGTGGGCCTTCCAAGACGAGCCAAATCCAACGAAAAAAAAAAAAAAACAAAAACAAAAAAAAAAAAACCATTTTCGTTGATAAATATGCCTATTTTCATTATTAGGCCAGAAATATATATAGCAGCCCTCGTATAGTTCTGTTCGCCTCTTGTTTGCACCACTTAAAAATAATCGAGTTAGATATAGGGTTACATATGTATATTAAACGGGATGATGACAAGGATTGAAATGCGCGTAACTGCATGTTTGTCCGTCCGTATGTGCAAGAGATAACTTGATTAAAGATTAAGATATCTTATTGAAACATGTTACGCGTATTCCCTTGCAAAAAGAGGACGAGCTCGGAGATGTATGGAATCAAACCACTACCTCGCCCTTAAATTTAACGAAAACCTATAAAGTGCCGTAACAAAGTACCAAATCTAGATATAAACCTGTAATTTGGTACAGAGGATTGAAGTAAAAGGGGGACATGCAATATCAAATTTAAAAAAAAAACTGGCGCGATCCCAGATCAAACTAAGCACAAAGAAGTAAAGAAGGGCTCAGGTTGGGTGTAACCGAACATTTCATCCTCTTGCAACTTTTGGAAACCAAACTTAATTTTATTGCTATATTTAAGTTCGTACTAATAAAGTGTTACCTCACATACCAGTCGGAAGACCGAAAATCCTGATATTAATTTTATGGAGGCTAGGTCAAGTTTATGACCGGAAGTTCTAAAATCTTTATATTAGGTATATTAGAGATAAATAAATGATTTACCCGATTCAACTCATTTCTGGCACAAAAGATATGCCATTGTCAGGAAAGGATTATCCTTGAATGTCAATTATATATCTCACACATAGACCGATATTTGCCGAAAAAGGTCAATTATAGCTACAGGGGTCCAAATATTTCACCCCCTGAACCATTTCTATTCTTAAGGTCCACTAGTTTTAGGTGACGCATATGACCGATAATATAAATATTGCAAGATTATTATATTTCTTTGAGATATGTCATCTCGAATTTTGAAATTTTCGAAACCGGATCAAAATTGTTCAAGCCCCACATATCGAATTCGTGGAATACAGTTCGTATGGAATGTAATAGGTTATAGTCATGCTTCTGGGTAAGCAGTTACAGTCGGAGGGCTGTACCTAATTTCTATTATGCCGTCCTCGTCACGCACCCTGGAAACGTAAGTAACCCATGTACTTGTATAATATGCGGTAGCCAACCCGTCTGGAGCTTGGAGTCACGGATAAACGAGAGAGAGCTTCAGCCGAGCCACTCCGACATATTCGGTTTAAAGGTTCACTGAAGTCCAGTTGCAGCGTCTGTACACCAGAGATGCGGACGTCAGTCCTGAAACCAGCGGCTTGCTATATAAAAGTGTATAAAACTTTATACTACTCGCCAATCGAGGTTATGCGCTGGGTTTGGTACTCGCCACTCATAAACCAGCCCCAATGAGGCAAGGACGGTGACGAGTAGGCTCTTGTGACATTTAATGCAGTGGCCACATGAAGGTGCGTAAATTTGATGTGGGATATGTGGCATCTAGCCACAGTCCACAGCAGAGTAAAATAACAATTATTTGCGACCACTATCCGACGAAAGAGAAGGAGGACATCTATGAGCGGTAGGAGCGTGCTTATGAAAACTGCCCCCGCAACGATATACAAATTATTGGGGATTTTAATGCCAGAGTGGGCAAAGAGCAACAGGCCAACATTCAGCCTCCGTGGCAAAATATATCCAAATTTGTTGAGGCTGATCAATTTAGTAGGGGCCCGAAATATGATTGTCTGTAGAACTAGATTCCAGCACAACAAAATTCATCGAGCTACTTGGCCGTCTTCAAAGGCCGAAATGAATGAGTAAGAATAGCTTAGATGCTGGCCAGCGGTAATGCTCGAAAACTCCACGAAAAGATGCGGCGACTAACGGAAGGTTTCTTGACCGGAGCATACCGGAGATCCCAAAGTGATGACCTAGTGGCTGATGTTCAAAGCCTACTGAAGTTATGGAGGGAACGCTTCTCCTGCCTACTGAAGCGCAATGAAAGTGTAACATCTGGATCACATCATTCCCCAATTGATGACGAAAAAATAAATTTTCCTTTGCCCGACTATGATTAGGTTCGAATAGCATTTCAGGTGAATGAATTACCGGCCGAGCTATTTAAATGCGGGGCGAAGACCTGAAACGGTGCGTATTTCAGTAATCAACAAAAAATTTTTTATTTTTTACCTCAAAAATACTTACGTAGGTTGGTAGAATAACTCTTTAGGCTTTCCACAATGCATCTTATAGTAGGAATTCCGCAATGAATTTCAATATTTATGAATTAAGGGAGATATAAAGCAATTTTACTTTTTGCAGCATAAAACACCACAGATGTTCAAAAATAAGTATAATATCTTTTATATATTATATGACTTATTTTTACTGACATTAAACAAATAAATTCATTCGAAGTTTCGAAGAAAAACCCTGAAAATCAAATAAACGTTTTCCAGCGAATTCATTTTCCTTGCCACTGGTATAAATGCAGTACGTGAAATGCAAGAGCTGTAGGTGCCAACATACTTGACTATTTGACATCTTGATTGTATAAATACTTATTTTAGCAAATCGGTCAGTATGAGCGATTGCTCATTGAACTGTTGTTTGAGGTTAAACGCAGAAAATTGCCGAGACAAACAGACAAACTTTGCTGAATGGAAACCGCAGACGGCGGTCAAGAGACAATGGTGTACCCAAATATTTGCTAAGGGCCATACAATGTCTGCGTTGTGGTGCAAGCTCATAAAATATAGTATTACGCAGAAAAATAAGAAGCAAAATGTGCAAAAAACTAAGGGTGGTTGACGACTTGGCGGAAAATGACCTTGTCTCACGCCTACTGCGTTCGCCACGGTTTGCATTCACGAACATTGAAATAACTATATTATACCCTGTGGAGAAGTTATTTTATTCATAACTACGCACTGTGTAGTTTATAAGATTTGACGATCCTCTAGATTCTATACTTTATTTATACTTCGTAAAACATTTATTTCCATGTACTTTCGCACTTCTTTAGAAGACGCGATTACTTGACATAAACTCTTATGACCGAATTTTCTTAAAACTATTAAAAATTTAAGTCAGCGTTCAATTGTCTGCTTAAAAATTCCTGCAGGGCGTTACAAAACTAAACCAATTCTGTAAACAATACTGTTGCCATTACGAATAACCACACCAACAAAAAGAAAAACAATAACGAGAAGATGATAATGACGAAAGTGTGTGAGCGTGTTGTCGTAGCACACTTTCAGGCGTGAGACTACATTTGGGGTGGCACTTGCCTGTGTCTTATCAGTAGAGTTACTGGCAGTTTCTCCTACTTGTTTCACTTTGTTTTTTATGCCCATCGTTTGACATTATGATGACTTTTGTTCGCCACTGCAATGCGCGTTGTGGTGTTTATGAATAGCTGGTTGGTTGGTTGGTATCATTGCCAGTTTGTTTTGTTGACTTCTAAGAGGTGGTAAGGGCAAGTTTGTTCTGAGCTGCGCATATTGACTGACAACTTTACTTTCGATTGCTTTTTTGCATTTGCAAAATAATATATGAAAGAAAAATAAAGAGGGTCATGAATTTAATTTTGATTCCTTTTTGTTGTTTATATTGTTGTGTTGTATGAGAAGAATAGCGGCCACAGGGCTTATGCTATTGAAATTAGTTTATACAAAAGTGAACGTGGACAAACACATCCCATACCATTTGCTATATCTGATTATGGTAGAGAGAAGAGAAATATCAACAAGAGTAAACCAGGATTTTTGAAAAAATTGTTAAAATCGGATTTTATGGAAAATGTAACGAAACTCTTTCATATCAATTTAAGTAAATTTTAGGATTATATAAATAATAAAAGCGGTTTGACACTTCTGGCCAATTCACATAGAACTTTTGTTTCGCTTTGCGTTAGACAATTTGTTTGATAGAAAAGTTCGTTGAGCGCTTTTGTATGAGTTTGTATCTTTTTACGCTTTAACAAGCAATAGTCACCATTTTCATTGGAAAGAAACACTGAAGGCAAAGAATTTATTGTGGCATACCTTTTATTTCCTGTCACTGTCACGTACAGCGAGGAAAGTTGTTTTATGAATGTGCCTTTCTTGTTTAGTAAATTTTATAGACTTCAGCTTTCAACTTTTTCAGTTTTTCGCAAAATCTTTTCATTTGGCTTAAAATATAATTTAGCCAAATTTTTAATAAATTCCTTTCTTGACCGTGTAAATAACTACTTTGTTCAGGACAAGATTAAGATATCAAATCGCTCTTTAAAAAACTAATACTAAAGATTTACGCAATTGCTATATCCACTGCAAATTTAAAAAACATTTAAATTTAAACTACGTGACATTTAAATTTAAACTTCGTGCGTCGAAGGATTTGGAAAATTATTTTTTTTTTTTAGGTTAGTAGTACTGTCAGTCACATTTATGTCAAATTTCATGTCAAAATATTCATTAGTGTTTGAGATACGAGTCGTTTTGTGAGCTGCTAAAAGTGAGGTTTTTCGTTTTTTGCGATGTGGAAATTTGTTGAGCAAAGAATTTGCATTAAATTTTGTTTACGGAATCAATTTTCTGCTGCGGATACATTCAGGATGGTGCAGAAAGCCTTTGGTAATGAGGCTACGTGTAAAGAAAATTTTTACAAGTGGTATAGTGAGTTCCAAGCCGGTCGTGAACGTGTCGAAGACGAAGAGCGTCCAGGGTGACCATCAACCTGTACCGACGAAGGGTCACGTTCAACAAATCAAAGGTTTGGTGTTGAAAAACCGTCGATTAACAATTAGAGACCTTGCTGATGAAGTTGGTATATCGAAAGGCTCAGCCAATACCATTTTGAAGGATGTTTTGGGACTCAATCGCTCCAAGTCTCGACTGATACCGAAAACATTGAATTTTTTGGAAAAAAGGCGTCGCGTTGAAGTGTGTGAAACTATGCTTTCCGACTACCAGGGTGTCATGAAACGCATTATAACTGGCGATGAGACTTGGATCCATGCTTACGACCCCGAAACAATTGATCAATCGAACGAATATCGTGCAAAAAGAGAGCCGAGACCAAAAAAAACGCGCCAAAGGCGCTCAAAAATCAAGGTCATGTTGACTGTTTTCTTCGATTATCGTGCTGTTGTGCATTATGAATTCCTTCCAACGGGTCAAACAAACAACAAGGAATATTTGAACGTTATGCGTCGTTTGCTTAATGCTATCCGCCTAAAAAGTCCGGAATTGTGGAAAGACAATTCTTGGGTTTTACACCACGATAATGCACCATCCCATACTGCCCTCGTAATTCGTGATCATTTCACCAAAAACTCAACCCATATCGTTCCGCAACCACCGTATTCACCTGATCTGGCGCCGTGCGACTTTTGGTTGTTCACCAAGCTCGAAAGACCGCTCCGGGGACACCGTTTTTATGCGATAGAGGAGATTCAAGCCGCAGCGAAGATGGAACTGAAGGCCATCCCGGAAAGTGACTACAACCAGTAGTCGAAGATTGGAAAATCCGTTGGCATAAGTGCATTGCATCGGGAGGGGATTACTTTAAAGGAGAGGAAATTGATTTGGAAGAATAAATATAGAATTTTCAAAACAAATACAATGTCACTTTATATTTTGGGCACAGTAGTACATACATACATACAATTTTTATACTTTCGCAACACGTATACGAGTATAATAGTTTTTTCTATAAGCTGACGATTTTTTAATACATTTTATTCCCAAATCAAACCAAAAGTACAATAACAGTCAAAGGGTAAGGCCAGAAGCCACGCACTTAGTAAAAAGGCTCTCTTGAGTGTCTCATTTTAAATTAGACAATGATCGACTCCGAAAACTATTTGATTAATTTTTAATTCGCATCATTTTCTAAATTCATAACTGTACCGTTATGTCAAGACCATTAAATATATTAGATATCGTATTTAATTATAGATAGACAATTTTTTTTTAACACAATGTGTTGTCAACCATGTTCAATGACTTAATTTATATGAAAGACCATTACTTTGAACAATGCCGTTGTAAATATATCTAAATAGGGTTGATGTCTGATAAATTAATTTTTCTTTATTGCCCGTCTAAAAATTTGACTATAATCCCACTTTCAGGCAAAAATTCGTATCACACAAGCTTTGTAGCCTCATCCAACTGCGTATTCTTTCCATAGAACGCCATTTTGAATCCCATTAGCTTTCTTTTCATCGAGATAAATTGTCTAAATATAGGGTGATTTTTTAAGAGCTTGATAACTTTTTTAAAAAAAAAAACGCATAAAATTTGCAAAATCTCATCGGTTCTTTATTTGAAACGTTAGATTGGTTCATGACATTTACTTTTTGAAGATAATTTCATTTAAATGTTGACCGCGGCTGCGTCTTAGGTGGTCCATTCGGAAAGTCCAATTTTGGGCAACTTTTTCGAGCATTTCGGCCGGAATAGCCCGAATTTCTTCGGAAATGTTGTCTTCCAAAGCTGGAATAGTTGCTGGCTTATTTCTGTAGACTTTAAAGACTTTTGACTTTTACCCCACAAAAAATAGTCTAATTGGCTTTTAAAAATCACCCCATATCTTCCGCACCCAAACCTTTCCCCGGGCCCCCATTTTGTTGACAAATGAATTGACCGTCCGAATTTTTTAAAAGGGCCGATAGAAATTCCCCGAGCGAAGTGGCATGTAGGCCACCCTGGGAAAAACCAAAACCATGTCAAGATTAAAAGTTAAAAGTTCTTCCAATTTTTGGGAAGGAAAAAGTTTGGGGTTAAAGCTTTTCGAAAAAAATACGATGCCTTTTTTTCACCGTAACATACGTCCAAAAATTTTATCTTTGCAACACGATACGGTCCAATGTTTTTCATCAGCGGTTTTAATAAACCCAAAAAAACCAAAAGTGCAATAACAGTCGGGAAGGGCCAGAACCCAGTTCTTGAAAAGGCTTTTTGGTTTGCTTTTTTTAAAACCCCAAAATTTGGGGCAATTTTGCTTATTTAAAACGTACCATTAAAACCATTAAATAAAAGCCTATCGTATTGAATTACGGATAGCGAAACAAAATTTTGAACCGTTAAACTGATTTTTAATAAAATTAAATTATTTGCAACCCGTTGTAAATTATCAAAAAGGGTTATTCAAAAAATTAAAATTTTTTTTGGTCAAAGTTTTACTATAACCCCACTTTCAGAAAATTGACACCAAAGTTTGACCTCCCAAACGTGTTTTCTTTCAAAGAACCCCTTTTAAAAACCCCTAACCTTTTTTCAAAAAAATTCCCTTAGTGTTTTTGTACTGAAACCTAGGAAGGAATTCAAACGGTAACAGTGATTAAGTAGGCATATCATACGGCATATATCGGTCCACGTCTTCCCCCGGTACCAAAACGATGAATATACTAATATCTATTTTTTAAAGTGACTTTAAACTACCGCGTTTTCAAATGGGTATCATTTCAATACTTCGTATTGTTTTCGCCGTGCAATTTTTTTCATTGTATTCAGTAATATTTACAATTTCGTCATCGTCATGTTCATAATCGCTCAACTGTGCTCGCTATTCGCCGAATTGTTGAAAATTTCGAGCTGCCGTTCAGGTTAGTGTTGCTGGAGACCGCATTTTGTCGATTCCAAGACGTTCTCACGGGTTGAGACAAAGGATTTGGGCTTGCATTCGTATAAAATTGCTCTCACTCAAGAACTGAAGAAATGAGACCACCGTAAATGTCATATATTGGAACAACTTGAAAACGTTAACAATTGTTTTAAGAGGTTCACTGTTTTCGAAGTGGAGCAGAAAATAATCAAATATAATCTCTCGACTCTGGTGAAATGTAAATCCACAAGTTATTTATGAACAACCATTACATTTACTAAAATTGACAGTTTGATGTTGTTCTCGGTCTGGTGGAATCAACGATCCGCACTTCTCTCGAAGTGAAGATGGTGGCACCGTTACTGTCGAAGGAAAATGATATAGATCTACGATGACCAACTTTTTATGGCCGCAATTGGAAGAAGTTGATCTTGACAACATCTGGTTCCAACAAGATGCAGCTACGCGCAACAACCGAATTATTGCTAGAAAAGTTTGGAAATTCGATTACTTCAAAAAATTGTGATTTAACAACATTGAACTACTTCTGGCGGGGTTACTTGAAGTCATTGATGTTTAGCAATAAACCACACTCTCTTGAAGCTTCCGGAGTCAATATTGAACGTACTTTCATGATTTATTAAGTGGAAAAAATACTCTAAAATTGGGTTCATCGAATTGGTTCCTGCAAAAGAAGTCGTGGAGGCCATTTGAATAATGTTATATTCGGAATTTAATTGTATCGATTTTACTTCAGACGAAATAAGAAACATGTGAAATTCCTTAATAAATATTTTTTTTGTAAGAAATCATACCATTCTTGCTAGAAAACCCACTACATATTCATGGCGACTAAGTGAACACTTGAACTATAGCGTAATTACTACATTTACGTACGAGCACGATCAATTTCCTTGTCTTAATGTATTCAGGATTATTATTATTCAATCCATTCTTATCGACTTTGACTTGCTTTCTTCACTTAATGTGAAAAAGTCAGTTACGGTAAAATTAACTTTGGACTATCGCAGTTAATTTCAAGAGCAGTAGTTGTAATCAAAATTAAGTGAGTTTGCGACCAAGGGTATTATGCGTTAAGGGGCTATACCAGTGTGACACTTTCAAAAAATCGATTTTTTTGCTTTTGGATAGTTCATATTTTCAAAAACATCCAGAAAAATCGACAAGGTCGTACCTTGAATAGTTTTTGAATGGCAGCGTTCCAAGGAGCAACCGCTAGCAAGCATAAATTGGATAGTTGAAACTTTAAACGCATTTTACTCGAAACAACATTTTTCAAAACTGCTGTGATTATAACTCTACGAGAAATTGACCTATCGATCAAGTATTCCTGAATATATCTAACAGCAATGACCTACGATCGTTTTGATTGGTTGAAAATTGTCAATTTGCCATAAAAACTAGAAAAAAAGTTAACTTCGGCTGCACCGAAGCTAATATACCCTTCACAGGTGCATTTCTTTCAGTAACTATGTGTTCAGTTTATATGGAGGCTATATGTATGGAAGCTATATGCTATTCAGATCGGATTACTGAACAATTTTTTCGGAGATTATGTTATTACCTTAAGCAGTAATACATGTCAAATTTCGTGAAGACATCACGTCAAATGCGAAAGTTTTCCTAACAAAAACTTGATTCCGATCGTTCAGTTTGTATAGCAGCTATATGTTATAGTGTCCGATATTGGCAGTTCCGACAAATGAGCAGCTGCAAAATTTCAAAAAACTTCTTATAAACTGAGGGACTATTTCGTATATATACAGACAGACGACCGGAGGGACAGACGCATATGGCTAAATCGACTCAGCTCAACATACTGATCATTTTTATATATACTTTATAGGGTCCCCGACGCTTCCTTCTGGGTGTTACAAACTTCGTAACAAACTTAACATACCCCGTTCAAGGTACACTTTTTTTCAGAACTACGCCATTTTGTTAATTTTTGATATTTCTCAAAAATCGTGGGTCATTGATAGGAAATGCGAGGTGTGTTCAAAAAGTATCTTACCTTCAACTTTAATAACCTTTTAGATTTATTTTGTTTCAGCTACTCATTCGGCCGGAATCATGTCAGCAGTTGGGAAACTTTTTTTTAGCACCTTCGAAGACAGCACATAGCTCCGTTATTTTTCAATATTTTTGTAAAAAAGATCTTGAAATATACTTGAAAATATATTTTGTTATGTCCAAAGAACTTCGAAATATTCGATCGAGGACTTTCATTTAAAAAAGTTCACGAAAATCGCCTAATTTTTCATGGGTTACACTGGTTCACCAGCACCTTAAGTTACATTGAAAAAAGGCGTCATAATGTCAGCGACAATTTGATTTACATTTGCTTTAGATCCAAACTAAGTATGGTATTTTTTATTTTGTCACTTCATTCATTTGATTTTGAGTTTTTGACGCGTAAGTAAGCAAAGTGAAAATTTGATGAATCATATATAATTGAATAACCAACATTTTGTCAACTTATACTTTTTAAAATTATTTGAAGAGAGTTTTTTTGCCGCGATATTGAGAAATTTACCATATACTGAAGATATACATTTTTTTGAAGGTTCAAATTTTATCAATTAAATTTTTAATTTCGTATCATGTTTTCGTAAATATGTGATTTCAGTTAATTAGTATGGAAAAATTACAACGCTTAAGTACGACGGAACGTACAGTATTTGTTAATTTGCATAAAAATAGTGAACTATATGTTCATTAGCAAAAATTTCAGGAAATCTTCTTCAGTAGTCCACAAGATCATACAAATATTCAGGAATGCGAATCGAATTCTCTGGAAGGCCTAGAAATATATTTTGACTCCTGGATTTTAAATACATTATTTCTAAGGCGAATAGATTTTACTCCGATTCGAAAATTATGACTCTGATGGGCGCGAAAGGGAAAAGTGCACCTAGATTTTTCCTACGATTCGTGGGCGCAAAAAAATTTTTAAATTTACTACATGAAACTACTCAAAAAGACAAGGTACTTTTCAAATTAAACAGGACTTAAAAAAAAAAAAAAAAAACAGAACAAAAGGTGTTTTTTGGCAAAATCAATTTATTTTATTCAAAATAATCTCCTTCTGCTTCAATACACCTTTTTGTACGGTCGGCCGGTATGGCCGTCAGTATGCCGGTAAGCCTTTTGAAAGGCCTCTACGTTTGCATAACACTTTCCCTTCATGGGCAAATGCATTTTTTCGAAAAAAAAGAAATCGCTCGGTGCTATATCAGGTGAATACGGGAAGTGGTTAATGGTTAAAATGCGATTTTTGATCAAATAATCGGTCACAATCGTCGATCGATGAGACGGCGCATTATCGTGCAACAAACGCTAACTTTCATCTTCGCGACATTCGGGCCGAACACGTCGAAAACGGCGCACCGCATTAACATTTTGGCCGGGTGGAACAAATTCTTTGTAGACAATACCCTTGGAATCATAGCAAATCAGCATTGTCTTTACTTTTGACTTCTCAATGCGCGATTTTTTGGGTTTCGGCTCGTCTGGTGCCTTCCATTCAGCACTCTGGCGTTTCGTTTCGGGATCATATTGGAAACACCACGTTTCGTCACCAGTCGCAATATTGTAAAGGAAGTTTTTTTCCTTTTTAACCTCTTTAATGATGTCCTTCGAACGTTGGATTCCGAGCAATTTTTGAGTCAATTTGTGCGGAACAAGCCGTGCACATACTCGTATCTATCGTAAGCCCAAATGTTTGGTCAAAATGCGGGAAATCGATATTTTGGAGATGTTTAATTCCATTTCCATGAATTTCTATGATGATTTCGGTTGATTTTTGATGAAGTCACGCACAGTTTCGTTGGAATTTCCGTTGATAACGGATTTTGATTGGCCCACATGTTGATCGTCATTTATGTCCTCACGACCACTTTGAAAACGTTGAAATCACTCGTGCACTCTGCCACGGGATAGGCAATCATCGCCATAAACTTGTTTCATCAATTGAAACGTTTTGGTAAAAGTTTTACCAATTTTAAAACCAAATTTAATATTGGCTCTTTGTTCGAAGCTCATTTTCGCATCGATAACGCAAACATACTGACACTTAGAACTCAATAACTTCACTTCCAAAAGATGAAATGTCATGAAATTCACTGGACAATTGATAATGATAGCAGATTCTAACGTATTAGTCGATATGTAGATGGCGCCACCAGGGGCGCTAGATTCAAAAAGTCCTGTTTACTTTGGAACGCACCTTGTGTGTTCACTTAATTTTGATTCATTTTATTTTCTCAGATTTATTTATTATATTTCGTTATTATTAAAATATTATGATTTCAGTTCAAAGTAAACTGTGCATAGTAAGTTTAATAATTAAGTCGAAATGAATTTAATGAAGGCTATCTTTAAAGCAAAAATATATGTCGATAAGTTTTTCTTTAACCGATTGATTGACATAATGAAGCAAATTTATATTTTCATATACATCTGGTAAACATGTGTTTAACCTCAATGAAAATTATGCAAACGTTTAATTTAATATTCACTACTTATTTCACAAGTATTTACATATTACAGGACTCCCACTTTCATCACTCTCACGTCTCATTTTTCACTCGTTACTATTAAGACATTCACCGTAAAGTACAAGATATGTGCAAATACAAATATGAATATGTAACATACTTACACACGTAAAAGCGCTCAAACACACTTTATCTATTCCTAATAACTTCATAGGTAATCCTTTGGCAATTGTTAACACATCCCTTCGATAAAGAGTTTCTGAAACGAAGACACTATTGTTTCAATCCACTTGCATCATTGCTATTTATAAGTAGTACTTTGGCTTTTGTTTGCTTATTTAAGCATTTCCTCTTGAGATGGTCTCATGCCTCAACCCTAAAAACCGATTATTTTGGTGCGAAACGCGGAAAAAACGAATACACAGTTACATGTTCGTTCGCTACATAATCCCACAGATGAGTGCGCACATAAGTGGGCGTTTATATTCAATTTGCTACGCATAAACGCCTATGCTTATGCAATGAAGAGCAGCATTTTTCCCGCAGCAGGCTCGTTTATCCCCCTTTTTCGGCTGTATTCTGCTGCAGTTTAACCTAATAATCAACGCATCAACAAACAATGTTGTGATTTTTCATTTTTGTTGTCCCCGCACTCATTTGTATTCACCCAACACAGTCATACACACACACACATACATCAGGCATACACTTAATCCCTGCCATCTGCAAGGGTAGCAGCAAAACTTTTATTGAGTTTTATTAGGGGATGTTTATTTACGTCGCCTTCTTAATTTGTTATCTGCGTACAATTGGCAACGTTGATTTGACAGTTGCCGTATTCTACATTTCGTCGCGCTGAGGCTTAATAAATATGTTCGAGCTCGTGTTATGGTGATTTAAAAGCAAGTGCCGTAATTAATTAGGAGTGAAGAAATTATTGTCAACGAGATGGTTTGCATCTCTATTCTATTGTTTTCCGATTCTTTAGTCACACAATGAGTATGATCTGTAATGTGATGTCAATTTTAAATCGAT
This sequence comes from Bactrocera correcta, assembly GCA_027475135.1. NCBI lineage: Eukaryota > Metazoa > Arthropoda > Insecta > Diptera > Tephritidae > Bactrocera > Bactrocera correcta. The sequence continues at coordinate 142,007,234 of CM050323.1, read as the reverse complement.
TTGTAAATAAAATATAATGCTAATAGACTATGTAAAAAATCTAAATTTATTGCTAATGTCTGAGTGTTACTCTTGTAACATCTTAATCGCTTTGTTGACATAAGACTAATCGAGATATACATATGTATATGGAGTTATATACTTATATGTACATACTCGTATATAAATGATCAGGTTGACGAGGTGAGTTGAATTCCGAGTGACTTTCTCTCTGGCCTTCTGTGCAAACGATACTTGAGTAAAAATTGAGAAATCTTAAAGAAAATTGATACATATGTTCCTTGACACCAAAGGAGGGTTGGCATTGCATGGGCGGAATGGAACCTTTGTCACGCCCATAAAACGCCATTTATCTAAAATCATAAACAACAAAAGTACCATAACGAATATCCACAATAAGATACATGGCTGTTATTAAGTGCAATGAATTACATTTCGTAAGGGCATCTATTTTGTAAAAGTGGGCGATGAATTCCGATACTTTGACGTGTATATTAAATTAAACTTCTCCAATTGAATTTATCTCAGATATGTCATATTTGAAGATGCTTGGAATATAATTTTCGTTGGCTATATATAACTACATTTTATTTATAACTATATTAATATATTATATACAAATTATAATATTTATAACTATATTTTTTATGATCTATAATATAAGCTTATAAGACACAAATATTATTTTAACCCATTTACTAATTCTTCGAACAATGAATGTTGAACTTTTTGCAACGTTTTTAAAACAAACTTTTGCCAACACCCAAAGATATTTCCTCGACTTTGAAGCTGGCAAGTTGGACGAGTATGTATTCAGTTACCCCAAACTTAGCCCTTCCTTATATATATGTACATATATAATTGAAGAAACACCTAATTTCAAGAAAGACACTCAAACCAAATTTTGTGCTTATCGAAAATTGTGAATAAAAATTTTGCCAATACTGTTAGAAGAAATGGATAAAAAAATCAAATGTAGACACAATTCGAATAAAGTCTGTAAACTGTAAAAATGTTCATGAAAATCGTACATTCAGTAATTTTCTATGAATTGAGCTGCTCTAAAGTTTTCCTCCCAAAATAGCTGTTCGATTTTAAAAATGACATAAATACATGTGCGCAGTTTTATTTATTTAAATCTTTACTTTTTCTAAAAGTTTATTATTACAACTAAGCCTTCTTAAGTATATGGTTACAATTAAATTTTTGGCTAAAGAAAATATGATTTTTGACATAAATGCGATGAATGTGAGGAAATAAAAAAGTTGGCAATAAATGTATAACTTCTATAAGGTTTTATGACGAAATTTCAATAAATCATGTCATCAGTTAAGAACTTTACGGTTCTCGCAATCAAATTTATAAAATTTACATATACATACAACTTACATATGAACAACTTTTAATGATTTAATTTTAAATTGCAACTTGTAAGCACTTTGGAGTAATAAGTCTTAGCAGCTAAAACATACTTACATATACTCAGTAAAAATACGAGTAGGATTACTTACGCATACGCTAGCATTTACATTTTAAATAATAGTCTACATAGCCGGTTCAGCAACCACCGCAATGGCGGTATTGCCCATGGAGCTCCCACCAAATCTTAAAGGAGTTGGTCAAATAATATTGGGCGGTGCTTGACTGCCCGCGGACAGTGCCAGCGTGGGTGAAGATTTGGCTGATTTGATGCCACAACCGTATGATGAAGCGATGCTGCCCGTACCGTTGCTGCTGGGCGGTGACGGCGGTGTCTCAGGGCTAATGAGCGGTGCGCAACCAAAGTATCGCCATGGATGATATAGACTACCGGCGTACATGGCTTGTAGACGGGCCTGTAAATCGAGTGCTATGGTTGGATCCAGAGGGTAGTGGGTTAGCGCTGTCGCTGCCGGAAAAGCGCCAGGTATATGTCGTGACGGCATATTCAATGTCAATTCTAGAGGCGTTGCGCCAAAACCATACTTGGCCGCATTGACAATATGATGATGACTTGTGGGCGAATGTTGTTGATGATGGGCAACAACGACTGCCGCTGCAGCCGCGGCTGATGTGCCCAGATGGGTATGCTGCGACTCCTTTTGTGAGCCATTCACGCCGGACCCAGACGCAGGCGATTTGTTGAGTGTCTTCGGCTTGCGACGCGGCCGGTATTTATAGTCCGGATGCTCCTTCATGTGTAACGCTCTGCAAGAGAGGAAAAATGTATTAAAATTCGATATCTGCGATTATTGGCCAAGTGGTTGGAAAAACGGTTATTGGCGGCACTTTGATGTGAATGGAAATCATAAACATACAGACACATACATAAATATGGGAATAAAGTTTCATAAATTATTGCAGTTGTAGGCGTAATAAAAGGGTTGCAACGAAAACACCAAAGAAATTGAAAGTTTTTATCAAGAAAATGCATTGACTATGTCATAACTCCTATTTATTGAATATATTTTTTATCAAAGTCCCAAACAGTTAAGTACTCATATCTGTTTATATGCATAGTATATATGTACTTGCGGTTGTACATATACATACATATGTGTGGTTGTTAATAAAAATCAAAAGTATTTCATTGTTGTGATGACCGACAATCAACCATTGTTGTTGCGGCTATGAGCGCGCTTTATTCTCCCTTCATTCATTTGTCAATTGATAATAGCACCAATTACAATTCAAACAATTACTGCCATTCTTGCCCGATAATTCCTTAATACCCACTCATTTCATATCACCTCTTCTTTAATCAATATGGCTATTTACTTAGGTAACATAATAAAATATGTACAGAGTGTCGTATTTTCATATAATCACACATAAAAATAATAACGCGTAGGATGTGTCACTTTCGGCGCACAACTTGGCGGATTTTGGGCCGAGCTTCGTTCTTAAATTTGTCTTATTTATCTATTGACGGGGCATTGGGTTGATTTTAGGAAGTATTTTTGGTGTTAATTATTTAATGAACTGTGTGGAATAAGTAGTTTTACATTAATGGTTTACTGATTTTTTTATCCTAGTGAAGACAAGAGTTGCCGAGTTGGGCACACGCACTCAATCACCTTTTATACAGTTTTATACATTTAAAAACACAATCCATACAAAACCATTGTACTCAAGGGAATCTTAGACGTTTTATTATTTTCTCAAACTGATTTGCTTATCTGTTCATCGATAACACTTCAGGTATCGTGCTCGGTCGCATTAAGCACACAACACCGTTCGGTCTCACAATGGCAACAATGCCAGCAACAGCAGTCAAACAATGTGTTTCCTTGTTTGCAAATGAAATGTTATATTATATTTACACTGGCTTTACCGGTCCCGCCGGGTACGCATATAATCTCATCGGAAAGAGTCTTAGGGAACGTCGTTGGCCGATCGGCAATGGTCGACCTTTTAAGTTTGGATATTGATTGTCGAGCGACTGTGCCTTTGAACTGAAGTTGAAGTGAGATATTTATTTATTAGTTATTATACACACATATATTTTTGATTCGATCGTCATGTGTTCCTGTAGAATCTGGTCGCCCCAGGCATGTGTAGAAATAAACAAGCGAGTGCAATATAAAGCCAAAGTCTTCAGTTTTTTGAATTATTGGACACAATTTTGAATTTTTGAATTGTAATTACCATTTAATCCATTTAAATTCAATCTTTTTACATTTAGATAGTTCCCGGTGGCTCACTGGGGTCGCCAGTATTTAGTTAGGAGTTATTTTAATTTATTACACTTAATATAAGGAATATAATAATATAGCTAAACAAGTATTCACAACTGGTACAATACACGACAACAGATAAGAAATATAGGAAATCGAATTTTAAACGAAGGCTGTTCCTGTGTCAATATCACGATTCGATCATCATCTAAAGTTAGTATTGTATAATACTGCGAAAGAGGTCGGGTTCAAAAGTGGTCGATTTGGTATGGAATACCCCATATATAAAGAAGACATCCTATGCTTTAATATTGTCAATGTGTACCCATGTGGAAATAAGAAGAAGATAAGGACTACTGTTTTAAAATTTTAACTACTTTGTTGCTGCTGTGCTAAAAAAAAACTTAAAAACAAGTAAGGAAGGTCTAAGCTCGGGTATCACCGAACATTTTATACTCTCGCATGATAAAGTAATAATCGAGATTTCATTATCCGTCATTTACATAATTTTTTATTTTGCTGTAAAATTAATTAGATTAGTAGTTCCTGAGATATGGTTTTTGGTCCATAAGTGGGCGACGCCACGCATATTTTCAATTAAAAAAAAAAGCTTGGGTGCAGCTTCCTTCTGCCATTTCTTCCGTAAAATTTAGTGCTTCTGACGTTTTTTGTTAGTCGGTTAACGTACTTTTAGTGATTTTCAACATAACCTTTGTACGGGAGGCAAGCGTGGTTATTATCCGATTTCTTCCTTTTTTTAACTGTATATGGAAATACCTGAAGGAAACGACTCTATAAAGTTTGATTGACTTAGCTAAAGTAGTTTCCGAGATATGTAAAAAAAACTTAGTAGGGGGCGGGGCAAGGCCCACTTTGCAAAAGAATTACGTCCAAATATGCCACTTCTTAATACGATCCTTTGTGTCAAATTTCACTTTAATATCTCTATTTATGGCTTAGTTATGACACTTTATAGGTTTTCGATTTTCGCCATTTTGTGGGCGTGGCAGTGGGCCGAACTTAACCTTCTTATGAAGCCAAGAAATACGTGTACCAAGTTTCATCATAATATCTCAATTTTTACTCAAGTTACAGTTTGCAGGGACGGACGGACAAACGGACGGACACCCGGATTTCAACTCTACTCGTCACCCTGATCTGATATCTGTCTCTTTTAGTTTTCTATATCTGACTCTTTTAGTTTTAGGACTTACAAACAAACCGTTATGTGAACAAAACTATAATACTCTCCTTAGCAACTTTGTTGAGAGAGTATAAAAAATTAATTTTACATTGTTTGTGTGCAAAATTCATTTAATTAATATTTTTTAATGCATTTATATGAATTATATTTTTCTCGATTGATCTGGCGATTTCCTACTCGCTTCTTTTCTTTTCTAAATCCAACAAGATTAACAAAAGATTAACTATAAATTTGTATGCTCCATAAAATTGTTAGAAATTGGAAATGGTAGAATAGAACTTCAACTAACAAATCAATGCAAAAAATTGCCAGACAACTTCTGCACAACAACCCGTGACCAGGGTCATTTAGTTTCGAAATTATTTAACGAAGGAGTTCGATCACGTTTTTCGTGCACAATCAAATTTATGGTTCCGAATATTGATAATTGTTTGTCGCGAGCAATTGTTTTTGATTGGCACAAATTATTCAAAGAGGATCGAGAACATGTTGGCGATGAACCACGTCCAGGACGGTCATCAACAGCAACTGATGATCAACACGTCAATAAAGTAAAGGAATTGGTGCTTGGGAATCGACGATTAACAGTCAGATATCTTACTGGCCTCGTTGGAATTTCGGAAGGATCAATGAAAACGATTTTGAAAGATCCAAAATCACTAATATTTTTCGAAAGCAGCGTCGCGTTAACATCTGTGAAACAATGTTTTCCAACTACTAGGGTTAGGACTAGAACGTATTATTACTGGCGATGAGGCTCATTTCTGGCTGAATGGCCTTGTCAATTAGCAAAATATGGGCCGGCAGAGTCATTGAGCCGTACTTCTTCCGTGATGATCAAGACCGCCACGTTACTGTGAATGGAAATCGCTAGCGCTCAATGATAACCGAATATTTTTGGCCCGAATTGGATGATATGGACTTGGCCAATATGTGGTTCCAACAACACGGCGGCACAAGCCATACAGCGAATGTCACAATCGATTTATTGAATGCCAAGTTCTTGCGATTTGACGCTGTTAGACTATTTCGTGTGATGCTACGTAAAGTATGGATTATGCCAACAAGTCAGCTACGATTGATGTACTTCATACGAATATCGAACGTGAGTATCGGGCCCATTTATGCTTGAAAACCGTCGAAAATTGGGTTCAGCATCTGGACTTCTGCAAGCGTGCCCGTGGCGTCCAGGCAATAGAAATCGAGTTCCATACATAATGTCATCGAATGTTTTTCCACAGGAATAAAGCATTTCTTTGATATTCCAAACCGTTCCTGTTTTATTTTAAAAAAGCTTTTGTAGCGCTCTTATTGAAAACCCCAATATATGTAAGTAGGTTATGACGTTTTAAGAGTGTGGCTACGTTAGTTAAGGTGGAGATCGTCGTAAATTTACATTATATCATTCTTCGTCAAATGTTAAATTGCTTATACGTTCATTGCTGAACAGCTACTTTCATTCCTTTGATTGAATATATGCAGAAGTATACATACATAAGCGTAATAGTATATAAATTTCTAGGCTTGGATAAGTATACGTACTTAGATATTATAGGTATTTGTACATTCAAACAATCGTTTCCTCTCTGCGCACAATACACCAAAAAATGAAAGAACTAATTTCCTTCACGTTCATACGGATGCTGAGATTATGAAGAATTGTATATTTTTATCTTTAGTTCTTTTTTTATTGATATTATTATTGATAGTTTTGTTATTATTATTATTGATGCTATTGTTTATTTTCCCCATAATATGAGTGTTCTAACTCAAGTACAGAGGAAGTAACGAGATTTGAAAAAAACTTCTTCTTTACTGGCGGAGAAGCCGGTTATAGCCGAGTTAACAACAGCGCGCCAGCCATTTCTTCTTTTCGCTTCGTGGCGCTAATAAGGGATTCCAAGCGAAGCCAGGTCCTTCTCTCCCTGGTCTTTCCAACGGAGTGGAGGTTTTCCTCTTCCTCTACTTCCTCCGGCGGGCACTGCGTCGAATACTTTCAGAGCTGGAGTGATCGGAAAACATGACTTAGCTAGCGTAGCCGCTTTCTTTTAATTCGCTGAGCTCTGTCAACGACGTCGTATATCTCATACAGCTTATAGTTCCATCCAATGCGATATTCACCGTGGCCAATTCGTAAAGGACCATCAATACTTCGCAGAATTTTTCTCTCGAAAACTCGCAAGATGTTGTCATTGTCCGTGCCAGTATATAAGCCACACGAAAGGGAGCCGCCTTGTCTGAAACCTCGTTTTGTATCGAGCGGCTCGGAGAGGTCCTTTCCGATCCTGACGGAGCTTTTGGTGTTGCTCAACGTCAGTTTACGCAGCAGTATTAGTTACCAAATTCAGACATCGCGGCATAAAGACAGCTCATTCTCGTGCTGTCAATAGCAGCTTTGAAATCGACTAAGAGGCGGTGTATGCCGATTATTTTATCACGGGAGATAACGTATGGTAAATATCTGGTCGGTTGCTAATTTTACAGGTCTAAAACCACACTAATAAGGTTCAATCAGTTTGTTGACGGTAGGCTTTAATCTTTCACACAATACGCTCGATAGAACCCTACATAAGTATATGCCATTTTAGGAGACTTATCCCAGCACACTTAAATTCATTGGGCATACTTTCGTCCGACCATATTTTACGAAGAAGCAGATGCATGCCTCCTTATCAATTATACTATATTGACAACAGTGTGCTCAATAATGTACAAAAGGCCCAAAGAAAATTACTCAATCCATATTTAAGAAGTAAATTCGCAACAAAGGCTATTTTTCACTTTGGAACCCTAACCCCTCCCATAAGACAAATATGAGAAAAATACGCAAATTATGTAGGAATTGAAGTTTTTAAATGCTTTGCAATTGAAAACTGATCCTATGGTATTATTTTCCAGGTTTGCTCACCGTGTGTGTACTTGATCCATTAGATCATTCTAAGAAGTATGAAGCTAAAATGAAATAGCAGTTAAATCTGCGTATAGGAATGAAGCTAATTTGTATTACTAAATTATTTGTAAAAGGCTGTCATTGTAGCAATCCAATCCGATCAAAATTTAATTGTTTACTTGCATGTGAAATCTCCAAGCAACAACTGTAATACATCACTGCCGCGGCTAACAAAGCGCGTAGTGAAGCATTTACCATTTTTAGCAGCTCGGAAAGAATCCAATGAAGCGCTCGAACAAATAAAGCAGCGTCATTTAGACAAATCGAAAATTCAATAAGGAAAAATTGTCAAAATTTATATACATATTTCACATAATATATTCATACATCCATTTTATTCAACTCATTAATTATAAAACTTAACTGATTGCTTTCTTATAATCGCAACGAATCAATTTATTATACTTGCGTTGTTACCGGAGTCCAAAAATGATTGCGCAATTGCGACAATTTGCATTTTATAATTTAATTAAACTTGCTGTCCAACCACACATCCATACTTCACATATGAAGACAGGAGCTCTTTCAAAAAGAATAGATAAATAATGAAAATTTAGTTAACACGACTTTATCATATGCAAACGAAACGGACCGAAATGATAATGTCAAAAATTTGTGTCATCCATATTCACCAATTACTGAAGCGTCTTTAAGGTAATTTTATTTACATGTGTATGTACATATGTGTCTACATATGTAAATATGTAGCTGATCGACGCTTCCGATAGTCCAGCGAGTGGAACCGATATCCATATGTATAACGGGAATGCTTGCATTCACGTCAACACTTTATGACAACTGACAATCGCGTACAAATATTATTAATAAACAAAATATACATAATTAATTATAATATTGAGATTGGGGTAATGACAGTTGAAATGGCACAGTTGCGTCAGTTATACAGTATTGTGTGTTTGTACGCACGGTACTCTTCACGTTCCAACTATAAGCGAATTAAAGGGTCACTCGATAACATCTGCGGGTGATCCAGCTCGAGAGCTCTTTCAAATTGTGCTATCTTTTTCGAAGTTTACTTAATCATATTTAAATATTCCATGTACAAGTGTTTGGGAAACCAACTCAATATTGTGGAATTACATATAAGTACATATATTGGAACTCACGATAGGGCATAGTAGGGAATCTGCCAGTGGAGACAGATAAAGAACAAGATATTAGAAATTGAAGTGTTTGCACAAATTAAAGTTAAAACTCAAAAAATATTTTTTTATTATTTCAGTTCCCAATTGACATGTTTTTGGTTGTTCAGGAAATTTTGTTATGGCAAGGTGAGTATTAAGTAGTTTACCAGACGTTTGGACACCAGTTTAAAATTTTTGTTGCATTCTATAACTGATAACTACTAAAATTCGTTTATCGAGGGGTTCTGAATCACCTTGCAAGGAGCCCCAATTTTGAGTTTAGAAGATATTATTACCTCTTGAAAATTAGGTCGTTTAATTAAAAAATGAAATTGTTTATCAAGTAAATATACCAGAGTAGAATAAAAGTTTCTTTAGGGAGAAAATCACAAATTGCTAAATAAATATTGCTTGTATTAGTAGTGATAAGGAGCAACAGTAATGTCAACTATGCTAACTTCATTACATAATAAAGACAAATAAAGAAAATAAATATGTATGTATATGAACACCCGAAGGTGAGTATTATGCCAGTGTGTAGGTATGCACATATGTGTTTATTACTTTGTGGGAGGTTAGGAACAATAGCTGTCGTTGTTAATGCGAATTCTCCGTTAACTGCTCAATCAGGGCATGACAGTTCCCTTTTAAAATCTCAATTCGCATCGGCTCTTCATCAATAACGCCATCGTCGATCTCCACACATACATAAGTACATACATATGCGCCTCGAGATTTATGGTATGCGTGCCAATGCACACCCAAACATACAATTGCAAGTGTATGCGAATAAGTAGCTTACCGTAAACGCTTTGCTTCATCGATGAATGGGCGCTTTTGTCCCTCGGTAAGTAATTTCCACTCGGCACCCAAACGTTTGGAAAACTCTGAAATTTTGCATTTTTGGATTGTCCTGCGCCATTTTGCGTCGCTGTCCGCGTGACCAGACCATGAACGCATTCATTGGCCGCTTAATATGGTCGTTTTGTTGCTGGTGATGATTGTGATGGTGCGACTGATGTGGGTGCTGGTGTTGCTGATTTGAATGTTGTTGCGAGTTGAACGCAGCATTGGCGGTTGATAATGAGGAGTTCACAGCTATATTTGTATGTTGCTGATGATTGTGGTGCTGTTGTTGGTTGTGTTGATGATGAGGCTTGTGTGGCATCGTCATTGCTGCGGTTGTAGCCGCCATCGTCATGTTAAGCGCGTCCGATCCAGTTAGTTGTGGCGGCGACTCTCCACCACTACTAATTTCACTACTACTGCGACTGCTGCGGCCACCATCGCCATTGTGCAAACGCGACCGGTAGTCTGTGGGTTGTTTTTGTTGCTGCTGTTGAAGAATTGTGGACATACTCGTCATTTTCGATCTTTAACTTGAGGGCCACTTTAAAACTGGTATTAACTTTTACTATTTATACACCTTGTTTTGCAAATTGTTCAGGCTTAGACAAGTTTTATAAGAATTTTGAGTTCTTCTTAAAATATATTACGTATGGCTTTCTGCTACACCTGAAATAAAAAAAAAATTTAATGTCAATAGCTCGTAATTTATTTGAGGAATTAAGATATAGTATATGCATATAACAACTAATCGTTTCTTATACTGCCTTAAAGAAAATATTTACATCAATAGTAAAAACTTTTTAGTTGATTAATATACTTTAATTATCATATCTGACAATCTCTGAGATATACTATTTAAATTCGGCTAGAATCCTTTATCCTTACAGTATGCCTGTATATAAAAAATGGGTTTAATCGGGTCAATATTCCATATTCGAACTTCCGTATAACTTTATACCGAATATATCGGCCAATATTTGGATTATCTTAATGAAATTTGAGAGCGCATTTTCAAAATAATAGTATAATATAATATAGATAAAATCGAGTGAAAGCTTGACATAGCCCCCATATAACTGATATCAGCATTTTCAAACACCTTATACCGTAAATGTATATCGATCAATATGAGTTAAATTCTCTTAGTAAGTGCGCAATTTAGTTCTAAAAAAATCTGTATCTTGCATGAATGAGTTTCCGCATGACACTAAGTACTAAATATGCCTTGGTTTCACAAACTCACTACACACTCTTCTCCCAATGGTCCGAACATGTCGAGAAGAGCTCGTTTCTTTGGCCAACCATTAACGGATTTCGATGACAGTTAATTCATTGCTTGCCTTCGAGCAGGTTCTGTCTAATCGTTATACAAGGAGCTTTCCAAAGTAAACAGGACTTTTTGAAAATAGCGCCCCCTGGTGGCGCTATCTGCATGTCGACTGGTACGTTAGAATCTGCTATCGATTGTTCAGTGACATTTCATTGATTGGAAGTACAATTATTGCATTTTAAATGTCAGTCTGTTTGTGTTATCGGTGTGAAAATGAGCTTCAAACAAAGAGCCAACTTTAAATTTTGTTTTAAAATTGGTAAAACTTTCACCGAAACATTTCAATTGATGAAACAAGTTTATGGTGCTGATTGCCTATCCCGTGGCAGAGTGCGCGAGTGGTTTCACGTTTTCAAAGTGGTCGTGAGGACATAAATGACGATCAACATGTGGGCCAATCAAAATCCGTTATCACCGGAAACTCCATAAAACTGGTTTCGCACAAATTGACTGACGACCAAAAATTGGTCATAATCCAACATTCGAAGGACATCATTGTGATCGATTATTTGACCAAAAATCACATTTTACCCATTAACACCTCACCTGATATGGCACCGTGCGACTTCTTCCTTTTCAATAAAATGCATTTGTCTATGAAAGGAAAGCGTTATGGAGGCGTAGAGGCCATTCAAAAGGCTTGCACTGGCGAACGAGCTAAAGCACTCGTTCGACATGCTTTAGAACCGCGCGAAAAGCTGTATTGAAGCAGAAGAAGATTATTTTGAATAAAATAAATTGATTTTGCCGAAAGAACTATTTGTTCTGTTTGTTTTTTAAGTCCTGTTTACTTTAGAACGCATCTTCACAACAAGAGTTAATATGTAAGATATTTTTGCAAAATTAACAGAACGTATAATATTGGAAACAGTGTTACCAATTTGGGGCGTTTTCACTTAAATTTGGGATTTAAAAGAGATGGGATTTTTTAGGGTTCTTATATTTCTAGGTGTATTTTCAGGAGCTTTCTTTATTTTGAATATACATTTTTTGAACTGAAAAGCTTTAAAAATAGTTACAGATTACCGAAGCCAATTGACATACTTCTATTATTTTCCAACAAGTGATAACTTAAACTTACTTAACTCTTTGAAAATCTATTTTTGTGATAAAAACATTTATTACATCGACTTGATATTTAGAGAAATTTGTTAATTCGGAACTGATTGAGTTTATTTCCAAAAATCATCTGAAGTACACGACTTCAAAGTACTTTTCACGATATGGCACATAAACTCGCTTAGAAACTTATTGGCAGCTAAAGGAAAATATAAGAATTTTCTTTGTTTATCTGAGCAGAATAAAAAAAGCTTTCAGGCAACTTCTCCATATTAAAACTAGTTGCTGAATTACATCCAAAAGTGCTACCTCTTAGATAAAGCCTGATATCAAACCAATATAAAGTCATATCAACAATCGTAAAAATAACGCGGAGTCTGAGCGGCATCAATTAGTAGTAAGCAATGGTCAAATATTTTCAACTAAGATTTTTACTATGAAATGAGTTTCTAATGATTTAGACGCAGGTGGCTGTTAGCGCTTCGAAAATGCCTCGAACTCTCACTGTCATTTGTCACTGTATCTATGTCAATTGTTGAAAAATAAGTTACGTAATTGACTTTCAATTGAGATGTTGCAAAAGGATGATGGTTTGAACCACGTTGTAACGGAATGGTGGATAGCGTTCAGCCTCTCAACCATGTTAATATTTGTTATACTTGTATGCATACTTGAATTGTTAAAGAAAATAAATATGGAATAGCAAAACCTGTTCTTAATTATTTATATTTTTTTTATTTATAATATTAAATTTATTATTGTTTCACTAATATTTGATTATTAACACTAAAAAAGAAATAATACTATAATTGAATTATAAATTAAGTAAAATATTAAATTATTATTTATTTTAATAAAAGGTGAATTTAGAGGAGTTTTTAGGATGTAAATTTTGGAGAGCTGGGAACACGTTCTGGAAATACTATAATTTAAAATATGTGAAATTGGTCTGTGAATTACTCAACTCCCATATACTAGAACTCGTATAAATTACTCGTTATGCTAACAATCCTCATGCCGAATATGTCGATCAGTGAGCGAGTTATATACTCGTATTTATAAAATAACAAAGGTAAAGGGGGTATACTACTCTAGAAATCAAATTTTGGGCAGTTTTTTGAATTTTATTAAAAAAAAATATATTTTTACTATCCATATTTTATGGTGTTTTTATTGATACCTTAAGAATACAGAAAAAAAAATATTACAAAAAAATATTAAAATCTAAAATAATTAGAGGGGGGCGGGGAGAGACAGGTGTAAAAAAAAATGACGCATCCTGGTGACATTAATCTTGACTCTCCTGGTGGTCTGAAAAAAAAAATCAAAAGAAATTCTTAATCAGTAAGGATGCTGTTATAGTCCGGGAACACGAAAAAAAAATTTTTTTTTGAAAAATGGCAACTGCCTGGAAATAAAAATAATTTTTTACGCTTTTTTTTGAAATTCCTGATTTTTTTTTAAATATTAAAAACAAAACTTTTGACACGATGCTGGGAGGAACGATAAAGGATTATATAAACAAGGTTCACACAAAATTTTAAGTAAATCGGTTGTATATAACTTGAAATAATGCTGGTACCGTTAGTAGTTTCGAGAAAAACGCGTTTAAAGTTTAGGAGACAATTCTAGTGAACACGGATGCCACCTCACAAAATCGGCTGTATCTCCGAAAATAAGTCGAATTTTGAAAAATCCTTCCTTTTAAAAGTCTAAACTTTGATTATATGAAAAAATTGAGTTTTTCAAAATTCTAGAGTCGAATACCCCGTTAATGAAATAAGCACATACCTTTCCTTGTCCCCAAAATACCCAATATAGTACATAATTTACGACTTTCCATCTGGCTTCAAACCACATTACATTGTGATGAATGTGAAACGAATTGCTCTAGGCCTTGATATAAATCTCATATTCCTAATATAATCAATGCCGACCATCTGATTGAGGTTTTTCACATCAAAACAATATATTAAATTTAATCTCTTCGGTTCAGTTTATATCGGATATATCTCATTTAAGTATGATTTTAATATAATTTTCGCTGACGGAAATTAAAATTTTGTAATAAAACTAAGCGAAACTATGGCCTATAATATAAGTTAATAAGATATATGTTTGACTGCAATCCAACCAGAACTTCGTCGAACAATGAGTGTTGAACTCGTTCGTAACATTTTTTAAAATAAAGTTTTGCCAACTTCCTGGAATTTAATCCACACAAAATGCAAATAAATACCTGAACCCGAACCAACGCTTCCTAACTTTTTTCAGGGTCTTAGGGTGCCTTCAAAGTAGACGCTCAAAGCCGAGCCGAGCGCAAAGCTGATTTCGCTTAGAACTGATCGATTTTAGGTACTGCAGAGTGGATGTTAGATTCAGCGCTGGATTGTTCGGATATACGGATTTATTCTGTTATGTTTCTTCTTCGTTGCAGTTTCTTTTTACCGCAAAGGATTTAGTTCGAATATCATTTTATTTAATACAAGAAATATAATTAATTAGAGAATTTCTGTGCGTAAAAGAAAAAAAACAGGACGTAAGAAAATACGGGTATTACCTACTTCCCGATAGATTACAAAATTGCCGTCATCAACTTGGTCTTGAATACTTGTATTCATAGTATTCATAGTAATTTCATAGTAATTTGTAAGTCAAAAATATGTATATATTCAAATGAACTAGGCAACATGCGAGTCAGCGCCGGATTCATACAATATAACAAATTGAATTGAGCTCAGGGGAATATAGTCACATGTGCTTATTTTAGTCGTTTGAAAGATGTACAGGCTTATTATGTGTCAAATAATTGAATGAAAAATATTGCAATAATTATGTTTAATGCAAAGCAACTACTTTTACAAATTTCCTTTTTTTCGTTGTTCTTGAGCACCTATATACACATACATATATGCATTTTTTAAGCATTTTATTAATATTGAACATCACGTTTCGAGCTTTCGCTATTTCTGTCATAAACTAACAAAAGCAATAAGTTTGATAGTCAAACACAAGTCGAGAAGATTAGCATTGGTAAAAGCGATTCAGATTAAAAATTATCATAATTAATATCATTTATAATATAGTGAGAATTTTAAGATTTGTCGATTGCATGTCTATTTCGTTATGAGTTTTTTTTATTATTTCAATGCTCGGAAATCCAGTTTAATTTTATTTGAATTTCGTTTCCCAAGTAACTTAACTCACATAAGTTGAAATTTTTGTAGGAATAAATAGGCTTCCAGAAATAGTCCTTAATTATTGTAGGGATCAGCAATACATTTTTAAACTATAAAAACTTTCGTGTTCTTGTTTATCAAAATATTTTTTTAAATCTTCTCACCTTATTCCACTTGAAGTCCTTTGAAGGAAAAGGCAATAATTTTTCGAAAATATGCCTTAATATTGCACTTTCATACTTTTTAATGTATTTATCAATACAATTTTAAAATTCACTGCTTAAAAAAATAGTCTTTTTAATATATTAAAAACAGAAATTGCACTTTATTGTTGTTATTGGTATTGACATTTGTACACAATTACATTTGTATGTGCGTAAATCTCCGACTACTCGAATTGAAAGCCTTCATGTAAATTGTCACATTAGCGTTTCGAAAGAATACAAATCGGAAGAGTTTTGCGTAAAACGTTTTGGACGGCTATCGTAATGCATCCGATCACGTTGCACGTCAATTGACAAGTGTTTTTAGATAATACAAATGGCGGGCATTGTTGCACACACCTTTCCTTGTACACAAGCACTCGCACACACGCGCACATGTACGTATTACGAATACGATTTTCCGAAAGGTATTCAATCACAGTACGCAACACTCAATCGTTTTATTTACAATATTTTAAATTCGCGACCATGCGCTCCAATAATGCGTAGCCCGCCAGTAAAAGGCACGAAATGAGCAACAAACTGGCAAAAAGTGAGAAATGCGCGAGACCGACTACTCGAAAAAAACAACAGACGAATAGAACGTTATCAAACCAACAACGTTAGTGGAATAATGCACAGCAGAAGAACGCTCAACCACAACCACCCAACAACCTCAAACCACAACACAACAAAAACAAAACACACAATTGTTGGTAAAAGGAGCGCAAATCTCCGTTGAACATCTGTAGTGGTGTGTGTGGAGTGCTTATGTGGGCGGCTCAGGGTGCGCTTGGTGGCGAATGTGCTGTGTGCTGTGTAGAGTTGGCGACATTCGACCGTGCAAGTGTTCGATGTGGAAAATCTACAGGAAATCGTGAACCAGCTTCGATTTGTTTGCGATCGTTTGTATAGAATAATCAAAACTCGCGCACACACACACGTGCAATTGAAAATGCCTTTTATATATTTTACGTTGGCATAAGTGTTGTTGTTATACATACATATATAGTTATTGTGATGGTGATGAACGCGTTCTGGCACAATTTGTCCTTTTTACCTCTGTATGTCCTCCTTTTATTTAGATTTAACAATGTTCTATGTCTTTATCACATTCGTCGAGTGTAAATATTTAAATAATGTCAATAGTCCAGTTTCTTTGTCGTGATATAGTAATGTGTTATCCCATTTAGAAATTGCTATCTTTTTGTAAACAATCTTCAATAAGCCACATGTAAATATATATGCGCAATTAGATAAATAAAAATGGTTATATGTCCAGGTAAGTATGTATGTATGTCTTATGCATTAGCATTCTACTGTTCCACTATCTGATTCAATACACTGCCATGTTTCGTAAAATTCATTTTTAAAAGAAGCTATAACCCAAATGAATTGATATTTAAGTGAAACTTACAGGGTTAATTAGGCTAAAATTTTCAGACATCAATATAAGCAATCTGTAGTTATTATTTGAGACTTTTTAAAGTGAAGTCTCAATTTTAGTCTACAATTTGTCGACTGATAGAAAGCATGTCACAAAACTGATCAGAATTATTTCTTTCCATTTTGAATATTGACACTTCACTTAAAGAGATAATCATAGATATTAATCGATTGTAAGTTTTTATATTTTGTAAGCAACTCAAACACGCAAAAGTTAAAAAAAAAATCAAATAAATTTCATAACTATTCTGATTCAAAGTCAACATATTTATTATTTAACATGTTTTATTTCATTCCGATTTACATATATATGTACGTCTCTAAATATCTTCCGTACCCGCTAATAAGATCTGTTCGCTTTCAATTGAGAGAGTTTTCTGACTGGCACGTATTGAAATGCAAAATCGTCTCAAGTTACAAAAATTGTCACTAATTTAAAATGCCAAATTTAGAGACATTAATCACAGTACTGAATTGGTCTACATATGAAATTACTAAAAGTGCGATAACTCACTGAATAAAGAGCCACAAGCTATAAATTACACAACAGGCTGGCAAGGACAAGCCAGAGATCTGGTGCAAAAATTGGAAAATGAGCGTGGCACTGCTCACTTTTAGGTGAAGTCCTAATCTCAGCAGCTACTCGACCAATTTTAGCCACTGCTAAATCAAACATCAGTAAAGATTACGAATAAAAATTAGAGAAAACTTTGCACAAATATTGTCCTCGAGGTATTTAATCTTATGACCTGAAATTCGAAATCGAAATTCAGTTTGCAACTTATGCCGAGAATGGGTAAATCGGCTCAACAGTTCTTATAAATGTTTTTAACAAAAATATTTTCTAACTTCCGGTGCACTTTATGCAGCATCTATGGGTCAAAGAACCAGAACCTGTTTTGACCAAATTTGAGTGCTTATTTCGAATAGACCCTACATGTGTACAAAACACTTTTTCAGTTAAACACTTATTCCGAGCAATATGGAACAAAAAGAATTGCTTCAAACTATTATGACGGTTAAATATCCTTTTGGCGCCAAAAACGAAAATAAAACAGCGCATGTGCTGTAGAAGTCTCCAAGCTTACCGGAGAGTTGCTTACCTTTCATCCCCATGCACCAATCGCCCAAATATATCTGTATGTATGTAAATAAAGGAAACAAAAATGAAAATAAACCCCCCCCCCCCACGGAGCAAACGAAGGAGCGCAATAAAATAAAAGGAAATAAGCACACAATTGAAAATGGCAACCACCACCCTTACAACACTCCCCTTGCATAAGCACACACAAGTAGGTGAGTGTTTTGTAATGCAGCTGCGTGGGTGTTTGTCGAGCTTGTCTGTGGTTAGTGGAGTTCTGTGAATGTTTGTACGTTATTTTACTTTGCAGTCTATGGGAATCCACTCGATAAAAAAGCGTTTTGACGCCACCTGCTCATACCGTCGGCTGGAGCGCGAAACGCGCATGCACACTTTTAAAATTATTTGGCCAATGGCGTAGAGAAAGCCTGCTCCACTGAGCGTTGGCAACACTTGCCACCTCACACTGCCGTCCAACGTTGCTACGCGTAAATCACACCACTGCATTCAAATTTATGTGCACGGTTATTTTTAGTTTTGTTTTTCTTTCCACACTCACTTCTCCTCCCATAAGCAGAAGCAACATTTAACCAGTGAACTGGTGTTTTCGGGGATTGTTTCATACCGCTCGCAGCTGCGGCTTCTCGGGAAGTGTTCGACGGCTTCTTTCCCCTATTATTGCATACCGCACGTTAGCCAGTTTTGTGGACATTACAACTTTCGGTTTTATTTTCGTATCACAATGGTAATTGTCAAATAATGGCAAAAAGGAGGAAGCAGGTTCGAAAAGCAACAGGTTGAGCGTAACACTGTAAAAAATACTGTTGGTTGTTAGTAACACTATTTTTCAGATATTACTGTTATTGTTAAAAAATTAAAAAAAGATGCTTACGCAAATTGTTATATCGTTCAATTAATTATTCCGTAAGCTATGTATGTATTTATGTCTATGCAAATGCAGTATTTGATAAATTCTAATAAAAATTATGAAGGAAGGCCACTTGATTTTAGTTGCTGGAAATATAAGATACCACTCATAATGGTGATAATAACATATATCTCATGGAATCAGATGGAATTTTGCATTTTTAAAATGTGTTATTAAAGAGATATAGAACAGAAATTACTAATTAGTCTGTCTTTATCTGTCTATATATGGATAATTCCATAGGGTTTTATTACGACTCTAAAGATATAATGCTTAAACTATGTAAATGTAATTTGCTAGATTTTTCCGACCCACATAGTTAGAGGTATTGGGACGAATTAAAGAAATGTTGAGCCATGAACTATTTTTATCACACCATGCAAATGATATCAACCGCTTTTCCGCTCTAACCCCAACACATGCAGGCTATGCATAGTATATACATATGTATGTATCTACGAAGACCTTTCGTATTCATGTGTATATTATATGGATGTGAGTCAGTTGATCTCTTTAACATTGCAGTGCTCGAGTTCGCATTGTCCTTCCTGAATTACCATTAAACTCGCCAGCATTCCCTATATTCACTTCTGCTTGCTGTGCTGGTACTAAATCATGAATTATTAACTTGTTTTTCAAACAATAAATTTTCGCATTAGCTGGAATGTCTTTCCAACGCTGGACCATTTAAATAGTCATTGTAAGCGAACGCGCTTCGTTGGTAAACAGTAGGTATATCTCGCTTTTTCGCCGCAAATGATAAGGACATTTTATTGTGCTCGTTGGCTCATAATGGGGAATTTGTGCTTTTCATTCACTTTGCTATAAATTTATTACCTTCTTATTTGAAAGCATGAATTGTTAATGGCAAGCTCTTAAATGGCAATAAAGAAAGTACTATTACATATTTAAATACGTACATATATAAGCAAATCTTGCAATGATGAAACTGTAACTATATACTGTTGAGTAGATAAGTGACTATGTAAGTATATAATTTGCAATTAACCGTTTTCAGTTATTTAACATTGTTAAAATTAATCTCGCTCAACTTTCATGAATGATCTTAATCGCTAATCTCCTGACTAAAGAAATTTCGTCTCTCCGTTCAAAAGATAAAATACTTATAATTTAAGATCTTCGAAAAACAAAAAAAAACTTTAATTCAATAAGTTTATTCTCTTTATTAATACACGAAGGCTAAAACTGCGGTAACTAAAGAATAACTGAGACGCATTAAATATTGAACGAAAGCCGTTCCGTTTTGGTACATAAAACTCACAAATTCATTGAGGCTATTGCCAGTTTCGGCTCTGTCTTCTGTGTTACCGAAAGTATGACTCCGGAGATACAATATTTCACGTTCAGTCTTGCAAAGTTTGGATAATGGTTTTGAAAGTTTCCAACTCACCTTTTTCCATACTTGCGTACGACAAGATTCTTAGCCCTATCTCATGAATGTCGGTTGGACTCTGTCCAATAAAAACTAATAAGATTGCGGCTAGATGACCTTTACTAAGGGTAAGTTATTATGTGTTAGAAAGCAAGATGACAACGAAAATCCAACTCGCGTTTTGCTAGTCATCGTTTACCAATACATCCGCTATCACTCCTCTTAATGCATATGGTCTATGTCCCATAGTACAAGCAAATTCTGGACAAAAACTGACCACAATCGATTAAATTTTCAGTTCTTAAAAGAAACATTGAAATAATAAACTTTTACTAGATATTTTTACAAACCCGCAAAAGCAGGGAGGATCTCTTCTATTTTTAATGTAGAAAACTAGGCAAGAATGTACATTACAGTCCAAATTGAATACAAGTTGTGATGGATCTGGAGGATGGAGTCATGTGTAGAAGTTCACGCTAGTGAAGAAAGTTCTCTAATCGCCATTTACTTCAGAGTGGCTAGAAACGATTATTTTAAATATGACTCAAGCAGCTCACGACTTCCGGTCTTTGACCAAGTATCCTCTGGGTACCCTAAGAACATCCGTTTGAAGGCGAGCTAAAGTGAGAAAGCGAAACATCCTCTACATAGGGGACTAGGTTAGGAACCCGCCACATAAAACCATCCCCAATGAAAAATAACAACCAGCCTCGGAGGAGAGACCACCTTTTTTATGACGACCATGGCAAACGAAATGAGGGCTACGATTTGATAGCATGCACCTGTAATGCCCGGTCCCTTAATTGGGAAGGTGCCGCTGCCCAGCTAGTTGATGTCCTCGTTAGAGTGAAGGTTGACATCATCGCCGTTCAAGAAACGCGATGGACGGGACCAGGACTGAGGCGAGTAGACCCTTGTGGCCTTTACAGTGGCAATATAAACTAACTGAATGACCTTATTAGTGTAGCCTTAGACATGGAAAATCAATAACCGGCCAGATATTCACCATGCGCCAAATCTTGGAAAAGACCCGTCAAAAGAGAATGGATACACACCACCTCTTCGTTGATTTCAAAGCTGCTCTTAACAGCACAAAAAGGAGCTGCCTTTATGCTGCCCCGCAAAACTAATTCGGCTGTGTAAACTGACATTGAGCAATATCAAAAGCTCCGTCAGGATCGGGAGGGAGGTTTCATACAAGGCGACTCCCTTTCGTGTAACTTTTTCAACCTACTTTTGGTGAAAATTATTTGAACTGCAGAACTAAACCGAGCAGGTACAATCTTCTATAAAAGTATACAGCTGCTGGTGTACGCAGATGATATTGAAATCATTGGCCTCAACACCCGCACCGTTAGTTCTGCTTTCTCCAGAACGGATAAGGAAGGGAAGCATATGAGTCTGGTGGTGAACGAGGGCAAGACATAAATATCTCCGGTCATCAAACAAGCAGTTGTCGCAATCGCGACGGTGACCCACGTCACTGTTGACAGTCATAACTTCGAAGAGGTAGATAATTTCGTGTATCTGGGAACCAGCATCAACACCAACTACAACGGTAGCATCGAAATCCAACGCAGAATATCTCTTGTCAACAGGTGCTACTTCGGACTGAGTAGACAATTGAGAAGTAAAGCCCCCTCTCGACGAACAAAAGTAGAACTCTATAAGTCGCTCATTATTTCCGTCCTGCTATATAGTGCAGAGGCATGGACGATGACACCACATGATAAGTCGACGTTGCGAGTTTTCTAGAGAAAAGTTCTGGGAAAGATGTATGGCCCTTTGCGCGTTGGCCACGGCAAATATCGCATTCAATGGAATGATGAGCTGTATGAAATATACGACGATATTGATAAAGGACAGGGCTGCGCTGGCTAGGTCATGTCGTCCGTAAACGAAAACACTCCAGCTCTGAAAGTATTCGACGCAGTACCCGCCGCGGGAAGCAGAGGAAGAGGAAGACCTCCACTCCGTTGGAAGGACCAAGTGGGGAAGGACTTGGCCTCGCTTGGAATATCCAATTGGCGCCACGTAGCGAAGAGAAGAAACGACTGGCGCGCTGTTGTTGACTCGGCTATAATCGCGTAAGCGGTGTCTACGCCAGTAAAGAAGAAGAATTAATAAAATAACTAGTGGAAATAATCGAGGTAGAAAAGGACCTGGCTACGCTTGGAATCTTCAATTGGCGCCACCTTTCGAAAAGAAGAAACGACAGGCGCGCAGTTGTTAACTCGGCTATAACCGCGTAAGCAGTTTCTACGGCAGTAAAGAAGAAGAAGAAGATGGATCCCATGATTTTTTTAAGTTACGTGTTGTCTCTCTAACAAATACTCTTCTTAGTGATAAAGAGCATATACGAATTATTATGTGAGCACCATAACGTACCTAGTTTTAATCAATCTCTCAGATCAATGTCATCTTTTCTATCACTTATTATTTAAACGGAAGTTTCGAATATGAATTTAAGGCCTATTTTTGAAACCTAGAGTGAACAAAACTATTAAACTGAAGTGGTACGTGTTGTGGAAGTGAGGTAATAAATTTGATGTATGTACATACACTGTACATTATACATACATTTCGATTAATATTTTCAACAACCGTTGGATTTGTTGGTTGATGAGTTGATTAGTGTTGTAGTCTGGTCAGTTAGATAAACAATAACGAATGAATATGGTAGAGAAAAACAAAAGTCAATTGACACAGTTGATTAAAACGACAATAGGCAATTGTGCACAAGGCTGAGGAAAAACAATGTGTTCAAACAATAGAAATGAATAAACGCTTTTATGCTGAGGATGTTCATGTAGACGTACACAGGCTGGTCCTGTAGGTAAAATATAAATCGCACGTAGAGCTGACGTATTCAGTATACATATGTATGTATGTATACTTATTCGTACGTACTTTGGCCGACGGTTGCTGGGGATTCTGCAATGTTGCAAAGCAGAGTTGCTAAGAACAGACTTTAGAAGAAGCTTTTACGGAGCTGTATCCACTAGTGAATTTCAGAAAATCTATTTTTTGTGAATATTGATGATAATATTTTTTTTTGATAATTTTCTCCGAAAATTTGAAGTTGATCGGGCAAATAGTTTCGGAGATATGTTAAACTATGTATGTGTATATTAAACGAAGTTAAAGTGTCTCAAAACTTTAAACGCGTTCTTCTCTGAACGTTGTTTTCAAAGTCGGCGAAGAAAGTTTCTTCGAAACAGCTATTCCATCCGTGCAAACCGTAACTTGAGTAAATATTGAGATATATTGATGAAACTTGATATGCAGGATTCTTGGTACAAACAAAGTTCGATTTCGTAGATGGACGTAATCGGACCACTGCCATTAACCGAAAACGTATGAAGTGCCATAACTAAGCACTAAATTAAGATATGAAACTCATATTTGGCATAAAGGATCGCAGTAGCCAGGGGCACATTTGGGAAAAATGTTTTGAAAAAGTGAGCGCACCACTAAACCACTTAAGCTCCAACAACCAAATTCCAATATTGTGAAAATGGACGGAATCGGATGAAAACTCCGTTCACTCCCGATATAACGGTACTGTTAAAAACTACTAAAAGAGCGATAAGTCAATAACTAAATACGCCAAAGACATTAAATTTTACCACCGCGATATGATGAGAGAGCTTTATAAGAGCCGGTGTGAAAATTGGACGATGGGCGTGGCACCGCGCATTTTTTGGTGAAATGCCATATCTCGAAACCCGACTGACCAATTTCGACAATATTTGATACATTATATTTTTTTTATATTTCTATGCCACGTTATGAAAATGCGCAAAATCGGGCAATAACCACGCCTTCATTTGTTCAGTTTCCAGTACACAAATCAAGAACCAATTGATACGAGTATAACGTGATAAAACTTTGCACTAATAATGTCTTTAATGTGTACCACCTTATGATCAAATATTAAAAATAAAAATAAAAATTGTTCAAGCCCCTAGGTATCGAATATATAGACCCCGGTACCTATAGTTGACTTTTGAAAGAAACTGTCGATCAATATGTGATGTATATGATATATTACATATAACTGAAATTAAGAGATAATCCTTCTATTATAATGGTATGGTAACTAAATGAATGTCAAAAGCGGATTAAATCGGACCAATATTTCTCTTAGCATCTATATACTTAAAATACAGATTTTAGAACTTCCGAGTGACTTTGTACTGCATACTACTATGATCAAACTGAAAGGTGAATTTTGTCCATTTCATCTCCTTCAAAGTAATCCCCTCCTGCTGCAATACACTTGTGCCAACGAATTTTCCAGTCATCAGCACTTGGAATCCTCAGAGCCTTCTTCGATTCAGCTGTTATATCCTTTATTGAGTCAAAACGGTGTCCTTGGAGTGGTCATCTCAATTTGCTGAATAGCCAGAAGTTACACGAAGGTAAATCAGGCGAATGCGGTGGTTGCGGTACGATATTAGTTGAAAATGTCGCGAAATGATCACGAATAACCAATGCAGTATGAGATGGTGCATTATCGCACTTCTTTGTTCAATAAATTCAGATCTAGTAAAAATCGAAGAATTCACTCTTAAAGCCTTAAAAAAAGACGCATATCTCAAATACTGGAATATTTTGACGTGAAATTTAGCATAGATGTCACTACCGATTCGAAAAAGACGGGAAGTATAAATTAAAAATTCACCTTTCAATTTGGTCACAGAATGGGTCTCAATCTACGAATTTGTTTCTTTTTTGAAGGAAATACTAGTATGAAATATCGTGTCAAAATTATAACTCGATTTTTATATTCTCGAAACATATTGCTACATAGTTTTGTTCACTTAACGGTTGTTCATCTAAAACTAATCCAGATGGTAAGGCTAAGTGCGGGACCAACCGAACATTTTATTCTCTCACAACTTTCAAAGAGCAAAGACGTCAATGTAATATTACATACCGAATTTGGTGGAAATCCTTAAAGTAGGTCCCACGGTATCACGCCCATCGTCCAAATTTGACTCCGGTTTGTTTAAATCATTTTCATACCATCGCGGCTGTAAAATTTAATTTCTCTGGCCCAGTTAGTTATAGATTTGTCACACTTATAGTAGTTTTTAACAACGCCAACGAAATGATTGGGTTTATAATCCGAATTTGCCCATTTTACAGCGTAAGTAGGGCCGCCAAAAATATAATTTTATATGTATCATACCTTAGCGAGCATTTTGCTCTTTTCCGTCCTATAGTGAAAAAACCTTTAGGTTGGTATACTCTTGCAATATGTTTTATCACCCAAAAAGGATTCAAAATATACAGTTATAGTACTTACTAAAGATGAGACGAGTTGAAATCCGAATGTCTGTCTGTCCATCCGTCTATCTGCAAACTGTAACTTGGGTAAATTTGTAATATCGTTATAAATCTTCCTACTACGTCCACAAAACACCGTCAATCATAAATTTATAAATGCCATAACTCAGCACTAAATTAAGGTACAAAATTGTTATTTGGTAAAAGGGATGCATTAAGAAGGGACATCTGTGGGCCAAAAATTAAAAAAAAAAAAAAAAATTGGCGTAGTCCCGCCCTTTAAAATTTTTTTACTACTCCTACTACGAAATAATAGAGTAGATGAAATACAAAGCAATTTTGAATAGTTTTTTATCTGTATGTTTTCCATTTTCTGATTAAATTTACCAAAGTAATGTATATATTTTTCGTCGGAAGGTACAATTATCACCTACAGACTCTTTCAAAAAATCTGAAATTTTAACTTCAGATTAGGAAAGACAACTTTTCCCCACCTCAGATCGCCCGTAAATTACTTTCTTCTAAAGTTTGTTACTTTATCTTTTGCTTTCTATGGGGTTCATTCTACCATGATTTTTTTTTTTGTTTTCTGAAATAGCAAGACTTTGTAATTTAAATTTTGAACAAAAACCCAATTCGTCGAAATATTTTTGGTAAAAATAATCGGTAGTAAACATAAAAAAAATGATTTTCAACATTTTTAAGCTATAATTGAGTCAGCGTTGGAGGCCTTCGGCCGCGCTCTTAAGAAAACCCTGGTGGAGATAATACCCGAGGTGATATACTATATAATATTACTTAATTGTTTTTTAAATTTAAATAAGAAAATATCCATATGCATTGAAAGATTGTTTACACTCATTTTAAATTGAAATATAATTTATAGACACACTTCTTTTCATTAGAACTACGATTACTAAATAAAGAAAGAGGAATTATAGCGAAAAAGAGAAATTTCATCGAATTTCTCATATTCGCTTATCATATGACAGCCTTTTCCTTATAATTGTTAGCACAAAAATGATACTCACCAAGAGTGTAAAAATTGATTTTTAAATTAGAGATTTCTTACTTATAAAACCTACAAAAAATGTAAATTGTGAATTACTTTAAATGTTTATAGTTTAATTAAATGAATTTGAAGTGAAAGAAGTGCATAAAGTGTGTTCAATGTGGTGAAATAGCTTGTTGAAATGTTCGAATTTTGGGAAAGTTTAAACTTTAAAGTCGAGTATCTCGTAAACTAAGCGTTTGCGGTACCTATAACCTTTAATCAGGAGGACCACCTCTTTCCAACGCTGCCTTCAGATCGCGGCGCCAAAAAAATCGGAATTGTGTCCCAGTAAAATAAAGGAATTTGAGTTTGAGAATCGCCGATTTACAGCTAACTGGCATCGTTGAAATATCAGAAGGATCAGTAAAAATCATTTGGTGCTAAGAAAACTAAAAGCGCGATTGGTTCCAAAATCACTAATTTTTTCGAAAAACAGCGTCGCATTAACGTTTGTGAAACAATGTTTTCCGACTACAAGGATGTCACGAATGTGTCTTGCATCGATGCTTGAAATAGTCCATCATTCGGCCGAATATCGGGAGATAGGTGCGCCGAAGATGAAAAATCCACGTCAAAGCTGGTCAAAAATCAACATTATTTGGCAGTTTTCTTCGATTATCTAGGTGTTATGAACTCCCAATACCCTCCAACAGTGAATACTAATCGAGTGTTATGCGCAGTTGCGCGAGTCTATTCGTTAAAAAAGCCGGAATTATTGGCCGACAATTGAAATTGACTTGTTGACAACTGTTTAGAGGATTGTCACAATTGTACTCATATTGGGGCCAATGGGGATTACTGTGAGAGGAACGATATAGATTTTGAAGAATATATGAGGAATTTTCAAAATATAAACAAAGTTTTAGTATTTTTTGCCCACAGTTGTAGAGCGCTGAAAGTGCGCCAACCAGATACCGAATATATTGACCCCTATTCCTATTGCGAACTTTTTATCGAAAATACCGGTCAACCTGTCAGATACATATATTACAGGAATTCGAAAAAAAAATCCTTTAAGGGGTATACTACTCTAGAATTTTGAAAAATTCGTTTTTTTTTCATATATTTAAAGTTTAGACTTTCAAAAATATGACCTTGGAAGGATTTTTCAAAATTCGACTTATTTTCGGAGATACAGCCGATTTTGTAAGGTGGCGTCCGTGTTCACTAGAATTGTCTCCTAAACTTTAAACGCGTTTTTCTCGAAACGACTTTTTTCCACGTGGTACCGGCATTATCTCAAGTTCTATACAACCGATTTACTTGAAATTTTGTGTGAACCTTCTTTATATAATCCTTTATCGTTCCTACCAGCATCGTGTCAATTTTTTTTTTAATATTTTAAAAAAATTCAGGAATTTAAAAAAAAAGCATAAATGATTTTTATTTTCAGGCAGTCGCTATTTTTCAAAAAAAAAAAAATTTCGTGTTCCCGGACTATAACAGCATCCTTACTTATCAAGAATTTCTTTTGATTTTTTTTCAGACCACTAGGAGAGTCTGGATCAATGTCACCAGGATGCGGCATTTTTTTTACACCTGTCTCTCCCCGCTCCCCTCTAATTATTTTAATTTTTAATATTTTTTTGTAATTTTTTTTTTTGTATTCTTAAGATATCAATAAAGACACCATAAAAATGGATAGTAAAAATATTTTTGGGTTTTTTTTAAATAAAATTCAAAAAACTGCCCAAAATTTGATTTTTAGAGTAGAATACCCCCTTAATAGTTAATAGCATACCTGTATGTCAAAAATGGGTTGAATCGCAACAATAATATCTTAAGCCCCCATATACCTAATAGAAAATTTTCTGAACATTTAGTTGACTTTATACCGAGCGTATTACAGAGTTTATACAGAGCGTAATCGAGAACATCTACATATTCAAGCAATTTTATGAAGATCTAGCTCACGCAGAATAAAGAAAATCATTATAAGAGTACTCGTATATAGGCTAGAATCCCTCTCCATATTTGCGAAGAACTCGGACAGCCACTATTCACAAGCCTCTTTTGAGTTCAACTTTACACCAACAAGAGCGTTCGTCTTGGACAGGAACAGGTGGTAATCACTTGGCGCTATGTTCGGGTTATATGGTGGATGCGATAAAACCTTCTATCCGGCTTGGCCACTGTTTGGGACGATTCACCGGCCTTCGACCTCAACCGTTTTCGCTTGATGTTGTCGTATGTGATCCATTTTTCGTCGCCAGCCACCATCCGCTTCAAAAATGGGTAGAGTTCGTTCTGTTCCAGCAACATATCGCAGGCGTTGATTCGGTCCAGAAGGTTTTTTTTTTGCGTCAAATTATGCTACACCCAAACATCAAGCCTTTTTGTGTAACGAGCTTTCTGCAGATGGTTTGAAATGGTTGGTGACTAACTCCCATTTTCTGGGCGATGTCATAAGATGCTACGTGCCGGTCTAACTCAATGTTTTCCATGATTTGATCGGTATTCGACGTCGCAGGCTGACACCCCCTCCGAATTGTCAAAACCCTTCCTCCGCGGTTCGAAGTGATAAAATACCATCCCCCAAAACACCATTAATTTCACGGAACGTTTCTCTAGTCGATTTGCCTTTAACGAAGGAAAACTTTAAAATAACGCGAATTTCGGCGTTGTTGAACTCCATGTTTACACAATATCCAAGCTGATCACGCATAGCCTTGTTTTGTAGATCTTTTAAATGTATAATATTGCCAGATACGAGCTCTGGAGCGCTTTATACTTAGCCACGAAATTCAAAAGACAAAAAGACGACATACTATATTTGACAACCTAAATTATTGAGTTGATGTGCAAAACGTCAAATAGAAGATGATGCTATTACGGATATGAGGTTAAGACCAAGGTCTAGCGCAACTCAAATAATCTTCAGCGGTTTGTTAGTCAATGGTCAATGGTCATTATTACTTGTAGTGTAATATAAAAGTTTGCAAATCTTGGCATTACTTCATATTATTAAGAGAAATTGCCCTTTGAGTTTCATTAGGGTATCCCACAACAATAACTCTATAAGGATTAAAGTAAACCTGATGATTGTACATTCTGATATTAATTATATGGGGGCTCAAGGGTAAGTTTTCACCCGATTTTATCCATTTTAGCCACAGGGATGCACCAATAGGAGGATATTATGCTCACTCAATTTTATTAATATAACTCACATAATGGAGGATGGAGTTATGTAAAGAGTCACGGAAGTGGAAAAAGTTCTCCGATCGCCACTCATTTGGGAGTGGCCAGAAACGATTATTTTAACCCTGCTGTTAGGTTAAAAAAAAAAACTTACGAATCTTAGGTTAGTGGACCATTTGGTCTATACTGCAGTTTTCATACAAAATATCAATTTATTCTTAGTCTTTATATTTAGTTTGGTTCAATACTTGCTAAATATTATTATTTTATTATTTACTCAACTCTGGTTAAATAAAAATTAGGCGAGGGGTTCCCCGTTTTGCATTTTTCTTTACTCAACATAGCTAGTGCAAAAAATAATTGCGGGATTCCCCCTTTTGGCTTTTTGTGGTAGAGAATCATGAATGTTTATGCGAATTTGTTCAGTTTGTGTGTTGATTTCCAGAGTTCGGTCGTGTTCTGCGGTTGAGAATATTATCTCAACACAACCAGGACCAACTCGATTTGCAGTGTCCAGATGCCATGACATTGTTTCAGCTTTTTTGTTGTTTTTTCCGCCTCCAATAGAAAAAATTGTGGTAGAAAATACTAATAAGTACGGCAGAGTCAAGTTCGATGACAAATGGGGCGATATTGATGATGACATATTGCGCGCATATATAGCTGTGCTTATTCTTGCAGGCGTCTGTCGGTGAGTACATTCCTGTTTTTCTTATTTCAGTAAAATATTTTACTAAGATAAACTTACTCAATGACAGCGGCAAAAATGAAGATGTTCATAGTTTATTTTATTCAAAATTTGGTCGCCCAATTTTCCGATCAATTATGTCTGAAAATCAATTCCACAAGATTACTAGTGCGCTCCGTTTCGATGATGTTTTGAGTCGACAACAAACGCGTAGTAGCGATAAATTTGCTCCTATTCGTGACTTGTGGGACCGTTGGCAACAACTTCTTCCAATGTTCTACACCTGCCATGAAAATGTCACGGTTGATGAGCAACTTATTGCATTCAGGGGGCGATGTTCTTTTCGACAGTTTATGCCATCAAAACCAGCAAAATATGGTTTGAAGTTTTGGTTATCCGTGGACTCAAAGTCGGGCTACGTATGGAAAATACAACCATACCTTGGTAAACCTAGATATGCTAAGCCCGAAAAGAACCAAGGAGAAGACGTTGCATTGTAATTGACAGAAGGTTTGAAAGGGCAAAATATAACAGCTGACAATTTTTTTCCCACATTTGAGTTTTACCAACTCACCACCAACAAATTTCATGAGAGAAAACTTACATATGTATGTGGGAACGGTTCGCAAAAATAAAACTTTCATTCCTCCGAAATTGCTGACTGTGAAGAATCTTCCACTGTACAAATCTACATTTGCATTCAATGACATGGCGACGTTAGTATCATACATCAGTCACAAAAACAAAGCAACTATATTGATTAGTACAATGCACAAGAAAGATAAAGTTGATGAGAGTGGGCCGAAAAAAAACCCAGAGATTGTTTCTTATTACAATTCAACCAAAGGTTTACTACAAATAGTTTTTTGCCAATAATTTTTTATGTTTCATATCTTTAGGTGGCGTTGATACTGCTGATCAAATGATTGGCTCCTACACGACGAAACGCAAAACAAATCGATAACCAAACATTGTATTTGCAAATATATTAGATATATCCGCTTTGAATGCGTACATAATTTTTTCCGAAATCGATGTTTCATGGACTCCAGCTGATCGGAATCGAATGAGACCAAATTTTTTGCGGCAACTTGCACTTTCTTTGGCTGAGCCACATATGATGAAACGCACTAAATTACCTCAACAACAATTTTCAGCGCAGTTATTGAGAGAACACCTTCCACAGCACCAGTGGCCTGCTCTAAAAATGCTTCTAGTTAGTAGCTCGAAAGCGAGGAATTTGTAGTTGTTGCAAGTCTAAGTCTGATGTAAAATGCTCCATTTGCAGTGCGTTTATTTGCAAAATCAACCGAAAAACATTTCGCTTATCATGTAGTGCCAAAAAATATCGAACAAACTAATAAATACTTATTTTTGGAAAATTAATGTTAAGAAAATCAAAGAAAATATACTATGGACCAAATGGTCCCTTAACCTAAGATTCGTAATTTTCAATTTATCTTAGCCCAGTTTTAAGTCAGAGAATTAAATTTTCGCACATAATATGGTTTTATAAAAAGACCACCTGAGCTGAAAAATTTAGACAGTATATATCACCGTTCCAAAGTTACAAAGAAAACAAAAACAAGAAAAAACGTTAACTTCGGTTGCACCGAAGCTAAATACCCTTCACAGGTTTGTATGGAAGCTATATGCTATAGTTAACCGATCTGGACAATTTCTTCGGAGATTACATTGTTACCTTAAAAAATAATATATACCAAATTTCGTGAATATATCTTGTCAAATGTGAAAGTTGTCCATACAAGAACTTGATTCCGATCGCTCAGTTTGTATGGTAGCTATATGCTATAGTTAACCGATCTGAACAATTTTCTCGGATATTACATTTTTGCCCTAGAAAATAATCTATACCAAATTTGGTGAAGATACATTGTCAAATGTGAAAGTTTTCCGTATGGGAATTTGATTCCGATCGTTCAGTTTATATGGCAGCTATATGTTATAGTGGTCCGATATCGGCCGTTCCGACAAATGAGCAGCTTCTTGAAGAGAAAATGACGTTTGCAAAATTTCAAAAGGATATCTTAAAAACTGAGGGACTAGTTCGTATATATACAGACAGACGGACAGACAGACGGACATGGCTAAATCGACTCAGCTCAACGTACTGATCATTTATATATATACTTTATAGGGTCTTCGACGCTTCCTTCTGGGTATTACAAACATCGTGACAAACTTAATATACCCTGTTCAGGGTATAAAAATTGTACCAAATGGTCTTAACCTTACAGCAGGGTTAAATATGGCTCAAGCAGCTCACGGCTTCCAGTCCTATACCAAGTATCCTTTGGGTAGCCAAAGAACATCCGTTTGAAGGCAAGCTAAAGTGGAAGGCGTGCAGCTGCAATCGAAACCATTGGTTTTTGGAAAATACAAAAGAACAGCTGGTAGGATGAGTTGTGCCATGTCGCAGTGGAGAGAAAGCAGACTGCTCCCTGCATGTTACAATCGGCCACAACACGCACAAGTAGGATAGATACCGAGAGTTGAAGAGGGAAGTGAGACGCATTTCAGAAAAAAAGAGATAGATCGAAATGCGTAAGTTCGTAGAGCTTGGCTGGCCGGGATAATGCTCGAAAATTCTACGAAAGAAAAGTTTTAAGACCGAAGCATACTGCTGTAGAACCCCTAAAGGTGATCTAGTGACTGATACCCAGAGCATACTAAAATTATGAAGGGAACACTTCCCCAACCTGCTGATTTTTTTTAATATTTCTTAATTTATTGGATCTTCTTGGTAAAGCCTAACAATAAGTATTCCAATATTAAATGTTTTTAAAAACTTAAGAAGCTCAAGAATATGCGCTAACGTTAAGCGGTAAAAAACGCACCGCTCACTGCTTTTATTTAGGCACGCCAGTTAGTCACTGTTTCATTGTTATAAGTACAATTCTTGTGTCTTATTTTAAATTATTTTACGTACCTGCCCATTTTTTTCCGCGGCACAATTTGCTTTTAATAAAATTGTTTCCCCTGAGAGCAGCAATCCAGGCACAACGTGCTTATAAAAAAAAAAGAAAAAAATTTTGTTTTGCCGTTGTGGTTGGAGACATCAGCTGTTTTTCCCCTTTCTTTTTCTTCTCTCTCCTTTTGTTTTGTTTTTTGCATTCCCTTTCGGTTTTGGCGCTGCCAACCATCGGAAATTTAAATCAGACTTAAGAGGAAGAGACTGAACGGACTAGTTGGCAGGTGTTCCCAACTATTTTCGAGTGAGGTATAGCCTCTGAGAATAGTTCTGGGTGTACACCAGAAAATCCTTTTCGGAGGATTTCAAAAATTGTAAGAACGCCGCCAAATGGCAAAAAAGAGGAGTCCACCGTTGCTGGACCAATAAAAAATAGTGAATCTGCCGACAATGAGAACAAGAGGGGCAAATCCGATAGAGCGCAAAGTAGAGAATCTCCTAATATTTTTTGCAAATTGGGCAGAAAAATAAAGGAGCTCGAGAATATGATGTCCGGACAGAGACACATAAACCAAGCCATGCGAGAGCTTGTAAGCAGCATAACATACTTGTATGGCAAAACAGAAAATCTCGAAATCCATTCGAAAATAGTGATGGTAGGGAAAGCGTCACAAGTATCGCCCCAAAATACCCCAAAAAGAGCACGGGCGACATCAGGCTTTCTACCGCCTACGAAGAAGCCAAAAAACATGACTCAAGAAGTGCATGGAACCTTTAGTGAAGTCATCAAAACAAATATTAGAGACACCGCAGCAGATAAGCCAGCACCCGAGAAATGGGTAGAAGTGGGAAAAAAGAAGAGGCCCATGGAGAAGAGAATTAGGTCGAAACCAGACGCTATAATTCTAACAAAACAGGACGGAGCTTCGAATGCAGACATCCTCCGTAAAATTAAAAATGACAGTGGCCTCGAGGAACTGGGTTCAAACGTGACCTACATCAGGAAAACTCTCAAAGGAAACCTGCTCATAGAGCTGAAAAGCCAAGGAGGCAAAATAGCAGAAACTTTTCAGAGCGCCCCATCGCTGGCGAGATGGCAGTAAACACACAACGTCACTATAAGAAGAAATTGGTTTCGCATTACAAAAAGAGTGCGGAATACAAAACATAGGCCCAGCAAATGTTAAAAATATGAGGACAACAGGAAGCGGCATTCAAATAGCCTTTATATCCCTGCGTGCCCAAGATGCCAAGACTGCCCTTAAAGTTGGCAAAGTAAAGATTGGGTAGTCGATCTGTCGCCTCCGGGAGTACTCCCCTATTTCCCGTTGTTACAGATGCTTCCATCCAGGCCACATGGCGCGTAAATGTTGCAGCAACATTGATGTCGCCTCACTGGATGAGCAATATTCCTAACGTTCGGAAAGCACTTGGATTATAGACAGAAGTGGCAAAGCAGCAATATGGTCATGCAATGGACAAACATTCACATCTTGCTGCAGAGAAGCAAAAAATGGCTTTACATGGGCGCAAATTGGGAGAATTTATTACGTAAGCTGCTATGCTCGTTCCAGTGCGTCCGTTAGAGAATTTTAGGACTTCCTCCCGGAATTTTCATTAGAAAGCAGAGGAAAATCACCGATTATATTTTAACGCATGGTCTACTGCCTGGGGAAGCAGAAGTTCAAACCACCGTGGGCGCCTAGTTTTAGAATTCCTGAGCCAAACCAACATCACAATAATGAACAGTGGCACAAAAAATACTTACCAAAAAGGAAATAAGGGCTCTGTAATAGACCTGATGTTTGCAAATGACGCACTAAGCAGACACATTAAGTGGAAGGTGTCAGACATGTTCACAAATAGTGACCATATGGCAATCTTCGCAGAAGTTTTATTCTCGCGAGACCAGGAACCCCCACGCAGTAACACTACACATAAACGAAGCTGGAAGCAAACAGATTTTGACACTGACGTTTTTGAGACAGTCTGGAGTGCAGCAATAGCACCAGGCAAAGACGCCACCCACTTAGTATCCGCTGTGCAAAAGCAACTAGTTGCAGCATGCGACGCAACTATGTGCAGAACGAGATACAATAACAATCGAAAGCCGGTATACTGGTGGAATGAAGAAATTGCCACGCTGAGAAAGTTATGTCACTCAGCCCGACGTCGCCTACAACGGAATCAAAGTGGCGAAAACGAAAACCGTCTCAAAGAAGCTTTTAAAAACCATAAGAAGCTTCTAAAGTCAGCTATAATCCGAAGCAAGAAAAACTGTTTTGAAAAGATCTGTAAACAAGCGAATATAGACCCCTGGGGGACTGCTTAAAATGTGTATGTCCAAATTCAAAAACAAGCGGCAGCAACCCCAATGCGCTCCGTTCATGAAGAAAGTCGTCGAGGCATTATTTCCGACGTACGAACCGATTACTAACGCTGAACAACGAAACGAAGCTGCTGAATCACCCCCACTGGTCACAGAAAAAACTATTGGCATAGCCAAAAAAAATCAAAAACAACAAAGGCCCCTGGTATCGACGGAATACCAAACAGAGCTCTAAAGGTAGCCATAATTTCGAAGCCCACTCCTTTTGCAAAATGTACAATGCATGCATAAAAGAAGGGATGTTCCCCAATCCCTGGAAAGTCCACGTCTGGTCTTAATCCCAAAACCCAAAAAAACACCAGATGAACCTTTCTTCGTATCGACCTCTGTGTATGCTCGACACAATGGGCAAAGTGTACGAAAGCATAATAAGAAACCGCTTGGAGACTATCAGAAAGACAATACGGCTTCAGAAAACAGAGGTCTACTATCGATGCACTGAAAGAAAAGAGCAGTAAGTGGCAAAAGATGGAAAGGTGGTACAAAAAAATATTGTGCGCTGACACCTTGGAGTAAAATGCATTCAACTCTGCCAAAAGGGAAAATATATTCGAAGCCCTCTATGGAATACGCCCCGTCAGTGCCTTATAAAAATCGTTAGGAGTTACTTTAAAAATAGAAAGCTGATTTACGACACCACGGAAGGCATAAAGAGCTACCCTATTACAAGCGGAGTACCACAAGGATCTGTTTTAGGGCCTCTCTTATGGAATCTAGTTTATGATGGGGTGCTAAGAATTCCACAGCCTAAAAACCTTAAGCTAATCGCATACGCAGACGACCTTATAGTGGTAGCAGTAGATAAACAACTTGATGACCTACAAAATAAATGTAATGAATGTATAAATGGTCTACGCCAATGGTTTTCTTCCAAGAGTTTGGAACTGGCTGAGCACAAAACAGAGGTATTGCTCATAAGCACCAGGAAAATTGAGGAAAAAATAACTCTCACTTGGAGAGTGCGTAATTACTTCACAACCACAGTTGAAGTATTAGGGTAACATGGCCAAATTCAAGAACTTGGCCTAGAAATAAAATTTATAACTGCCTTATTCAAGAATGATGGCAAATGAGGCTGTATGCGCTCCAGCCGCCGACTTCTAATCGCAAAATCTATGAGCTCAGTTATGCTATAGCAGTTCCAGTATGGATACAGGCACTAAACATAAAAGCGTATGCCAAACCAATAAATGCGGTGCATAGACTCTCAGCAATAAGAGTAATAAGTGCTTTCCAGAACTATTTCCAGTGAAGCATCTGAAGTACTAGCTGGTATGCCGCCCATAGACATCCTGGTGACGAGCTCACGAGATTATATGAGCTATCAACGCCAATTACAGAAATCCAAAAGAGAGAAGAGAGAAAGAAGAGCATAACTATATGGCAGCAACGAGTGGCAAACCTCAACTAAAGGACGGTGGACCTACAGACTTATACCTGACATCTACATAACAGAATGGGATAAGAGACAACACTAGACAGAGGACTGCAAATCGATACTCAAATACTGACAAATATATATAGCAGGGCATGGGTGCTTCAGAGGCTGTTCATAACATAAATATTCAACAACGCACTGTCAGTCCGTATTAAATCATGTGTAGGATTAATTAAATGACTATGACACGCGTTCTTGACCATTGTCCTCTTAATTCAGTAGAATTTGATAAAGAAAAATCATAGAAACAAGCACTAGGTTTAAATCGCTTAACCTATATAGTTTTCGAGTTCTTTGCACAAATTAATTCAAAGAGATGTTCATTCCTCATAAAAGTTTAACACTTCTACGAGCGGCTACTGTCGCATGCTATAACAATGCTAAGACAATCAGCATGATAGCCATCCGTTGTGGACTATAGAAGACATGTTGCACTCACCATGAGTCAATATCATTATCTGGTAAAGGTTCGATGGAAGTCCTGGAATTGGATAATTTGGTTGCGGTCTTAGGATTGAAAATGCAGCAATCTAGGAATATATCGAATATTGTCCTATTCTTAAAAAAAAAGGATTTATAAAAATTTAAAAATATACTATGTACGAAATTTTTGGTTAGTACTCTATTCATTGTGATCATGTATTTTGCTTCTGTGGTCATTTTGATTCTAAATTACCACATTCTCCTTTTTATTCAAATTATTTGTAATATAAATTATGAACTTATAGTTGTAATATACATAGAATTGTGACCGTAAGGAAAAAATTCTATGAATTTATATAATTCTCGCTTGTATTTCTTCTCAAAAGTTATATTTTTCGATGTTTCTCATATGAAAACCACAAAATTAGTATTAAAAGATTTGATTAACATTTGCGTCTTACTACATAATATTGACATATTCTGCTAACATGGACTTTTGGATTAACTGTTTCAAAACACTTTTTCGCACACATTTTAGAAAAGCCATCCATTTAACTATAAATATTTGTGGAATTATAAAGTGCTTGGCCATACCGATTTTCGAATAGATGATGACTCGTTATGAATTCTATAAGGTTTAGCATGATCAGGCACATACTATATAACGTGCAAAAGTAATTTGCGGTTGCATCTTCACATTGCCGATTTTCCAGAAGCATGACAGTACATACGGTGTGCAGGAATTTACAGAATATTTTGCTATACATTTCGTTAATCAAAAGATTTGGGATTAGTAAAATAGCAAACATTTTCACAAAAACTTAATAAAACATGTACGATCTTATACGAATCCATCGCGGTTTAGTACGACAACTGGAGATTCATTGAATTGAGGCAGTCTAGCTTAAATTTCTAAAATGGAGTCATTCTGTAATAATATTCTAAGATGCTACATGTTCAACCGACACTTCTTCCTTTTTGTCTCAAATATTCTTAATAAATATAATCTAAAAAATACTGAGTTGTAATATAATAGAAATTTTGACTGCACAGGTAAATTCTGGGAGAAAATTCTTCGTCACTATTTGTAGATCTATTATTACACATTTCTGCACTTACAGTGGAAAAATGTATTTTTCTTCTAAAAGCAATGATTTTTCGATGATTTCCTATATGAAAATCCCAAAATTATGGAAATATTAAAAGAATTTGATTCAGATATTGCGTTTCACTATTATTAAATATTGAAATAGATGTGATAAATGTAAACATTTTATCATTAACTGATAAACCATTATACTTTTACACACTTTTCAGTCAACTAAGTACCAAACATCACATCTTATATAAAGACATTTTGTTTATAGAGAAATAAAAAAATATATAACTTGCGTTACATATCTGATTTTCGAAACGGATTTATGATCTCATTTAACTTCAATAGATTCATCAATGAAGAACGGATTTTCCATAAATGTCGTCACTTATCTAATACATCTTCAAGGCTGCACATAAAGCGTTCACAGAGTAGCGGACATACATACATACGGCTGTGCAGGTGAACTTTGAAGATATTTTGATTTAAATTTCGAATATCAACAAGATTCTTATGTGTGATTAGCAAACGCACTTGTCTTTCTCACAAAAGCTGTTAATGTTACAACATTACTTTTTAACGAATATCTGTCTGACTGTTTTAGAAAAATATGTAAAACTGGATATTCAATAAAAAGAAAACTTCGAAAGAACATGAAGCATTTGCTAGCTTAAGATATGTAATGTTTTCGGTTGTACTTAAGAATCAAGTTTACAGACCGTATTTTTAACACGGAGCGAAATTTTAAAATAAGAGTTTATAATAATATTCATAACTCGAATCTTGACGCGTTTGGGCAAAATACCTTAACGGTATGGAAAGCTAAGAAGAAAATCAGTAAAAAAGCTACTTGGTGACCAGAAGAATTAAAGAAAAGCAGTTGAGTTAGCAGTTGCAGGGCCTGATGGTTATCAAGTCCATTCGCCACAAACGTGGTAAACGATTCGCAGGAAATTGCACTATACTGTGAAACATTCCCTCTATATAACGGTAACAACAAATACAATATAAATCGGGTTTAATTTTAATATTAGAGGGGTCAATGAGCGTTAATAATTTATATATATATAAAATGTTTTAGGATAATTCTGCACTTCATCGCTCGCCGGCAACTTAGATAATGAAGATTTTTCACTTTCATTTTGTTTAAGTTAATTCGTTAATTTTGAGATCTGAGATTAAAAATTTTAAGGAAATTCGGGTAACTTATTGCATTGGCCATCAAAAAGCGGATCTTAATCCAAAGGAAGAATATTATATTAATTAATGTGTGCATTTATTAGTTTAAATGAGCTAATGCTATAAAAAAATATAATATAAAATTTATTGTTTTATTAAAGTATTAATGTCGCCACTATAACTTTGAAAAAAGTCCACCATTTTTGAAGGAACTGAATTCAACACTAGTAGGAAGATTCTATTGGCAAAAATGCAAAAATCCTACACCGAAATATGCAAGGCCAAGAGAGCACCCATTGCAGAATCTACGATATATGAACGGTTGATTCGGTCAATTTATTGTAAATGACCATTCTGCATGGCTATTGGAATTGGCGCATCTGTATAATTTAAAAAGGAATTATAAAATCTATTTAAATTTTACGTTCCTCAAAATTTAACTTTACGTATGTCTTTATGTAAAATGACAGCTAAACAGTGTTGCAATTATACTTTTGCGTGTCATTTGCAAGAAAATAAAATGAGTTTTGTCTGACATATTTTACACCTTGTAAATATTTTTCTCGTGTTTTGTTGTTGTGCCGTTGCACCAAGAGAAAATTCTGCAATTCGTGCATCGTGCAAGGTTTTGCAAGAGCAAGAGAATACCCTAAGAAGTTATTGGAGAAAACTTTTTACAAATAGATAAGATTGACATTAAGTCTCAAAATTTTGAAATATGAACATAATTTCGTCCAGATACTGAATATGCGACCTGAGTGTCTTTGACTGGCTTTTTACCGAAAATAGCGTTAATCTCGATAATAAACAATGAAACTCAATACAAATACAAATATAAATACTTCGACTTTTGTTGACTTCATTCGCATATATTGGTCTAAATGAGATATCATAATGAATTTCTTCAGTTGTTCTTTAACAGTGTATGCTTCTTAGCACCCATTACTAATTAAGGTTTTCAAAAATATCTGGTTACTGAATTACCCGTTCCATATATTATATATACTATAGTACATATTTTCGTTAATTTGCAGACTCTGTAGAAATGGATATTGACCGATAAGTGTGGGAGAAACTTATATTCCCAAATAATGAAAACATGCATAAACATTCAAATTTTATTGGTGGCTTTGTGGCATTCTTCCTTTTTATAAAAAAATTCAAAATATAGCAATTTTTTCGTTATTTTCACAATTTTTGTACATCTGTAACTATTTTTCAACTTCCCGAATTTAATTGGTAATGAAGCTAAAATCTCACTTTACAACACTATATGGTTGACACAATGTGATCCGTGCGTGAGATATACGACGCAGCCCTTTGACAAATGTCTATTGACCCTTTGACTTTTTACTAAATTTAAAGCTTAATCTGATTATCGAATATTCTACGAAATAATCTTCGACTTTGGTGACTCATTCTCATTATTGGAATAAATCGATGTAATAATGAAATTCTTCAGTTTTCTTAAAAAAGAAGCTTCTAGAACCATATACAATAAAGGATTTATAAGTTGGTTATGATTACCGTAAACATTCATTGACTATTTATTTATGAAGATGTATTATCTTTCAATGTTAGCAGGACTATGTCGATGGCTATCGTTGATCCAATTTTCAACTCGTGAGTTTGATGTCCAAAAATGGAAAACAGTCTATACATTGGTTATGTCAACAAATTAATGCACAAGTCTATTCTCTGCCATTTGGGGGAAAAAAATTTTTTCGACAAAACAATTTTTTTATTAAAAAAAAAAAAACAATTGGCGATTTTTTTTCGTTTTTTCCGCCAAGACTTATTTTTTGTGAAAATCAATTTTAAATTTCAAAATTTTCCAGAACAACAGCCTTTTTGGAAGCAACTTCCGAAAAAAATTTCGGGGCTTTTGGGCATTTTTTTTTTTAAAAAAAATTTTAAAAAAATTTTTTTGATTTTCCTTTTTTGACCAACTAAACCCCCGTTTAATTTTAAATGAAAAAATTACCTTCAAAAAGGTTAAAATGTATGGCCAATTTCCTAACGTTTTTAAAAAATAAAAACCGATGGTTTTTTGAATTTTTTTTTGCTTTTTTTTTTTAAAAAGGGGGTTTATTCAAGCTTTAAAAATAAAATATTTATTATCATTCGAAAGAACATTCATTAGCATTTATTTTATGAAGATTATTTCTTTCAAATGTTGCCTGCGGCTACATCTCCGATGGTCTATCCGTTGAGTCCAATTTTCAATGACTCTTTTGAGCATTTCGAATGGTAAGGGGAAAGAAGGCTCTAAGTTTAAATCGAACAGGATTGTCGCATAGATTTAGATTTACTTATCCCCAGGAAAAAGTCTAATACCATTTCAGACCGACACTTAATCACACGATTTCGGCTGTTGAGTGGTTTATCCCACTAATCTTATAAATTTATCAAGATTTCGCCATACAAAAATGACAGTTCCAAATCACTTCATTGAATTGATTTGAAACTAATCCACGCTAAAGTCTCTGTGCGACTCTGATTTTGCGCCATCTACTTGT
Organism: Bactrocera correcta; assembly: GCA_027475135.1. Lineage (NCBI taxonomy): Eukaryota > Metazoa > Arthropoda > Insecta > Diptera > Tephritidae > Bactrocera > Bactrocera correcta. Next base: position 141,964,657 of record CM050323.1, on the reverse strand, counting down.
TAGCATTGGAAATCTGTTGCATTATCACAGCTGATTTAGACACTACAAAGAGAAAAACATGTAAACAACAATTTTTTTTAAAGCAATGAATCTAATTTCACCTGAAAATCGACTTAACAAATGAAAAAATGCATCCATTATTTCTATTATATGGAAAATATTTAAAAAAAGACGGCTTTTATTTCAAAATACTGTATGACAATCTTTTCTTTTGATAAATATTAAGCGATGTAAGTTCTGAAAGACAATAACAGCTGTTTTTTGATCTTTCTAACGGCAGTGAGAACGGGCTGATTAGTAAATGTAATTAAGTGTAATCTAATCCCTTTAAATTTTCGGTCTGATACCACACGACCTTGGTGGCCAATCGGCCGACCCAAAACGTGAAATTATCTGCTCATCGAAGTGTTACTCAATGAATCCATTGATGATGCGATGTGTGGGTAGTGCGACTGTTGTTGAAACCAAATGTCGCCGAATCACGAGCTTCAATTTCAGGCATCAAATAGTTGGATATTCTGGCGCCATAACGGTCGCCATTGACGGTTACGTTCTCACCGGCATCATTTTTGAAGAAATAAGTTTGTATGATTACAATGGTTCACAAACGTTGTTTTTTAGATGAAATGATAGCTCTTAAATATCTTCTGGTTGCTCTTCGTTCCAAATGCAGCAATTTTGCTTTTTTACATAACCATTGAGCCAGAAATGGGCCTCATCTCTGAACAAAATTTGGGTCGAAAAAGTCGGATTTTCTTGGAACTTTTCACGAGCTTGGGAAGGTCAATGACTTCAGTTTTTGACAAGCTGTATTCTGTACGTTTCAATTTAACCCTTCGTTGCATGATTTAATTTCCGTGAGAATAAAAACTTTTTTAATCATATTTTTAATGTGACTTTATAAGATGCAAATTTGAAATTTTATGATTGTCGTTTCTAGCAACAGAGTTACGTACTGCATATATGTATGCAATATCAGCAGAAATCTAATAAATTTACAATGAGGTTACTGAATGGATATGCTCTTTATTTTATTGAACAAAAGTGGACAGAAGTAAACTCATTACTTTCACAATAAATTTCAGTTTATTCTAATGAAATTTTTTGAAACAATTTCTTGATTTGCTGAAACATTAATTAATTTCACGTTTGCTGCACCCAACATTTGTACATATATCCGTCAAACTTGGTATTTGCAAGTGACTCGAGTGTGCACCCATGTTGGCCATGATCCATGTGTTCACCGTACTTCATTTTCAGTGATAGGGTCACTTCTCTGGTGCTTTCTATAGAAATAAAGTATAAGGATTATACTTATATGTCGCAAATACCACTTCTTAGAGCGCATTTTGATTTTGTATCGGCCTAGAAGGAATCTAGCAAATCAACACCCTTCATGAACTGTTATACTTTGATAGAACGTTTGGCAAGCGACACTTTTTTCCGTCCAATTTCGCATTAAACCGTTAAACTGCTAGTTCTGCCGTTTTGCCACAGTAGCTTGAAATTAAAAGTAACGATTGTTTATCTCTTCAATAAACTACAGATATATGTATATGAAAGTTGTCCACGTTTGCATTTAAGGATTTTTCGTTGCTTTCTTCATCGTAATTTCTCGTCGAGAAGCTTTAAATTGGGAATTCGGATCCGACAAACGGTTCCCGTTAGTAAATACCACGTTTACATAGGTGCAAAAGATCTGTAGTAATTATCAAAAAAAAAAAAACTTTTTTGGTTCTTTTATGGGGAATATCCCTTAGTAATTTATAACTATGTTGGGACTTGATACCAAATCAATTTCCTCAGGAAGTCTATTGATGCTGTTTTTTCTTGGCAGTATATATTTCGAAGTTGAATTGTTCAGATATACCTGCCAACACATACAACTTTTATTTTTTCGAATTTATTCACTGACATAGTGTCTTGTATTCATTTCATGCCTACTGTTGGCGTCCAATATCTTCGAATATTAGGGATATGAACAATAGACATCACAATACATATCCGTATAAACTTTCTCAGATCTTGTTTGTCTATATCATCATTTTGGCTCTTTGACAAGTGCATAATTTCCATGAGATCATCTGATCATCCTGCGTCTATTATAACATAATTTTAAAAAATTATGAACCTTCGTTTCAAAATTATGATCAACGAAAGGGTTAAGATTAAAATGCGCCAACATACGTCAGTTCGAGTTGCTTGCGAACGGCGCCGAATATCGACTTCATTGGTCTTCGTGTACACTCTCAGCTACGGTTGCCATACTTTCTACACTGCATGCTGGAAGTGGTCTATTCGGTTCTAATATTATCCAATAAGTAATGCTGGTCAAGATGGGTGATGGTGTGCGAATAGGTACCCAGTACCATTATGTTGACCATAAGCTTGAACGGTTTCGTAATAATGCATTTAAACTGTTCAGGCATAAATCTTTTCCTAATGAAATGCCAAATAGAGTATTGAACAAAAATAACATGACAGCTTGACACGACTCAAGCGTGACTGTCAAAAAAGGCTATTAAAAAAACCCTACTTCATTACCCGTTAAATCAATCGGTTTCTTCAAATAAAGCATATTATATTCTTAGGCAATATTTTATTGCCCTGAACAGGGTATATTATTAAGTTTGCCACGATGTTTGTAACACCCTAAAAGGAAACGTCAGAGACCCTAAAAGTAATAGTTAGTATATAAATGATTAGCCAACGAGCTGAGTCGATTTAGCCAAGTCCGCCTGTTTGTTTGTCTCGTCCCTCAGTTTTTGGAAAGTAGATCTGAAATTTTGCACCCATCCTTTTTCATCAATAAGCTGCTCATTTGTCGAACGGTCGTATCAGATAGCATAAGTTACATAGTACCATACAAACTGAACGATCGGAATGAAGTGCTTGTGTGGAAAAGTTTTTCATTTGACGAGATATTTTTACGAAATTGAGCATGAGGTTTTTTATAAAGGCAATGATGCAATCACCGATGAAGTGGTTCAGATCGGAGCAATATAACATATAGCGGACATACAAACTAACGATCGATCGGTTTTCTAAGGAACTGTTTGTATTTGTGAAGGGTATTGACCTAGCTTCGGTGTAACCGAAGTTAACGCTTTTCTTTCTTTAATAGATGCGATTTATTCTATATATAATAGTTTCTTTTCTGGGCATAGGAGGAAAATATATCTTAGATTTTTTAATCCATTAGAGGAACACGTATGAGCTTAGATTCCTTCTGGAATATATATTATATTGTACTATGAGCATATCTTTGCATATACATACTTATGTATATGTATATATGTATATACAAGAGTCATAATCAACAATTTTGAGGGCTTTTCAATTAAACTAATTCCAGCATTCCCATCTCACCGAGCCGCGAAGGTGTCAACGCTTTCAAGCTACCAATTGCGACGAAACGAAGCACGATGATTTGAGTTAATTGCTCATTACTCATTACCTGAGGAGCGCGCTGTGGGGCATTGGGAGTGTTGTGTCGTTTAGGCAAACTGTTTGCCACCAAGAGGATACTCAAAGCCAGAGTAGTTGAAGCGCGTTCAAATTGGCGCAAATTGCAATTAGTGCTCATTTTCCAATTACTTTTACCTGCTCGATCCGCTAAGTGGCGCACGTTTCGTTTTGACTGTATCCTCAAAAGAACCAAATAGCAATTAAAATAAAAATAAAACAACTATTTTAGCCATTTAAGGGTTGATTTTCTCTTTGCGCTGCAATGTTCATAATTATGATTTTTGCTTTTTTTTTGTCACAGCGTCAACAACTCTGGTGACAGAAGGCACAAAATATGAGCAAATGCAGAAATAAATGAGGAAACGCTTTACTTTCGCTCACTTGAGTTGGCTGGAGTGCTGTTTGAGTTGCGGTTTGCAGCGCAGCGGGTTAATAATTTTGCCAATGCCTTTGTGGCAAACGTTTCACATTGGCTTGCTATTAATTTAAGTTAATTCCATATGCATGTGCATGTGTAGGTATGTTTATATTTACATAAATATGTATACATATTTATTTTATGTCAGCGGCAATTTTACTCAGTGGTTGAAGATGTTGTTGCGTACTTAGGATTACATGGCTGACATAGAAAGACCTATGAATTTGCATATTTTTTTATTGATAATAATATTTTAATTACAATGGCCACATCGTTAGTTTCAATGTGTGTGTGTGTGTGCACATTTTATTTTAATATTAATTATGCTATGCATTTCTATTTATTAACATTTACTAATTCGTATTTGCTTTATATTTGTAGCTTATTAACTCTGCTTAATGCTATCGACTTTTTCTTCGTTCTTCATTTCTCTATTATTATTTAAACAATTTTATTCATACTTCTTTTAATAATAAATGCTTAATGGTATTGATTTCTTATTTATTTACTTAAAATTTATATCGTACTGTATTATTAATATGTATGTCCGTCACAAATTGTAAGTTCTACACATTTCGAAATAATCTCAACAACTCAACACATTTTTACAGTTCTGTGCATGATGTTCTATCAAAAGACTTCAACAAACCTAGGTTATTAATACTATTTATTTTCCTTTAGCCCAATGCCTGGTCAAAATTTTAAAACAAACATCAAATCCAAAAAAAAAAATTGTAAAAATAAAGTAAAATGTTATTAATTTAAACACAAATATAAGTTTCTTTGTGGCTGCTTAAACTCCATGAAACTTTTAATGGGTGGGCCATCTACGTTAAATTTGAATTATCTATATTTCGACATTGGAACGTCAAATACCTTTGAAAGTGACAGATATTCAGTAAAAAGTCTAAAATTTCGAAATGGGTCGCTATTTTATTCTACAGTTCGCAGTTTGGCAGAAGATCGTTTGACCGAGGATGGTCAATTTTACCAAAAATCATTTTTCGACGAGGCTCATTTCCACCTCGATGTTACGTTAACAAGAGAATTTGCATTGGGCACAGAAAACCCGCAGTAATCGTCCAGAAGCAATGCACTTGCACGAATCACTGTATTGTGCGGATTTTGGTTGGTGGAATCATCGGCCATTTTTCTTCGAAAATGAAGAAGGAACCGCCGTAACCATCAATGTGAGCGATATCCGCAATGTTAACCGAATTTTTCTTCAAGCAAATGGAATGGAAACATTTGGTTCCAGCGGACGCGCTACGTGCCATAAGCAAACGCTATCTTTTCCACTATCTTCGAAATTTAAAATTTTATATGGCCCACCCTATATTTTTAAGTAAAACGATTGAAAAACTACTCTAATGTAAATGTTTAAGGTGTTAGGCCAGTTAAGAGATCTAAAAAAGAGCCAAGCTTTGACAAATATTTCTCAGAGTAAGGAAACAAGAAACGATCATGAACACGCATCTAAGTTTATATTTTTTATATTGCACGGCACTGTGCTAACTTCGAACCAACTTTTTAAACCTTTACGGCCGAAGCTGATTCTAAGGAACGTTATAAAAGAAAGGAACTCACGTCATCAATTTATCGTTAAATGGTGGGTTTGAAAAAATTATTCAATTTCTGATGGCAATACTAGAAAACATTATTAAATAATGTTATTGCAGAGCTATAGTTGAATTTATTCAAGTGGTTACGTGGAAAAGTCTTCGATGATCGTCGTCCGATTTGACATTATAGTTGATTGATTAAGTTAAAGACAGTTTCGATTTTGTGGAAATCGCCCAAGCTGGTCTAACTCCTTAATCAAAAATATGTGCCACCCATTCTTATTTGTGCGCTAAACTTACAAAATAGATGCTAGAAAAACTAAAATATTTAACAATTTCAAAAGAAGCATGCCTTATTATATCCTGACAAATGTAAGGGCATATCTCCACATTAAATATACTTTTGAACATAATACTATATTAATTCACTTAACACTTTTTTATAATTTTTCAGTTTGACAGTTAAGATGTTACAGTATTGTTCAAGCTCCTAGGGAATCTTATCCGCGTTGAGCACTGTTTAGACACTCGTTCACAAATGAACTTGCCAACTTTGTGTGAATCGATCAACATTGTAACACTTTAATATCTATTTTCACTTACATATAATTTTTACACATTACATTATAAAATCCAGCTCAAACCAAACCAAGGCTAAACTCTTTTTTTTTTTTTGCTACAGTCCTGTAAAAAATTCGACCTTCTGCTTAAGTACTTCCACAGATTTTTCTACAATTACTTTTTTTAGTCAAGTTTTTTTAGATATTCGCTTATTTTATATATGCAGCTATGTACTAAGATTCTAGAAATAAAACCGTTGTTGTGAAATATTCGTACGATTTACGGTTATCGCTGAAACGCATACATTTCTATATACAGTGAAACAAAAAAAACTTGTACAGATAGATGTTTGACTTTGAATGGACTTTTCTTTGAAACTATTTCAGCTTTTAAGCTGTAACCAAGAACAACAATGTCAGAATCTTATGCAGTTTTCATATTTTTATAAAATTTTAACAATTATCTCGAATTTGATCTGGTTTTTGGCGGTCAAAACAACTTTTACAATTACGTAGGCAACACTTTAAATTAAATTCTAGTACGTACCGATAATATTGTTTCGTTTTATTATCGCGTTTTGACTAGTGTTGTTTGATGAACGAATTTTGCGGTCGTATTTTTTGCAGAAAAAATGGTGAATAAACAAATATCTTAAGATTCACAGAATCTGGAGTCAAAATTGGCAAGGAAACAAACGGCATCTTGGTAGTGGAACGGCGTATCGAGGAACACCCCAAAATATCCGCTGTCGTTAACGCCAAGGAGTTGGAGAAAGCTGTCATTGCAAAACTCCAACCTCAAATTGTTTGGAAATTCTTGCTTTCGCCCGATTTTAGAGCGAAGAGAAATATTACGAAACGTTGCTTATAAAAAGTATATACGCCAAGATACCGAATTTTCAGTTTCTGTAAATTTTACCGGTGAGTATTCAATTTTAATTTTATTTAATTTATTTGGAGAGGTAATGCATTATGTTAAGAATAGACTATTAATCAGGATAACATTCAGGATAACAACCCGAAATATGAGCAAATACATCTCCATGTTTTACAAAAATTTCGTGCATTCTATGAATCAAATATTGCAAACTATGATAGAAGGCAAAGGAGCACGTGCAAAGTATAAGTTTTCCTTAAAGAGTGTTAAAATGCCCAGCTATGTACTCTATAGAATTTTTTTGTTTGGAAAATGGAGTTAATTTAAATATATTTTTTTTTGAGGCAAACTGAGTCTTTTAAAATTCATTTAAATAAGCAAAACAAATTGTTCATCAGTTTATTTTATGCTAACTACTTAGTTACAATGGCAATGAAATAAAAAATTTTAAATGATGAAAATTTATAAAAAGGTATTTTTAACACTTTTTGATGCTTCTCAAGAGTTTGATATCATCTCCCTGTACAAGTTTTTTTGATTCACTATATATTCTTATGCTTATAACCTCACTTTTTCCAATTCTAGTTCGTCATGGACAGGTTGAGTTCCTCACTCTCGACGGATGGTGGTCAAAATATGACTGTGAGCGGACGTCGAAAATCGCCGCCAGCACCAGTAACGCCGGGTCCACTACCCGAGCCAATGCCACCTAAACCGCCGTTGCTAACCACGCCACCACCCAGACCAACGGCGGCTCCCCCAACTTGCCCGTACTGTGCGTATTGTGAATAGTCAAGTTGTGCGTCCGTTGGCGAGTGTAGATGTGGCTTAGAATCCGCCACACCAATTGGAACTCCACCACCGGCGCCACTGCTGCTGTCTAAATGCGGTGTATTGTCGCGTTCATCCAGATTGTTATTCGCTGTCGTATGGTTGTTATTATTGTTGCTACTATTCTGGTGTGAGCTGCCTATACCTAGACCATTGAGCAAGTGTTGCTGTTGCTGTTGATGCGCCACTGCAGCGGCAGCCGCCGATGTGCCATGCTGTTGGGCACCGTAGATTTTCGAAATGTCAAAGGCATAGTTGGCAGCACGATCTTGATACATTTTGGAATCGAAATATGCCTTTGTAAGGACGCTGGGGTCCAAGTAGGCGCTGTAGGCGGCACTCGCTTGGGCAGCTTTCGAGGTCTCGTACAGCGTGCCAGCTGTGGCTGCAGAGCTCAGGTACGAGCTGCGATCTAACGCGAATTTCGGTACATCCATTTGGCCGGTCTATAGAGAAGATAAGAGAAAAAAAAAAAACGGAGAAAAAGCTTAAGTGAACCGTTAAAATAATTGTGTGGTCTAATTCTATAAACATTTTGATTTGTTCCAACCACGATAACAAGCGACTTAACCGGGAAGCCATCATTCTGCACCCGCAATTAAGCAATGCTGAGGGAAAGTAAACATGCCATACAGGTTACCCGCCCTTTCTAACGGCCCTTCACACAGCTACGGTACAGGCGAGGCGAGAAGACTGTAATTGAATGCAGTTGTAATCGCATTTGTTTAAATGTTTGCTTTTCAATTGAAATCTATTGAGAATCCTATTATTACATTTCACGCTCGTTTTTGTTTTCCTTTCGGTTGATTGTGTTTTGATTTCTCCAATTACAGCTCACGGAACTGACGAACGGTAGCCAAACAGTTTGTAAGGGTGGATTCATTCTCAGGCTTTGCGCTGCACTTTGCAACATATGTGCTTGAACTGAATGAAAGAAGGGTAGGGGTGTTTGAATTTCTAGAACGCTTTAGGGTATAATTATGTTGTTAACACACTCTTTTTATTTTGTGTAAATAGATGGTGTGTAAAACTTCTGGTAAGATTGAGGCTATAAATTTAATTACCAGCGATGCATTTTCTATATAAATATTGTAGTATTAAAGTTTTACAATACTGTGAACTGAATATTTTAATATGCTCAAGGCACTATCAGATGTGAACTCAACCAAAGAGACTAAAATGGAAAATATCAACCAGAGAATCCAAATTATTTATATTAGGGATATGAAGTTTAGACCAAGGTCTAGGCTAAGTTAATTAATTTTCAGTAGTAAACCGCATAATTTTCAAGGAAACTTGTCCATTTAATTAAAACTCATCAATTACAAATCTGTGCGGTGGAAAGTCGGAAATCATATACTATATACATATGCCAAATTTGGGGCAAGAAAAAGGGACAGGCTGATTAGATTGATTTAGCCATTGCTCATGTATACTTGAGAACATATTTTCAAGCAATTGGTGCTTGATTTGCACACTTAAAGAATAAGATGGAATTTAAAATTGTGTTGGATAGGAAGTAGTGGTTGTAGTGGGCGAGACTATAATCCGATTTCAACTTATTTTACACTTTCAAACATTTACTGTGAGCTAGCTTGGTTGATTTAGCTTCAGTGGTTAGGCAGATATGTACATTAAACCTCTTAGAGGACGGGGCCATGCCCATTTTTTCAAAATTTGTTATAGAGTTTTATAAGTTTTGTTTAATTGCGCAGTAAAACATGCCATAACGGTATTTCAATTTGTACTCAAGTTGTAGCTTGCACAGACGGACGGACAGACCTACATCCGGATGTCAACACGTCTCACCATTCTGACCTAATATATACAGTGTTGGAAAAAATAATAGAAACGGGTTGTTTACATATAATAAATCAATTATATCAAAACTTGTTAAAAATATTTCTTGAAATGGCCCACCCTGCACAAATAGCTGTTAACAGTTACTATTTTGCAAACCGGTTTTATTCCGCTAGTTTGTCTTATTTTGCCTTTATATGCGAGAGAGTGAACAAGTGAAAAGTAATGCTTGGAAAAAATATAGAAACAAAACGTGTTTGTTAATATTTTTGCTTATTAAAAGGTAAAAAATTTGTTTTTGATGCTTCCAATTGTGTTTTAAAATAGTGTAAAATGAATTAAATTTATACTATATGTTATTTTGCCATAAAAACTAATAAAATGGGCCGAGCCAAACACTGCACGGAAGAGGAGAAGAATGTAATAATTAACTTGAGAAAAAAAGGAAACTCAATGAGTAAAATAGCAGATATGGTTAAATGCTCCAAGAAGAAGGTGTTCACTGCCCTTCATAGTGTAAAAAAGCCTGAAACATGAGGTAGAAAACGAAAAATGACTGCTGGCGAAGACAGGCGTTTAATTCGCCATTGCAAAGCTAACCCTTTTCTGTCCTATAGAGAACTGCAGGTGGAATTGAGTTTAAATGTATCAACCCGAACCATTAGGTACAGGTTGGCAGATGCCAAACTTCCTGCCAGAACACCTAGAAAAGTACCCTTGCTGAGCCTTAAAAACAAAAACAACAGGCTTGCTTTTGCCAGAAAACATCTTTTCCGTCAAAATTGGAAAAATGTGTTGTGGTCTGATGAGACAAAAATTAATATGTTATGGCGTTATGGAGTGGCCGTCGCAATCGCCAGACCTAAACCCCATTGAACACCTTTGGGCAGACCTAAAGAAGAGAATCGGACCTTTTAAAGCCAGCAATAAGGACGAACTGTGGGCCCAGATTTAAAAATCGTGGAATTCAATTCCAAGAAGCGTTTGCTCAAATTTGGTTCATTCGATGCACCGAAGATGCGAAGAGGTAATTAGGCAAGGCGGCGGTTCAACAAGATATTGAAATAATAATATTTTTGTAAGAAGTTTGGGTCAAGCTTTAATTTATGAAGAAATTATATTATGTTTATATTTTTTTTTCAGGCCAAAATTAGAAAATGGACCACAATTTATTTGTGTCTTATAGCACTTAACAAATATATTAAATCGTAATGTATTTAAATTGAAAGAGTTCTACAAACAATAAAAATATATTGAAAACTGTACGTTTCTATTATTTTTTCCAACACTGTATATAAAATCATCTATATATACATATAAATACATATTCTTATATCTGATAAGAACAACCGTTAGCTGAACAAAACTATTATACCTACAAATTGATTCGACTGATTCTTTTATTATCAAGAACTGATGACCCTGTGTTGTGTTGGAGCATTTTGTTCGAAAAGTTATAGATGGACTAGTGGCATATAAATATGGGTCTGACGTGGCTATAGTATAAATGGTATTATTCTCATTTTTATTCAACAGGTATATTAAGTTTGTCACGATGTTTGTAACACCCAGAAGGAAGCGTCGGAGACCCCATAAATATATATACAAATGATCAGTATGTTGGGCTGAGTCGATTTAGCCATGCCCGTCTGTCTGTCTGTCCGTCTGTCTGTATATATACGCACTAGGCTCTCAGTTTTCAAGATATTATTTCGAAATTTTGCTAACGTCATTTTCTCATTTGTCGGAACTGCCGATATCGGACCACTATAACATATAGCTGCCATACAAACTGAACGACTGATATGGAAAATTTTTGCCTTTGTCGTGATATCACGATTCACGAAATTTAACATGGATTACTGTTTAAGGTAATAACATAATCTCCGAAAAAATTGTTCAGATCGGATTACTATAGCATAAAGCTTCCATACAAACTGAACACATAGTTACTAAAAGAAATGCACCTGTGAAGAGTATGTTAGCTTCGGTGCAGCCGAAGTTAACGTTTTTTCTTGTTTTTCCCTGACTTCGTGATAGTCCTGCGTTCACATGTGGTAGCCCCCAGTTTAATATAATAGTTCTTCTGACTTTTTAGTCTCTTTACGTTTGCAGTTTCGATTACTTTATCTTCGAATTACGACGCACGCATATGCAGAACGGCAGGGAGAACCTTCTTTCATAAACATAAGTTTCACTTTTCTTTGTTTGATTTGTTTTCTTGAAGAAGATTACTCTTCAAGAAATAAAATTTTTTATTGTCTTAGTTCTATAACATCTCTAGAATATTGTAGATACAGCTTTGAAAAGTAGCGTGCTCGATGTCAGCTTAGCCGTCATTTAAAACGCTTTTTTCTCCAAGCTTTATTTGCAAAGTCGGTTGTCAATATTTCTCTCAAATCTCAATGCTCAATCGATCTTAACAAAATTTTACACAGGCTTTCGAGATATAATTTACAAGGTCTTGATGAAGGATGTTTTTTGTTCAATTACAACCATTTAAGAAAACTAAAACCTTTTCACCTAAATTTGAATTTTTTTGTGAAAAATTCTATAAAAAATACAATTTTAACTTTTTTGTTTCTGTTTTTCCTAATAGTACCTAGTTTATTTCCCTTACTAAACCTCGTATTTTTTATTTTTACTTTTGATGATCTTGTAGAAAATTCTTCTGTCAACGCGAAGGCGCCTGTTATCCGAAGGACTACCGGAAATTACGTCGTAATGGCCGCGGTTTGAATATTTTCCTTTGAAATTTTCACAAAATCTTTATAAAATTTAGGCAGTGCTCGACGAACCCCTTACAATCCCTTAACCAAGTGAACGAAGATATGCTGGCATTCTTTATCGATCTTCTTACCGAGGTGTGTGGTTTGTAGAAACAGTTCAATTTATTTCGATACTAACGACTTGCATAGGTTAACATTTCAAGTTATGAATTTTGGCACATATACTTACATATATTTTTGTATTATTTAGTTTTGTTTTTATATTTGATTAGTTTATTTTTACTTCTAATGTTTTGTAACAAATTTTACAAACGATATGCCAACATACATACACTGGGGCATGAGTAAAGCTTTTGTTCGTAGGTCGATCTCTACTAATTCCAAGGTTTGGCTTTGGGTTTTGTCAATAGTTAAAGATGTCTTTACAAGAAATTGACGTCGTTTAAATGAGGTTGGTAGATCAGTTGGGATCATTGGATCATGTATATGTGACCTGGTCTACGAAAAGGTGGCTTAGGTGTCAAAAAAAAAGATAAAAGAATAAAAAAACAAAAATTAAAAAAAAAAAAATTAAAAAAAAAAAAATAAAAAAATTGATTTTTTGACACCTAACCCCCCTTTTCGTAGACCAGGTCACATATATTCAATTACGCACACGACCGAGGCCCTTTCCGTGGTGTAATGGCGGATACATCGCATATTATGTTGCAGCCTAGCCGACCCGCTGGGTCGATCATCACCACGGTAGCTCTTTTCTAATACTTATATTTTTAAATTTGGGATACCTTTTGAACGGATGTCTTTAATATGAAGTAATTAAGCAAAAAGTATTATAAATAAGGATTAATACGCAGGTACAAATAAAGCATTTCTACCGAGTCGATATTTTAATTATTTTTAAATAAAAAAAACACTCATTGGGACGTTAAGTGTAACAATTAGACATACGCTTTCGCGTCATTCTTATTCTTGCAATTTGGTTCTGATTGAGTTGTAGTCACATAAGATTTGGTAACTTTAATCGAGCTAAAAATGTTATTCACTGTTAGACTTGATTAAAAATAGATGGCTCCCACTTGGAGTAGTAGTTATTTGTCCTTTGTGTTCTCCAAAAACTCCTTAAAGTGCTCTCATACAATAGGTCGACGAATCGTTTTGAGATTATTAATTGTATATACCATATATACATATATGTATATACATAAATATATATGCCTATATATGTATACTACTCTATATATATTTATAGCCATTTATTGAAGATCTTTCGAATGCATGCATTATTAAATGCCATGACTTTTATACTCATTGTATTCGACGGTATTATTATTTTGAAAAATTGAGGTGTTGTAGGCTGAGTTGAAAAGTTGGTGGCGGTGATTGATAAATATGCGGGCGTTGCAAGTTGATTGAATATACATATACTTAATGATGCTGCTAAGGCTGTCATTATAAGTTGGGTAATTGTAGGGGTGATGTAAAAAAATTGAATTCTCGTTAAGAAAAAGATTTCAGCTAAGAAAGTAAAGGATTGTAAAAGTTGCAAAGTGCAATTGCGGTAGGAAAATTTAAAAATGCAACTTATCATAAACATGTGTATATTTGCTTGATTACTAAGTAAAGTAACTCTATGAAATTAAATGGTTTTACAATATAGAGAATTGTTGGGAATATCATACTTATAGCGCCGACTATAAATTTCGAAGACGTGCAAAAAAATATGAAACGGACTTCCAGGGTTGGCTTTTTTTATTTGCTTACATTTTTTCAATGAATGCTTAAATACATGATAGTCGTATGTATTCCAACAAATATGTTATGCATATAAATATTGTTTTATTTTTCCTTTCTTACTGCAGCAGGTGCAATTTGTCACTCCTCACTCAACAGGCAAACAAGGTCCTACATAATATGTCAAGTACAGAACGCCCACATGTCGTTTTCATTAAGTGATATGTGGAACCAGCCTTAAACGCGTTTATATTTAACAATTAAAAGTACTTGTCACGCCTAAAACCGTAGCTGTCTTACCCTAATTCTCTGGATGATAACCAACTCTAGAGACTTTTTTACACGCTTACTAAATTGTATCCTTATAAAACTGTATGCAAGGCAATGTGCCCTTCATAAAATCAATAATTGAATAATTGCAAGTTCGCTGCATAGCACTGACAGCAGGGCACATAGAGCAAACATTTGTACATTCATATATAATATACCCTTTTTCTCTCGCCTTTTGTATTTCCCTTGCGCACTGTTTACTCTCCGCCTTTAGCGTGTGCTGTAGCAATGAAAAATTCTTCATAACAAAGTTGACGATGACTTGACATAAATCCATGTCCGTTGTAAATTGGTGTGAAAAAGTTCAAAGGATTACGAGAATGCATTGAGTTGCACTTGAATAGGCCTAGAGCAATTTAGGGCAGCGTGCAGTACAGTGCAATATTTGATGGCTTCGTTATGATAAGGTTCCAATTGGACATCGCTCACCGTTTTAGCGTTCGTATAAAAGCATAATAGGCAGCAGTGAAAAGTAGGCATCAGCATGTGGAAGTTCCGTAATTATGTGATTAAATTGAATAGCAAACACAGAGGTGCCTCTTCCACTTGGTGCATCTTAAGTGCGTTGCGGAGGTGGTCGGTTCGTTGCAACCGTTACAAGAGCGCCGTTGTTGAACAGTCGGTTAATTTCGACTATAAATTCAATTGAGCTGATTGGTTGGCGCCTTACTCGCCGCTTCCCTAAACCGTATACAATTCGGAGTTTTCTAATACACTACCCATACAAAGTGGAATGGCTCAGTTTGCTTTCGAAGACGTTTCGGCAGTAGAGGCTTGATATCTCGAGACTTAAACATAGCATTTTTTATTTTTATTTTTTAATAGATAAATGTATATGTAAAAGAATGTATGTATGTAACGACTCACCTGTGATGCTGGTGAATTGGTCTGTGTCAGGTGGCTGCCCAAGTGATATGCTGCTGCTGGCCCTGGCGCAAAGTACCCTGGCGTTATACCTGAAATACATATACATTTAAGGTAACAAGGTGTTTGAATAATTTGTAGAAAACTGGTAGCGCTACTGCTCTTTTGTTTAAAATAATTGCCATCCTCTTCAAAATACGAAGTTAAAAATTGAAATTTGATTCATTGTTAATAATTTTCATATCAAAATTAACTCGTCAAATGAAATAGGGTTAAATTGCTGACTTCATGTAATTGTTTTATGATTCAGCTCTTTCAAGACATTTTTTCAAGTTAGTCTTTTAATCAAAAAGAGGTGGCAAACTTCAAAGTACTGATTACGATTTGTGTATAGATAAATGAATAGTAAAAATAGCAATGAATATGTTTTGTAAGTACTTTTGGTGCATAATTACAAGCGCCATACCAATAATTTCGTTTAAAGAAGTAGCAGTTGTTGTCTAGAAATTCTCAAAGAGGTAGTTGTGTGAAAACAATGTCTAAATTGCTACTTTTTAGATACTGCCACCACTACATGAACCAGTGTTTGAATGAACAACAATATACACATACATGATATAAGTGTGGGCGTTTATAAGTATGTACCCGTAGAGCGTTTAGGAATTAAATTAACATATTCTCTGTATTTTTTTAAAGTTGTACAACATTTATTCGAGTTAAGTTATAACGACGTTTTATAACCTTAAAGCAATTTTTCGTGTGCAAAGTTAAGTAGCAAAAGTAGTTGTGATAGTTCATTATTGAATTTTCTTGTGATCAACTGGTGATAACCGCCTCCAGCGTTTTAGACGATATATTCGCTTATAAATGTACATACATATGGTTTATTCCATACCAAATCGACTTAATTTACGAATATAATCACGAAGATTAAAATTTTACCTATTAGTAAGGTCGATAAACTAGGGTTGGACAATTATAGACTTACCTACATATAGTCAGTATACCAGAAACTATACGCTAGTGTGTAAGTCTATAAATTGAGAACATATATCATAAAATCGTTAAATTATATTTTTATGTGATAGAAATAAAGTTTTTTTAAATAGATAAAAAATATATATAAAAAAGCGGCCCACTCCGGGATTAGCAGGGATAGTTGTCAAATTAATTGAAGTTTTTTAAGGAAAAAAAAAAACAAAACATGGCGAACTTTCAAAAAAAAAAATTACGATTTTACTTAAAAAACCGATTATTTTATATAGTTGATCGTGTTAAATTTTTTTCATGTGATTTTCGAAAAGTTCATTCAAAAACAAAAATTTAAAAAAAAAGGTCCTCAAAATTCATTTTCTACAAAAGTTATGGCTATTTGAAAATAAAAAAGCCATTTTTTTTAGCAAAAAATAGCAAAATTCATAAGTTTTTTAAAGTTGGACAAAAATTTTTGAAAAAAATCTCAAAAATGTTTTTCAAAGGGTAGAAAAGGATGGATAAGTTTCAGCAAAATCTAAAGGGGTCGGGTTCAAAAGTGGTCGATTTGGTATGAAATACCCCATATGTATGTACAATAGCGCTACAACTTAAAAACTATATATGTATGTACTTGCATTTACATATACATATCACAAAATTATTCGGAAAAAAATTTCATTTACAGCTGTTGGCAGCTAATTAGAAACGCTCCTTTTTTTGTAAATGGCTGATTAGTATAATGAAAACATTTTATGATATACCGTTATTATATACCTAAAAGTCTTGCAATATTGGTGTTACTCCAATACTAAATTCACTCTGCTTCGTAGTTGTGAAGTTAAAGTTCTTTTAAGGTTTTTCAAAATAGGAAATGCGTCACGTTATAGAGGGTGAATTAACCTAATTAGAAACAGTTATTTAAAGAATTAAAATTCCTCAAGGTGTTATTTTTTATTAATAATATTGCTGATCTATAGTAAGCTTGTGTTTCAAAGTTATGGTTTAAAATATATAAAAATGTATTATTCAAGTTTTTTAATGAGAAAAAGCTGCAGCTGTACAAATGGCCTACTTGGTTGCATTTTTGACCTTCGCTAGTCTAGAAGCCATACAAATAAATTGTGAGTCAGATTAAATGCTCAACAAAAATTATCTTCACTGCCTTTAAACACATACAAAATTTTAAAACTATTTCCAAAGTTGCACGCAAAGAAACTCGAAAAACTGCAACGGAAATAGACCGCAGAATTAATACTATCTCGCGAAGAGATCCAAAAATGAGTTCCATTGCATTCTAAATGAAATTCAAGACGAATACAATGTTCAAATAACCAAGAGAACAATTGCCTGGGGTTTGGTCGAATCTGGACTTCACGGCAGGACAGCACGCAGCAACCCACTTCTGACAGAAAATGTAAAATCGTAGAAACGACGCGTAGACGGAGGTATATCGTTTGGAACGATGTAACAAAAATTAATCGCTTAGGTCCTGATGGTCGAAGGTATGTTCGCCGTCCAATAATTCAAGAATTTGGTTCTCGCTATGTTCTATGCGTAGTTGAGTATGGAAGAGGATAAATCATTTTTATCTGGTGTTGGTCCACTCCAAAATATTGATGGAATTTTAAACAAGGAGAAATACGTCGACATTCTACAAAATGTCATATTGCCATGGGCTGAGGAAGATTTGCATGTTATAAGGAAGATAACAATTCAAAACATGCTTCTAAGTTGACACAAATGTTTTTTTAAAGAAGATTGGAAATCATCCATCCCAGACTTAAACTCTATAGAAGATCTTTTTGATCGAAATATGGATTTTTTTGTGGTGGAATTAGAACGGCATGGCAAGCTACAACATTGGTGTAGCGCTGTCAGAGTCTTATAACGTAAATTCGGAATCGGTGTGCAAAATAATAACTGAAAGTTTCGGTTTTTGTAATATCATTACTTTTTGTTGATAAAATATTTTCGTTTCTAATTAGTTGTCGCACTCAAATCGTTGATTTCACATGTTTTTGTTGAAATCTTCAAAACAAAAACGAGTTTTAAACAAAATTTTTACTATTCGAGCTTAAGTTTAACATAGGTTTCAATAATATAAGTGAAATAGTTATCTATTTTGTATTTGAAACCCAAGTTTTTGGTTCTCCTTGTTGATATCTCGGCGCTTTCTTTGAGTATCGCTGCTTTAAGGCTGTTTCTTGACATAATCTTGAGTATCCGAATGGCGCACTCTAACTCTGCCCACAAGTGCTCGATGGGATAAAGATCCGGCGACTTGGATGTCCAAAATATATATATATAATATTCGAAGTTCTGTATTGTCAGCCTTATGCTTTGGGTCGCAATATTATCGAACCGAAAGTCAAAGTTTATCCGAACTAGTATTCGAATTGTCCTTTAAGATTTGATTGACTGTCGATTATCCATTTTGTTAGAAATAAATTGCGTATTATCGATTAGCACTCATACATTACACCACAACATTACATTTCCACCTCCATGCATGATTGGACATATTAGGGAGATTCTCTTGCTCTTGAAAAACCCTTGCACGAATTGCAGAATTTTCCTCTTTGAAAACACACGCAGAAAATTATTTGCAATGACTGAAAAATATGTCAGACTAAAACGCATGTTTATTTTCTTGCAAATGACACGTAAAAATATGATTTCAACCCTGTTTTAGCTGTCATTTTACATAAAGGCATATTTCGCCGTTAAATTGTTGAGGAATGTAAGTTTTAAACAGATTTCATAATTTCTATGTACTTAAATTATAAAACTTTGTTACAGTTTTTGTTAAAGAATAAATGCAGAAAGTGCGCCAATTCACAATAGTCATGCACAATAGTCATTCTCAATAAATTGACCGAATCAGCCGTTCATATCATAGATAACTTGATACGAATCTCTTTGGTTCGAGAGAGAGCTGTCTAAACTGTCATTTTTTATAACATTTGCTAATGATGCTACTGCTGAAAAATATTAGATTGGGCGTTTTATAAACAGCTTTTGGGGTATTTTGCAGTTTCCACATAACCATTGTGTTTTGTTGCCAGCTCAGAAAAAAGATCAGGACCCGCTGCCAGCTGACAAGCGAGAGAGTAAGAAAAGAGATTCTGATCAATTATCTGTTTATCTACCACAGCCCGGCCCGAAAATGTTGAATAAATATTACTGTTGCCAAAGACTTTCTGCCGTGATTCATGTTAGATTTTGGGAACTGCAAACGCTTTAATCGGTTATTTTCACTTAAGAGCGGCTTAATGAGTTCATTCATTAAACCCACCTCCAAGCGTTCTTCGCACAGTTCGATAACGTTTATTCTGCTAATCGTAGCGAAACTCTTAATTATTTCTGATGCAGAAGGCTTTTCTTATTATTACTGCTTTATCGTGAGACTTCAATTTTTCAAGCCTTCCCTTTCGCTGACCTAAGCTTAACGAAATCCTCTGCAAAATGCTGTGGATGATTGAAGTGCTTCTTTTTGTGACACTAGATATTTCTTTCAATATACTATATTTCCTTTATTTCCTATGCAGTTATTGAACATAATGTTTCTTTCCTACCACTTTCCTTTAATTTTAAACCCATATTTAAGACAATATTTTAGTATGCTCCATATTAAAACTGCCGAAACCACGCAGTTTTATAGACAGAATGATTGCAATATTCTGCCAAAAACGACACGCATCTGTAGGGATAAGCGAATAACGGTATTTTTGCGATTCCGTTAAGAATAAAAATTCCGAATACTCATGTTTAGAGCGGTGTAAGCTCATAATTCTGCTTTTGAAGTCTTGTATTATTTCTTGGAAAATAATGCTTGATATTTACATTGTGTGCTTGGAGCATGAAATTAGGATAAAATAACTGTTATGAGACCTTCGAAAAAATATTACGAATACTTTGTGAGTCACTGTATGTACATATATATATATTGCACAAAGGCTATTTAATATTTTTCTAAAAACTAAAATAACTCAAAATAATTAGTTTCTTTTGATAAATATTCCATGTTTGGTTTATTTTATATTATTAAGTAAAAATTGACTTCGACAAGTATTTAGCGCACTTCAAAAGATCTATAAGGCAAAATATATATCATTAACAAACGGCGTGAAATTCTTTGATATTATATTTTCCCTGGTTAACCGTTATTTTGAATCACCACTTCACAGCTGCGTGGCAAGCTCTCTATTAGCCTTTGGCATCCAAAAGAATAGAGTTTCATGTTTCCTCTACTCCTGCCCAAAGAACGTTGCAATTTGTAAATTTTCCTTGCCCAATTTTTTCTTTGACTTCATTCCACAAGTTTTTGAGCGGGTTTTGATCTGGATATTGTGCTGGCCAATAAACAAGTGGAACTTTTTATTGCGTAAACCAGTTTTTTATTACCTTTCCAATCATTATCGTGCACAAAGATACAATCTGTTGGCATAACATCATATTGATTGTATTCCTTAGTATATTAGAATATGAAAATTTATACATACTCTCTTCTATCTTTAGTACTGGTCCAAGTCCAAGCCAGGAAAACGACCCTAAACTTTTAAATTTCTTGCACCGTGCTTTACGGTCTTTTTGGTATATCTTGGATTGAGTTCTTAGTTTTTCTCTTGATGTACAAAAGTTTTTTCGTCAGCACTAACATGGTTTATTTCGGTTTCAGACGTAGAAAGTATCATTTTCCAAAAAATTAAATCTTTTGATCTTTGACTATTTTGAATGCCAAACGTACTTTAATATTCTTTTTCGACAGTAGTGTTTTTCTTTATGTTCACACGCCCAAAGAAATTATTTTCATTTGAACGTCTCCGCACTACTATACTTGACACGACAATTCTGCATTGATTTCGGCCATTATTGCCTGTGAGAATTTGAAAGGATCAGCTTCACATTTTTTAACAATTACTTTATCTTCGCGATGGGTTGTTTTGCGCATTATGTGATTTTTGATGGCATTGCACCCTATTTTTCTGGAACATTTCATTATATTAGCAATTTTTACTTGTTTAGTACCGACTCTGTAAAGGTTCCAAATAATTCTTATTATTATTATTACATTTTTTTATGACTTTTGTTATTCTAGGAGATTTTATGCCGAACAACCCTTCATAAAATTGCGTGAAGACTTTTTCTCAATTAATAGCAAAAGTGAATGCATTTTTTTCTTGTGTGGAAAACTTTCATATTTGACGATGTATCTTCACAAAATTTAGTATAGATTATTTTCTAAGGCAACAATGTAACCTTCAAAGAAATTGTTCAGATCGGCTTACTATAGCATATAGCTGCCATACAAACCGAACGATCGGAATCAAGGGCTTGTATGCAAAACTTTCACATTTGATGTGATATCTTCACGAAATTAGACATGGATTACTGCTTAAGGTAATAACATAATCTCCGAAAGAATTGTTCAGATCGGATCACTACTCCAGATAAACTGAACACATAGTTACTAAAATAAATGTACCTGTGAAGGGTATACTAGCTTCGGTGCAGCCGAAGCTAACGTTTTTTCTTGTTTTTTGCAAATCGCCAGAATTTAAAATGTTCTGTTACTCCCGAACTTAGCTCGTTATTAGATGTCTTTTAATGGAAATATTCAAGCCTGTGAAGCCTTATTGCAACTTTAGCGGTCTTGAACATAACCTTTGTATAGAAGTGTGCAAATATTATATTACACTAAAGTTAAATGTTCCTTCCTTGTAGAGGTTCGCCTCAACATAACTTATTTCCAAACTTCGTACGCCAAATTGATTAATGCTAATTCAAAACCTCACAGTTTTAGCAGATGCTCCTGCCCAATGCGTAATAAAATCGTGAACTAAGGAAATCCTGCACTGCAGTCGTTAGAAGGCAGAATAATTCAATATGGGGTGAAGAACCATAAATAGTCAAAGTTTTTTATTGCTGATGCATCACCATGAAGGTTCATACATAGTTAAACTTGATGACTTAACAAGTCTTAGCATATGTTTTTGTTGCATTAAAATTTATATCGTAGTTATGAGGGTGGCTCACACAATAGTTCATCTTATTATATGTACATATATATGTATATATAGTATTTATGGATATATAGATATACACATGGAATGCTATGTTGTATAAGTCATCGGTACATTAGTGGGATACGCGATTCTTGACATTGTTGTCTTTCGTGCATGTCATTTAGAAATTTGTCTTCTGGCAAATAATGTACTTCCGACACACTACATCTAAGCAGGGCAGTTCTTCGTGGGTGTATTACGACTACTTATGTAATATATATACATATATATAAATCAATGTTATGCAGACCTTACTCGTATATGCAAATCCATATTTGTTTAAAGGGAAATTTGATTTAGTTTACAGCACTTACATACATATCTTTGCATATTAATGAAAAGAGAAAACTACTCAGTAGTGCCTGTGCAATTATCCTGTTGCTAAATGTGTTCATTTGTACGAGTATGTATGTTTTATGTTAAAAATGAAAAACATGAAACGTCTTTGCATTTTAATTACCATACACATTAATGGCTGTAATTTTAGGTACAACTTTACTCTTTTTGGTGCCTACGTACTCTGTTATGTGAATTCAAGATTATGCGACATGTTTACTCACCTGCACGTAACGCCTCCACGGGCACTGATGGATATGGCATCGGATAAGGGTAACCATCTCGGCGCAATGCTTTCGGTTTTCTTCTGGGACGATATTTGTAGTCGGGATGTTCTTTCATGTGCATAGCACTGGAATTAATGGCATAAATAAATTTTAGACATTTTCCGTAATAACTTGAATATTTTGGGAATTAATACATCTGAAAAGTATGTGCATACATTTTCAATTAAGATAATTGCCCTGCCAATTTTAGAGCGTGGTTTAATGTTTCTGGGCACATTAACTTACCGTAGTCGCTTTGCTTCATCGATAAATGGACGTTTTTCATCTTCGGTTAGAAGTTTCCATTCGGCACCTGTAATGCAAATTGAAAATAGGAGAAATGTCAGGTTCAAAATTTGCTTTGCCAAAAAGTCTTTTGGTAACTTTGGTATTATTGAAAGAAGATTTGGTGACAATTATTGTTAAGAGTTAAAAATAAATTTTTAGCCAAAAAATAAAACGAAGTCTTTGATACAAAATCAAATGTGTTTTAAAGTTTATTCTTTTTTTCGAAAAATCTTACAGTATAAGCCGCTTCATACATACAAATCTTGAAGTGATGCAAGTAGCGCAACAACAACCGATCATTTCCCCGCTAATTACCGAAAAAGAAATAATATAATTTAATATACAAGGCTATGGACACGCGACGGTTTGATCTACCTCAGCAGATGAGCCAAAGAACAATCAAGGAACGAGTGTATTCTATTGAATAAATGAATCAATGGCTGAATACACGAATATTAAACTGTGAAGGCAAATCAGTTAAAAGTGCCACTGTGTTGTGAAAAATGACTGCTCAGAATTTTACTCACTAAGAGTAAACAAACAAAACTCAACAAATGATAATGAGTATGAAAGTACTAAAGGGGTTCAGACTGAAGTGAAAAAGAGTCATAAGGATATGCGGTGCGCACAAAAACAATTGCATAAGTGAATAGGATATACCAGAACCGGTGACAGTGCGGGTATCCGCCCGGTAGCATTTCAGTTTTCAGTACCAGTTTCATGCACCGCGTCGTTATGAGAGTATGGAAAATAATTTTCAAAATAGAAACAAAACCGCAAAGAAAGTAGGAACTCCGACATGATAGAACTTAAGAATGTGTATATGTGTGTGCACATATGTACATATATACATACATATGCCGTACGTTACGACAATATTCAGAACCTGCTCCGTCGAGTGGGCGTTGAATTGAATGATTTGCAAGGATGACGGAGACTGGGGGACTGAGTGGGTTTGAGACGCATGCCTAAGTACATATGTATGTATATCAAGCGCGTTCAAGCTTTGTAGTGCGGAAATGAACGGCAAAATTTGTAAATAAATTTACAAACGCTCGACAGGATACAGAATATATGTAGATATGTAGATCAGAAGCGCACATTAAGACACATGAATTTGCGGGTATGTATGTATGTAGATATTAAATACATATGCATGAGCGTTTGAGTTTGTGTGCTTACAGGTTGAATATGAAAACCGACACATATTATTTGTAACCCCACTTGCCTAAATATGAATGTATTCAGGATATATGTATACTATATATGCATGGGAGTATGTATATTTTCACATTAGAAGGTACATATGCTTTTGAAAGCAGTATGTTGCTGAAGTACGAAGTTGTCCAAAAGAACGACAAGTACACTGTCAATCGAGAACAATGACACCCAAAGTACTAGATGCATGCTTACAAGTACAAATGAGAGTATTTATGTAAAATAGTAGTATAAGCTAGATGGCTATGGGAGCAGGTATTGTACTTGAATGTGTTATAATGTTACTTGTTGTATTTCAACGAGGCATTATAACGGAAAACGACATATGTATAACATACAAGTGCCTACTAAGGGAAATGAAAGCAAATTGAAATTGGAGACGAGTTGAGTCTAAACTCCTATATGCTAATGACTTTAAAGGTATACACACTATGTACATATGTACACACGCAATTCCTATCTGGGTTGCTTATTGTGGCTCATCATGTCAGTTACAAAATCGTAAAAATGAGTAGCATCCTAATTGTTTATTGCAAGTGCTTATACTTATATGATAGACAAGTGCTCAGCGGAAACCCCTTTTTTAAACTGTCAGAAACGCTATTTGCTAGATATGTTTAAAATGCACACAAAGTTAATTACTAAGTGAGTACAGGTATTCCACTTGATTAAATTTAATTCGGATTAGTTCTTAGGAATCGGAAATGGAATACAGTCGAGAGAAGATCGACCAGAATAAGGTTTCCATCAATTTGAGTCAGCTATTACCAAAATCTATCCTAAATTTGGAAAAAAAAGGATTTAACTGTACTCATTGAATGCCTAATGAGACGTTTTGGCACAATCTTGCGCGGGAATAAAGAACTGAAAAAAACGAAGCTCAAAGCAGAAGTAGCGCTATTTCAACAACCATGGAAAATGAAAATGACTACGAGAACACAAGTGCTTTTGGCCTTAGAAAGCCTCAGAACTTTGCCAGCCATAAATTCTAGCGCTGAACGATTATTTTCTTCTTTGCGCCGAATCAAAACTTGGCTCAGAACAACAATGCTCCAGAAAAGATTGAACGGCTTAGCACTCCTCAACATAAACTACGAAGTTACGAAACTGCTGTGGAACCAGTATAAATAATAGAAAGATTTAGTGAAATGAGCAAACTCCGTATTGATTTTATGCTGTAAATTAAATGTTGAAATATGTATAAAAAATAAAATTATAGTTTAAAGCTAAACATTTCTTAAATCAGTTACAAAACCTTATTGATTCTCTGAAAGTTAAAAAAGTTCCTATATCATACGTAAAAAAGTATTGAAACATTTCCCTTGATATTAGAAAAACAAAAAAAATCGAGCAGTTAGTATTTGTTGGCATACCATTTTGCTTCATAGCAGCAATCAGGCGGTTTGGCAGAGAATGCACATACATATTTTTTATTTTATTTTCTCTACAATACCTTGCCGGTCTTCTAATAAGACGATCTTTAATTCGGGTTTAGTGATAATGCGTCTGTTTCCTGTCTTCCGTCCGAGTTCATCCCACAGGTGCTTGATTGGAATGAGCCACATATGTAAGTATGTAAGGTGCCCTTGCTTATTTATTAAGCCCTCAATAAAAACCAATTCTTCCCCACACCAGTGGTTTTAATTTTATGATCTAATGCCGCATTCATTTTTCCTTCATTTACTTTCTATTTTCCAACTGAGCAAACATACTAAACCCAAACAAACCCTTAGTCCCAGTAGCTGCAGAGGCTGTCCATGTAGTCTTTAAGCATAAGTCTTCTTCTTGATTTTGTTGATAGAAGATGTGATTGGCTTCCATCTGGCACTTCGGGAAATAAGTCCGGTCTCGTGTACCGTGAATTTAATTTCCAAAGCCTTCCTACAACGCTGCTGATATTTGAAAAGTTGGATTTTGATAACTTTCTTCACTTTCCGTAATATTAAGCACAATCAATATTGTCTATTTTTTTTTGGGTGACCGATGTGAGCACCGCTTTTGAAATTTTCCGACCGATTTTGTAGCGAAGAACGACACTCCGAATAGTAAAACGACATCTTTGCATAATTTCGCCTATTTCTGCATACGATTTACCACCACAGAACAATTATCGGCTGAGATTGAAAAAAATTCAACTTATTTCGACCCATTTTAGTTAAATATATTTTAGAGAAAACAAAATACTTTTAAACTAAGCAAAACAAATAAATATTAAACAGGGAAAGGAAGGGCTGGGTTCGGTGGAACCGAACTTGCAGGAATCAAAGCCAGGGAAATACCTTAAGGAGTCAAATGTCAACCAGAAATTCGGAATCCAAGCAATTTAATATATATATACATACACTGACCGACATTTCGGCATTAGAAAAACGAAAATCAGTGTTTTGGGAGTTGGGGTAGTATAGACCCGATTTTATTTTTAAACACTATCATGATACTACAACAAAATAATGTTCCTGGGTTTCATTAAAGTACTTAAATCAATTTCCAAACACATGGAGTAAAATCGCAGGATGTTCAAAAATCCTGATGTTAGTTATATGGAGGTAAACCAAGTTTTCGCCCAATTTTATTTATTTTAGGCCCACAGATACACTCTTATGACTGAACTATTCTTCATAATTTTCATTGCGATAACTCAAATTTGGCCGAGTAAAAAGTCATCCAGAAGCTCGAAAACCTTTATATTTGGTATATGGAGGCCCAGGGAAGTATTGACCCGATGCAACCCATTTTTGATGAGCTGTATATCCTATACATGACCGATATTTTCGGCTAAAAGTCAATAATAGATACTGGAGTCCAAATTTCCGGTATTTGGGGCCTGGAACAGTTTTGTTAGGATTTGGGGAAAATTTTTGGTCATAAGGTGGCATACTTTATAATATAATTTGCGCAAATTTTTATACCGTTATCTAAATTAATTCTTGATTTCTACATTAGAAAGTGAAAGAATCAAATCAAATTTAAAATTGTGTTATGTGGGAAGTAGGCGAGGTTGTTGTCCGATTTCGCCCATTTTCGCACTGTGGCGTGTGTTCATTTAACTGAACTATAGGAACAATTCAGAAAGAAATATAAGTAGGGGTTTCACATAGTCTAATAAAGTTATAATTTATAACGATTCGAAAACATAGCATTGAGAATTGTAAATGTGTAAATTCATTTTTGGATGTAATCCCACAACAATTTTTTAAACCAGGGTAAAAATTTATAATTTTATGATTTTACGATGCTTTAAGACGGGTTGTGAGTACCCCAAATATAGCTTATTTTAGAAGTTTAATAGCAAGATATTGATGAGATATCTAGAGAGGAAGCGTTGGACGTAATTAGATGACTATAATCCTCCAGCAGTCGATGGATTGTGTTGATAAAAGCTATTAGCAGCAAATAAAAGAAGAAGAATATTTTAAATGCAACTTTTGGGGACAAGCGGATGAGTTTCCCTAGGAAAAATGCTTATCGGAAGAAAAGTGCATACATCCAATTAGTAAATCCGGGTTAATTGCTGAGTCTCGGCAAAGCATTTAGAACATTCTTATTTAATGTATTTTAGTATTGCTTCAAATAACATAATAACCAGCTACTTATATTCTTACGACACACACAGTTCATCTCGGCTATTGTGTTGTAAGCATTGAAGTTACGAGTGCTATATTGATTCAGCTTATCCACACGAATAAGCCCACAAACTAACAAAAGATGAAGCCACAAACGAAAGCAAAAATGTAAAAGTAGCTGTTTAACTTTTCTCTGACTCCGGCTGGTCATTTAAAGAAACTCCCGGACCATGGAACAAAATTGTGAACTCGGCATTGGCACGAATTGTGGATATGTATGAAAAGTTGACGTGTAACTGTGAATGATCCAGTCACAATGGTGATATTGACATTGTGGTTAGAGTAAATGAATGCTACTGTTCAAATTTGTCTGCAAATGGAGTTATGTTCAAGCAGCATTCTTTGCCACTTGGCTGGACTAATGGGATACTGGTATATACATAAAAATGTATGTATGTAAGTACTTGTGCAACTTTGCCCGCGCAGCTTAAGGTGTATCTGGTGTGTTAGGTGCATTTGCTATCTCACATATGGACATGGTTATGTACACATATTTGGTGTAGCAGAACATTTGCTTGGATGTTGGTTGTTATGCTTGACGTATCCGTATTATTTGGTCGTTAAGCTGTGCTAAAACTTACTTTTTCGTTTAGGTAAATATGTGTCTACTGCCATTGCTTCTAACTGTGTTTGAGTTTACACTTCTAGATACAGGTTGCAATAGTTGTCAAATATTGAGGCCGGTTTTTGTCCGATACACCGACCTCGTTTGCATAGGGCGCCGCCATGTGTCCAAACATTATGTGTGGTAAGTGGATTGTATTAAAATTGGTGCATTGAGCTTCGTGTAACCAAACGTTTCTTCTATTTGTTTTTCACATCAATTATAAGGCCAGTTATGAGTTTGAGTGCCGATCAAGAAGTTCACTGCCGTAATTCCCATTCAACTATATGGAATGTAAGTAACGTACACATTCAGGTGCTTTGTAAAGGCTTTTGTTGTGCGCTTGTTTTTGGCAGTTTTGTTAACGTCTTGTTCTGTTGACAGGTCTACATATACATTATGATTGTTCTTTGTTGATAGTATTGTTATATATGTAAGTATAATCTTCTTCAAATACAGTTATATATGTCGATATATGTATTGTGCAAATAGTGATATGAGTAAGTGTTTTCTCGGAATAGAAGGTGTCAAAACTGGAATTGCGCATTTTGCGAGTTTGTCCTGCTTTCATTCTTCTCGCCCTTGTCGCCTTAAAAGGGGCATTATGTTTCTTAGTGAAGTGTGCATATATATGTATGTATATGTATTACTTTATAGGAGAAGGGCAGCAATATGAGTGACTTCTGAATGGAGGAAATTGTATTTGTCTTGATATAATTATCTTTTGTTGTTCCTTTCTAGCCTAGTACATTTGATAATATACATAAATGCATCTTGACATCCTCCTATAATCAGTTATGACTGTTACAATTGTAAGACCGATTTGTCTGGCCACGTCATATACAAACATACACTACATTACCAACATAATTGGCGTTAGCCATTATTGCATGTGACAGCCACACAATCGTCATGTCATGTATGTATGTATATGGAATATTATTATATACAGATGTCTGTGTGCGGTAAAGTGGAAATTATTCTATTAGAAATGCGCAAATCAATACTATATACTTGTGAAAATATGTACCAACTTAGCATTTATGGCATATAGGTGCAATATACGTAATTATCGCCTAATTGATTGCATTGTTATTTAATAAGAACACTTTTACCACTGTTGTTAAGGGCTAAACTACATATGCATTTGAGGTATATTTTATCAGTGGACAAAAAATATATTGGAATTTTTATTTCCGAAATGGAATAAGAGCAATTGGCAAAATGTTCTGGGTTGCTTATTATTCGACATACCCTGTTTCCAGTAACTTATCTA
Organism: Bactrocera correcta; assembly: GCA_027475135.1. Classification (NCBI taxonomy): domain Eukaryota; kingdom Metazoa; phylum Arthropoda; class Insecta; order Diptera; family Tephritidae; genus Bactrocera; species Bactrocera correcta. The sequence goes on along the minus strand of CM050323.1, from coordinate 141,934,836 downwards.
GCTCAGAAATACGCATTAAAAAATATTAAAAAAATCGTCTTTTTACATTTCTATAGTTTAAATACCTAAAAATTATAAAATGTTTTTCTTGAACAACTTTTTTCTCAGCTCTAATCAAAAAGTCTATTCAAGCCATTTTAAAAAATATTGACATACAATTTTTCTTTATGTGTCCTTTTGTGGTAGCAAGTGCAAAGATCCAACATTTTTAATTTTTGCTATTAAAAAAACGACTAGTACTCTGTACAATTTTAAGAGAAGGTGGAAACAGTGGCGTAGCTACAACTTTTGGGGCCCGGGGCCATGGATTTTCTGCCGCCCTCTTTATCTACCTACCTACAAGTTTTGGTTTCCCTTTGGCTTTCTTTGTGATTTTGAACAAACTAGGGAACTTTAAAAATACTCATACAATGACAAACTCGTCGAAATTAAAGAAAAATGCCAGCAACTTGCCGAATCCTATCCAGATGACTTGGATAAGGAAAAATTATACAGTGACATCCAAGACGTCCTACTTTTGTTAAAGATAACGAAGAAAAACGAAGAAAAATTGGATTTTTGCCAGAAAAAGTTTTATTAACATTTTTTCAATGGGACTGGAGCCTACAAGACGTTAGCGACAGCTTAAAGAATACTACTTACTATACCTGTATCAGTTGCATCTTGTGAAAGATCTTTTAACAAACTTAAATTGATCAAATCTTACTTGAGATCGACCATGAGTTAGAGTAAACTGTCCAATCTTGCGATTCTCTCAATAAAATGTGTAACTGCTTCAACTTTAAACTACAACGATATGATATGTGATTTTGCAGCGATCGAAGCTAGAAAAGTGCATCTTTAAGTTCTATCACTATTTTTAAGAAATATATAAGGCAAAAAACATCAGACAAATTCAAAGACTGAAGAGTATTTTAGTAAAAACTAATATGTACAACTCTTTTTTTTATAATAAATTTTGTTGAAATATTTTTCTGAATAATAAAAAAACAGCGAAGATCGTTTTGCCGCCTCCAAGACGTTCCGCCAGAGGCGACGGCCCCCTTTGCCCCCTTCCATCTACGCCACTGCGTGGAAATTATATATTTGTAAGTTTCGCTTAAGGAGTTATATAAAGTTAGGTGGCAGAAGAAGCGAATTTTACAGAATTTTTTTCAAAGAATTCTTTTAAATTAAATTTTTTATGGTATCTTTCAACAGTATTTTAATATTAGAAAAAATATTTAATATTTTTTCAAAAAAACATTTTGCAATGCCTACTGCATCTCTGAACTTGATCCACTGAAATTAAAAAATAAGCAAAAATTTAAAATTTTTGAAAAAAGGCAGTTTCTCAAAAAGAAAAAAAAACAGATTTTTGAACAAAATTTCGGTCTTAAATTGTTTATAAGAAAATATTTATCGGTGAGAAAAAGTCAATTAATAAATAAAAAAAAAAATTTTTTAAGAAGCTCTGTTAAAATTTCAGCTTTAAACGGTTTAACCATTTTCGAGTAATGTTGGTCACCGACGTTTGAAAACGCCGTTTTGAGAAAAACGCGTCCGGCCTTGTACTTCCAAAGGCTCTGAAACACCTTTTCAAAATTGCGGTAACCCTTTGAAAACCGGGAAAGAGTGAAATTTTCTGTGTGTATTCCCTTAATATATGTAAATTAAGAAAATAAAATATATACAACTAAATTGAATTTTCGAAAATTTTAACTGTATACTTTTTTCAAGAGATTAATTATCTTTAAGCATGCGAGTGCGATCTTTAAATTTTTCTTCAATATAAACTTTAACTTTAGTAGTAAGCTGCTTCTTCTGTCTCTGTTGCCAATCGTAAATAAAAAAAAAATACAAAAAATAGAAAACAGCACCGCAGTGTTGAATAATAATAACCGCATACTTCGCTCATTTAAATTCAAACAAATTGAAATGAACATTTACTTAACTTTTGTTTCAATTTCAATAGAATTAAATAAAAAAATAAAAATTTTCAGACAGTAATTAATGACAGTTGCCATTGCTTTACAATAAATGAGCAATGTGTCGTGGCTTGGGGCGTGAGAGGGACTAAACTGGTGCATAATGAGAAGTAAAGGGCTTCGAAGCACACTTCATATTTTTTTGTAAATTTTATTTGTTCTATGGTCTTCGTCTCGGGGGACAAACGCGTGGCTTCCGGAGCAAAAAGGGAAATTCGCGCCGCCATTTTTTGTTGAGTATGCGTCGGCCTTTGTCAGCCACTCTTCGTTTTTCGTTTCCGCCATTGTTGTTATTGTATCTGCCTTTGTAGCTGCTTTTTAAAATTTAATAATGAGCTGACGGCTGCCACTGCTACTTTAATACTTGTGAAAAGAAAATTAACAAATGAAAATAAAATAAATGCAAAAAACCAAACAAAATGTGGAAGCAAATTGCAAACATGGCAACTGCAACACACAGCAACGCCAATACAACAAAAACTAAAAAAGCCGATTCAGCAAACTTTTCAAGTGCAAAAGTTTAACATTTCACTTTTGCAATATATTTTTGTGTTTTGTTGCTCTTTGGGGTTTATTATGAAATGTGGCAACATTTGATTGTTTCGGTACTTTAGTTTTGAAAAATGTCTGTTTTGAATGCCGTTTGTAAGCCACCACTTCCACTTTTATGCGAGTCTCGCACGCTAGTGTTGCACTGCGTTTTTGGCTTTTTGTGTTTTGTGTTCGTCGTTTTTGTTGTCACATAATACTCGAGTGTTTTGTCATTTTCATTCATTTTTGATACTGTTGTTACGATTAATAAGCTACCATTCAAGGCGGTTGGCTTTGTTGGAAAACAGATTTTACAAAAACTGATAGCGTCAATCAGACGAGCCGGTGCACAAAGTCTAGAATTGAAAGGAAACCGGCTGTCACATTGACAATAAGGAAAATCACGTTGGCAGCATTATTCAATACATTTTATACAACGGCAAACATGCACACATCCATATTTTTAATACACATGCACGTAAATATTTCATATATACATATATGTATACAAATATGGCACTAGAACTAATAATACTTGCATTTAATTTCTGAGCGAGCTTGATAAGAATAATATTATTATTTTATCGAGTTTAGTGACGTTCGTAAAAAATAATGGATGTCCGATATATGTATAGTTGTAATGGTGAAAAAGAATTAAGCTGTCAGTTGTTTTGAGCGTTGCGAATTTTAAGTCCGAAACTCGTATTAACATTAAAACAAGTCTTAAAGCGTGTATTTAACAAAAAGTTTGTTAATTGATTGACCCTAAATATTATGTTTTTTAAGGGGTTACGGGTAGTTAGAATTTTAAAAAAATATATATTTTTTTGCATTTTTGTTAAGTGTAATATCTTAAAAATATTCTCTGAAAATTTCACGTTGATCTGATAATTAGTTTTTCAGTTATTCTAGAAATAAGAAAGAGAGCTCAGCACTTCAAAGCGCTAGTGTGAAACTTTAAACGCGTTTTTCTCAAAACTATGTTTTTTGAATCGGTGACAACTGTAACTCGAAAACCGTTCAGTAGATTTAATGAAATTTATACAGCTTTTATAATACATAATAAACTCGGGCCTGACCGAAGGATTTTTATTTTTTCGAAAATTTCGATTTTTAAGACCAATATTTCGAAAAAAGTTTAGAAAAAAATTTCCTGAGGCCGCCATTTTGTTAATTTTGAAAACAAAATAAAATCCTTCGATCAGGCCCGGGATTATCTACTTATAAAACTATTTTTTTTTTGTCCGATTGTTTTTAGATGAATCTCCAAAGACTTATGCTTGTCACCGCAAGTACCTTTTTTTGGAAAAGGGTCAAAATAAACAACTTTAACTTCGGAAATTAAATTTTTTTTGAAATTTTCGTGACTTCAAGTCAACATATCCTATAATAATGCCACATTATTGCTTTTGTAAAATAACATGATTTAGAGGCAAAAAAAAAAAATACTGAAAACTCTCATTCTTTCGTGCCTTTGACTACCCCTAACCCCTTAAGGGCAGGCTTTAAAAGAGGAATAATTTAAACAACGTGTACATATTTTCTTGAAATCAAAAGTTGTATGCAGAATTATGAAATATAAAAGCTTTATGACTACATAATGTAGAGGCAGGTACGACCTTATTTTAAACAACTATTGGAGAAGTAAGAGATGTGCAATACCGAGTTCAATCAATCGATTTTATTTATAATAAAAATATGTCTCCTCTTCAATCCAACTTTTTGAAACTACAAAATTTATAGAAGAAAGTAACAATTTAGACAGACACAACGTAGGATGTAAAGCAATTAACAAAAAAATCAACGTACGAGGTTAAGAAATATGCATCAAACACATTGAAGACGGCAGACCACAGGCAGCATCTGTCAAATAATAAAATACACGTGTCCTTATGGCCACAGTTAATTAGACTACAGCACGACCTCACGGCATCAGGGATGTTCAATTTCAAATTTTGCTAACGACAACATTTGAACTGTACAACAATTGAAAGCTATAACAAAGCTAACCTATTTTACCAAGAGAAGTACATGGTGGGCCATATAAAATTTTAAATTTAAAAAGTCAATAAGAAAAAAACGGCTTGATATTTTTCAAAGTTCTAACATTTATTTAAAAGGTTGTTTTATGAAATTTATTTGTGGAAAATAATTTCGGACAAATAATCACCACGGCTGAGTTTACAGTAGCTTATCCGATCCAACCAATTTTGGAGTACTTTCTCGATGGTTTTAGGCCTTATGGCAGCTACAGCAGCTTGAATCTTGTCTCTGGATGGTTGGCGTAACATTTATCTTTAACAGCTCCCCTCAGCAAATAGTCCAACGGAGTTAAATCGCAGTTTCTGGGAGGCCAATTCACATCAGATCTTTTGCTGATTCTGCGATTTTCGAAGATAGGGCGTAAAAGATTGAGTGTACCGTTTGCTATATGGCACGTAGCGCCGTCCTGCTGAAACCAAATGTTGTCCAAGTCTTCCTCTTCAATTTGCTTGAAAAAAATTCGGTTAACATTGCGCGATATCGCTAACCATTGATGGTTACGACGGTTCCTTCTTCATTTTCGAAGAAAAATGGGCCGATGATTCCACCACACCAAAATCCGCACAATACAGTGATTCGTGCTGGGTGCATTGGCTTCCGGACGATTACGTGCGAGTTTTCTATGCCCACAATGCGACAATTCTGCTTGTTAACGTAACCATCGTGGTGGAAATGAGACTCGTCCGAAAAGATGATTTTTCGGTAAAATTGACCATCCACTTGACTCACCACTTTGGAAAAAAGTTTTCAATATTTTTCAGTTTTCTTCCAGTGAATAGCGACCCATTTCGTAAATTTTAGACTTTTTACTGAATATCTGTCACGTTTCGAATGGTATTTGACGTTTTCAATGTCGAAATACAGATAATTAAAAGAGCTCTGATATACAGGGTTTGTCCGGAAATTAATAGGACTGATTTTCTACTGCCTCGACTGTACTGCGGAGCGTGCGCGCACATACTGAATTCGGTAAAGGGCCTTCCTAGCTAACGAACGAGGGGCTGGTCAGTTGTCTCCGAGCACCTGGAGAGTCAGGATAAACATTTTCGGGTGACGAGCTTCTGTAAGTGTTGTAAGCCGAAAATTCAGCGTTCTTTAGAGCAGAGGTAAGCGATTAAATTCTGTGTGACACTCGGTAAATCTGCGATAGATACGTTGGATATGATCCAGCAGGCTTACTCAGATGTTGCTTTAGCAAGAAATGTTGTGTTTCGGTGGCACCAGGCCTTTTTGGAGGGGCGGGAACAGGTCGCTGATGAAGACCATGCTGGGAGACCTGCGACTTCGACGAACAGTGACAATGTGACTCGTGTGCGCAAAGTTTTGAACTCAGACCGTCGATTTAGTATTCGCTTAATTACCCAGATGTTAAATTTAACAAAATCTGTGGTTCATGACAATGTGACACTTGAATATTGGAAGTTGCACCACGATAACACCCCGTCTAACACCGTCTTTATTGTGAACAGCTACCTAACCAAGGCCGGCATCCAACCGCTTCCGCAGCCGCCCTACAAGCCAGATCTACTAGCCATTATAATTTATTATGTTAGTTTCTGCAAATTAGTAACGCTGCTGTAAGGGTCATTATTAGCTAAAGCGAGCTATCCAGTATAACATGGATCAAATCAGTACATAATCTTATTACATACATGCAAAGAAGCATGTTCTTAATATAAACTTATAAAAAGTTTGATTTTTCTTAATATTAACAAATAACAGCATAAGTCTAAATTGGCCTTTTTGCATTATGCCACATAATTGATATGAATTTTATTATTGGGTTTCCAACAATATGAGAAGAGAATAAAGTTGTGTTATAAATTATTTCCTGAAGACGGACTACTGAGGACTACTTATGTAACATAATGGAATCGACTTAATCAATGAGATGTTGTATGGCAAATGAGCCGCGTCAGTTGAAAAGGCATTGCATAAACAAAGATGTGTGTGAGACAATGAGCATGTAGGCAAAATAAAAGTATGAAACAATGTGAGAGCTTGGATCATTATTTTCAACTTCGTCCTGTTTGAATCACCAGAGACTTCCGAAGCAAAGGCACGGGGCAACTCATTGAACAATTGATATGTTTGCAATTGGAATTGTATTTTCATTGAATACGCATTGAAATTGTTTATGCCTCTTTTATTCCATGCATGTACATAGTGCAGAGGTGTGTATCATCCCCCACTTAAGGCCTTGCTGTATACACATATTAACCCATCAATTGTTCCGTTTAGCGAAGTGGGTTTGGGAGGGATTTGGAGTATACATGTTCGAGGTGTTTTCTGGGGTTTAAATAGGCGGGGATATTGCGCTGTGACGCGCCTGTCAGTCGCCTGCTGTGCAATTGACAGGTGTTTTTCCTTTGACTTCTGTGCATTTCTTTATATCAAACTCTTTTCATTTACGTCAGTTCACGTTGCCTTGTTTATTTTGACGGTTGAATGGATCGTTAGCTATTGTTCTATATTCTAATCGCTTTCTACGTACATGCAGGCTTTAGCTCGTTATTGCAAGTGATTTTGTAAGTCACCTACACGAACTTATATACATATTGTATACAGTTGAAACTCCCTAATTTGAATGACCATAATCCACAAAAAAGTTCGATTTAGACAGACTTCGAGTTATAAAAGTTTTCAAAAACCTGTAAAGTAAAGATTTATACACGGTTTTTTTTATTCATTTCGCATAGAGATTTTCGTACAGGTACATAAAACATGTTTTCTGTAATTTTTGGCTGAACATTTATTTTTTGCTTATTTTTTTTTTTAAAGATTCTGATCTATTTTTGCTTTGCGGTGATTCAGTTGTTTTATAGTTGTATATAAACTGGAATTTAAAATTGCAAAGGAATGTGTTACGTCTTTTTGGACGAAGAGGGAATAGTTTCTTCTTCAGAATCCTCATCATTTTCCATGGCACTAAAAGTCATACTCGTTAGGGGGTCTGAAAAATTCGGTTCTACAATGTTATCTGTTAAAAATACGGCTGAACATATCTCATAGTCCAACTCAATATAATCTGTAATAGTAACTTATGAAGGCATAAATATGAAATTTTCCCGAAACATGCAACTTAGATAATCTCGTGCCAATTTATACTTTCTATGTATAGAAAACAATTTGTATGAAATTGGACTTCTATTGCCAATTCAAGAGTTCGAGTTATAGAAGTTCAAGTTAAGGAATTTCAACTGTATATTTACTAGAAGACAAAGGCCTCACCTTGCGTCGGCTAAGATATACATAATTAAATTATGTTACACTGGTCTACAGTGCTTTTGTTGTCCAAAATCGTTTGGATATATTTGTGCTCACAATTTATGATACCATCAATAATTTTATAAGATTTGCTCTCGAATAACTTATATTTATATAAAGTGCCTTTTATAAAGTTTCCTTTTACAATTTTCCAGATTACTTGCCTTCATGAGACAATCCCTTCATCATATTCCATATTTTTTAGTTCTTGCTTGAACTGCTCCACCTATTTCTCAGTATAATATCTTAAATTATCAAAAAATGTATCCAGATGATTATGGAGATTGTCTCTTATTTGGTACTCATATTTGTTTCTAGAATCCGAAAGTTTGCTAGAAATTTTGGACAATTTTTTCATGGTGATTTATAGTTAACTTTTTCATACGAAATTTCGAAAATTTTCTACAAATTAACCACAACTAACATTTTAGGAAATCATGAATAAATTGATCAGTTTTCAGTTGAAAACGTTATTTTTCATTTTCATCAGGAATACTCGTATTTGATCGATAAATTTTGTGCTGAGAGCTCGTTTTGAAATTCTAAACGCATATTTAACATTTTTATCACTTCGATATAAGAATTATATTATCAAGCATATGCACATTTATTCATCGGCGAATTTGGGAAATAATCAGTCTCTTGGAAATCACTAGACAGAAGGTGGACAGCGCCACCGAAAAGTTCAGCGTTCTCGTTGAAATCTTGTAGTTTTTTTCAATTAGTGCAATGCTTCGGGAATGTGTTGAGGTTTGGTCTTTTTCTCGGCAATTTACTCAAAACTACAATTATAGTATATATACTTTTATTGAACAGATGCTTATGTTTTTGTACTCTTGCAACATGTTGCTAGAGAGAATAATGGTTTTGTTCACCTCTTGGTTGTATATATCACCTAAAACTTATATACATATATAGTATATAAATGTTCAGGATGACGAGATGAGTTGCAGCCCAGGTGACTATATGTTCGTCCGTCCGTGCAAGGTGCAACTTGAGTGAAATTAAAGATATCTTAATGAAACTTGGTAGTCATATTCATCGACATCATAAGAGGATGGTATTGATGGCTCGTTATTATAGATGGGCGTAATCGGACCACTGCTATGCCAAAACGCCATTAAACAAAATGTATAAAGTGCCATAACTAAGAAATAAATAAATAAATTCAATGTATATATACATCCACAGCACAAATTCAGCACCAATTTGCATGAATAATAAATATGAAGTGGCCGTCTTATGATCAAACACAATCATACAGAAACTGTTCAAGCCATTAGGAACCGAATTTGTGGACGACGGTGTTAATAGCTGACTTTTTATCAAAAATATCGATAATTGTGTGAAATATATAATTGCAATTTGGAGAGAATATGGCCAATAATATCCATAAATCCATTCACGATTTCGTCGAACAATAAAGTTAAACCCTTTCGCTACATTGTCCAATATTGCCAACACCTGAAGATACATACTATTTAGCCGACTGTGATTCTTGCAAGTGGCAAGAGTATAAAATGTTCGCGTCGCATCCGAACTTAGCCCTTCCTTACTGGTTTATTTATAAATTGTTTTGACAATTACGGAAATATAAACACTCCTTTTAAGTTGGATCGAACTGGACGCTCCCCAAAATTCTACTCTGGATCCGCCCCTGCATATATATGTCAGGAACTATATTGTATTTTCTTATGAAAGTAAATTTGCCTGAACGAAAAAACTCACACTCATAGCTATTTGTTCCTAATACTTTTAAAGATTTTTTTTTATACAAGAGTGCAGATATACCAACCTTCATTCTCTATAACTGCTGGCATGCCTAACCCTTGACTTGGCATATTGCTTACAAAAGCATTGAATGACAGCTTTGATATTTCCATTGCTGCTTTTGCAATTTAATCTGACGACACTAGTCGTACTCGGACTCAGCCTTCTAATAGCTTTTATGAGTTCGCTACACACTTTTTAATTCGCTAAAAGTTTTTAGCTACAAAATACGCCTTAGTACTGAATATTGAAATTACAAAGTGTACATTAAGGAACATTTTTTATATATCGCACATTATATATAAAGCAGTCACAATTCGAAAAAAGTCAAAATTTCAGGAGAGGCAAAAAACCGTTGTTGTAAAAATAATTGAATTTGTACAGTCAATAATAGTCGTCCATAATGTGGAGTACCTTTTTCAAAGAGCAACTCAGATATGATAACAATGGGATCATCACAATTACTTCATCAAACGTGGAACCTTTCAAATAATTCAGAGGACTCACTCACATATAAAGATAAAACTTTGCAGAATACACCAGAAAATTTACGATTTATTTCACCAATAGCGTTACAACTACAAATAGTACATTTGACTAAAGTTGCTCTATTTTGGAAATTTTTCATAAAATACTGGTCCATATGGCAGTATTTACATAAGTCTAATGGGTTGGATTTCAATGGAAAAATCGTGTTTGCAGTGATTACTTGTAATATTTTCAAAACGAAATAATCTCACATTTTTATAAACTACATACAAACATATGTTCGAACATATTTATTTGTTGCTCCCTCTCTTTCATTTTTCGCATTTAAACCAGCTTTACTTATTTTACAATTTTGACAATGGCCTACAACAATAAGTGCAAACAAATGCACTCTGCAACTGACAGAAAATATTAGGCCACTGTCAATTGACATAATGGTTTTACCCAAAATCACTGAAAAAGTTGGTGTGTGAATACAACGTATGAAAATATATGAAAGTACATGTGTGCGAAAGCAGATTCTTTAAGAAGTGTGTTGTAGCATACTCGAATAGTCACAAGAAAATTGGCTACTAAAAGTAAACTTCCAAAAATCGGTAGAGTTATTGAAGTATGTGAATGATATTAAAGAAAGTTGTTGATGTAGAGAAATACATTTATACACAAATCGGAGTAGTTGTAATCGGCTATATGTTCGAGCATATGCGCCTAAAAGTATGCCATGACATCTTTTTACAGCAGAAATATTAAACGCATTGAAATATTTTTCGTTCGCTCCTTGTCTGCCGCAGACGACGTTTCAGTGTGCTGCCTTTGTTATTTTTTCATTTCTCTTCAATTTTGTAAATATCAATTCTCTCACTAACCTGCTATTCTGGTTGCATACGAGCGCTCCCCCCACATGTTTCGGAGGCAACCACTCACGTGCTCTAGTTGTCTCTTTCTATTGTCGACTTACACTCGGTACCAACATAATAGAGCAACGACTGTTTCGACTGCGCTGTCTAACAATGGGCGCGATTCCCATTCTTTCGATTGTATTTTGTCATTGTTTGTCCTTTCCCTGTTTTCACTTTACGGAAATGAAATAACGAACTCGAAATTGAATTGAGCAAGTATAGTGAAGTGGGTGAAGTGAAAGACCGAACACACGTCAACTATGCAGTGGGTTTGTGGGTTGGGCAGGAGAGTTGAAAACTCATACAAATAGTACTCGAGCGGTTTGTATATTTTAAATTGGAGTTGTTACATTTCGAACGGATGTTTGTTAGGCATTTTTGGGGAATCAGGTTCATCAATTCTTTCAAAATATCATAAATGAAATATTCTTTTGTATCGCACTGATTAGGAAATTAAATATTGTGGCTTCTGAAAAAGGAAATATCGGTTGGTGTGAAATGTGTATCTGACTGATTAAATGATTTTAATCATATCTAGTATACATATGTATATATGTTCTGCTTTTAAATTATTAATGTTTGTTTTATTCCAGTATTCTTATTGTATTCCAGACTCACAAGTAAGTAATGGGTTAATGAGCAAGTGTTCTCGAAAAGGCGTTTCCTTTTGCTCAACTTCGCAACGATTCATTCGTAATTAATTTGCATTGTTTTTCCAGTTTTCTGTTGCAAAGTTTTTCAGACAAGTCTCTAATGGATCCGTGTTCATGCTTTTTAATGCTCAAATGAGTGGAAAGTACTTTGGAGCAATTGCCGTATTCCGTATTTCAATGATTTCGAGTTAATGGTTGCAAAAAGAAGTGCTTGGAGGCACGCATTAGATTACCAGTGTGGAATATGGGAATCGAAATAAGGGTATACCTATTACACTCTTTTTTACTAAAATATCCAATACTTTGTTTAGAGCTTTCGATAATGTGCATATTAATTGTGCCTATAGGTATATATAAGTTCAAGTAGTTCGTTAAGCGAATTTTATAAGGATTTTCGTAGCAATTATAACAAAAATAATATAAAGGACATACATATCTATATCTCTTATCGTTACTTTTTAGTGTGTACGAGAAAATATTTTTATTTTCTGCTGCTCTGCGTCCTCTCTTTGAAGCTCAGCTTCTATACAACTACTAAAAACTATTGTTGTTTTAATACATTAAGGTCTTCCAAGTTATAAGTCTAAAAAAGATAGACAGTTTTGCTACTCTTCGAATCGGCTTTTCTGAGATATGTGGTTTGTTCCGTCGTTTTGTTTTAGCTTTTGGTGGATTTGCACAACCCACAGTTGGACGATTACGCACAATCCTATAATGAAAGTAATCACCTCAAATATCTACCAAAATGTAACACTGATTGCAATAACAACTCGCTCACTATGAAATCTAATAATTACCTAAACCACCAGAGACGAGTGTCATCACAAGCACACCGCATTATTCGCCGCCGGCGAGTTGTCAAAACTGACATTAACGCGCTGTCAAACAATGACACAACGAATACATAAACTATTTGAAATCACTCGACCCTCAACTGTCTGGTGGGCGGACGGATGGTGGTTTGTTTATGTGAACGGGGTGGGTGAATTAGTTAATGTTATAGTGGCAACAAAATCAAAAGCTGCCAACTCATCAAGTATACTCCCTCATCCACTTAACCAGTTGCATAGTTAAATGATTACGTAAAGCTAATCTCCTGCATCGCAATCGACATTGGGCTCAAGTTGCAGGTCTCGCAGAGAATTGAAAATAAACGGCGTGTGTCAACGCCAGCCAATATACAATTTAGCACAGCTTCAGCGCATTCACACACATACCTACGCAATTCCCAACCACCACTCCACTTGCTCGACAAAAATAATTCAATTTCAATCACACACATCAACGATACTGTGTGAACGGCACGTGCCATTCGCCGTTCATCCATCCTGCGCAAAGGTCGCAACGCCCAAATCACAGTCTAAACTTCCCCAGTAACAATATGCTACATCTTAGCATAACAATAGGCGCAAAGCCTTAAGCAGCTCAATGTTTAGCTTTCGCTCAGTGTCTTTGCCAAGTCATCGCCTTTGACTGTTTCATTTGCACTTTATTAAATATGCAAACGAGTGTTTTCGCTTAAGTGATCGGCGTCGTCTTCGCGTTGTCATTCTTGCTCGTCTGCACCAACGCTACAGCCGCCAGTGAAGCGTTGTCAAAATACAGATAGAATAAGTTTTGAAAGTTTTGACAACGATACTCGTGCTTAATTTAAATAGATTTTTGTGGTTTTAAGCAAATACAGTTATTGACAGGTGTATAAATTTGAATGAAATTTACCTTAGACGTAAGGCACTAAAGAAGTGAAACGCAGATTAGCATAGTTATTGGAAGCTAACTTGGATCTGCCCTAACAGAGATAAGCAAAAAATATAATACCAAAATGAGAAAGCCTTGAGAAGCCTTTGTACTGCTTAATATGTTAAAATATATTATCTACCAAATATAAAAGTCAACATGTATATATATTTTGGGGTCATAGAATCAGTTTAAATATCATGTTTGAAGTAGATGTTCTCTGGTCACAAGGAATGCCTTATGTAAAACTTAATAGTAAATAGCCTATGCTAATTCATGTCAAAATATTTATTAGTATTTGAAGTACGCGTCGTTTTGTGATTCTCTAAAAGTGGATTCTTTTATTTTTACTATATATGAATTTCTGAACAAAAAACCGCGATAATGCACCATCTTACACTGCTTTGGTTATTCGTGATCATTTCGCCACCCCCCTGATTTACCTTCGTGTGACCTCTGGCTATTCAGCAAATTCACATGACTACTCCGAATATACCTTTTACTCAATTGAGGATGTAAAAGCTGAATCGAGAAGGCTCTAGGGATTTTTCCAAGTTCTATGATGACTAAAAAACTCGTTGGAATAAGTGTATTGCAGCGGGAGGGGATTACTTTGAAGATGAAATAGATACAATTCACCTTTCATTTTGATCACAGTAGTACATACATACCCTTTTACTCGTATCGTTTGAAGTATGTTATTATTAATAAATTGGGAAGAAGTATGTTCCGGCGCTACTGATCATTAAAGAATACAATATTTTTTTTCATTTAACATATATTTTTTATGATACAAAATATTACAAATGAATTTAGTATTGGCTATTATCGAAACTCCAACTCATTAAGAGGCAGCCACGCCCATAGCCAAACCTTTAAAATAGTTGATATGTGAGTATAACACACGGAGCTTAATGAAAATTCAAAACTCAATTTTAAGTTTTAAACTTAATCAAATCTAATTATATATAAATTCAATTTTAATAAAAAATAATAATCTTTCTATGTAAATTATATGAGAAACTAAAATAAACCCCATTAGAGTAAAGCTCAAGTAGAAACATTTGAGGTATTTTTTTTAAGAACCCTACTTCTTACATATATTTAAACCGACACACGGAGCGCATTTAAAAGTTTAATAGGGTTTAACAGATTGGCATATAAGGTAGATCATCTCCGTGTGGTGCCTCGTGGGTATCTGTAAGTGACCTGCGGTCTTCACAAACCAAAAAAAAAAACACCCATTGGACCTTTGACCTCGGTTTCGACTATACTATGATTTCATGACTGAAGCGGTCCGTTAAAACCGTAGCAAGTCACCATTGAATTGGTATGGTCTCTCTGTCTGTCAACTCTCGCAATTGCTTCTTAAGGGGGTATTCTAGTCTAGAAATTAAAAAAAAATGAAATTTTTTTTTATATTTTCAAAGTTTAACTATTCAAGAATATGTGTACAAGAGGATTTTTCAAAATTCAAATTTCGGAGATATAGGCATTTTTCTGACCCGGCATCCAAACTGGTTCGGCCGAAACTTGAAATTTTAAACGCGTTTTTCTCAAAACTGACTTTTTTGGAACGATGCCCACGATTTCTCAGGTTCTACTCGACCGATTTACTTGAAATTTTTATAGAGTCTTTTTTATAGGTTTGTCTATGGTTGGAACTAGCCCCATCCCAAAATTTGTATTTTTATTATTTAAAAAAAATCGAAATATTCAGAAAAAGTGATCAAAAAAAAATTTTTTTTCAGGCTGTCGCCATTTTGTGAAAAAAAAATGTTTCCCACTATTCCGTAGTTCCGACCATTGCGACATTATTCTAGATTAATAATCTTTTTTTTTTTTGGTTTCAGATAACTAGGAGGGTTGAAATCATGGGCATGGTCACGTGGAAATTTTTAGAGACCCCCACTTCGTCAGCTCATAATTTTTGAAATTTTTTATTTTTTTTTTCAGTTTTTAATTTTTTTCTGTACTCTTCAAAAATTAGTAAATAACTAATCAAAAAATGGATGGTAAAAATATTAATTGCCTTTTTTTACGACACTTTAAAAATTACCTGAAATTCATGTTTCTAGACTAGAATACTCCCTTAAAAGATAACCTTGATACCTTGGTAACGGTTCTAAGTTTCCGTTTAGGGCAATGCCTGCGGTGACGAAATAATCCATTACGAAAGTCAGCGGAAAAACCTACCCTTTGAAAGCGTCGTTATCCCCAGCCAAGGATGCTAAGCCAGTGAGCAGATGTAAGTTGGCGGGAAAGGTAGGTAAGGATGTGGGACGATGCAGAATTGCCAGCACCAGAAAAGGAGCATCTGCTAGGTTCATGGGAGGTTCCGGGACTTCAGGTAACTTTAAAAGTGCAAATAGAAAGCAGGTAATGGCAGGAACGAAGTTGAAGTCGGGCCATCGCATATCAGCAAAGACAAAAGCACGCTGCGGTCGCACGCAGACTATTTAGAAGTCTGAATAGGATGACAGTACTCTTGAGTAGGCTATGAGGTTGCCAAACGGCGGCGAGGATGACAAAGCAGACTGTTCGAAAGTCAGCCAGTGTCATTACTAGTTCGGACGTGAACTTAAATAACACTGTTTGGAGAAGCTCATATATAAACGCTAACCTCCCCGGGTAAGGATGAAGATCTTCTGATCCCTGTTGTTTTGTGTATTGATTTTAACGTGGAAATAACAGGTATAGGAACTTTAGGAATACAACTTGAAACTTTTATGACACGAAAACTTCAATCAAGGGAAGCTTGAAGGAAAGCTCCTTTGGTGAACGGATAAGAATTGATCTTCAAGCAGAGAACTGTTCATTACGACTTGTAGAAGTGGTTCGCAGTTAAGAGGGAGTGCAGGAAGAAGATTCTTCTCTATGATAGCCGAGAGGATATACTGGCTTTGACTTCAAAGCTTGACAAAGAACTTCCTCAATAATAGCATCAACCTTTTTCAGTATTAGAATTGTTTGGGTGCGCAATCACAGCGCAATCGTGAAAAACTGCAAAGCCGAAGAGCTTGCAAGGTGGCATCCTAATTTCACCCGATTGGAAGCATTTCGATACCACGTTGTCATTTTGTGTTCGACCTATGTATGTGTCTACCGATACTTTTGCAAGCGCTGGTCAACAACTAGACACTTTCAAAAACCAAAAAAAAACAATTGAACTGGAATTTTCCCGCAATAGTCTATTTTTATACTCACGCAACCAGTTGCTGCAGTGTATTATAGTTTTGTTCACCTCTCGTTTATATGTATCACCTAAAACTAATCGAGATAAATATAGGGTTATATGTATATATGTAAATGATCAGGATGACGATAATAGTTGAAATGTGGTTGACTGTGTGTCCGTCCGTACAAGCGGTAACGTGAGTAAAAATTGAGATATTTCGATGAAACTTGGTTCCTTGGTACAATAAAAAATTCGAGTTCGTAGAAATCGGACCTCTATTAAACTTTAATTTTGCAAAACTTTTTGAAAAAGTGGGCGTGGCGTGTCCTAAACCACTTAAGCTACAACAACCAAATTTGCTGAGTTCGAATTCTACCGACAGTGTGCAAATGCACGAAATCGGAGGCTAACCACGCTCACCCCATTATAACGGTACTGTTAAAAACTAGTAAAAGCGTGATAAAGCAATAATTAAATACGCCAGAGACATACAATTTTACCACCGAGATGATAATAAGAGAGCCCTATGAGAGACAGGGTGAAAAGTGGACGATGGGCGTGGCACCGTCAACTTTTTGGTGAAATCCCATATCTCGGGACTCGTCCAACCGATTTCGACAAAATTGAGTACGTGACACTCTTCTTACTTCTTTATATCACAGTGTGAAAATAGGCAAAATCGGATAACAACTACGCCTACTTCCTACATAGCACAATTTTAAAATTCACTTGATTCGTTCAGTTTCCACTACATAAATCAAAAAGCATTTAATATAACGGGATAAAACTTTGCACGAATATTGTCAATACTTTTTTTTTTTAATCCAATAAAAACTGTTTCAAGCCCCTAGGTACCGAATGTATAAATATATCAATAACAAATATTTTCCTTCGCCTTCATACAATCTTTCGCGGTCAATAAAAACAAAACTAAAAAAAAAAATCATTAATGTATACATTTTTCCACACCCCCATACGACCTTCGTAGTTCAAAAATCAACAATACAATAATACAAATTAAAAACGAAAATAACAATAAGGTGAAGTATTAAATTCAAAAAAAAAAAAAAAAAATGCCCACAGCTTTAATATTCTCGCGCCCAATATATACAAGAGCTTTCCGAAATATTTGCTTCACACATGAACATAATGACTCAGAACTCGTATCAATGGCGCAACATGCTTGTAATCACGTCAATCTATAGACCGCCTCAACTAAGGGTGCTTGCAAAGGTCAACAGCGGTTGTGAGTACCATGGTATGCGGTCAGATTTCGAGTTGAGAGTTGAAGCAACTCCCGTCGTAAAGAATTTCCCTGCAACCGTTG
Organism: Bactrocera correcta; assembly: GCA_027475135.1. NCBI lineage: Eukaryota > Metazoa > Arthropoda > Insecta > Diptera > Tephritidae > Bactrocera > Bactrocera correcta. The sequence continues at coordinate 141,916,975 of CM050323.1, read as the reverse complement.
TAGTTGCGATGGGCGCGTACGAGCTTAATATTCATAACCCATCTTATTTCATACACTTGTTTGTATTTATAAGCACACATTTGTGTGGGAAATTCATTTGTTTCGTTCAATTCATTGTTATGAGTACTTCATTCTAAGTGCACTGGGCCAGTGAACGTTTTGCGCCTTATTCATTGTTTTTAAGCGTAATTGGACTTGTGCTCATGTTGCCATCGCCATGGGAAACCCTTTTACCACTGCGTTTCTAAAGATTCATTTCAGTATTATTTCCGTTGAGAGTTGAAATAAATCCAATTTTTTTTTTTTTTGTGTTTAAAGGAGTTCCATACGTTCTGTGCATTCTTTTGAAAAAAATAATTTGTAAATGTTCAACCCTACACACGTCGTTAATTGAAGAAGTACTCTGTACTTCATTTGGCTGTGTACACACACTTATACTTCATGTTATATTTTATACATAATGTTTCTGATATGATTTGTAATTCTTTGTTTGCATATTTTTCTATAAATATTATTTGTTAATTAACATAATTGTGCTCACCTAAACGTTTCGATATTTCGGAGTTATGCATTTTCGGATTATCTTGTGCAATTTTTCGTCGCTGGAGTCGAGACCAAACCATGAATGCATTCATTGGTCTCTTGATGTGTTCCTCGTTTTGACGTTTCGTTGTATTTTGTATCATTAAACTAAAGAAGACGTCGCTGTAAAAGTAAGAGGTGAAAACGTTACAAGCAAATTTTATAAAATAACGCATATTGATGAATATACTATGGGAAGCGAGGCGAGGTGGATAAAATAAATTATTATTTAATAGTTATTTTGTTATTGGTGGCTGCTAATTTGTTGTGGGTAAGTGCTTTGCTGAACTTCACTTAACCCGGAAATGTGCTAGGTTTTATCCTTATTTCAACTGACAGCATATTTGATTTTCTTCAATAATTGTCGGAACAACATATGATCTTAAAGTACCTAAGCGCCTAGGTCAGTCTATAACCCGAAAAAAATGTGTGTTTGACAGTTTATTCTGCGAGCAAAGAATAAGATCCGGGATACCAGATAATAACCAAAGTAATAGGGCCGCCAAGCATCACGAAATTTTCAGAACAATAATTGCCCTTAAAGTACTTTAGCTGCTAAGCCAGCCTCAAACCAGAAAAAATTTAAAAATTAATTAAAATAAATTGACAATTTTTTTAGGAGTAGAGGAAAAGATATTGAGTTTCTCTTTTTTTGGCTGACTGGTCACGTAAAATATTCTATATGAAACCCCGCCAACCCAACACCCCTCTCTCTTTTCATCACATGACAAATTGCACGTCCTTAATTTCAGAGTGGTGCCCAAAACACTCGCTTAAGATGGGGAAAATCGTAATTATTGCACAACGTCAAAACATCAACAGAAATCGGAATTTGTGTATATGTATGTGTGACCTGCGTGTAAGTGAATAGACATTTTTAGATTTGCATACATACATACATATGTATGCGGATGGCGTAATTACCTGGCGCTACTGCCACTATTCATCAGGCCACCCATGTTTTGATGTATATTTGTCATCGGCGAAGCCGCCTGCGCATTGTGGTGCAGGTGTGCAGCGGCGGCGGCCATTACAGATGCGGTACTGGCTGAATTCGTTGCGTTAGCGGGTGACGAAACGGCGGTTGCGTGCGCGTTTATGTGACTGTGCGTGTGATGGTGGGTGGTATGGTGCAGCGAATTTTGATGCTGACTATGCAATGCTGCTGAGCTGTGGTGTTGCAGCTGATGTGCGGACGAACTTGAAACTCCTACAGAACCACCACCTGAGCTCACTGAGCTGCCTGATCCCGCTGAACCAGCCGACGACGAAGCTGAGGCTGACTGATGAAGTAAAAGCGACGTGGATGACGCTGCGGAGTGGTTATTGCTGCTGCTGCTGTGTGGATGGTGTGACAACGAAGTTGGAGAGGTGTGAATGCTCGAGTGTGACGCCAATAGTGAGGTGTGATGATGGTGCAGCGATGCAGACGCTGAGTTGCTAGATGTTGGTGAGTGGCTGGTCGAGGATGCCGAATTCAATGATAGCTGGTGATGGCTTAGATGATGATTGTTGTGATGTGCTTGTAGATGGGCTTGTTGGTGATGATGCTGTTGTTGTTGCTGCTGTTGTTGTTGCAACTGTTGTTGCTGCTGTTGATGAACAACCGCGGCTAATTGACCCAAATGGTGATGATGATGATGATGCTGGTGATGGTGCCCACTTGTACTAGTTGACGATGTGACCGCCGATGCAGAATTAAGATGGTTTTGCAGTTGCTGTCCTGTTGTGGATAACGAGAGTGGATGCGCGAGCGATATGCCTGATAGCGATAATGATGGGATGCGATCCATCATTTTGTGCAGATCCGCTGGGAATATTTGTTTGTTGGCGTGGCTATGGTTGTGGGAGTGGTAGTGTGTGGAAAAAGAGGTCCTTGTTGGAGTGACGGAGTAATGGTGTTGTGTTTGGTGGCAAGAGCTAAAGGCAAATGGAGGCTGTAAAGACAAAATTGATTTATAACCGTGAGCATACTTTATGTGTAATACAATATGTAATGTAAATTATGTGCATAATTAATTAATATTAATTTAATATTACGAATAAGAATAAGGGTTCGTATTTTCAGTTTGGTCTGTTACATACAACTAAGTACATATTGATTATATTTACCTATAATATAAAATATTGTGGTAATAACTTTAAATAACTCCGATTCGGTGGATTAATTTTATAAACAATTGAGATATTAGCGTGGAATAGTATGGTCTTATAGTTTAACTAAAGTTGAAGATGAGTTCTTAGAAGGATTCTGTGACCAATTTCCCGTTATTTCCTGGACTGGCTGATTTGAGTCGCGTTAAATACTATGAGATGTGGTTACTCGAAAACACCTCAACTTTTAGAAGGAAGGACTCACGGGTTTTATGTTTTTGTATAAAAAAGCACATATTTGTTATAGAAGTAAATGTCCAAATACATACATATGTATAAATGTGTGTGGGAAACGCCGTTGGAGCCCACTGAAATAGTCGAAGCAAATTTTCAAACATGTCGAATGCAAAGTGATTTGATTGCGCAAGTGAAAAAGAAGAACTCAATATACATAGGTATACAAGGTGCGTTCCAAAGTAAACCGGATTTAAAAAAACAGAGCAAATAGTTTTTTCGGCAAAATAAATTTATTATATTCAAAATAGTCTTCTTTCGCTTCAATACAGCTTTTAACACGGTCCAAAAGCATGTCGAACGAGTGTTTTAGCTCGTTGGCCGGTCTGCATAACGCTTTCCTTTCATGGGCAAATGCATTTTATCGAAAAGGAAGAATTCGCACGGTGTCATATCAGGTGAATACGGGGAGTGGTTATCGTCCCTGGAATGTCGGATTCTGAACAATTTTTGGTCGTCCGTTAATTTGTGCGGAACAAACAAATGTTCGGTCAAAATGCGAGAAATCGATGTTTTAGAGATTTTCAATTTCATTTCCATGAATTTCTTTGATGATTTCGCACGCACAGTTTGATAGGCATTTCCGGTGATCACGGATTTTGATTGGCCCACATGTTGATCTTCATTTATGGCAATCGTCATGTTGGCAATTATTGCCATAAAGTTGTTTCATTAATTGAAATGTTTCGGTAAAAGTTGCACCAATTTTAAAACAAAATGTAATGTTGGCTCTTCGTTCGAAGCTCATTTTCGCACCGATAACACAAACATACTGGCACTGAAAAGTCAATAACTTCACTTCCAACAGATGAAATATCATGAAACATGACATGAAACTGGACAATCGATAAAGATAGCAGATTATCACGCACCAGTCGACATTTGTATAGATGGCGCCAGATTCAAAAAATCCTGTTAATTTTGGAACACTCCTTGTAGATATATAATACATAACGCTTATGATCACTGATTCAATTTAATAATTCCATCAGCAAATGTGAATGCCAGAAACAGTGTTAACCCAAATTTTGCATAGTATATCGTACATAAGTGTGTCCCAAACATATGTCCGACAACCGCATTTTCATATAAATTTAAGAATACATGAGTAATATGCTAAGTACCGTTTGTATGGGGGTGTTATTTACCGGGGGATGTTTTGACTGACGACGAATTAATAGCTTATAAACCTCTACATAACCACCAAGTAAAAATTTACAAAAAAAAATTTCACTGTAAAAAAAGTAAATAATGTAAGGGACAGTTTGACAAAATAAAAGGATTGGGTTGTGAAATTCGCCGGCATGCGCTGGGGTTTCCGACCGGCTTAGTGTTTTATGGTAAGTGCCTTTACGCCTAATGAATTTCCCATTGTTCACAAAGAAATACTTCACTTCAACGCAGTCAACGTGCACAACGAGCGTCTGCCGAGGAGTGGTGGACTTCATCATATATCGCACAGTGGTTACAGAAACGTTTGTTATACAAATAATTATCAAATATTTATAACATTTGGCTGCTACTATAAACAATAGCCTTTTTAAAATAAAATAAAGTGAAATGTTCTTTTGAACAGTCTTATCGTAAATCGCTTGCATTTTTATTTTTTCCGGAATGAAAAATTCGTATGACGAACTTCGTGTGAAAAAAATTTTGTAAACTTATAAAGCCAATTATCCGACTATTTTAGCTTAAACGCGTGTTTTTTATTTATATATCGTACATAACTTTTCTGATCAAATCGATATTAGTTGCATAAATTATGGAGATAACAATTTTCGGATGTACTATTGATATATTTGAATGAATAATGGATTAAAAAAAATTTAAGTATGGCTTACATTGGGCCATATTCCGAAATCGATTACGATAGTAGGCCTTAGTTCATATAAAAACGTTTTTAAAATTAAGTAAATAGTTAATCAAGTTTGCTAATATTGTTTTTATAGTTGTTTCCAACTGCAGATTTTGTGAACAAATTTATTGGACTCACGTGAAAAAAGTTAATTTACGATTAGGGAAAATTTTCGAAAATGAGTGATTTTTTCATGAGAACCTCACGATGATAAAGCACACAGATTAGTAAATTTTCCCATAATCCATTATAATGCTGAATATATTTATTCTTATGAATAGCATTTTTTGAGATTTTTAACTTTTACCTAAAGTTATAAAACCTACATTTTCAATCTTACGGTTTAAATGTAATAAAAAATGGATGAAATTAGATGCTTGGGATTTTCAACAATGGAATTTTACTTAAAGTAGCACTTTGGGAAACTGGAAAACTTTTTTAATTGGATTTCATGTGTCTACAATAGAAGAAAGTGAGAAATCCAAGGGGAGTCTGAAAGTCCTGACTTTTAAGAAGAGAGTGTTGAAAAGATTCTACTATACTTAGTATGCTTCGAAATAACTTCTACAACTGGCAACCGATATGATTTTTAACCATTAACCAGAAGGACCATGCAGTTGTCAACTGGTAGTGTGATAGCGGAGTTCAGTTGGTTCTATATACATATGTAAGTATGTTTATAGTGAGGGTAGATTCAGTCGGTTATGCAAATATTAATTATATTTGATAATCAACAACAAAATGTGTAAATAAAAAACTTAAATTAATAACAGTGGTTTGAAGAGTACAGTGGCCATACATGCCATGTAAATGCAATTGAGACCTAAGTAATTTGAGTTATTTTTTTGCAACTTGACCACAGTGTGGTGGCGATGGTGCTGAAAATCTGGTGAGAGAGCCATACGCAGAAAGGTTAAATTTTAAAAAGATGTCGGTATGTCTATAAGTGAGCGTGTCGCTTTGAATGTTTCGCTCGCTGAATTGGTATGCTTAAGCGGAGGCGGAAGTGCGTTTGCCAGCAAGCCAAAGAGTTGGCCACAGGCAAACGACAGCTCCACACAAAGAACTCATTTTGTTTGAATATTTTATGAAAACTTAAAACAAAGCAAAATTTCGGAGAATACAAAATCAGCAAAGCTTCGTTACTGGCAAGAGTGAGACCAACGTGATGGAGGCATAGCATTAGCTGGGGGGTTAACGGTCAAAAGCATTAATAGCTTAAATCAATTACTTAATTGAACAACAACGGAGAACAAAAAAGGAGCTGACGCTCACACGAATTTGAAGTATTTAAACTTGTACCCAAATAGAGGTCAGTCAACTCTTAACTTCATCCTTTCATAAAGCAGATTGTTCCCTAGTGGCGAATAAGTAAACAATTTTAATGGATGCGTGTCGTCGAGTGTCCTAAAGTGTTGCTTTGCAAACGGAATTAGTATAATATGTACCCGTATGCCCCCTCCTGACCCTTGTGTTGCATTTGTTTATCACATTTTGTGTTCTTCACCCTCAATATTATTCTTTCGCCTATTACTCCTTCGCCAACGCATCCAGTAATGCCGGGTTTTGGCGAATTCTTATTTTGTCTTCGTTTTGTTATATTTGGCATTGTTTTCAAAGCATAACGGAGTGAAAAGCTGTAAAATAATCATAATCAGGCAATTTATTTAATTTCCATGAGGCTTAACTTAAACGCTTTATGACCAGCTTAAGTAGCGGTTTATGACACCGACAGTTGTTGGTATTATTCTCTGCTGTCCTCTCAAGTGCTTTACAGCTTGATGTATTAATTATTTCCTGAATTGAAGGGATGTACTACTTTTTCGAGTTTACAATATGGCCACTGTGTTTGACTATTTCCTTCAAGGGCATTGAAGCGATCTCTAATATTCTAAAGTAGTACAGTGGTACAATTTTCACTTTCGTTGTTTCACATTTTTAGAGGCGTTTAAAGGCAAAATAATGAAACCAATCAAACGTATAATACGGAAATTTCATATCTCACTAACAGAAGTATTAATTTGTACAAAGTTTGAAGCTTGGAAGATACAATTTAATATACAAGGTCTGTCGAAGAAGAAAGAGAACTTTTTAAATATAACTGTTTCTGGTGGCGCCACATATTGGTGGGTATATGAAATAAAAAGTTTGATCTCTTTTTGACATTTCGTAAAAATTTTAAGACAATTGGATAACTACAATCGATGTTATCGATCAAAAAGTGACAGCAGCTTTTGGTCATCGGTCGTAAAATGCATTTTGAACAAAGAGCAAATATTAAATTTTGTTTTAAACTTGGGAAAACGTTTACTGAAACATTTCAAATGATGAAAAAAGTTTATGGTGATCAGTGCCTATCCCGTAGTAATGTGCATGACTGATTTAAGCGATTCCAAAAAGGTCCTGAGGACCTTTGTGACGATCAGAATTCGGGCCGGTCCAAATCAGTGATTACCCAAAACAATATTGAAAAAGTGCAGGAATTTATTAAGAATGTCTAGAATGCCGAAATCTTCTTTGCGTTACATGAAAATGGAGTTAAATATCACCAAAGACTGCATTCATCGCATTTTGATAAATAAATTGGGTCTACGGAAGGTGTAATACCGTGAGGCAGGGTCCTGGCGGCTGTTGCACGATAATGCGCCGTGTCATCGGTCGACGCTTGTCACTGATTTCTTGACAAAAAACTCCATATTTACCATTAATCACTCACTCTACTGACCTGATCTGGCACCATGTGATTATTACCTATTTGGAAAACTTCATTTGCCCAAAAGGCGACGACCGATATTCTCAAGAGCATTCCCAAAAATGACCTTAAACACTCATTTAAAATGCTAATTGACCGGGCTAAACGCTGTATCGAAGCACAAGAAAACTACTTTGAATAAAAAAATATAACTTTTGAAAAATATTAATTTTTTGTTGTTTTTTTAGCAGTCCTCTTTCTTTTGCGACAGACCTTGTATGTTTGAAAGTGGAAAAACACAGACCAAACCCGCAAAAAGCATCCAACAATTGGAAAGTGGATTTTTTAATGTTTTAAGTCCAGGAACCTAAAAAATCCCATTTTTTTAATAAACTCTACAAAAATTTTGCACGAGATTATAACAGTTTTATTCACCTAACGATTGCAAAAACTAAAAACAAGCCAGCTATATTACGACGCCGATGTTTCTTTCGGAATTTCTGTTGGCAAGCGATTGAGTCGAAATTGAGATTTCGGTATGAAACTAGATATATAGTATGTACGTGTTGTATTGTTGGTTGGTATTGCATAAGAACAGAATACCTTGATAATAATACAGTCATAAGACGCCGCAGCAGAGAGTATTTTATAAGGGGTTTTGCGAGTCTAGGGTTATAAAGACATTATTCAAGTATTTGAATTTTAACCCTATCGCCCGTAGTAGCAAATCTTTTTTAAGTTGCCTGTGGAGGTCCTTGTCATTAGTCGCCACTTTGCTTAGATTTAATTTTAAGATTCTTTATAGTGCCCTAGCTTCTTAAATGCGTCCTGCGGCTCCGGACCATAAATTTGCTAATATCCCGTAGGACGTCATACGAATCCTACCAGTTCGGAAAAAAAACTTAGCACTTACCGTTTTCCCAATCTTTGGAATTTGATTCATAGAAAAATATACATAATGCGGTTTGGTGTAAAAAGTAGTCTAGTTCCTTAGTAGGGCGGGTAAATATAAAAGAAAAGAAAAGAAAAGATATGGAAAGAAAAGAAAAGAAAAGCAAAGGAAAGAAAAGAAAAGAAAAGAAAAGAAAAGAAAAGAAAAGAAAAGAAAAGAAAAGAAAAGAAAAGAAAAGAAAAGAAAAGAAAAGAAAAGAAAAGAAAAGAAAAGAAATGAAAAGAAAGTATGAGCTCTTAATTGTAACGGGAAGGTCTTCCGCCTTCCAGTCTTCTATTTGTTTTTTATTTTCAGATAGAAAAACTCAAATCTCACTTTCAGCTACTTGAAAAAATATCACGTTTCACAGATTTTGTAAGAAATGGAAGATTCTATAAAATGTTCCCAACCGTTTAAGAGATACTAACGGCTAATTTTTTTTCTTTTTAACTTTATGATTCAATGAAAAATATCATTATAAATAATTTGGAAAACTTATTTTCCCGAAAAATATTTCCCACCGATAAGTTTTTTCTATTAGTCATATTGTTCATCTATTAAGGGGTTACATGGCTTTACGGGTTTCAAAAAATACTATTTTTTTATTTTATTATTAAATTCGACAAAATCTCGGGAAAATTGCGCTTGATTTTCAAGTTGATCTGAGTAATAATTTCGGAGATAGCCCTGAGAACTTGTGGGGTTGGGGCTAGCTAGGCTAAGTGCGCCGTCTTTAAACGCGCTTTCGAAGTCGGTTGGCAAGATTTCCCAAAAACTAATCAATCGATCTTCATGAAATTTTACCCAGGTCTCTGAGACACGATTCTTAAAGGCTTGGCGAAGGATTTTGTTTCGATAACAACTATGTATGTGAAAAATATTGCGAAATTTTCGCTGGTTTTTGTAAAAAATTTATGCCAAAAATCCAATTCCCAGTTTTTTTTTTCCTTTGCCCAAGTTCTAAGTTAATGCGGGAGCATCTTTTTTCCGAAGGATCCCCGGAAATGGCCTTGCAATGGCGAGTTCAAAATATTTTGTTCCAAAAATTTCAGAACTTTTTTGTGTTTGTAACAATAAAAAATTAATTATTTGTATACAAAAAAATTGTTGGAAAAAATCTGCATTTCTATTTTACCGTTTGCAATATCAAGTAATTTTTCGGAAAATATTTGTGCGGATCATTTCGCAATTGTACGCGCATGTTTATGGCCAATCGACGTGTTTCAACACTTCGCCATAAGAATGATTGTTTCAAACAGGCATTAATCTCATCCGCGAAAGTAGAGTGAGACATAAACGGTAAGGACTGTCGGAAGTCACCAGACAAAAGCATGATAGCACCACCGAAAAGTTTATCATTGACGATTAGATCTTGAATAGTTCTATGCAATGCCTCGAGTGAATATTTATGTGTCATCGGTTGCCCACCATCTAGCAAAGTAGCCGCAATGCCTGACAATGCAACTGCCACTGCCGATTTTCTGATGCGATCGTAATTTGACAAGAATCGACGTCCAAGAAAAAAAGCCGCCTTGTTCAACAGCAAATAATTTGCAATAAAATAATATTGCGATTATAAATTGATATATAAGCTATCCCATCTTTCAATTTGGATCAAACCGCGCATGGTGTGCAAATCACATTTAAAATCGGTTCAGTAGTTTAGGAGTCCATCGCGGACAAACAACAAGACACAAAATAATTATTTTATATAATAAATGCAACCGTTAGATGAACAAAACTATTATACCCTGTAGGTACAGGTTGCAAGAGTATAAAAATGTTAAATAGTTCTTCATAGTGCTTCCTTACTTTTCTTTTGATAAAAAATGAATTTGTGCAATTTAATACACATACAATATATGCACTTAATGTACAATATACATATTTTGCATTATCAATAATGGACTTCTTACAAATTGCTTACGGATCCTTCCGTCCTAACTACTTGATTAGGTTGTAAAATATTCTAGTAATGTGCGCGCGTCGAGGAAATTGCAGAAGCTGACCGCCAACAGTTTGTAGTCAAAAGCATTTTTTCTTGCATTTTGTCAACAATAACTGTACTAATTTTACACGAACAGTGGTGAACAAACAACAAAAACAGTTACATGATATAAAAAACACCATTGCCTTAACAGCAGGTTGCAGCGGAATTTATGGCTTAAAACGGACACTACGTTAACACTTGCAATCTCATCCGACTACTTATGGCCGCAGCTAAGCCTGAAATATGTATACACATGTGGATGTAAGGTAAATCGGAACGTGTTAACCTCGTATTAAAAGTTATGACATGTGAAAATTATTTTGTATAATAATCCAATATAAAATAAAATTCCTAAAACCTCTTTATTTTCGGGAGCATATAATGCAAATATCTTATTTTATTACTTTCTTGATCAATAGTCAAACCTTGGAGAATTGAACAAACACGTAACATTAGGATGGTAAACTAGCATAACCAAATAGAGATTGGACAGTGAGAGGCTACTTTAATGAGGTACTAACCACAGGTTACTGAAGTGACGAATTAAAGACGGTAGATTGATACAAATATATATATTTGTTTCAGAAACTTAAGACAGCGCTACGTACTGCTGGGTATTGCATACATTATGTGTAGTAAATACTCGTACATATGTAAGAAGGTTCAGTAATAAAGAGTTCGATTTTAATACTCTTCGCCTGCATGTGCATTCCTGCCACAATGACAGTGCCATTTGATTTTGATCTGTCAGTTCCGTTTGAAATTCGGTAAAGCTATTTCGTTAAATGAAATAAAAATACTTGACTTTGATCGTACAGTTTCTTTGACAGCTTTATCCTATAGTAATACGATCTGAACAATTTCTTCGAAAATTGCATTACCTTAAGCAATAACCTTTGCCGTGAAAACATTTCCTCTTATGGAAATTTGTCCATGCAAGCACTTGATTCCGATCGTTAAGTTTGTATGACAGCTAATATGTGAGCCAATATCGGCAGTTCCGACAAATGAGCAGCTTCTTGTAGAGAAATAGACGTGTGTAAATTTTCAGTTCGATATCTCACAAACGGAGATACTAGTTTGGGTATATACAGCCAGACAAGCGGACTTGGCTAATCCCTGGTCATTTTTATACTCCTACAACATGTTGCTACGTAGTAAAATAGTTTTGTACCTCCACGGTTGTTTTTATCACCTAAAACTTATCGAGATAGACGCAAGGGCATGATGACGAGACGAGATGAAATCCGAATGACTGCCTGTCGGTTCGTTGGTTCGTCTGTCCGCCCGTACCAGCTGTAACTTCGCGGTATACGCGTTTCTTGTCAAAACACTGAAGATGAGTTCATTTAGTTCGTTTAATTTAAAAAATGGAGATAATGAAATTAAAAGGACAAGTTTTCTTAAAAATTATTTGGTTTAGCGCTGAATTAGAATAGAATTGCTCTATAACTTGGTATAAATCTCATATCCCTAATATTATCCATTCTGATCCTTTGGTAGACGTCTTCCAGCCTCTTCGGTTGAGTTGATATCACATACATATGTACAAGTATACCTCATTTACCTTTATATGAAGATATTTTCATATAATTTTAGCTGACGCCAATAAAAGTTGTTCCAATAATGAATGTCTTTCGCGAATTTTTTTAAATAAAGTTTCTCAACATCTGAAGGTATTTTCACAGGGTTTGGTTCTTGCAAGTTGCAAGAATATAAAATGTAGGGTTACAGCCAACTTATCCTTCCTTACTTTTTATATATAGTTCATAGGTCCTCGGGTTTCCATTTTAGTGTAAAATTTAATACGATGTGGCAAAAGAGCACACGGAAATTGTAATTAAATTGCCCGAGTATATAATATTAAAAAATAAAAAGTATTTTGCTTCGACTTCTTCAACTGAGGATAATATTGAAAAAGTGAAGGATAAGGTGCATGAAAATCGTCAGGCAAGTGTTAGAGAGATGACATGAAAGCTCGACATCTCTCGCGGGTCGGTTCGAATAATTCTATATTTTGGGTATGAAAGGCCTCTAAAAATCAAGGTGATGATGCTCATTTTTTTTTTCGTCATTCGTGGTTTGGTGTATCGTGAATTTATTCCCGAGGGACAGACAGTCAGTAAGGAGTTCTATTTGACCGTATTGGATTGGAATTGTGGAAGAACACTTCATGGATTTTACACAATGTTTGCACCATCGCATTGAGCCATGATTTTGACCGAATTTGAAGCCAAAAACGCATTTAACACCAACGATAAACCACCAAAACTAAAATGTCTGCTTCTTGGAACCCGTTTTCAGTCGATCGAAGAGATAACACAAAATTCGCAGAGGAACTGAAAGTGCTTATAAAAAGAGTTTCGAGGATTGGAAAAATCGTATTACATCTGGTTCGGATTACTTTGAAAGCGACAAAATAAATTTCGATAAATAAGTAATATCGTGCGTTTTATTTACAATTTCCGAGTACTTTTTCGTCACAATGTATACCCTTTCAGAGCATAAAATGAAAGTGTTGTGGTAGTAATGGTGTTGGCGGCAAATGTTCGCGTGTTAATCTTCGATTTCGCTAAAGTTACCATCAAAATTTGACCGGCTGCCTAGCTGCGAAATTGTTCGACGGATTAAGCTGCAAATTTATGATAACAGCTGGAGGTCGAAGTCGGAGTCGGCGTTGCACACATATCCAGCGTCCGCAATGCGCCGTTAAAGTTGGAGCCCATTCTGAGTAAGTGGATGCAAATAGCCTGCATGACTCTGTCTAATCCCCAATGAAAGCAAACAGAGTTATTGTTGGAAGATGATAGTTTCTTAACAGTATAGCTGGTACATGCCTTTTTGGTTTCACTTTTGGTTTTGTTGTGGTACTTTTATTTCCATGCTACAGAAGTGTCAAACAGCTTGTTGGACAGAAGTGACATGCCAGACCACATTCGAGTTTAACCATAGTGACTGTGAGATCTTTATGTTTGGTTGATTTTATATACATATACATACTTGTGTATATATATACGCATGCGAGTCAATAACTTCGGCAAGTTTCGGACTTTGCAACATGTATTACAGCCGACTATCTCTCCACAGTAGTTAGAATCAGCAATCCTGCTGCGCCGAATTTCGAGTATTATTTCGTACTCCGCTTACAGCCGTTTCATTATTACTTATAAGTTTATCGCTATGTCTTTTATTTTTATTTTTTGCTCTCACAAAATGTTGCACGGATAATAATTGTATTCACCATAAAGTTTTCTAAAACACTTAAAACGAATAATAAAGATAGGTGTACACGTGTATATGCAAATATAAGATGAGACGCATTGTGTTCCGATGTCTATCTGTCCTTTCGTTCGGCATTTCCACCTTCTAAAAGGTTTAATATACGTATTTCAGAAGCTTCCAAAAGCATATACTGTCTGATCAAGTTGGACCCGACAATAAAAAGCACTTTTATCGCCTTCAAAATTTTCTGAAAAAAGTCACAGGAAGCCAACTCTGGCGAATAAAGTGACTGAGCAATGACTAAATGACTATCGTTTTGTGTTTAGCCAAAAATTCAGCCACAATCGTACTAGATTGTGACGTCGTATTATTGTGGTGAATCCATTAACTTTCTAGCCACAAATCAGGTAATTTTCGACGAGTTGCTTCACGTAAATATTTGCTTCAAACCTTTGCTATCACTTACTGATCGGTTGACTCTATGGAACGATTTCCTGGTGATCTGCATCATGGAAATCAAAGAAAACGATGAACATCGCCTTGCTTGCCATAAATCGAGTCTTCTCGACTCGCTGATCATTTATACATATATGTATATGTAAGTATATACCTTATAAACTTCGTGCCAGCTTACAATACCCCGCTCAGGGTATAAAAGTAAAGCAAAAGGATTGCATGTGAATCGATATAAAAATGAGTGCAGTATCTTGTTTAGATAAAATCTGATATCTCCATTTTGAACCGAATTCGGTACTGAGTAGAATAGTTTTGTTCACATAAAATTTAGTTGTGACACCTAAAATCGAGAAAGGCAAAAATAGTGAGTTTGGAATTTTAAAATTCTTAGTTTATTGTTTCATTGATCCTTTCTATACTCTAATGATGTCAGTAAGATCTCCGACTCTTAATCGTTGAACCTCAAGCACTAATTCCTTTATTTTATTGACGTGTTGATCATCAGTTGATGGCAGTCCTGGACGTAGTTCGTCGTGAACGCGTTCGCGACCCTCCTTGATTAATTTGTATCAATCAAAAATCTTTTATCAACGAACGCTTTTTCCAACATTCTGAATGTTTCTAAATTTAATGAAACTTCTTTGCTGATTAATTTCACTCAGCGTAAAAATCACCCAATATAACACTAATGATTATTTTGATGTGACATTTGGCACAGATGTCACTGACAGTCATACCAACCTAGAAAAAAGTATATAAAAAAATATTCGAATAGGTTTCCGCACGAAATTTAAATTAAAATATCTTACTATTTTTTGCCTACAGTAATAAGTATGCTAAATGTGCGTATGTAGTCAAGTTGTTATAACTCCAATTAAATAGCAATTATGTACAATTAACCAGGTCGAACAATGTTCAATTTTTAAATTTATAGCGAGAGGTTTCGGTCTCTTAGACTAAGCAGCTCAAACTAAAACATACCTAAGTTTCCAAGAGCTTTGTTCTTCGATTATTCAATGATGTGTTCCATTGGTTGATTTTCTAGGGAGGAAACATCATATCGACGTTTAATTAAGTTTTATTCTTGACTAATTTCTTCAAACAATCCGTTAAAAAAAGATTTTTGCAATTACAAAAAAATAACAATACATATAGATTTACCTTTTAGACTTTCTTAGTATTGAGTGAATTTCATCATTTGCATGTAAATTAGCGCAGTTGAGCCAATAATGGCAAACAATTTAATGAAATTGAGTTTGTAAAACAAACAAACAGCTCTTCGTTAAAGTTGCACTTGCTGATTAAATATTTAAACAAATTAGTGACTATTACTTGTGGAAACACTTGTAAGTGTCCTTTGTAAATTACGTATTTTATTAGTATTCTTTGCTAATTCGAATGGGTAATTAGTGAGGCTAACTTATTGGAATCTATTTTGACCTTACATAAGTTCTTCCTGTAGAACTTGGTTACGCCTTTGTTAGATGCGTGACAAGGCGATGGATTTGATGAGAATATTTTGTAAGCCCGAAATACTGTCAGAAGTTAAAAATTTATGTCGAGGGTATGCGGAGCACTTTTCTTCGAACTGTAAGTACTAGTTCTCATATAGACATGACTTCATATGTCAGATAGCAAAACTGATTTCAAGTTTCGATACAAAACCTTCTTAATTAAAGTAAATGTGATGTGAAATCTTAGTCTACATCGACTTCCACTAAAGTTATAAGTAAGTATATTTCTGCTTCTTGGACATAATTTGTTAGATATATCACTGAAAGTATCAGTCGAACAAGCAGATATAGTATGTACATGGGTCATAACGTTTACACAGTTTTCTCTGTTCCCCATGTAAGTATTGTGAACGGTCTTCTACAAGCACTCACAAAAATCAAACTACACGTATCTTGTTGCCGAGTTAATCTCCTCCTCTGCTCTTCTGTTTGTACATTTTGAAAAAGCCTTGTTTGTGACCATCATGCAGTTGATCTGTAAAATGGTATTGGACATATACTGTGGTGACCATCTATAGAAGATCAAATGCGGTTGGACAACCTACGCCAACTATTAACATTCAAACCTCTTTTGATACAGAGGTATTCCAACAGCAAGATTTATACATTAAAAGGAAAACAAACCATAATGTTTGTGAATTGATGTTGGATGCGTACTTTGGATATTCCGATAATATTATTAAGAAGTAATAGAGGAATATAAAATATGGGCACTTTCTCCAGTTCTTGTCAACATTTAAATTATAAATCATTGGTATAATGGAATGACTGTTTTCATAGAAGTCATTAACAGACTTCCAATCAATGCCTGAAAATCCAGTCATAGGTCAAAAATAAAAGAACGCCAAATTTTATGATATATCTCATTCGGAAACTGTCTCCGACTCTTTACTTGTTTTTTTTTTTTCAAAAGTGTAACCAAACAATTTTAAGAATTTCTCGAAAATTTTTAAAATTGATAATAGTGTCTCAATATTTTTTCGAGATCACTCGTACCAATGAGATTGGTTATCTCCGCTAAACAGCAAATCAAAAAAATTTTATGACAAAATACAACTCCAAGTTCGTTAAGATTCTGTCGACATAATCGAGCATTATAATTAATCCACGATTCAAATTGAACTTCCTGACAGCTGAATGACAATAATGATAATGTCAACTGATGCATTATAGACCCATATCTAAGCTATTTAATAATTATGTTACTATCAACATGGAAATTTATTCAGATAAATTTTTAAGGTACATGACAACGAAATTGATGACATTTAAACAGCATTATAGCGCTATACGAGAATAAGAGATATTATAAGCCGTTTAACTCGTATGAAGTAATGTTAAATAAGGCAAAGACATTAAAATATATTTTATAAATTTAGAATATATATAATCGGACATAAGGATGTATTGGAATGAGCAATAAAAACTCTCTCTCCGAAGCGCTATAGCGGCTCAAACTCCGAGTTAATCTTTAGGCGAAATTTAGTGACAGTGACTCTTATTCAAATTACAGGATATTCTAAATTGTCATTTTTGTATTACTAATTTTCACACAAAATGAATTAGCCACTTATACTCATGTTTCTCTCATGAATTAGGTACGTATCACAGTAAGCAGAGGATTCTGATTTGAGGCCTTTACAGGATCACCCAAAATTAGCGCAAGATTGAAACTAAATAGAAAATACAGTTTTAAGTCTTTCGAATGTAATTTTTTATTGAATTTATGGAATAACATAAAAGCCGACAAATAACCAATTTTAAAGAATCAAACTGTTTTAAAGCGAGGTGGAAAGTGTGAAATCACTATAAGGGCTCTGGACTCATTGAATTAAGGTTTGACATTACTCAACTTTTACTCGAGAATACATATATTTTCATGCACTTTTGAGAAGATAGTCCACATGCTGAACTGTCATGTTGAACATTAAGTCTAAGGGTTTTTTAAGAATAAGGAATAATACCTATACCAATTTTATCCATTTTAGGATAAGAACTTATTGTTATTAGATTGAGATTCCGTTATTGATGGTAGTTAAACTTAATAAGAATAGAAGTGCGCACTATTATCGCTAAAAGATTCTCCCTGAATTTTTAATTTAAATATTTCAGAGGTGTGCCGACATCTTGTGCCAAAAATCAGCTGGTTTCACTGAGGTTCACATATTAAGGGCTGCAAAATTGTTGCTCGATTTTAACTATTTTGAGGATTGAGAAGACATTTATTGAAAACTCTATTTGCACAAAGTTTTATCCCGGTATTTCAATTTATACTTGATTTTTTTTACTGTTAATTGGAAGGTTTTCCAACATGACGGTTATATAGAGAGTTTCATCCATTCACCAAATTTTCACATTGGAGGATGCGCCAGAAACCAGTTTGGTTGACATTAGTTCTAATGGTTAGTGCATAACATAATTAGGGGCGGATCACGTCTTCTTTTTAAGCATTTCAGCTCACAAGTGACACTCACAACTGCGATCTTCTGCATTGAAGTTTTCGTTCAATGGCATTTTGTCATCGAGGAAATGGACCGATTACGTTCAACAGCAAACCGGAGCTCACAAAAAATGGATCAAAACCTTTCTAATGCTCATATAGAGTATACAGAAGGTACCTAATTTTGCATTCATTTAAAATATGCAAAAAAATGTAAATTTTTTCAGATTTTTGCACTAACTGCTGGACGAATTTCCAAAATCTGTTCCTTTCAATTGAAATTTTAATTAAAACAATAAACACATGCCAAACTGAAAAACCAGATCAACAGGGGTTTGTTGCCTGTGGCTCTTTCATGGCATCCACCTACAGGTTTATTGCTTCAATTTGCAGCGTTGGCTTGAGTCATGTGAGCGAGGGGGATAAAGAGGCGGGCAGTGCGCGGCAATTGTGGCCCGCATGCGTGCGTGATTGTATTCGAGTGTGAAAGTAGTTAATTATAAACATTAGGGGGCTGCCAAGGAACAAAGCGCACCTAAAAAGGTGCACCAACGGAAAAGAATGCACACACACAAGAACACTTGGTGCTTTTGACAAACGAAGACTAGACCGAAACGACATTTCGGGTACTACTGTTTCGCCAAGAACAGAGAAGGAAACAACAAAAGCAACATGTAAAACAAGCGACCAGCTGCCAGCCGCAATGGCGCGGAAAAGGACAGTAAAAGTAATAAAAAAAAAATATCAACAAAAGATACAAAAAAGTACGTTATTTTCCCTATTGAAGTAGTTGCAGCTATCCACTCTGAAGTGTCAAAAATCGCTTCGGTGCGGCGTTGACTCGGAAGCCAAGAAGCCTGCGCGAGTCTGGTGGCTGAATGGGTGAGTTAAGCAGTGGCTCAGCATGTGGCTAAGCCGATCATAATTCTTGTTTGCCAGACAGACAAACAGACAGATAGTGGAGCAACGTTCCTAAAGCCACTTTCAAAGCATATTCGAAATCGTTGCTTACGTTTTACGCCTCTTCTGTTGCATTTATGTGGAACCTTATTGTTTTGTCTCCCTTTTTTGGTGGGCTCCATTCGATTCTGACCATTTTTCTGTTCTCCTTTACTACGGCCCTTTCTGTGAGTGTCCAATACACGACTATTGTTATTCTTATTGTTGAGTTTGTTTTGTAGAAAATATTTGCTCATGTGTCAAGTGGCAGCGGGCAATTTGTTCCCACTGTGTTCCTATAAGTTAGTTAGTCGCACGAGCAGCATAGTAGTTGCCGGCGGTCAAAACCTGCTGACTGTTCGCTGCCTATCCGTCTCTTGTTCACTTTTTCATAAGCGGCTGCTGCATTTGCGCGTCATATTTACATGTTAATGTAATTTAGCTGTGAGCTATAAATTTCAAACTGATATCTATTACTGTTCAACTGGTGTTACCGGATTAATAAAACCATGGCCGCAAAATAGAGTCTTACATACATAGATGCGCAATGGGGCGCAGACGCGACTGAACGCGCGAGCGCTCTGCGTGAGTGGAGAAAGCCGTCAAGGCGTATTTGAATGAATATTGCCGCCTAGACGTCTTGGAACCAGCCCGCTATTTTTCCGATTAGATGAATCGATTTCTTTTCCAACTTTTTAACTCTGCTTTAATGTTATGAAATAGAGTATGAATGAATTCGAGAGTGCTTTGTGCGGTGGCATTGTTTGCTTAAGTGGAATAAGATTTCTGTTTGTTAGGCAATTTGTTAATAAAGTAACATTTTTCGCTTACAATGTCGGATTTTGAACTTAAGTCTGTTAGACAGCAGTTCATACTGACTGCCTAAATTAATTGCATGCATAGTGTTTTGTGGAGAACGCGTGTGACCGAATGAGAGCGAAGTGTTCAAAAACGGAAGTTGTCAGTGTAACCGATTGACTATCCATTGTCAGTGTTAATCAGGTTTTTGTAATGCATTTATAATACTTTTTATTATTATGTATTCTACCATATTTAAACTTAACTGATTGAGTAGCGGTGAAGCATCATTGTTAGAAATACAATATTAAAACCTCTTTTTTTGTAATAAAATTGGAAATTATTTGAAAAAAAATGGGTAATAATGGTAATATAAATGAGTGGTAATCAAGAGTTCGGATTTGCCACACATTGTTAAAAAGGCCTTCAGACGCTTGTTCAGACTTCACAATAGTGATAAATGTAAGTACGAATATTTTATCTAACATATATTCTGAAACCCAATCTCTTCCAAAATATTTTCATATTTTTTCGAAGCATATTCGTTGCACATATAGTACAGCGAGAAAAGCGTTTGGTATACAAAGTGCTTTAGGAATATTTAATCGCAGACAAAATGGCACTGAGAAGTTAAAAAAGGGCTTTTTCACTGTGATCCACAGCCTATTTGACAACATATAAATATGTGTAGATCACACGCTGTCGGCATTGGACGCGTCTAACGAGTGGACTTGTGAATGAATATGTATTTCTTTATATATCACCATAAAATGGGCAATACTGAATTGCTTTTTTTAAATAAATTTCAAATTTGTTTGTAACAAGTTCATATCTTCCAAACCATTCCCGTTAAAATAAGCAAATCTGTTCAAGATAACTAACTACTAAAAGAGAAATAAATCAATAACTAAATATACTTGACACATTAACTTTAGGTTCGAGAGGTTTGAAACACTTTTATTGGAGCTGGGGTCAAAGTTGCACAAAGGGTGTGGCATCGCTCACTTTTATGTAATATCATATATCTCGTTACCCGATCAACCGATGTCAACCAAGTTAAGTATATAACATTCTTTTAAAATTCACATGTCATAGTACGAAAAGGGATGAACCACGCCTACTTTCCATTTAACACAGTTTTAAATTACATTTGATTCTTTCACTTTACAGTACACAAATCAAGAAGCAATTAATTTAACCGAATTAAGATTTGCAAATTAAATTGTGCGTTTGAAGTATCAAAGTTTTAGACGAAGAATTGGTCAAATTGCGCCAAAACTATTCACGCCCCTAGATACCAATTATGTTGACCCCGGAATCTATGAATACTTTTAGTGGGATTTGGAGAAAATAATTTCCTGATAAAAATGGGTTGAATTGGGTTAATTTGAATGAATAAAGTCGGTTAAAAACTTTTCCTAGACCTTAGACTAACAAGCCTTAGGGGCCTTCCATAAATTACGTGACACCTTGAAAGGGGGGGGAGGGTATCATTCAGAAGTGACATTGTGTGACAAGGAGCAGGGGGGTTTCAAAAGCCTTGTGACATCACATTTCAAAATTTGTGATGTACAAACAGATATTATTAAATCTCCAAGCATCATCCTATCTGAAACAAGTTACATATCATAGTTATTGCCCTAATGTCGAGGCATACTTATTTAAAAGATCGTGTAGCACATGTGGCCTATATTTTTCTTCATATAAAGCCACCAATCAACACAAACAATCACATAAAAAAACAAAAGCTGTTACCTATTGCGAAAATTCGTCCTCAAAGAATTGCCCGAGAGATTCTCTGTTTAATAAATGGTGACGATGCTTTATGGATGGAAGAAGACGATGTTGATAAGAAAGATGTTCCTGACATCCAAATTCAGAACGAAAATGAAGTGCCTGATTTACCAGTAATAAATGATATAAAGGAGTGGGTCAAAAGTCCATGGACACAAGATGATTAAGTTTTGTATTTTTAATTAGCATAATTAAGTATCTTTTATTTATAGACTAGTCATTCGTTGTCCTTGTCTTTAATATTATATAAATGTTGATTTTATTAAAGATTATTCAATAAATATAAGAATAAATAGAACAACCTTTTTTTATTTTTGGATAAATCCATAAAATTGGAAAATGTGTGACGTCACGACAGGAGGGGGTTTTCAAAATGTGACAACTTGTGACAAGGACGGGGGAGGGGTTAAAAAGTCCTTAAATTCGTGTGACGTAATTTTTGGATGGCCCCTTATGTACCTGAAGGTATTACCTCGGCATTGATCTTTGCAAGTTGCAAAAGTATGAAAACTTCGGTTTTACACAAATTTATCCCTCCTTACTCCTTACAAAATATCTGCTGCCGGTCTGCTTGTTAAATCTCATATTAGTTTTATGCATATCTATATTAGACGCTTAAGGGGTGATCATGTTAGACGTTCAATAAATCGATTCGAGATTTTTTCAAAAGACTTGCACTTCTTACAGGAAAAAGAAAGATCATTTTTTAAAACATCAGAATATTGTAAAAGCGGAATTTCAATCATAAGATTGCAGTTGCATTCTTAGGTTCAATTGCCAAACACTTTCGAACAGTATAGTGAAAAAAAATTGAAAAATTAGTTTATATAATATAATACTGCAATTGTTCGAAAATTTCAAATAAGTACTCACCTTAATATTTTAGTCATTTCCAGTTAATCTTTTAATATCTCCGTAGTGAAACTCAAATCAGTTTATGTTGCAGCTAAATGCTCTTTCAGTATGTTTATAGAGAACGCCTTTTGTTGTGACTCTGGTGCCTATGAATATTTATAGATACTTAGTTCAGGCACAGAGTGTTTTCCAAGCGCAATACGTGTCACTTTAGCGGGTTATTCGAAACTTTTGTTTTTTTTACATACATCTGTATGTTATGAATATGAATTTGTAAGCTGTGGGTTTGACCACAACACGATTAAAAGTAATAAACTTGTTGAGAATTTTTATGTGATTTCGTATCGGCTTCGACGTAAATTGTGTATCGGAGGTTTTGTCATTTCTACGGCAGCTTTCAAGCTACAAAATCAATGTTTTGCTCGTCATTGTTGTTGTTGCACTTGATGGCCCAATTTGAAACACTCATCCTAGCCCAAACGAAGGACACACACACATGCGCAAATATAACTAGATGCGGTTGCTTTGATTAGATATTGGGCTTTGTATTTGAACGGATATTCTTTCACTAGCATCACATACATAAGCACAAAGACGATACAAGTAACAAATTAAAAACTTTTACAATCAATAAACGGTTTTGACCGGTGTTATTGTTGTATTTAATATTTAATTTTGGCTGTTGTATATGGCCTTTTATGGTTGTGACCGCGCATTCACGATTTATTATTGCGGTTGGCTTTAGCCTTTTTACGGAATAACTTTTTATGATTAATTTTTTTATTACTACTTATAATGTTTCTTCGACACAAGTTGGACTATTCATAAACATAGGTGCATAGATATAAATGTATGTACATTTTATTGACTTTGGCTCGCTTCACTGCCATTTCGGTAAATTTGCTCCATTGTTTTATTTTATCACTTTAATTGTATGTTTTACTGTTCTTGTGTGTTCCTCTAATAGCATGCATTGTTTCTGAAAATAATTTATTCATATTTTTATTTAATTGATTATATTAGTTCTGCATTTGAATATCGCTCCGTTAGATTCATTTTATCCACACACTCGATTTCAACGATTTTATTAGGCTGCTATCAAGCATCGGGATTATAATAAAAAAATATCATAACACATACATACAGTGTGCGGCAAAACTAAAGCACGAAATGGTTTTATGATTGAAAAATTTATGTCTTTCAATATTTATTTTACAATTCTCACGGCTGATTTTTCGATCTACAATTTCAAATTGGTTCTCTATGGGATTAGGATCTTGTGATTGTACGAGTCACTTCAAAACCTCAATCCTGTTATCAACAAACCACTGTTTTACACAAATAGCAGTGTGTTTCTGGTCGTTGTCATGTTGATAACTCCATTTTAAAGCCATTTCCTCTGCAACATGCTGAAGCATAATATTCTGAAAAATATTTATATGCTTATATTTGTCCATTGTACTGTTTATATGATGAATTAGCCCTATACATTCCCTGAAAAACAACCCCACACTAGTACATTGTCTCCACCATGTTTCACAGCGCTTGTTTTATGACGTTGATTTAGGCGTTGTCCCTTCGGTCTGCCTACTAGCTTCAGCCCATCTGAGTCTTTGATATTAAACTTCGATTTGCCAGAAAAAAGTACAGTTTGCCATTTGGTAATCGTCCGATTTAGGTGCATCCTCACAAATTCCAATCGCACCAGTCTGTTCTTTAAAGAAATATACGGGTTTTTTGCACTAACTTGCTACAGGTAGCATGAAAATCCCCCATGGACAGCTCGACAGCTATATACATATGTACATCTGCTGATCAAGCCTCTGCTGCCTCGTCAGCTTTAAATAGTTTTTTCATGTTGAGAAATGTAAAACATTTAAAATAAGTTTAATAAGAGATCCAATTCAAATGAGTGTTTGATCCACCACTATTCAAATAAAACAGGAAAAACTTTAAACTTGGTAATTTTGACCTAAAAGCAAATCTAAGTTATTTTCAATAACTCGAATGAGCGTAAATTACGGTTAATGTATTATGCTTTGAATGTCGGTATTTTCTATCCAAAAAGTCAGTTTTCAACGGGTAACTGAAAGTACTTGAATACCCTCACGAAACACTGAAAACTTCTGGTAGAGGGAAGTTGCTAATAAACAATAAGGGAAACAAGAAATTATGAAATAAATTCTTCACGAATATACATATGTATATAATATATTAAAAGGAAATAACTGTCAAACTTACTATTTCTGCGTATTAAAATATGTTATCTTGAAGTAAAATCAAATGCTTTACCTTGTTTATTGCTCACAACTTTTCAGTGCTCGCTGATAATTGCAAGCCATTTATTACATATCCAAATTGAGTACAACAGGGACGTTATGTATTAAAGAATGATATTTTAAAAGTAATTGGACCATTATCTTTTGAATCGCCAAATACATAAATATATAGCAAAATTTATTTAACTAATATCCACTACTATTATATTGCTCGCAGCTTTGAAAGGATAAGTTTTGGCGTTTTTCGAAATTCAAAAATCTATCTCTAAGGTTAAAATATTTATCAAAATATCCATTGTGATATTTTATAACAATGCTTCATATTTTTCTAGCCTTTTCACTAAATGCACCCTTAGAATGGAATCAGAAGTCACCGACGGCAAAACTGATTTTGATTGAAACTTTTACAACATCGCTGTTATATAACTGATGAGATATTTGCGGTATTGTACAGCGCGGATATTTGAAAAAATCGAATTTCTTATTAGACAATTGATACTTTTTCTAATAAGTAACTTCTAAAGGCGCTTGAATTCATGTTTCTTAATGGGATCACATTGCCTCCTAGTATTAAATTGGAATTCATCAATATGCTGAGGATCACATAGCCTCATCGTTGCGATTTAGTGGTGGGCACAATAGATCTTAGGTCGCGGTGCAAACCTCATTTATCTGTCTATCTAATAAATAGAAAGAACTTTGATTTTCAATCTACTTCAATGGGGATATTATTTTTAGGTTATTTGCGGATGGCTTTTGATTTTTTCTCATCGCTGTATTTAAATAACATTTTTAAAGCGAAGGATACGTATGTATTGTATAAGCTCACGTATACATGAGGATACATTCATATGTAGATATTAGTGCTTAAACACAAAAACTCACTTCAAATAGTTTTTTGAAATTAATATCTTATTTTTTCCGCCGTAATGCAGTTATATGTATGTATGTATATCGTACATCGTTCCATTCGATTTATTAAACTTACAAACAAAGTTATTTAGTACACTAGAAACGCACAACGGAACGCGCCAACATTTGAAATTCGCGTCGGCCACGTTTTCAAAACCGCCGCGTGAAACTGGAGCCAATTGAAAAAGTCACACAACTGAGTTGAACTTTTGTGGAAATTTGGCTAAAGCGAGAAGAGCGCCAAAGAACCAAATGAGACATACAAAAACAGCAGCAACAATTGCAACAATAAACACTCTGAATAAAATCGAAGAAAAAATCGAAAGAGAACAAACGACCAACGACACGGGCCAAAACAATTTCACAGATACGCAAAAAAATCCGAATCCAATCCAATCCAGTTCAACACTCCAATACGAGTGCGAGTTAGTAGAATGCCACAACGCCAACAATAATACACAGTAGAAGAAAAAGCACACAGGCACAACGAATACGGCAATGTTTGGGGATATGTAAATGGCGCTGGAGTTATGAGCTGTTTGTTGGCGTCTGACGGCAGTGGGGATGGTATTGAGCAAGCAACGACGACCACGACGACTACATCGCTGGCAACGTCGATGACGAATATGTGAATACGAAGAGGCGAAGTTGGATTTGCGAATAGCAAATGCGAATGTAAACCTCATCCCCACAGTAGGTAAATACTTCATATATGTATATCTATCTATCTACATATACATACATAGATATATTTGTATATTCATATGCAGTGCAAGTATGTACATATATACGTATGGAATACGGCATACAACGGTTGAAACGTTTTAATTCGTATATTAACTTCCCACTTATTTACCTAGATACATATGTCCATGCATTATACATATGTATATCCGACCTACTAAGAAAATATGTATTTAATTTAACATTTTTCGACAGTGATAAAATGTAATAATTAATTATTTTTATATTCATATACACCAAACCTCACCTCATTCATATAATAATGACCACTTTGCTACTCACCATGGCTCAAAGAACAAGCACTGGCTCTCATATCATAGTCAATGTCCATTTACTGTTGTAAAACTGTCTACAGAGTTCCATACGTATAAGTATTAAAGTGGAGAGCTAAGTTCAGACAACAACAATAACATAGAACACTAGCTGTGTGTAAATACAGAACTGTTCACAGAAAGAGGTGGCAAGAGTTTCTCCCCTACTGACATTGGTGGTGTTTTGTTATTGTTGCAAAGGTATGTACACTGGACGTTGTTAGCCATATTGTTGGTTACGGTGCTGCCACAAGACCTTGGGGCATCGAAATGCCGCCCCAAATATGCAGTAAAGTACACAACGATCACACAAACATATACTAATAACATGAGATACAGCCGATGCAACTGTTGAAAATTTTGCTCTTTTATTTCATATTATAGAAATATTTGCTGATATCAAAAGTGAAGTAAGAAGTTTAAGATAAAGTTTTCTGTAAAATTTCCATACATACAGAATATTCATATACATACATACATATGTGCAGACACATAGTACATACATATGTATATAGCCACATGCGAAGAGTTTGAAAATAGTCTGCGATTTTGGTTTTACCACATTTATTATCGATTTTCCCAAGAAAATAACAAATTGTCACCGAAACTGGTATTGCAGGATTAATTTTTTGCTCGTTTAATATGGCTTTGAAGAAAATTCTAATTTTTACATTTAGTTATATAGTTAAACAAAACGCAAAACTATAGCGACTGAGCGAATACTTTTAGTAATGTGGAAGTTGTTGAATTAAAATTAATTTACTATTTGCTTTATTTACGGTTTGTTAAGGCTTGAAAAAATTAAACAAATTATCGCAGGATACTTGTAGGTGTCTAATTTTGAAGACATATCTTTGTTTTGCATTTTTGATAAATTTGAGAGTTCAAATTTAAACAAAGTTCGGCAGCTAGTACTAGGAATGTAGTAAAATTTGTCGAATTAATTTATAAACTTTCGGAATGTTAATATCCTAAGTATTTTTTAGCTAAAATTCTCAACTTTTCTTTATCAATAGCAGAAACATTTTCTTGCAAATGATTGACAAAGGAGTTTTAACGGTCATCTATTAATCAATTGTACATATTTCTTTATACGTAAATGAAAAACATGCGAAATTAATTTAGGTATAAATGTAGTCCACGCGCTATGGAAACATGGCATTTAACATAAGATTCAAAACCTGTCAAATTATTTGATTTTTTTTGGAAATATTAATTCAATTACTGAACCTATTATGTATTGACATATGTCTATCTAAATATTTGGTTTACTTTTACTTCTTTTTTAGTTTTAATTTTCACTAAAGTTGTTTAGTTTTCTAAAAACCAAAAAAAAAAACATTTAATTTTGTTTCAAAAATACACAAACCGATTTTATTAACGAATAAGTTTAAATTAAGCTGCTGACACATACTGATCGAGAATTAATTTTAATATGTCATGACAAATGACTTACAAATCTTAAGCACAGTTCAGAAGAATGAGGCATAAAATAAGGCTTTTGACCGCCGAAATGAATTCCATGAGTTTGTTGGACATTGAAAAGGTATTCATATGAAAAACAGTTTATTCGAAAACGCTGGGGATTGATTGTTATTTGTTTTCTGTTTCATAAATTCTGTCTTCCTAGCAATTTTTATATTGGCATGCAATTTAAATAGCATTAAAAGGGTGAGGTAGATTCTAAGGACACAAGAAGTGTTTTCGGCAAATTTTTTTAATCAATCTTATCTATGATATCTCGACTTTCAGTATTTAATGGTCTTTTTTGTTCACATTTACACATTGATATGAAGCTTTCTTAAATATGAAATAATTAGTTTTGTAAACATATTATTTTTATACACTTGGAAACACGGAAACTTCCTTATACACTCATATAACATACAGATATTATAAACAAAGATTGGAATGTGGATAATTAGGCAATTATATAATTATGTGTGTAACTTTTCTTCTGTTGCGAATATTTCATTTTCTTTTTAGTTTTTAAATAGATGTATTTGAATATAACTAAACATTAAAGACAAGTTTAAAGTTTAACTTGGAACAGAGAGTCTTAAAATTTAGCTTTAATAGTGCCGGTAGTTACTAAAAAGTTCCGATTCAAAATACTAATATGAAAAATTATTTAAAATTTAAGATTTTACTTGAATTTATTTAGATTTTGCATCTAAATCAACACTGTGGATACTGCTACAAAACAAGCGTTTGTAAAACTTTTGTAATTATTTAATCAAAATCAATCAACTTCGGTTTTGAATTGGGAATTTTTTCGAGAGTTTAAGTAAATATTTACTTAATTCGAACGACTAAAAGTGAATTCGCGTCCAGACGCGCACGTCAACAAATCAAACTGAAGGAGAGATTAGAAAAAATATGCAACCATTCATACGAATATCTATGCTATTTAATTCATACACATGTACATCTCTATGTACCTGAATACCATTGCATTTGAGACGATTGAGAATGTGAACAAGCAAATAAACTGCCATGTCAAGGTGTGAACATGTTGGCAAGCTCGCCCAGGAGGATGGAAAAGCCATGGTTGGAGCTTGAATAGAAGTAAAGGTTGAAGTTAGATGAAACGGCCTACTGCAATGAGGGATACAATCATCGGGGAGTGAAACTCGCACAGAAGTCCGCAGACCAAAAGTGTAATCGACGTTTGTGGCACAGGCAAAGAGAAAACATAAAACTCGAATCAAATTGAGAAATTCAATATATGAATTTAAAGGAAAAGAAAAATCGTAGTATTTTAGTTGAATGTGCAAACAGCACGTGTGCATTATCATTTTTTAAATATCTAAACCAACCCAAAGTCTTAATCCAAATACGTCTTTCAAAGAAACTGAGAAAATGTAGTAACATGAACTCTCAGTAACTGCACTTCTAGACTATGTATATTTGATCAATGAATATGAAAGCAGATTTATACGCAAGCATCCAAGAGAGCGAAGCTCGAGCGCTCCAAGCTCGCTTGCACTGTTCATTTGGTTCGAAAATCGTCAGGAGTCACACAAACTACATATTGGCACGCATTTCGTTTAGGTGGCTATTAGTAAGTACTTTTTTATAAATCTGGTCCGATATACACCAAAAGTGGCACTCACCAACACTAATACCGGTATATATCAAAAGTGGCGCTCACCAATACCAATACACAATCGCCAACATAAGTACACACTCTCCATTTATTGAAGGGAGCGAATGCAACCAATGTACAACTTGTCCAATGCAACAACGCCAATGGTGAACAGCGACAAAGAATACACACCCCTTTTATACACGTACATGTGTATATAAAGCAAAATGAAATATGCAGGGGGCAGCGTGGGCATCGTGTATAAACGAGCGATGGCAACCGCCAACTGTGGCGCAGCAGGTGGCTATGCTCAATAGAAAGAGATAGCTCTATGACACAAGTATTCCAACAACTGGCATTTGTCGCTCTGCGAAGCACTTGTTGCCATCACACCTTCATACACTGAGGCCACAACTTCGCCACCGCTCTCAGCGAAATGGGCGTTGCCTTTTGGAGTAAAGTAGGCAAGCAGTCTTTCATTACGCAAGTATGTAAGGTTTTGGAGGTTTGATATATTCTTGTTTCGTAGTTAGTAAAAACATACATACATATACGTAAAACATGTAACTTGTGTTGTTTTTTTAAATTCTTCAGTTGAATTAAAAAAAGTTCTGAATTTTTAAGAGTTGCTTATCCATTTCCATTTGAGAATACTCTGCAAGCATTGAGTTTACTATAAAATGTAAACGACGCACGCGCTTGTGATGTTATTTCGTATGAAAATTATTCCTATAAATTGAGTTTTTCATAACAGAGTTTCACATTTAACTTGAATAACAGTCTAATATTTTATGCTTTAAACATGTTTAGGACTTTTCAAATTCATTGTAAAACGTTTCAAAATTGAGTTGTGTACTAGTGTATACTACGGTAGATTTAACGTATTTTTGTCATCTTCAAATTATGTATTTCACTCAAAAAATGTTAAGTGCATTATTTAAATGAATGATTTTGCGTTTCAAACCAAAAAATTTTCAATTGATTTAGTTCCTTTGATGCCAAGCAATACGAATTTTGAATACATATAAAATTTTAATGATGTTTCACTTTCGATATTTTGAAATAAAAAAATAATATTTTCAATTAAATTTGCAAACGGTTCTTTCCAAAGGTTTTGTAAATATTGCATATAATTTTCAAACTGATTATGAACTACAAATGTCATTTATGTATATATTATGTGGTTTTTACATACCAACCTATATTTATAGAATTAAGTAATTTGTGTTCATAAGGAAAAAGATCTTTTATGGCAATTTTTTTCTTGATTTTTATAGGTCAGTTTGTATGACAGCTATATGTTGTAGTGATGTGATCTGAATCATTTTTTTTCGGGGTTATGACGTTGCATTGAGCAATAATCCAACTCCAGACTCAGCTCGTCACGCTGATCATTTATGCACATATATGAATGTATGTATGTATGTCTACTTTAAAGATTCTTCGACGTTTTCTTCTGCGTATTACAAACTTCGTGGCACACTTGTTCTGGGTACAATTCGTATTTTGTAAAACAAAATGTTTTGAATGTCCCTCGGCTGTATATATGCGAACTCCCCTTGTTTTGAGTTCGGTTTTCTCAGGATCTGAAATTTGACGCATGTCTTCTTTCCCAAGACGCTACTCATTCGTCGGAACCGTTTATATCGGACCACTTTGTCATATAACTGTCATACAAACTGACCGATCGAAACCATAATGAAGTTCTCTTTTACTTATTAAGCAACCTTAATTACCGTTTTAAGATTACATGTTAAAATAAACAAGTACCATATGTACCAGCATTTTAATGAACAAACCAGCCTATTTAAGTTCATAAAAGTATTAGAAATAATGGCAGTTTGCCTCGCCCCCAACTGCAGCCACCGAAACGCTTTTCATAGAGCATTTGCATTTATTTTTCAGGAACAACAATTGAAATTTGCAACAATGCAGTTGCTTGTCTTCAGTTGCTCATCTCACTTCCGCCTCTTTTCCACCTTCTACCATATAAAAGTAATTACATACCAATCCATGTTCGTACGAAATATGTATATACTTGTATGAATGAACCCCTTACAACAACACAACTATTCTTTTCTTTCATTCCACTGTAGAAATGTGTATTTCCTTTTTATATGGCTTTCATCATTATTACATTGCTTTTCTTTGCATGTAACAATGTTTTTGTATGAATTCTTTAGTATCTTTCTTAATCAGAATATTCATTAGCATTCCATTTTGTTCTAGTTTTTGGTTTTGGCTAACATTTGCATAAATATAATCAGTTAAAAGAAAAAAGCTAACAGAGCAGAGAAGAATGGATACAATGCATATATTCAGTAAATCATTAAAGCTGGTAATGTACATAGTTATACAGACATACATATATTAGGGCATTTACATTGATATTTTAAAACTGTTTTATTGCCAAGAGCTTCAAGACAATGTTCACTTTTAATTACACTAATAGATTTATTTTCTGGCAGTCAAAATTTTAATTATACTCATTCCTTCAAAAATGTCACGTTAAAAGCTAATTATTATAGACTTATAAACGCCAATCCTCCACGCACATACATATGTACGTACACATTTATGTATGTCTACGTCTAGGCCTTACCCATGCCGTTTGAAACACCTCGTTTTAATTATGAGTCCTTTGGAATAATAGAAACACGAACGCACCTTGCGCCACTCTTCCGCTCACCTGCATCTTCAACTGCTGTCCCCCCATACTAATGTTGTGCTACCTACTGTTGAAGGAGCAGAGACAGTGAGAGAGAAAGGAGCAGCGACAGTACTTTCGTAATTCTCTGTGTTGCCCAGAGCGACTCCATTTGTCGCCATTGTGTCAGCGACCGCCTTTGTTTGAGCCCTCATACGGTTTCAAAGCGTACACACATACATATGTATATCCATGTACGTATGTATGTATATGTGCATGTGTACATTCATGCAGAGGTGTATAGATTGGCGTGTGTAGTTACGTCCTTGTGAGTCAACTCATTTGGGCGCCTCCTGGGGAAAGTTCAATATGCGTGGGTGTGTTTGCGTTTGCATGTATATATGTATGAATACACTCGCTTTTAATTCATTCATTATTTAACGCGGCAAGGTGTTGAACGAAAAAGGACTTCCACTTTGGTCTCCATTTTTCTATTCATTCCTTTCAAATGATCGTTCCGTTATTCATGACGGCATAGTGAAAGAACGTTGCCACCAGACACCGAATAAAATGCTAGAAAAGAGTAGAAAAAGCCCGAACAATAACGTAATTAAATGAAAACTGAAACGTCTACACAGAAATAAGAAATAACGAAAATATATTTGGTTTTCCTGTTTTTGTTTCTTTCTTGTTTGCGTTTTTGTAATATTTGAGCGTTAAAAGCGTTGAAGAAAGAGTGTTTCAATAATTAAATATGCACGTGGATAGAAGTAAAGGAGAGTAAAATACGTGGTGTGGCTCTTTTTGTATTATAAAACGTTTGTAGATATATGAAAATATTCTCAAAGGTTTTGAAAAACTACGGTTTTTTGTTAATGCGTGGTTAAGTTTTGTAATTCATATTCTTAATATGGATTTGAATGAAATTATTTCCAAATTGGGTTAGAAAAAATATATACATACTTGAGATTGTGAAATACATACATTTTGTGTAGGTATAAAACTTAATATTTTTACTCATAATACAATCTGGTCTGAGGCATGCAAGGTATTTCTGGTTATAGGCTGATAGTTTATTGATCGAAGATATAAACCGGATTCTGGAAATTCGTGGAAAATTAGAAAACATAAAATTTATAAGACGTAGTTTCTGTTAGTTTCGAACTCAAATCCAAATAAAAATTTTATTCACAGTTTTCATTGCACACTTAAAATTATATTTTGTTTTGCTGAAAAATATATAATTTTGTAAATATATTCGTCACTAGAAGACAAGTTTAATCAGTTTAGAAATGTTTGACTATCCTTTTGCACTTCATACATATTAAATGGTGTGAAATTAAAGACTTATGCATACCATATAGTACAAGGTCTGCCCCAAAAGAAACAGAACTGTCAAAATAACAACAATAAAATTAATATTTTTCAAAAGTTATATTTTTTCTATTAAAAGTAGTTTCCTTGTGCTTCGTTACAGTGTTTAGCCCGGTCAATTAGGATTTCAAATGAGTGTTTAAGGTCATTTTTTGGAATGCTCTTGAGAATATCGGTCGTCGCCTTTTGGGCAAATGAAGTTTTCCAAATAGGTAAAAATCACAGGGCGCCAGATCAGGTCAGTGGGGTGAGTGATTAATGGTTATTATGGAGTTTTTTGTCAAAAAATCAGTGACAAGCGTCGACCGATGACACGGCGCATTATCGTGCAACAGGCGCCAGGACCCTGCCTCACGGAATTGTGGTCAAGCACGACGAATGCGTGACAAAAGACGCTTCATAACACCAAGGTAAAACAGCATTAATCGTTTGGCCAAGTGAGACGAACTCTTGGTGTACAATAGCCTCGGAATCGTAAAAACAAATCAGCATTGTCTTTATTTTTGATTTCTAAAGACGATTTTTTTTTTCGGTGACTTCTGATCATCACAGAGGTCCTCACGACCTTCTTGGAATCGCTTAAACCACTCATTCACATTACTACGGGATAGGCACTGACCACCATAAACTTTTTTCATCATTTGAAATGTTTCAGTAAACGTTTTCCCAAGTTTAAAACAAAATTTAATATTTGCTCTTCGTTCAAAATGCATTTTACGACCGATGTCCAAAAGTTGCTGTCACTTTTTGATCGATAACATCGATTGTAGTTATCCAATTGCCTTAATATTTTTACGAAATTTCAACAAGAGATCAAACTTTTTATTTCATATACCCACTAATAGGTGGCGCGACCAGAAACAGTTATATTTAAAAAGTCCTATTTCTTTTGCGACAGACCTTGTATATACTATGTAGTCAGGATCTTGTCTTCATGACTTAATAATCAGAATAATTTGGGATTTTAATTCTACTAAATAAGATTAATTGACTAAAATGAGTTAACAAATCTATGTATATTTGTTTTCTACAACAACTTAATATTATAATGTAACCGATTTTTTTAAATATTATCTACACGAGTATCTGTGATCAAATTGAAAGGTTAATTTATAATTTATAGTTGACCTGCTTTTCGAATCGGTAAATTTTTTTTCTGTAAGTTGTAAGTACTGTTAGTGACATTTATGCTAAATTTCACGTCAAAATATTTATTAGTATTTGGGATACACGTCGTTTTGTGAGGCTCTAAAAGTGGTTCTTCGATTTTTACTATTATTTACATATTCGTGATCATTTCGCCACATTTTCAACTAATATCGTATCACCGCATTCGTGACTTCTGGCTACTCAGCAAATTCACATGACCACTAAGGGGACACCGTTTTGACTCAATTAAGGATATAAAAGCTGAATTGAAGATGGCTCTGACAACCATCACGACGGAGGATTTTCCAAGTAAATGGCTTGAAAATTCGTTGGCATAAGTGTATTACACCCAGGAGGTTAACTTTGATGGCATCAATGAAATGGAAAAATTCACCTTTCAATTTGATCACAGTATAGTTTCTGTTTTCAACAATGTTTGTAACGAATTAGCCGAGTTATATAACGTATTTTTTCGCTATGAAATGCGTTGTCTGAATAATCCCATATGTAAATCAAATCTTCAGAAAACCTCAACTCAAGCGAACAAACTAACTAATAAAATATCTATTACATTTTCAGGGGAATGACGACAAAGCTTTTTCGATCGTCATATGTCATCAGTTCGAAAGCATGTAATGGCGCGGAAATATTTCCATCAATTGTCTAACTTTTCTAACAAAACAATCGCAAATAGATTGTTTCTTTTTTCGCAACGTCAATAAAGGGGTAAGAAAGCGTTATATTGCTTCTTTAGGCAAGGAGAAAAGTTTGTGCCTGAAATTGCATTACCGTTGCTCTACGACTCAATGAGGAGAAAATAATGAAAGGAGAAACGGTTGGAAGAAAATTTGCATGCTCCTTTGTCTGCTATGCTCCAGATCTACCTTCTATGGAACAAAGAAAGTAAAAAATCAAGCACAAAAAATAATGGGAAACACATAAAAGACTTAATTTTTCCGAAATAATCACTGCGCAATTCGCAGCAGTCTTACATTTTACTTCATGAACGAACTGATTATGTTCCACACGACAGGTTGTTTTTTTGCAAGCCCTCTGGGGTGATGTGAAAACAGCCGGTATACCGACCTATTTTAGATTGATTCAGTGCGTTCCACTGCATAGGACGGCACGGTCTTTTTTACTTTTTATACATTTTCATTATTTGCAAATGCCTCGATTCTTTGTCGGCTGGTCGATCTGGTTCAATTCATTATTTATGACTTTTCAATATTGTTTCGCCTCCTTTACTACCATTCCGCATTCGATCTAATGAATACAATAGCAATTTTCCTGCAAATGAGCAACGAACGGAATAATGAAACGTTAAGGAATCGGCTGGCGAAGGGTTAGCACGCCATTGATTGATGGCGTAGAGAAATAAAATTTTGCAAGAAAAGGATGGGAGTTTGGGTTGAGGTGTAAAGCCATGGAGAATGCAGATGGCAAGGAGACTTGACGTAATAATGAACATTTAAATTAACTTCGGTGACTGTTTTACCGGAAATAGGCTCATCAATATACTTTAAATACATACCTGAGTAGGTATGAGTTAGTATATAAAGTAAACTGTGTTTAATTATGTACATTTGCCTTTCCGCTACTTGTTGCAACTCTTGTATTCAGATAATATTGAATAATAATGGCTCTAAATTATATTTGTCTTTGAAGAAATAGGTTGTAAAATACTCATAAATACTTAGTTGAGAATTGCCAGTTGAACTAATAATCCTAGATGCATATAATATGCATGTAGATCATAATTAAGCTCTTGAAGAGCTGTCATTTCAATGACAGACACTATTAGGAAATATTTGGTATTTAAGGTTTTCATATACTGATGATATTTCCAGTTAAGAAAGATTACATCGGTCAACACGATTTTTGGGTCTGACATCTACATATGTACATGTTAAATTTTCTATGACAAAAATAAGGAACATTTTTTTCAGCAGTTAAAGTTTGCTTTTGTAGAAATTAGAGCAATTTTTCGATTTTTAAGCAGAAATGACAGATTTTTATATTTTGTCTACAATTTCACTATAGATTATAATTAGAAAATTTTTTTAGATACAAGAGTGTTTTTATTAAGATGTGTGATAAACAATAATATATAAATGTAAATTAAACAAGAAATTACTGTCTAAAAGTGAATATTTTTTGTATTTATTTTATGCTCATATGAGCTCTCTCGTATTAAGCCCCAATATAATTTCCCATCATATTCTCTTTGTACTGCCCTTGATATCGCTCAAACCCCAACAATCTTGGTGAAAACGTTTTCCTTGCTCCTCGGAGTAGGGCCCCCATGTTGTCTTTAAATTCTTCCAGATGAGAATGTTCATATGAAGTTTAATAGATATTTTGCAGCCCACAATTTTGAAGCTTTTAAGCATTTTTTTTAGCGGTGGCAGGTGGCATAAAAAGTTTTCGGGCTTTACGATTGGTTCCGACTTTACGGGTTGTTTACTTTCAGCTTAATAAAGTGCTGCCATCTTTGATTTATGAAATAAATTAAAATATATTTATCGATGTAGATCAGCCCAAAGCAAACTTAAGAACTAAAGATTAATATTTAAGTGTTTTTCAATATCTAGAATTAGAATTCAAGCATGAGAACAGAAACCCAAAAAAAAAAAATTTGTTGACCGGATATATAATTTGTTGAGATTGCTTGATAATAACAGATGCAAATGGAGTCAAATTAGTCTAAGAGTGTCATTTAATGCGACATTTAGAGAATTGGTTTTAAGGTTTTCAATCTGAATTTTCATTAAAAAATTTATTGGGTGAATATGGAAACGATTTGCAGTTTTCGATTGAGTGAGATCAAAATGAATTTGAATAAAATTTGAAATTGAAGGGTACGAAGTTTATACAATGCATAATAATTGCCAAGTGTTTGTTTGTGTAAGGTTGATTTTATTGAGCAACGATTTTTTTATGCAAATTGTTATTGTTCCTACCGTTGTTGATATACTCAGAAGGCTTTGATTATTAAAATGTGGTACAAAAAACGTTTATAAGTGGTAAAACGAATTCAAAGGGCCAAGACGAACCGCATTCTGGACGACAACAGCCTCTCGACGAGGGCCACGT
Organism: Bactrocera correcta; assembly: GCA_027475135.1. Lineage (NCBI taxonomy): Eukaryota > Metazoa > Arthropoda > Insecta > Diptera > Tephritidae > Bactrocera > Bactrocera correcta. The sequence goes on along the minus strand of CM050323.1, from coordinate 141,878,919 downwards.
CAATAATATGGTGCTTGGAAATCGTCGATTGAGAATGAGAGATCTCCCTGATAGTGTTGGAGTAACCTTTGGCTCGACCTAAACAATTTTGAAGGATATTTTGTGTCTCAAACGCGTCAAGTCTCGATTGATGCCGTACGACTTTTGGCTATTCAGCAAACTCATTAGGGAAAGGCGGGGAGCGAACTTTCACACGAACCGATTTTTCAGACCAACGAATATCACTTCCAGCGCCATGGAGTACGATGAAGATTCTGAGGAAGATATTATTCAACCGTTATCCAAAAATTATGTAATGCATTTCATTGCAATTTTGAATTCCTATTATATATAAATACGATATGTCAATTCAATTTTTATGCGAAGTGAATAAATAAAACTGTGTATAAATCTGTATTCAAAGAGTTTTGAAAAAATTTAATGTAAACTTCTATAACTCCAAGTCTCTCTAATTCGAAGTTTTTCATTTTTTTTTTTTTTTGATCATGATGATTTGAGTTGGGGAAGTCCAACTGTATTCAATTGTCAAAATTTCACATATCTAGTTACGAGATTTTTTGCTAGCTTCGCATAACGTCTTATATTTTGAATATGGAAGTAATATTCCATGAAAGATTTACACACACATGTGCGGCTCTTCATAGAGATTTCTTGTAAAACTGTTAGTTATTCGAATTCAGATTAGCATCAGTTTCTGGGCATTCAATTTCACAGTTGCGAAAAGGGCGATGCGATTGCAATCGACCACAACAGCATACATACTCATACATATCAGCGTACAGATAGCGAGAAAAAACATTTGGCCACATATGTACTTGCATTTGACATACACATTTCCCGCTCATATTATGGATATGTAACAGATACTTACAGTTGTAATAATTGTACTCAACCATATTGATCAAACTATGGACTTCAGTGTTTTGCAGACTCTCATTACAAGATTACTGCCGATTGTTTGTGTATTAAAAAGAAGAAGCAAATGAACGAACACTTTGGGGGTGATTGTCAACAGACAATTGAAAGCGCTTAATCCTTAAAGGAAAATCAGCAAAAAACTATAAAAGAAACAAATGAAAGAGATTGCAAATATGATTGAGCACCTATGTACAAACATACATACATGCAAACGTATAGGTAAAATTTATGTGGGCATTGTGATGAAAAGATGAGGCCTTTACCGTGAAACCATTGACAGGACAACTGTTCAATTGAAAAACCTCAGCGACAGAACTAAACCATAGATAACCAATTACCACTTGAGAGAACATATTGAAGTGAATGACAAATACAGTCGGCGTACCTTATCATAAAAGCTGACATACAAACAAATACAATAGTGTCTAAAAAATAGAGTATAATACATACATACACTATGGTCAAAATAATAGGGTTACTTTTTGGAAATGTAATTTAATTAAGTTCTTTGGATCCTTAGCCAGTAATTATTGAGTGCTTTGGGAAATTATTAGTGGGTCACAGTTCTTAAAATTCTCTTATTTACAATCACTCGGAAAAAATGGTAAAATAAATAAATGCTAAAGATCAGGGATGGACGCAGCGCAAGGCAATTACGCCAAATCGCATACGTAACATTCTTTTAAGGGGGTATTCTAGTCTAGAAGCATGAATTTCAGGTAATTTTTAAAGTGTCATAAAAGGCGATTAATATTTTTACTATCCATTTTTTTATTAGTTATTTATTAATTTTTGAAGAGTACAGAAAAAAATTAAAAACTAAAAATAAGTAAAAAATTTCAAAAATTATGAGCTGACGAAGTGGGGGGTCTCCAAAAAATTTCCACGTGACCATGCCCATGATTTCAACCCTCCTAGTTATCTAAAACCACAAAAAAAAAATTATTAATCTAGAATAATGTCGCAACGGTCGGAACTACGGAAAAGAGGGAAACATTTTTTTTTTCACAAAATGGCGACTGCCTGGAAAAAAAAATTTTTTTTGATCACTTTTTCTGATTATTTCGAATTTTTTAAAAATAATAAAAATAAAAATTTGGTGATGGGGCTAGTTCCATTCATAGACAAGCCTATAAAGAAGACTCAATAAAAATTTAAGTAAATCGGTTCAGTAGAACCTGATAAATCGTGGGCATCGTTCCGAAAAAGTCAGTTTTGAGAAAAACGCGTTTAAAGTTTCCCTAATGTCTTTTGTTCGATTAGTTCCGGCCGAACCAGTTTGGATGCCGGGTCAGAAAAATGCCTATATCCCCGAAAATAATTTGAATTTTGAAAAATCCTCTTGTACACATATTCTTAAATAGTTAAACTTTGAAAATATAAAAATCGATTTTTTTTTTAATTTCTAGACTAGAATACCCCTTCAACATTCGGAATGGGCGAAATCGACTGCAACCACGCCTACTTCCCATATAACATGATTTTTTTTTGATTATTTCACCAAACTTTGCAAGAAAAATTGTTCAAATCCAACAAAACTGTTCAACCTCCTAGGTACCGAATATTTGGACCTCACCATACATATATGTAATATAGTAGACTTTGTATCACAAAATCGGCTAATGTGTGAGATATACAATTGAAATTCAGGGATAATAATTTCTTGACAATGGTTTGTCTGTGTGCAAAAAATGGATTGAATCGTGTCAATATTTCCTTTAGCTCCCATATACCTAACACAACGATTTTCCGAAATTCCAAGTGACTCTAAACCGCATATATGTAAGTTATCTCTATGAAAACAAGAGAGCGGTTTTATTGATAACAGTGTATCTTGTGCTTAAAATGGATAAAATTGGGCGAAAACTTGACCTATGGTATCCACATATAAACATCCGGGTGGCTTAATGATTTTCCTTTTTCTATCAAACCTGTCAATATGTCGATATATGTATGTATTTATAAATATATGATTTATATATGGGTTTGATCCCGATCCTGGGTTGACGGTTTGCACCTTCAGTTATTTTCCTGGCTTTGATCTTGCAAGAGTATAAAATGTTTCGGTTCCGCAACTGTATATACTTAAACATATGTAAATATGTTTTTAATTGATTATAAAACTTTAAACAGATTTTACGTATTAAATTTTTTTGGATCAAGAAGTTATGAACTCCTGCTAATTATTTAGTATATAAAAAAGTGAATTGAAACGTTTCTCACTAGTACAATTCTATTTGAGAAGTCCTAGTCCTAAACTGGTATTTTTCTCTGACTAGTTCGATGTTTCATTGCAGGGTATTTTGTGCGTGCACTTTCATATGCTAATATGAATTACTATAAGTGTATCCTTTTAATCCCCATCATACTGTGCCTTTGTCTTACTGCACGTTTTGCCATTCTTTTCATTCTTATTTCTCAAATGCATCGCCCATTCAACGTTTTTTTTTTAATAATATTTTTCTGTAGCTTACCTTTTGTGTTCAATCGAAACAAATGCGGCTATATATGTATGAATATATGTAACAACAACATATGTTCGAACGAACAAAGGGAATCCTCTAAATTAAAAATTCATTCAAGTCATTCGAAACTGTCATATGGCAGCTGAGGTGAACGTAAGAGACAAGGTGTTGCACCTATTCACACACGCACAAATTTCAAAACTAAACGTACATACGACTGTCGTTAGTCCTCCCTCACTTCTCTTGGCTAAGCAGCATTGTTACCGTCGTTGTTTCAATTCGAGACGTTGTTCTACAACACCTTAAAGCGGATTATGGCATTTTGACACTTTACTGCTCTCTTCTTCTTTCCGACACTTTATGAGTATGTGCACCGTTGGTGTTCCAGTTCCATTGAGAAATTCGTTAAGCCACATATCCAGAAATATATGTACATAAGCACATACATACATACATACATAGCGTATGGAGAATAATGCATGTCCGTTCGTCGCATTCGCAGTATTGATCGTCGCCAGACTGTCTGGCTCGTTCGCTTTAGTATCCATTTTTCTGTCGGTGTTTTGGTAGTTGTTCAGGTGTCCTGGAATGTCCTGCACACGTACATGTATCCTGCTGTTCGATAAAGTCGGTTGACCCGTTGACTGTCTTCTTGTTTGGTTGGATGGTTACTTTGTTTCTCAATGAAATTACACAAAAGTCAATTATTTGTGTTTTCTTTCGTTATTCTTCTTTTTCTTTTTATTGTACGTTCTATAGGTATGTGAATTGTTAATAGTTTATGATGTTTTATGAAGCTGTTCTCCTACTGGGCCGATATGCTGTTCCTTTGTTATACGTTTTCTGAGAAATTTGTAAATTTTCGATAGAACCGACGCATAAAACGTGTCTCACCTTCGAAGCGTGTGAGACAACGGGTTTTGAAATGATTATCCTGAATGTATTTTTTTTGGTACTGAATGACCAGCAGAATTGTTTTTGTCGTATTAAACGTTTTTGTAAGTATTGAATTGGAGGATTTATAAAACTCTTTGAGAAATGCACACTCTTCAGAAACTATTTAATCTCATTGAAGGCTCACAGAAGTTTTTAATTCATTAAATTAATGGGCGGAAATTCTTAAGTTTTTCTTTGTAAATTAAAAGTAACAACGAAAGAAGTACAAACAGGGTTAAGTTCTGGCTTAGCCGGACATTTCTATTTTCAAGAAAGAATTCAATATTCGCTAATCTACGAGTTTTTATAACTAATTCTTATTACACATGACATTTTTTTAACTAACTCAGGTCCATTCGTCCATTGACCCGATTTTATCCACTTTTGGCGGTGTGACATATTATTACCAGAAATGAGATCAATGATTTTCATGAGGAAACTTCCCACATTGACCGATATATGCGGTAAAAAGTAAAACCAAAATTTTCGATTTTAAGCAGACTCTCATTAGAAGTAAATGCTCTCTGAATTTCAGTAACTCACATCTTTACCGATATAAGCGGTATTAAGTAAACCGGAAGTTCGGAAATCTTTATATTATATAAATGGGGGCTAGAAGAAGCTTTGATCCGTTTCTATTCATTTTTGACAATTGGCCGTCTTATTTTAAAAAAAAAAAAAAACAATTTGGGCAAAATTTACTTTAGTTTTACTCTAATAGTTTAAGGACACTATGAATATCTTGTTTTTAATCCGCGATTTGACAAAACACTAACTCAAAATTGTATTTATTTTGTTGAAAAGTGCTTAAATTTTAGACAGGCGAAACTCTGGTGGGTTAACGGCAACGCGCATCTGAGTGGATACCTTTATAGCATAGAAACTAATAACAATGCAAAGGAGGACATAGGAAAAAGTAGGTTGGATATCTTCGAAAAGAGATGAAGAACTGGAAGCAGATGAGCTTGGACGGGCGGTCACGATAGTGGAAAACTGAACAGTTTTCCGAAAAAGGCAGAACCAATAAAGGAACCTCTGTTAAGATTATTGGGTCCGAACGCTGCAGAATGTGGTTCTGTGTACCCCCTCATAAGATAAGGTGTATCCTTAGTCCTCTAAGCGACACCAAGGGCACCCTCATAAGTAGAAACTAAAAACTCGGAAAGACAAAGAGAAACCACTTTGTTGGCCATTAGAACAATCGCAGCATGTCGACAGCAAAGGCCAGTCGATAGACACTGCGAGCTAGCAGGGCGGAAAGAAGCGGCTTATCTGTCAATCCAAATAAAACTAAACTGGTTTTATTTACGAGGAGGTATAAAATCCTGGAGGCCCCCCATTCCCTTATTGGGGCTCTCAAGACTTTCTGTCGAAAAGGTGAAGTACTTGAAGCTCATCCTTGATAGAATGCTATCAATGAAACCCAAAGTAAAGGAGAGTTTTGCGAGGTACTGGTTGCCCCATATTGCTTTCAAGGAGCTATTGGAAAGCGGTGGGCTTTCACCAAAAGTTGTGCTTTTGCTTAATGAATCCGTTGTTAAGCCAATACTATTGTATGATTTATTTATCTGGTGGATGGCGCTCGATAAAGCCACACTCGCCGAACGGTTGGAACGTGTTCAAGTGCCAACACCACTTATGGCACTTAATGCCATTCTAGATATATTATCCATGGGCCTTGTCGGCAGATGCATTATCCATGGACCTTGTCCGGGAAACTGGACACATGAAAGGTTCTAGAGCGGGACATTCTAAAATTCTTTACAACTTCATTTGCATCCCTGAGAACTTGGACCACTCCGCTGCGGCAACTACTTCCAGCGGGATTTTCTTCGTGCTCATACATAGGAGAAATATGTGGGAGGGGCGGAGTCGCTGAGGAAGAGACGCAGTGAGCGTTTTCACGGATGGATTGAATCTCAGTAGGAATGTTCGAGGGGAGTCTGCTATCGGGAGCTCTCTGTCATTTCTTGTTTCAGACTGTCATTCTACTGTGGTGTCTTTCAAGCGGAAGTGGCAGTCATAAAGGTAGCAGCAGATGTACTTCTCCGAAGTGCGGCTTCATTTTCGGAGATATGCATCCACTTCGATAGCAGAGCTGCTATACAAGGCCTTATGCTCGCTAAGAGTGAGATCAAAGTCAGGCGAGGAGTGCATGAACTCAGTAGCAGTAGCATCAAACTATTTCTATATTACACTTGTCTAGGTATCTGGCAACACCCGAATTTTGGGGAATTGTAAAGCAGATGAGCTTGGAAGAAAAGGCACCGATACCCGAATTCTATAAGGATGGGAATGAGCCGGGTTTCCATCGAGGCTGTAGCAGGTGTACTTCTCCAAAGTGTGTCTCCTTTTTCGGAGATGAATGAGAATGAGCAGGGCTTCCCCTGTCAGCGTGCATTCGTCTACAACCTTTAGTCTACAACCAGCAATGATAGGCGACCTTACTAGACACTGTTCCATTGGCGCAACTTGTCGAAGTTGCATTGAGAAAGATGAGGCGGAGACATCTAGACACTTTCTCCTCCGTTGTCCATCTTATGCCAGACTTAGGAGTTCTGGGCATTACAAAGGACAAGTGTCTATAGCAGTCCATTGGGATTATTCTTGGTCCCACGAGTAAACCTATTAGTGAAAGTTTGTTTGGATCCTATAAACCAATAGATTTGTGAGCATACTTTGATTTTTGATTACGTTTCCAATTCAAAGATAACGTGTGTTTCAGGTTTTGTAATTGGACCATGTATTTGGTTCAGTATGACAGTTTTGTAAATAATACTATCAAATCATATCGATAAGATGCTAAAGGAATTCTAACAAGGATATTTAAATAATTCTCTATTGAGGCGAATGTTTGTAACACACTACCAAATCTACCAGAAAGTGGACCATAACAAATAGTACAAATGTGTGCTGCCCTGACTACACATCTCTTGTTGCATTTCATGGCAACATGACGATGGTATACTTTGCTCTTGTGAATTGCTCATTTGCATAATGGCAATAATTTTTCCCCGTAATGCTTTCTGTTGTGTGCTTTTCAGAAGCCGCGTAGCGACTTTTTTCTACACCTTTGCGTATGTTCATACACAAGTGAAATCCTCGGGAAATCTTTTGTTGTGTAAATCTATCGAGGGTGGTCGCACGGCAGGTGCAACATTTGATCACTTACTTTCTTCTCATGAATAAAATAAAATATTCTCGCTGAAATTCAATTTTTTAAATTCAGTTTATGAAAACGAGTGCACTGAAAAAAATAATAATGTTGAAAGGCGGTCGAAATCCGTCTTAAGAAGCTGACAAAACGCGCCGCCTTCAAAGAAAAGCTTTCAAAAGTAAACAAAACAGTGCAAACAATGCTGGGGCAACATGAAAAAAGCAAACGGGACGCAGGAGGAAAGTGTGTTTATGTGAAACAGCGAGTTACTCATACGTCTTCCATTTTTGCATGCGTTGCTGGCCAGCAAACGGATTCAACAATAAATGTAGAAAACGATTTAAATAAAAAATTATCGCTAGTAATCCCTAAAGACTCCACTACAATATTTTAGCAGGAGTGGGGGTGGTTCTATTTCTAACAAACCATTGAAATTTTTTTATTCCTTTTGTAGTCAAATGCAAATTGATGAGTTGTCGCGATTATATTTAGGTAACATTGCGTTTACCAATACAATATGTGTAAATAAATGGGGAAATTTGGTTGTTGAGAAGCATTTTCATCGGGTTTATGGATTACGTAGCCTTATCGAACACACAATTTACCGGAAAAGGATGGAAGATTTTAACTTAGTAATTTATATGAGGTCCTAGGTTATTATTTGCGTATGAATTTGCGAAACCCACACGAACTACATACATGGGTTTCATAGAACAAAATACGTCCTATTTTCAACAATTTATTTTTTTATATAAATTTTATTCGAACTTCATATTAATTCAAAGATTCTTACTTGACAAAGATTTTGTGAAAAGGAAAAACGTTGTCAGCTGAACTTCTTACAATAACATGAAAAAAACAAGCAAAAACGTTAACTTCGGCTGCACCGAAGCCGAAGTTTAGTTTGTATAGAAGCTATATGCTATAGTGGTCCGATATACATATGATTAACTTCTTGAAAAGAAAATGAAGTGTGAAAAATTTCAAAACGATATCTTAAAAACTCTAGTCGCTCAGTAGCTCAACATACTGATCATTTATATATACAGTTACGGACAATAAAATAGAATCAAATGACATATTTTTTTTGAAATTTTTCATCTATGTAGTAACTCTTCTGCATAATAACAAAGGCAATAATATGAATTTTTAAAAAAGAGAAAAAATAGGATTGTCGAGTTTTATAGTTAACTCTAATTTAGAAAGTGTAAATAGCGTGCCTCGTGCTTAGTGACAAAATAATAGAATCAATAGCGCAATAGTTTCATAAATGAAAAATGTTGAATTTAAAAAGCGTAAAAAGTAGTTATGTTAACTTAATTAGATCTGTGGAATGAATAATTGTATCAATTATGAATTTATCTAAAAAAAAAAAAAACTGGTCGAGAAAAATATTGTTTAGAGGAGGAAAGATTGTGCGTCCAAAATTTGCAAGGAATGGGTCACGCGTAAAGGAAAATTGTAAACATATGAAATATGTCTCAAATATTTGTGTTTGATGCCTAAAAATTTCTGAAAAAATAGACCGACCATAAAAAAATGGCTGCGCAAGTCATTCGAAATATTGGATGATTGCCGATGCGCGTACCCTTTAAGGCCTCTGCAGCCATGCAATAAGAATTATGTGAAAAAATTTCTTCAAGAACATTAAGAAGACGACTTATGAAGAAAAATTGCTTTGGCACATGGTCCCGAAAGGTGGAAATGCTGAGAAAACGGCATAGAAGCAATCGTATTCAGTTTGCAAAACGACACATTAATTAGGGCGGAGCTGAAAATTCAGAAAAAATGGTTTGACATTTTATGGTCTCAAAGCAAAATTAATATGATAGGAAATGATATTTTCGCTTCCTTCAAACCCCTTGGGGGCAATGTAATGGTTTAGTATTGTTTCTAATATTGTGTTCCGGGACCTTTATTTTGGATACAAGAAAACATAGACCGCCATATATAAGTTAAGGTTTTAGATAAGGTCATACTCCCAAATGCTGAATGGAATTCGCCTTGCATTTTGGCAATTCCAACAAGAGAGTGACCCGAAACATACTTCGGGTTTTGCAAAAAATAGTTTTCAGATCATGGTACTAGCGTTAAGGCTTGGCCAGAGAAATCAGCAGATCTAAATCTCATCAAAAACTTACGGAAAATTGTTAAGGAAAATATTGCACCCCTTAAACCGAAAAATAAGGCAGAATTCTGAGAGAAGGTACAAAGGTCTGGTATTCTGCTCCATAGAACATTTTCGGTAGCTTAATTAGGTCTGTGCCTACAAGATGTGTATCGGTATTAGACGTTTAAGAATACACTACAATGTACCACCAATTTTTTTATTAGTTCCCCTAAAAAAAATATTTTTTTTTTATGTAAAAGGTTTTGATTATATTTTTTTGTCCATCGAATTTTTGAAATATATTCTTTACCTTAGTTTTTGTAACATTTATGAATTGTTTTTTCCAATATTTTTACTGCTACCAATAGCACTTGATATGAAGTACATAATAAAAATATAACTTAGTTCAATTTAAATCAAATTCATAATCTTTTCTAAAACGGAAAATTAGTGCCATGCATGATTCTATTTTATTGTTCATAACTGTATACTTTATAGGGTCGCCGACGCTTCCTTCTGGGTGTTACAAACTTCGTGGCAAACTTTATATACTCTATCCAGGGAATAAATACAGGGTAGGCCATTTAAAGTTGACCCATTTGTTTGTTTGCCAAAATTAAGGCGTCGCGGATAATCAGCTGGGTTTAGTTTTTGTGCCATTTGAATTTTATATGGAAACATCTTCAAATCTTTATGAATTATGCGTCGGAGAGTGGTGCGAGAGATGTCTAATTCCTGAGAGCGGCGATAACTCGATGTCAATGGAGTCTCCTCAATACTGGCTCGTACAGCTTCGATATTTTCATCAGAACGTCTTGTGCGTTGTCTGGATGCATGACTGGCATTACTGAGATTACCGGTGTTCACAAATTTTTGCGTATAAAGACTTAATTGTGTTCTTAACTGGAGCACTTTTCACTTTATTTTTTTTGCGAAACGCACGTTGAGTTAACACAATTGAAAAGTTATTTTGAATATAAAGCTGAACAATTTCAGCGCGTTCTTTTGGAGTGTACTGTTCCATGGTATAAATTGTCTTCGAATGACGCTTCTAACGCGGTATGACATTAGCCGATTTGTCAGCGCTGTTAAAAGTTACAGCGTTGCCAGATGGGTCAACTTTAAATGGCCTACCGTGCTTTAATGAAGACCATGAACTAAGTAGTAGACGAAGGGAAAACAAAAAAAGTGAAAATTTTATTCAAATTTTGCTGCAAACTTATATGTTTTTGTTTTTTTTTTTAGTACTTTTAATTGGAAAACATCCTTTGTTCAAGTTCTTCTAAATTACATCACGAACGCCTGTGTAGAATTTTCGTCCGCAAGCAGTCTTTAGAACTTACTTCAAAGACACAGTTTCAAGAAAAACGCGTTTGTTAAGTGATTTTATAACATAACTGACCTTGAGAGCGCAACTTTTCAAAACTTTATCTTCAAAACTATTACTTAGATCAACTTGAGAATTTAGAACAATGTTGTAGATATTCTATAGAAGTAAAACCAAAATAAAAGTAACTCCTTAAGTTTAAAATATAATTCCCATTCGTCTTGTATCATAGACCGCCCAAGAGTTTTCTCATTTAAGCCTTGCATCTTGGACTATATGTTATACAATGTGCGACAATCCACCGATAAGTAAGATGTAAAATGTTTATAAGTATATACAAATTATATGTACATACATACATACATATGTATTTGCATACATTTATGCCGATACATGTACATACTACACTCACAAAACTGAGTTTCATACTTATTTTCAACGCGGATTAGAACTTTTAATTGATCATCGAGTGTCCGGTTTTCCAACTCATTGCTCCAATCCGCAGATTTATTAATATGGCATATGAGAAATCTGCCAGCGCGATAACATCTGCGCTGCCACTACTTTATCTTAATGTGAGACCAACGAAATTGATAGCCAAGTGGCATGAGCGAATTGCCCAGTTTAGCTTCCTAAAGCAACGACAAAAAGATAGCGCGTGTACTGCATTGGTTCTCATGCCATCTGGATGTGAGGCGGTTAAGGCGGCAGGAGAACCATTTGTTATACAGGTAGCTAATGTTGGTGAGGTGTTCTTTTTCCGCGGCTAGTGTCCATTAAAATGCCAAATGTCGGGCGTTCATACAGTGGCCAACCGTGTCGAATGGAGTCAGAAATGCACCAAGTGCTAATTTATGATTGCTCTCCATTCATACACAAAGGCATGTTTGTATGTCTGCTTGCACACACATATGTATGTATGTATGTATGTATGAGTGCACACATTTTTAATGCGTATAATGAATTGCAACTTTTTTGAATGGCTATTAGTCTTGTTTATTTTGTATGGATTTTCATTGATTTCGGCAATAGCTTTACACACAGAGTCCAATAGCAGAATGATGGACAAATACATATGGATGTTCGGTTTTTTAGAAAAATTATGAAGAACCTTTTTTACTTTTTGTTTGTTAAGACATGGACCTAGAGACTCACTGGCCCCGAGTCGTTAAGATTTGCAAACCACGTTCTTCACATTTTGTTTAATATTATTGGAGTGCATATTTCGTATTTGAATCAATCAATTTACATTAGAATAAAAATCAATATTCGTCTTAGTTATACTTATATATATAGTACATATAGTTAGTTATACTTATGTATATGTATATATATAGTAGACCATACATACTACTGTGTCCAAAAAATAAGGTGACATTTGAATTTAAACTGCGCGCGTCGAAGGATTTGGAGAATTATTTTTTAGGTAGGTAGTACTGTCAGTCACATTTATGTCAGACGAAGAGCGTCCAGGGCGACCATCAACCTCAATCGACGAAGCTCTCGTTTAACAAATCAAAGATTTGGTGTTGAAAAACCGTCGATTAACAACTAGAGACCTTTCTGATGAAGTTGGCATATCGAAAGGCTCAGCCAATACCATTTTGAAGGATGCTTTGGGCCTCAAGCGCGTAAAATCTCGACTGGTACCGAAAACATTGAATTTTTCGGAAAAAAGGCGTCGCGTTGATGATTTTCGACTACCAGGATGTCATGAAACGCATTGTAACTGGCGATGAGACTTGGATCTATGCTTACGACCCCGAAATAACCGATCAATCGAGTGAATATCGTGCCAAAAGTGAGTCGAGACCAAAAAAATCGCGCCAAAGTCGTCCAAAAATCAAGGACATGTTGATTGTTTTCTTCGATTATCGTGGTGTTGTGTATTATGAATTCCTTCCAACCGGTCAAACAGTCAACAAGGAATATTATTTGAACGTTATGCGCACTCGTAATTCCTCAA
>CM050323.1:141844859-141865040 GCA_027475135.1 Bactrocera correcta | reverse complement strand
GGCTAATTCATTTTGTGTGAAAATTAGTAATACAAAAATGACAATTTAAAATATCCTGTAATTTGAATAAGAGTCACTGTCACTAAATTTCAACAAAAGATTAACTCGGAGTTTGAGCCGCTATAGCGCTTCGGAGAGAGAGTTTTATGCTCATTCCAATACATCCTTATGTCCGATTATATATATTCTAAATTTATAAAATATTTTTTAATGTCTTTGCCTTATTTAACATTACTTCATACGAGTTAAATGATTTATAATATCTCTTATTCTCGTATAGCGCTATAATGCTGTTTAAATGTCATCAATTTCGTTGTCATGTACCTTAAAAATTGATCTGAATAAATTTCCATGTTGATAGTAACACAATTATTAAATAGCTTAGATATGGGTCTATTATACATCAGTTGACATTTCCAACAAGTTATTTCATTAAGCTGTCAGGAAGTTCAATTTAAACCGTGTAATAATTAAATTCTCGGTTATGTCGACAGAATCTTAACGAACTTGGAGTTGTATTTTATCATACAATTTTTTTGATTTGCTATTTAACGGAGATAACCAATGTCACTGGTACGAGTGATCTCGAAAAAATATTGACGACACTATTATCAATTTTAAAAATTTTCGAGAAATTCTTAAAATTGTTTGGTTACACTTTTGAAACAAAAATAAGTAAAGAGTCGGAGACAGTTTTCGAATGAGATATATCATAAAATTTGGCGTTCTTTTATTTTTGACCTATGACTGGATTTTTAGGCTTTGATTGGAAGTCCGTTAATGACTTCTATGAAAACAGTCATTCCATTATACCAATGATATATAATTTAATGGTTGACAAGAACAGGACGAAAGTGCCCATATTTTTATATTCATCTATTACTTCTTAATAATATTATCGAAATATCCAAAGTACGCATACAACATCAATTCACAAACATTATGGTTTGTTTTCCTTTTAATGTATAAATCCCGCTGTTGGAATACCTCTGTATCAAAATAGCTTTGAATGTTAATAGTTGACGTAGGTTGTCCAACCGCATTTGATCTTCTACAGATGGTCACCACAGTATATGTCCAATACCATTTTACAGATCAACTGCATGATGGTCACAAACAAGGCTTTTTCAAAATGTACAAACAGAAGAGCAGAAAAGGAGATTAACTCGGCAACAAGATACGTGTAGTTTGATTTTTGTGAGTGCTTGTAGAAGACCGTTCACAATACTTGCATGGGGAACAGAGAAAACTGTGTAAACGTTATGACCCATGTACATACTATATCTGCTTGTTCGACTGATACTTTCAGTGATATACTCGTATCTAACAAATTATGTCAAAGAAACAGAAATATACTTACTTATATGGTGTTTTAGTGAAAGTCGATGTAGACTAAGATTTCACATCACATTTACTTTAATTAAGAAGGTTTTGTATCGAAGCTTGAAATCAGTTTTGCTATCTGACATATGAAATCATGTCTATATGAGAACTAATACTTACAGTTCGAAGAAATGTACTCCACATGCCTTCGGCATAAATGTTTAACTTCGGACGTATAAAATATTCTCATTAAATCCATCGCCTTGTCACGCATCTAACAAAGGAGTAACCAAGTTCTACAGGAAGAACTTATGTAGGGTCATAATAGATTCCAATAAGTTAGCCTCACTAATTACCCATTCAAATTAGCAAATAATACTAATAAAATACGTAATTTACAAAGGATACTTATAAGTGTTTCAGACAAGTAATAGTCACTAATTTGTTTAAATATTTAATCAGAAAATGCAACTTTAACGAAGAGCTGTTTGTTTGTTTTACAAACTCAATTTCATTAAATTGTTTGCCCATTATTGGCTCAACTGCGCTAATTTAGATGCAAATGATTATCACTCAATACTAAGAGAGTTTAAAAGGTAAATCTATATGTATTAGTACTTTCTGTAATTGCAAAAATCTTTTTTTAATGAATTGTTTGAAGAAATTAGTCAAGTATAAAACTTAATTAAACGTTGATATGATGTTTCCTCCCTAGAAAAGCAACCAATGGAACACATCATTGAATAATCGAAGAACAAAGCGCTTGGAAACTTAGGTATTTTTTAGTGTTGAGCTGCTTAGTCTAAGAGACCGAAACCGCTCGCTATAAATTTAAAAATTGAACATTGTTCGACCTGGTTAATTGTACATAAATGCTTTTTAATTGTAGTTATAACAATTTTGACTACATACACACATTTGTACGAGTTTATCATACTTATTTCTTTAGGCAAAAAATAGTAAGATATTTTAATTTAAATTTCGTGCGGAAACCTATTCGAATATTTTTATATATTTTTTTTTCTAGGTTGGCATGACTGTCAGTGACATCTGTGCCAAATGTCACATCAAAATAATCATTAGTGTTGTATTGGGTGATTTTTACGATGAGTGAAATTATTCAGCAAAGAACTTTCATTAAATTTTTTATGAGGAATCAAATTTCCGGTGAAGAAACATTCAGAATGTTGGAAAAAGCCTTCGTTGATAAAAGATTTTTGATTGATACAAATTAATCAAGGAGGGTCGCGAACGCGCTCAAGACGAACTACGCCCAGGACTGCGAACAACTGATGATCAACGCGTCAATAAAATAAAGGAAATAGTGTTTGAGGTTCAACGATTAAGAGTCGGAGATCTTACTTGTATCATTGGAGTATCCGAAAGATCAGTGAAACCATTTTGAATGATCATTTGGGTCTAAGAAAAGTGATGAGGATGGGTTTTTTTCGAAAAGCAGCGTCGCGTTAACTTCTGTAAAACAGTGCTTTCATGGATGTCATGAAATAATTGTTACTAGCGATGAGTTTTGGATCCATGCTGATGACCCCGAAGCAGACGATCTATCGACCGAGTATCGTGGCAAAGGTGAGCCGAAGCAGAAAAAACCACCACACAGAGTGACAGTTTTCTTTGACTATCGAGGTGTGGTACACTCCGAATTCCTTCCGATTAGTCAAATTGTCAAGAAAGTATTTAAGTCTTATGCGCCCCTTGAGGGTCACGACATGGACTTGGAAGAATAAACTAAGAATTTTAAAATTCCAAACATACTATTTTTGCCTTTCTATATTTTAGGTGTCACAACTAAATTTTATGTGAACAAAGCTATACTACTCAGTACCGAATTTGGTTCAAATTGGAGATGTCAGATTTTATCTAAACAAGATACTGCACTCATTTTTATATCGATTCACATGCAATCCTTTTTCTTTACTTTTATACCCTGAGCTGGGTATTGTAAGCTGCCACGAAGTTTATAATGTATATACTTACATATACATATATAAATGATCATTGAGTCGAGAAGACTCGATTTATGACAAGCAAGGCGATGTTCATCGCTTTCTTTGATTACCATGATGCAGATCACCAGGAAATCGTTCCATAGAGTCAACCGATCAGTAAGTGATAGCAAAGGTTTGAAGCAAATATCTACGTGAAGCAACTCGTCGAAAATTACCTGATTTGTGGCTAGAAAGTTAATGGATTTACCACAATAATACGACGTCACAATCTAGAACGATTGTGGCTAAATTTTTGGCTAAACACAAAACGAAAGTCATCGCTCAGTCACTTTATTCGCCAGAGTTGGCTTCCTGTGACTTTTTTCAGAAAATTTTGAAGGCGATAATAAAGTTTTGTGCCAAAATTCGTAAAATATTGCTTTTTATTGTCGGGTCCAACTTGTTCAGACAGTATATGCTTTTGGAAGCTTGTGAAATGCGTATGTATATTAAACCTTTTAGAAGGCATTCCCAGGACAAAAGGACAGATAGACATCGGAACACAATGCATCTCATCTCATATTTGGATATACACGTCTAAACCTATCTTTATTATTAGTTTTAAGTGTTTTAGAAAACTTTATGGTGAATACAATTATTATCCGTGCAACATTTTGTGAGAGCAAAAAATGAAAATAAAAGACGTAGCGATAAACTTATAAGCAATAATGAAACGGCTGTAAGCGGAGTAGGAAATAATACTCGAAATTCGGCGCAGCAGGATTGCTGATTCTAACTACTGTGGAGAGATAGTCGGCTGTAATACATGTTGCAAAGTCCGAAACTTTCCGAAGTTATTGACTCGCATGCGTGTATATATATATACACAAGTATGTATATGTATGTATATAAAATCAACCAAACATAAAGATCTCACAGTCACTATGGTTAAACTCGAATGTGGTCTGGCATGTCACTTCTGTCCAACAAGCTGTTTGACACTTCTGTACCATGGAAATAAAAGTACCACAACAAAAACAAAAGTGAAACCAAAAAGGCATGTACCAGCTATACTGTTAAGAAACTATCATCTTCCAACAATAACTCTGTTTGCTTTCATTGGGGATTAGACAGAGTCATGCAGGCTATTTGCATCCACTTACTCAGAATGGGCTCCAACTTTAACGGCTCATTGCGGACGCTGGATATGTGTGCAACGCCGACTCCGACTTCGACCTCCAGCTGTTATCATAAATTTGCAGCTTAATCCGTCGAACAATTTCGCAGCTAGGCAGCCGGTCAAATTTTTGATGGTAACTTTAGCGAAATCGAAGATTAACACGCGAACATTTGCCGCCAACACCATTACTGCCACAACACTTTCATTTTATACTCTGAAAGGGTATACATTGTGATGAAAAAGTACTAGGAAATTGTAAATAAAACGAACGATATTTTTTCGTCTTCAAAGTAATCCGCACCAGATGTAATACACTTATGCCAACGATTCTTCCAATTATCGAAACCCTTTTTAAAAGCACTTTTTGGGATGGCCTTCAGTTCCTCTGCGAATTTTGTGTTATCTCTTCGATCGACTGAAAACGGGTTCCAAGAAGCAGACATTTTAGTTTGGGAAAAATCACAAGGAGCCAAACCTGGTGAATATGGTGGTTTATCGTTTGGCTTCAAATTCGGTCAAAATCATGGCTCAATGCGATGGTGCATTACATCGTGTAAAATCCATGAAGTGTTCTTCCACAATTCCGATCCAATACGGTCAGATAAGAACTCTTTACTGACCGTCTGTCCTTCAGGAACAAATTCACTATGCACCAAACCATGAATAACGAAAAAAGAAATGAGCTTCACCTTGATTTTTAGCGGCTTTGGCGATGCTTTCTGGTTTCGGTTCGTTTTTTGTCTCCACTCCGATGATTGTTGACTTGTTTGCATATCAAACTCATGCCGATGGGACATGGGCAGTTATAATGCTCTCCATAAATGTGATATAGGCCAATCAAGCTTGTCCAAAGAGAACTGTTTATGGTATTTTTTTTTTTAATCAGCTTTACTGGCACGAGTCAAGCAAGAACGCCTTTCATACCCAAAATATAGAGTTATTCGAACAGACCCGCCACAGATGTCGAGCTCTCATGTCATCTCTCTAACACTTGTCTGACGATTTTCAAGCACCATATTCTTCACTTTTTGATATTTTCATCAGTTGAAGAGGTCTAAGCCAAATAGCTTTTTTTTAAATATTATTTACTGGGGCAATTTAATTACAATTTCCGCGTGCTTTTTCGCCAAATCGTTTTAAGTTTTACACTAAAATTTAAACCCGAGGACCTATAAAGTATATATAAAAAGTAAGGAAGGATAAGTTGTCTGTAACCCTACATTTTATATTCTTGCAACTTGCAAGAACCAAACCCTGTGAAAATACCTTCAGATGTTGAGAAACTTTATTTTAAAAAATTCGCGAAAGACATTCATTATTGGAACAACTTTTATTGTCCTCAGCTAAAATTATATGAAAACATCTTCAAATGAGGTATACTTGCACATATGTATGTGATATCAACTCAACCGAAGAGGCTGGAAGATGTCAACCAAAGGACCAGAATTGATAATATTAGGGATGTGAGATTTATACCAAGTTATAGAGCAATTCTGTTCTAATTCAGCGCTAAACCAAATAATTTTTAAGAAAACTTGTTCTTTTAATGTCATTAACTCCATTTTTTAAATTAAATGAACTAAACGAACTCATCTTCAGTGTTTTGACAAGGAACGCTTATGCCGCGAAGTTACAGCTGGTACAGGCGGACGGACGAACCGACGGACCGACAGGCAGTCATTCAGATTTCATCTCGTATCGTCATCATGCGCTTACGTCTATCTCGATAAGTTTTAGGTGATAAAAACAACCGTGAGGTGTACAAGCTATGATACTATGTATCGACATGTTGTAGGAGTATAAAAATGACCAGGGATTAGCCATGTCCGCTTGTCTGGCTGCATATACCCAAACTAGTATCTCCGTTTGTGAGATATCGAACTGAAAATTTACACACGTCTATTTCTCTATAAGAAGCTGCTCATTTGTCAGAACTGTCGATATTGGCTCACATATTAGCTGTCATACAAACTTAACGATCGGAATCAAGTGCTTGTGGACAAATTTCCATAAGAGAAAATATCTTCACGGCATAGGTTATTGCTTAAGGTAATACAATTTTCGAAGAAATTGTTCAGATCGTATTACTATAGGATAAAGCTGTCAAAGAAACTGAACGATCAAATTCAAGTATTTGTGTGGAAAAGTTTTTCATTTGACGAAATATGTTTACCGAATTTCGAACGGAACTGACAGATCAAAATCAAATGGCACTGTCATTGTGGCAGGAATGCACATGCAGGCGAAGAGTATTAAAATCGGACTCTTTATTACTGAACCTTCGTACATATGTATGAGTATTTAATACACATAAGGTATGCAAATATTCAGCAGTAAGTGGCGCTGCCTTAAGTTTCCGAAACAAATATATCAACTCTGCCGTCTTTAATTCGTCACTTCAGTCAGCTGTGGTTGGTACCTCATTAAAGTAGCCTCTCGCTGTCCAATCTCTATTTGGTTATGCTAGTTTAGCATCCTAATGTTACGTGTTTGTTCGATTCTCCAAGGTTTGACTTTTGATCAAGAAAGTAATATAATAAGATATTTGCATTATATGCTCCCGAAAATAAAGAGGTTTTAGGAGTTTTATTTTATATTGGAATATTATACAATATAATTTTCACATTGCCATAACTTTTAATACGAAGTTAATACGGTCCGATTTACCTTACATCCACAAGTGTATACATATTTCAGGCTTAGCAGCGGCCATAAGTAGTCGGATGAGATTGCAAGTGTTAACGTAGTGTCCGTTTTAAGCCATAAATTCCGCTGCAACCTGCTGTTAAGGCAATTGTGTTTTTATATCATGTAACTGTTTTTGTTGTTTGTTCAACACTGTTCGTGTAAAGTTAGTACTGTTATTGTTGACAAAATGCAAGAAAAAATGCTTTTGACTACAAACTGTTGGCGGTCAGCTTCTGCTATTACCTCGACGCGCGAGTTACATAATTAAAATAATGCTTGCTATTCTGTTGCAAGAATCAGACTGACTCTGCCATCAGATCAGCAACTCGAGTCTGCCTAAGTGTGTGGGTGTACCGCACATTCCAACAGACTCAAAATATGCTGATTCTGCTGTTTTGGTCACGTACTGGCTGATCATGCGATGTGGTGCACAACTGCATGTCGTCAGCCGTAACCTGAGATATAACTCCCCCAGAGCCACTCTGAGAAGTCTCCTGACTTCTTTTATTTATAATTTTTATTTTTGTTGTTTTTTTTCTTAATTTTATTACTAGGATTGCTACTACTACCATTACAATGATTATCAATGTTATATTAATACCATATGATACATTTTTATGGTATTTTAATTCTGCAATTTCTTTTATGTTTTCTATATTTTTTATTGCAATATCATTGAAAGTTAATTTTGGTGTGTAGCTTTGGTTTAATTTTTCGGCAGGGTATATAATTGTATGAATATATTCTGTTTTATTATTTTTAAATTCTTGTTTTAAAATTTCCATTTTACAATTTACAAATTTGATTATATAGTTATTTTTTAATACAATTTTTCTGTCATCGCAGTTTTGTTTTACTACATCATTTTTTGCATTTCTTATTAATATTGTGTCATCGCTTATTTCTTGTATTGATGTTTTATTATTATATTTAAATTCGCAAGTATTTGAAAATATGCAGCTTTTACTCAATTTTAGATTTTTAAATGCTTTATTTTCTACATAATCAAAATAGTTTTCGCCAATTTTTATAACAAATTTTTCTTTTTCAATAATCTGTAATTTATTTCTATTTGGCATTGGGGTTATTAATTGAATCTTAGTTTGAAAAAATGATCTTGGTATCTGAATTGCGAATATTATTGTATCGTTTCTATATACTACTACTCCTACTTTTGATAATTTTAGTTTGTAAAAATCAATCTCATATTTTTCAATTTCTTCCCTAGTTAACATACTTGGATGTACCATATTGTATTTAGCCGCCGCTATATTATTTTGTATTTCTTGAACTTTACTTTCTATGAATTTTAGTTTATTCATTTCATCATTATACAAAATTTTTCTTTCAATTCTATTTTCCTCTTTGTTTATTATATTTAAAGTTTCTATTATTTGTTTCCTATCTGATTCTATAGTTCCTTTTAATAAGTTTAGTGATCTATTGAAATGTTCATTTATTACTATTTGTTTATTTAAATTTACAATGGCATTATGGCCATTTTCTTCAATAATTTTTAAATGGTTCAAAATGTCTTGTCTGTCATCATCATCCATAACTCCAAACATCCATTTATATGCTATTCCTCCTATATTTATCAAGCCTCTTTTATTTCTCTTTTTGATATTCGGTGTTATAGATGTGATTTTTGCTTTTATATTTTTTATTTCATCAAACAAAATTTCTTTATTTTCAATATTTAGTTTTTCAATATTTTCTTTAACCTGATCCACTATGTCTGCTATCTTGGTCGGATTTATAGTATGTATAACTGTACTTATTTCGTTAACTATTTCTATGTCCGCTGTTTGTATAATTGTATACCCCGCATCTTCTATTATTGGTGTAACTTGCAAAAGTGCTGTCACCAATGATATGATTATTGTTAAAAAAATAAATATTGTCGTCATCTGTAAAAGTAAAAATGTATAACCGTTTTAGGTTTTGATATATAAAAAAAATTTATGGGATTTTAGTCGCCTCTTACGACAGGCATCTCTTACCATGGGTATATTCTAGAAAGACCCCTTACCCACTGGGGTAAAAAAAAAAAAATCATTTATATATATGTAGAAAAAAAAAATTAAATGTTATTATCTCCATTAAATGCCCTTAGACTGAATGAATCGTCATCATTCTCATTTGGATTTTCTATGTTTGCCAATTTCATTGGTCTTTTTATATTTGCCGGATGGACGTTTTGTAAGGGAAATATTCTGAAATATGGTTGATCTTTATGCCGTACTCTTTTGTAGTTTTTAATTGGACCTTCTTCTCTTGTTTCTATGTAGTCTTCTCTGTACCTATTTCTATTGTGTATGGTGAGTTGTTTCTTCTGGTCTATTGTATTTTTTAAAATGGTTGGATCAATACTATTTCTTGCGTTATTAGGTGTACATTTTATGGTTGAGTGATAGCGATCATTATAGTTACCTATAACGATCTGTTTCCTCATTTCTGTTGAGAGGCTTGGATCCTCAATTCCTGTTAGTTTTTCTAACAAGGTTGAGTGCAGCCTCTCAATGTCTGCATTACCTGTATGAGAGTTTGGTTTTGTTAAGTGTACTTCGACTCCTTCTGTATTTAAGAACTGAATTAACTGTTCGGCCCTGAATTCGTTGTCCATGATAATCTTCTTTGGTTTCCCAAATTTCGTGAAATGTTCAATTATGATGACCTTCTTTGCTCTCCAATTTCTATCAGTTATATTGTATGCTGCGGCAAATTTTGTTAGTTTATCAATGACTGTGACAAATGACTGCTTTTTAAAATGAAAAATGTCTACATGTATAATTTCATTTTTATCTGAAGGTGTCTCTGTTAGTTTAAACTTCGGCTTTATCGGTTTCCTGTCATATTTAATTTGCTTGCATTTTTCGCAATTACCTATAATTAGCTGTACATGTTCCCTTAATTTTGGATAGTATATTTTATCCTTAAGTGTATTGTAAGTCTCGTTTATTCCGCTATGCATTGACTCATTACTATGGTAAAGTGAAATTTGTGTATGTAGGACCTCTTCCTGTATAATTTCTGTTGCTCTTTTTGTACATTTTATGAATTGCAATTTTCTATTGCAAGAAAACATGCTTATTAGTAGTAGTTGAATTTTGTGATAATCGGTCTCCTCTACTTCGGAAAAAATACCCACTTTGCCCTTGTCAATATGTCTTCGGAAAATATTTTTTAATATGTTCTCCGTATCGATAGGGTTTATCTCGATTATTTTCCTTCCATGTATTATTTGAACTTCAGTTTGGGGACTATATGTTATTATAATTTGGGTCTTATACTTGTTGACAATTTCTTCTTTTATGAAGAAGTGTTCTAATAGTTCCTCTTCTGCGGAATGTATTGTATCTGACATTTCTAAATTGGATTCTTTATCATTGCTTTCATCGATTTTTGGAGAGTTTTCGATTCGACTTAAAAAATCTGCTACTACATTATTTTTCCCTTTTTGATATTCAATTTCATAATTAAACTCCTGCAGTTTCAATAGCCACCTTTGGTGACGTTGTGAAAACTCCCTTCCTTTATATTTATTATTTAAAAATACTATCGGGCAATGATCAGTTATAATTTTAAATTTTGTGCCATAAATGTACGGCCTGAAATAAGTTATTGAATATATAATAGCTAGAAACTCTTTATCTGTTGTAGCATACTTCTGCTCATGGTTATTTAAAGTTCTGCTAATATAGCACACTGGCTGACCTTGTTGAGAAAGCACTGCGCCTATTGCGTAATCGCTTGCATCCGTTGTAATAGTAAATTCCTTATCATATTCCGGATATTTTAAAATCGGATGCGATGAAATTAGTGTTTTCAAATTTTCGAAACTAGCTATGTACTGTGGATCTCTTGAATTTATTTTATAGCCTTTTTTTTAATATTTAATCATTGGATATGCAATTTTTGAGTAGTCCCTAATGAACTTTCTATAATAACCAGTGGCTCCCAAAAAACTTTTTAATTGTTTTTCAGTTCTAGGTATTTCCAAATTTTGTATTGCTACTATCTTGTCCTGATTTGGCTTAATCCCTTCTTTTGTTAAGGTATGCCCCAAAAATTTTGTTTCCCTCTTTAGAAAACTACATTTATCGACTCGAATTTTTAAATTATGTTCCTTTAATTTTGAAAAAATTTTCTCTAAGGAGTTTAAATGTTCCTCTAATGACGTTGAAAAGATTAATACGTCGTCTAAATAAACGACACATATCTTATTTATGTATTCTCTTAATATGTCATTCATTAAACGTTGAAAGGTAGCCGGAGCATTTTTTAGTCCGAAGGGCATTCTTATATATTCGTACAATCCCACCGGAGATACAAACGCTGTCTTTTCAATATCCTTTTTATCCATTAAAATTTGATGGTAACCTTTGGCTAGATCAAGAGTGCTGAAGTACTGCGCCTTGCCCAACTTGTCTAAGATTCCATCAATGTTCGGCAAAGGATATTTATCATCGACAGTTATTTGATTTAGTCTACGGTAATCGATTACTAAACGAAATTTTTTATTGCCCATACTATCACATTTTTTTGGTACTATGATAATGGGTGAACTATATTTACTCCTACTTTTCCGAATTATACCTTGTTTTTCTAGCTCCCTAATTTGCCTTATGGCTTCTTCCTCATGTTTCGGAGGTAACCTATATATTTTCGAATTGATTTGCTGGTTTGTGGTGGTTCTTATTTCGTGGACCACCGTTTTTGTATTTGTCAAGGTATCTCCTTCTTTATACATTAATGTTTCATACTTTTTTAATAATTTTTCAACCTCCTTGCGTTCATTTGATTTTAAATGATCAAGGTTGATGTTCTTTACTTCACTTATATCTATTGAATAAACTTGCTCTTGCATAGTTTTCATATAGAATGGAAGATTCACACCATTTTTTAAAATTATTGTCATTTTTTCGATATCAATGGTTTTAACGTTTTCAAAAAGAAAATCATTTCCTATTAACAAATCATATGGTTTATTAAAATCCATTAATAACCATCTCATTCTAGCATTTTCCGGGTATTTGAATTCTTTTGGACAAGGGCTTTTTACCTTAACATTTGGAGTTTTAATTATTCCGTTTAAAGTATTCACCAAAGTGCTTTCACTTTCAAGCACTAGTAATTTAAATTTTTCGAAACTAGATTTTTTCATTATACTTATGGTTGAACCTGAGTCGACCAAAGCATAAAATTTTTTCTCAAAAAGTGTTAATATTATTATAATTTTGTTTGATGATTCCGAGGCTAATTTGTAAAAAACTCCTCGTTCGTGTTTGATTCTTGTGGATCACCTCTTCTACTCATTGTGTCTACGTCCATGGGTTCTGGTCCCCTATTTTGTACTTGTTGTCTACTATTTACTGAATTTCTTTGCTGTTGTGAATAATTATAACGATTTTGATTTGTTCGAACTTGTTCTGAATAGTTTGTACGATTTTGCCATCGAGGCTGTCTTGTTTGACTGGATTGTTGACGATACTGTTGTTCAGAAAAATTTTGATTTTGTGAACGATATTGTCCCGAATCTGGTCTGTTTTGACTAACAATGTTTCTTTGTTCCCTTTGTCCTGAATAGAAATTTTTATTGTTAACACCATTATTTTTGGCGTTAGCTTGAAAGTTGTTTCCCCCTCTTTTTAGATAAGGATTTAGATTGCCTTCATCCAACCCAATAAATTTATAAATTTCATTCGCCATTTCCGTTAATGATGTGACCGATTGCACTGTATATGCAAATGTCCCTGATGCTAATTGTTTTATTCGCTGAATTAGCATTCCCGAAAAAATTTCTCTCATAGCGTCACCATTTTCGCTTAGTGCACTATATTCTGTTATATCATCCACGATTTCGTTTAATCTATTACTTAATTCCGCTATACTATTTACTTTCAGAATCGAAATTTCTTTCGTGATCATCATTTGATCTTTTGTAGGTCTGTAATGCTGCCTTAGCTTAGCTTTACAACTAACCCAATCTTGAGGTGGATTTGTTTGCAAAAAATTTTTTGCTGAACCACCGATTTTTAGATCATAAATCACCCTAAAAAATATTTCCTCCTGCCCTACATAGTCTCTACGTACTCTGTCAATTGCCCCAACGAAGGACGGCAATTTTTTCACATTCCCTTCGAAGGGAGCCAAATATTGCAAATCTTTTTCTATTCTTTGCCTAATTGACAATTGGTTATTGGCTGCATTTTGCGCAGTTATTTGAGTTAAAGATGCTAAGCATCGAGTTAATAATTCTATTTGTTCTGCCATTATACTTGGTGTGTTTTAAATTTAATTTAATTCAGATTAAGATTAATAATAACAAAAATTTTTTTTTTCTAAATCACAACTTATAAAATAATTGCTTTTGACAAAATGCTTTTCTATAATTGTATATTCTTACTGTTGTTGCTGCTGGCTGCTCCGCCTGTTGTTGCTATTGTTGTCTTGTCTTTGCTGTTTCTCCTGGTATTGTTATTGTTGGCTTTGTTGACTTTGTTGTTTTTTATATTTTTATTTGCTGAATAGGAATGGTTGCTTTTGCTGTATCTGCCGCTGTCGTTTTCGGTGATGCTGCTATTGATGCTGAAGCTTGTAATATGTAGCTGCTGTGTTATGTTATGGTTGTTATGTTTTTTCTGAATAAGACCTTCGGCACTTATTTAAGTTATCAGTTCAATATATGTAGATCTTGCATCGCAGTCTGCTTTATGCACTTCAATAATTTAAAGTTCAGTTAGCTGGAAAAATTTAATCTCCTTGTTGATTTATGGACTTTGCTCGCAAAAATTTTTGATTTTCTTCTGGTGACGGCAAATTGAATATATTTGTTGGATATTGACACTATTTTTCAATTTTTAATTTTTTTTTTTCCCACGGCTCGCCTCGACTGTGCCAGTTACATAATTAAAATAATGCTTGCTATTCTGTTGCAAGAATCAGACTGACTCTGCCATCAGATCAGCAACTCGAGTCTGCCTAAGTGTGTGGGTGTACCGCACATTCCAACAGACTCAAAATATGCTGATTCTGCTGTTTTGGTCACGTACTGGCTGATCATGCGATGTGGTGCACAACTGCATGTCGTCAGCCGTAACCTGAGATATAACTCGCGCACAAACAATATTTTACAACCTAATCAAGTAGTTAGGACGGAAGGATCCGTAAGCGATTTGTAAGAAGTCCATTATTGATAATGCAAAATATTTATATTGTATATTAAAGTGCATATATTGTATGTGTATTTAATTGCACCAATACATTTCTGATCAAAAGAAAAGTAAGGAAGGAGTAGAAGAACTATTTAACATTTTTATACTCTTGCAACCTGTACCTACAGAATATATAAGTTTTGTTCATCTAACGGTTGCATGTATCACCTAAACTAATCGAATATCTATGGTTATCTTTATATAAAATAATTATTTTGTGTCTTGTTGTTTGTCCGCGATGGACTCCTAAACTACTGAACCGATTTTAAATGTGATTTGCACACCATGCGCAGTTTGATCCAAATTGAAAGATAGGATAGCTTATATATCAATTTATAATCGCAATATTATTTTATTGCAAATTGTTTGCTGTTGAACAAGGCGGCTTTTTTTCTTGGACGTCGCTTCTTGCCAAAATACGATCGCATCAGAAAATCGGCAGTGGCAGTTGCATTGTCAGGCATCGCGGCCACTTTGCTAGATGGTGGGCAACCGGAACATTCAACATTGAAACTACGATTGCACATTCACAATAAACCAAACGCATTATGTTCCATAAAAAAGAATTGTGGAATAACTGCAGTTTTGCGGACGAGTTCAGTTATAATTTGGGATGAGTGCACAATGACACATAGATAATCACTCAAAGCATTGCATAGAACTATTCAAGATCTAATCGTCAATGATAAATTTCCGACAGTCCTTACCGTTTATGTCTCACTCTATGTATTTCGCAGATGAGATTAATGCCTGTTTGAAACAATCATTCTTATGGGAAGTGTTGAAACACGTCGATTGGCCATAAACATGCGCGTACAATTGCGAAATGATCCGCATAAATATTTTCCGAAAAATTACTAGATATTGCAAACGGTAAAATAGAAAAGCAGATTTTTGTTAACATTTTTTCATACAAAAAATTTAATACTTTGTTAGAATCTTTTTTTGTTACAAATAAAAATAAATTCGGAAATTTTTGGAAAAAAAATTTAAGCTCGGCCATTGGAAGGCCATTTCCGGGGATCCCTCGGAAAAAAGATGCGCCCGCATTGGCAGGATAGTTCTTTACAGGATCATTTAAAGTGGAAAAATATTGGCTTTAGTTAAAACCTTAACTTAGAACTTGGGCAAAGGAAAAAAACTGAGAATTGGATTTTTGGCATACATTTTTTACAAAAACCAAAGAAAATTTCGCAACATTTTTCACATAGTGTTATCGAAAAATTATCATTGGCCAAGCCTTTACGAATTGTATCTCAGAGACCTGGGTAAAATTTCATGAAGATCGGTTGGTTAGTTCTCGGGAAATCTTGCCAACCGACTTCGAAAGCGCATTTAAAGACGGCGTACTTAGCCTAGCTAGCCTTAACCCCACAAGTTCTCAGCTCTATGTCCGAAATTATTACTCAGATCAACTTGAAAATTAAGCGCAATATTCCCGAGATTTTGTCGAATTTAATAATAAAATAAAAAATTAGTCTTTTTTGAAACCCGTAAAGCCATTTAACCCCTTAATTGATGAACAATATGACAAATAGAAAGAGCTTATCGGTGGAAAATATTTTTCGGAAAAAAGAATCGCGCCAATACCCAAAATAATATAACATGCCGATATATAATAGCATGTTGAATTACCAATTTGTAAAACAGTCATTTTCCAATTTATTATTCCAAATTATTTGTAATGATATTTTTCATTGAATTATAAAGTACAAAAAAAAAAATTAACCGTTAGTATAAACGGTTAGGCTTGCGAAAAAATAGTTAGGGACACTTTTATAGAATCTTCCATTTCCTACAAAACCTGTGAAACGTGATATTTTTTCAAGTAGCTGAAAGTGAGATTTGAGTTTTTCTATCTTAAAATAAAAAAAAAATATAAGACTGGAAGTCGGAAGACATTCCCGCTACAATTAAGAGCTCATACTTGGAGAAATTGTTCTTTTATATTTACCGACCCTACTAAGGAACTAGAGGAAACCTTTAGAGTGCTATTTTACTTTTTATTTGCAAATTTATAGTTCGAAGCCGCAGGAGGCATTTAAGAAGCTAGGGCACTATAAAGAATCCTAAAATTAAGTCTTAGCAAAGCTGCTGGCTACTGAATAAGACCTTAACGGGCGACTTAAAAAATATTTTCTACTGTGGAGCTAGAGTTAAAATTCAAATACTTGAATAATGTCTTTGCAACCCTAAAGTGTACTTCACCTACCTTCCGTAGTCCCAATTTATTTATCAAAATGCGATGAATGCAGTCTTTGGTGATATTTAACTCCATTTTCATGAAACGCAAAGAAGATTTCGGCATTCTAGACATTCTTAATAAATTCCTGCACTTTTTCAATATTGTTTTGGGTAATCACTGATTTTGACCGGCCCGACTTCTGATCGTCACAGAGGTCCTCACGACCTTTTTGGAATCGCTTAAACCACTCATGCACATTACTACGGGATAGGCACTGATCACCATAAACTTTTTTCATTATTAGAAATGATTCAGTAAACGTTTTCCCAAGTTTAAACAAAATTTAATATTTGCTCTTTGTTCCAAATGCATGACCAAAAGTTGCGGTCACTTTTTGATCGATAACATCGACTGTAGTTATCCAATTGTCTTAAAATTTTTACGAAATATCAACAAGTGATCAAACTTTTTATTTCATATACCCACTAATAGGTGGCGCCACCAGAAACAGTTATATTTAAAAAGTTCGGTTTCTTTTGCGACAGACCTTGTATATTAATTTGTGTCTTCCAAGCTTCAAACTTTGTACAAAGTAATACTTTAGTTAGTAAGATATGAAATTTCCGTATCATCCGTTTAATTGGTTTCATTATTTTGCCTTTCAACGCCTCTAAAAATGTAAAACAACGAAAGTGAAAATTGTACCACTGTACTACTTTAGAATATTAGAGATCGCTTCAATGCCCGTGAAGGAAATAGTCAAACACAGTGGCCATATTGTAAACTCGAAAAAGTAGTACATCCCTTCAATTCAGGAAATAATTAATACATCAAGCTGTAAAGCTCTTGAGAGGACAGCAGAGAATAATACCAACAACTGTCGGTGTCATAAACCGCTACTTAAGCTGGTCATAAAGCGTTTAAGTTAAGCCTCATGGAAATTAAATAAATTGCCTGATTATGATTATTTTACAGCTTTTCACTCCGTTATGCTTTGAAAACAATGCCAAATATATAACAAAACGAAGACAAAATAAGAATTCGCCAAAACCGGGCATTACTGGATGCGTTGGCGAAGGAGTAATAGGCAAAAGAATAGTATCGAGGGTGAATAACACAGACTGTGATAAACAAATGCAACACAAGGGTCAGGATGGGGCATACGGGTACATATTATAACAATTCCGTTTGCACAGCAACACTTTAGGACACTCGACGACACGCATCCATTAAAATTGTTTACTTATTCGCCACTAGGGAACAATCTGCTTTATGAAAGAATGAAGTTAAGAGTTGACTGACCTCTATTTGGGTACAAGTTTAAATACTTGAAATTCGTGTGAGCGTCAGCTCCTTTTTTGTTCTCCGTTGTTGTTCAATTAAGTAATTGATTTAAGCTATTAATGCTTTTGACCGTTAACCCCCCAGCTAATGCTATGCCTCCAACACGTTGGTCTCACTCTTGCCAGTAACGAAGCTTTGCTGATTTTGTATTCTCTGAAATTTTGCTTTGTTTTAAGTTTTCATAAAATATTCAAACAAAATGAGTTCTTTGTGTGGAGCTGTCGTTTGCCTGTGGCCAACTCTTTGGCTTGCTGGCAAACGCACTTCCGCCTCCGCTTAAGCATACCAATTCAGCAAGCGAAACATTCAAAGCGACACGCTCACTTATAGACATACCGACATCTTTTTAAAATTTAACCTTTCTGCGAATGGCTCTCTCACCAGATTTTCAGCACCATCGCCACCACACTGTGGTCAAGTTGCAAAAAAATAACTCAAATTACTTAGGTCTCAATTGCATTTACCAGTTGACAACTGAATGATCCTTCTGGTTAATGGTTAAAAATCTTATCGGTTGCCAGTTGGAGAAGTTATTTCGAAGCATTCTAAGTATAGTAGAATCTTCTCAACACTCTCTTCTTAAAAGTCAGGACTTTCAGACTCTCCTTGGATTTCTCACTTTCTTCTATTGTAGACACATGAAATCCAATTAAAAATGTTTTCCAGTCTCGCAAAGTGGTACATTACGTAAAATTCCATTCTTGAAAACCCCAAGCATCTAATTTAATCCCTTTGTTTTATAACATTTAAATCGTAAGATTCAAAATGTAGGTTTTATAACTTTAGGTAAAAGTTAAAAATCTCAGAAAAATGCTATTCATAAGAATAAATATATTCAGCTTTGTCATAAACTTCGCGAGAACGCCATTTCCGATGGAATTTACAAATTTGTGTTTTTTTAATCATGAGGTTCCCATGAAAAAATCACTTATTTTCGAAAATAATCACTAATCGTAAATGAACTTTTTTCACGCGAGTCCAATAAATTTATTCACAAAATCTGCAGTTAGAAACAACTATAAATAAAATGTTAGCAAACTTGATTAACTACTTACTTCGTTTTAAAAACGTTTTTATATGAACTAAGGCCTACTAACGTAATCGATTTCGGAATATGGCTCAATGTAAGCCACTCAAGTTTTTTTAATCCATTATTCATTCAAATATATCAATAGTACATACATCCGAAAATTGTTATCTCCATAATTTATGCAACTAATATCGATTTGATCAGAAAAGTTATGTACGATATATAAATAAAAACACGCGTTTAAGCGAAAACATTCGGATAATTGGCTTTATAAGTTTACAAAATTTTTTTCACAGGAAGTTCGTGATACGAATTTTTCATTCGCGTGAAAATAAAAATACAAGCAATTTACGATAAGGCGGTTCGAAAGATCATTTCACTTTATTTTATTTTGAAAAGGCTATTGTTTATAGTAGCAGCTAAATGTTATAAATATCTGATAATTATTTGTATCACAAACGTTTCTGTAACCACTGTGCGATATATGATGAAGTCCACCACTCCTCGGCAGACGCTCGTTGTGCACGTTGACTGCGTTGAAGTGAAGTATTTCTTTGTGAACAATGGGAAATTCATTAGGCGTAAAGGCACTTACCATAAAACACTAAGCCGGTCGAGACCACAGCGCATGCCGGCGAATTTCACAACCCAATCCTTTTATTTTGTCAAACTGTCCTTTACCTTATTTACTTTTTTTACAGTGAATTTTTTTTTTGTACCATTTTCACTTGGTGGTTATGTAGAGGTTTATAAGCTATTAATTCGTCGTCAGTCAAAACATCCCCCGGTAAATAACACCCCCATACAAACGGTACTTGGCATATTACTCATGTATTATTAAATTTATATGAAAACGCGGTTGTCGGACATATGTTTGGGACACACTTCTGTATGATATACTAAGCAAAGTTTGGGTTAACACTGTTTCTGGCATTCACATTTGCTGATGGAATTATTAAATTGAATCAGTGATCATAAGCGTTGTATATTATACATCTATTTACAAGGAGTGTTCCAAAATTAACAGGATTTTTTGAATCTGGCGCCA
Source organism: Bactrocera correcta (assembly GCA_027475135.1). Classification (NCBI taxonomy): domain Eukaryota; kingdom Metazoa; phylum Arthropoda; class Insecta; order Diptera; family Tephritidae; genus Bactrocera; species Bactrocera correcta. The sequence goes on along the minus strand of CM050323.1, from coordinate 141,845,079 downwards.
TCTATATGTCGACTAGTGCGTGGGAATTTGCTATCTTTATCGATTGTTCAGTGAGAATGTCATGACATTTATCTATTGGGAAGTGAAATTATTGCCTTTTCAGTGCAGTATGTTTGTGTTTCGTCGAAATGAGCTTCGAACAAAGAGCCAACATTAAAATTTTTTTTTAAAATTGGTACCATCAATTGATGAAACAAATTTATGGCATGATTGCTTATTG
>CM050323.1:141793859-141843859 GCA_027475135.1 Bactrocera correcta | reverse complement strand
ACAAAATCGTGAATGGGTTGCAATCACATTTGGGTTCTCATTGATAATGGACTCAAAAAGCTGACTGGAATGTTACATACATATGTACTACACATACTTATATACTTATAGACATATACTGAAGCAAAAGTGCTAAATTTATATTGGTTTTCCATTTTCACACGGTACAATAATTACGCTAAATGTGGTTTAATTTGGCGTTATAGGTCTTAAGGTAAATGGTAGGTGCCACGTCCATTGTGTAATTTTAGCACCGTCCCTAAGAGACCCTTCTGGTTTACGTGGAACATAAAATTTAATGCTTCTGACGTTAAGGAGAATGGTAGAGTTACCATCACCAATTTTCACGATGAAAAATGTTTATTATTCCTTGGTTTATATTTGGAGGATGGAGTCATGTATAGAAGTACACGCAAGTGAGGAAAGTTCTCTGATTGCCATTCACTTGGGAGTGGCTAGGAACGATTCTTTTACATATGACTCAAGCAGCTCACGACTTCCGGTCTTTGACCAAGTATTCTCTGGGTAGCCTAAGAACATCCGTTTGAAGGCGAGCTAAGGTGAGAAGCGCAACATCCCCTGCATAGGGTTGTGCGCTGGGTTTGAGACTCGCCACGTAAAAAACACCCACAATGAAAAATAAACAACAGCCTCGGATGATAGACCTCCCTTTTGATGACGACCTTGGCAAACGAAATAAGGACTACGAATTGAGGGCATGCACCTGGAATGTCCGGTCCCTTAATTGGGAAGGTGCCACTGCCCAGCAGGTTGATGTCCTCGTGAGAATAAAGGCTGACATCACCGCCGTCCAAGAAATGCGATGGACGGGACAAGGACAAAGATAAGTAGGTCCTTGTGACATTTACTACAGTGGCCATATAAAGGAGCGCAAGTTTGGTGTGGAATTCGTGGTGGCCGAGTACTATTATTCACTCCGGAGAATGAACGTCTAGCCACAATCCCCATCAAAGCGGGGTTCTTCAACATATCGCTGATTTGCGTCCACGCCCCGACGGATGTGACCAAAGATGCCTTCTATGAGCGCTTGGAGCACACCTATGAGCGCTGCCCCCGCCACGATGTCAAAATCGTTCTTGGCGATTTTAACAACCGGGTGGGCAAAGAAGGTATCTTTGGTACGGCGGTCGGTAAATTCAGCCTCCACGTGGAAACATCCCCAAACGGGTTGAGGCTGATCGACTTCGCCGGGGCCCGAAATATAGTTATCTGTAGTACTAGATTCCAGCATAAGAAGATACATCAAGGTACCTGGCTGTCTTCGGATCGAAAAACCACCAACCAGATCGATCATGTTGTGATAGACGGAAGACACGTCTCCAGTGTTTTAGATGTGCGTGCGCTCCGAGGTCCTAACATCGACTCGGGCCATTATATTGTTGCAGCCAAAATTCGCACCCGCCTCTGTGCAGCAAAAAACGCACGTAAACAAACACAAGGAAGGCTCGACGTCGGTATGTTGCAATCACAACAGACAGTCAAATGATTTTTTACTCGGCTTGCACTCCTGCTCCCTGAGAGCACTCGTCAACAACGCGGTATAAGGGAACTGTGGGACGGCATTTCAAACTCCTTACGTACAGCTGCAACCGAAACTATTGGTTTTCGGAAAGTGCAAAAGAAAAGCTGGTACGACAAGGAGTGCCGTGTCGTAGCGGAGGGAAAACAGGCTGCCTACCTCGCAACGTTACGATCGACCACAACACGTGCGGGATGGGATAGATACCGAGAGTTGAAGAGGGAAGCAAGACGCATTTGTAGACAGAAAAAGAAAGAGGCCGAAATGCGTGAGTACGAAGAGCTTGATAAGCTGGCCGACAGGGGTAATGCTCGAAAATTCTACGAAAAGATGCGGCGACTTACAGAAGGTTTCAAGACCGGAGCATACTTTTGTAGAACCCCCAAAGGTGATCTAGTCACCGATGCCCAAAGCGTACTTAAATTATGGAGGGAACACTTCTCCAGCCTGCTGAATGGCAGTAAACGTGCAACGCCAGGAGGAGGCGAACCCGATTCCCCAATCGATGACGATGGAGCGGACGTTCCATTGCCCGACCATGAGGAAGTTCGAATAGAAATTGCCCGCCTGAAAAACAACAAAGCGGCAGGGGCCGATGGATTGCCGGCCGAGCTATTCAAACACGGCGGCGAAGAACTGATAAGGAACATGCATTAGCTTCTTTGCAAAATATGGTCGGACGAAAGTATGCCCAATGATTGGAATTTAAGTGTGCCATGCCCAATCCATAAAAAAGGAGACCCCACAATCTGCGCCAACTACCGAGGGATGCGCCCTCTCAACATCGCGCACAATGTTCTATCGAGCGTATTGTGTGAAAGCTTTAAGCCCATCGTCAACAAACTGATTGGACCTTATCAGTGTGGCTTTAGACCTGGCAAATCAACAACCGACCAGATATTCACCATGCGCCAAATCTTGGAAAAGAAAGGAGAATCGACACGCACCACCTCTTCGTCGATTTCAAAGCTGCTTTCGACTGCACAAAAAGGAGCTGCCTTTATGCCGCGATGTCTGAATTTGGTATCCCCTCAAAACTAATACGGCTGTGTACACTGACGTTGAGCAGCACCAAAAGCTCCGTCAGGATCAGGAAGGACCTCTCCGAGCCGTTCGATACCAAACGAGGTTTCAGAAGGCGACTCCCTATCGTGCGACTTCTTCAATCTGCTGCTGGAGAAAATTATTCGAGCTATATTTTTTATTATTGATATCATCGGCAACACCACCCGCGCCGTTAGTTCTGCTTTCTCCAGACTGAAGAAGGAAGCAACGCAAATGGGTCTGGCAGTGAACGAGGGCAAGAAAATATCTCCTGTCATCAAACAAACAGCTCTCACGTTGCTGTTGACAGTCATAACTTTGAAGTTGTAGATAATTTCGTCTATTTAGGAACCAGCATTAACACCACCAATAATGTCAGCCAGTGGAGAAGGACCTGGCTTCGCTTGGAATTTCCAATTGGCGCCACGTAGCGAAAAGAAACGACTGGCGCGCTGTTGTTGACTCGGCTATAATCGCGTAAGCGGTGTCTACGCCAGCAAAGAAGAAGAAGAAGCTTAGTTTATATGGTATGTCTGTAGTAGTTTTTGAGATACTTTCTAATTATCAGAGGGCAAGATAACAAATCTTAATTAGTTACTTAGTTATCGCATTTTATGGGTTTTCGATTAAAGGAATACCAATTTCCGTGCCAGTGGTTCGATTTTTAGTTACAAACTACTGTTAGCATGTTGCAAAATATAAAAATAATTATTATAATATATAAATTGCAATAAATTATTTTTTTGTTCATATATAGTCTTCATAAACATTCGGTAAATGTGCTGATATTACGTAAAATGATTATGAATTAAAATGTAATATTCTTCCAATTATCCAAAGCCTGTTATTATAGTAACGGAAATGCATTTGTATTCATAATTTATTGTGTACAAAAATACCCACATACTAATAGCCCTGGCTATGCTTCGAGTATTTCATCAAAATACAATTTTACATGCCCAGAATCCAAGTACAAATTGATTGCAACACAGTAACGGTATAATTGCTTGAGTGGGGTGTTGGTTATGACAACAACACAGAAAGAGTTAAGTTGACACATGATAAATCCAAGAGGTAACATCAAAATGCATAGATGCTTAATAACAAAAATGCCAAACTAATCAAAACTTCAATCAAAATGATAGATTACACTGTTTGCGAATGAGTGCTTCTATATTTTATTGCTGCAACCGACTTTACTTGCCTACGTAAAAACCGCAATAGACACGACAGATGCAAATATCAGTGCAGGGATCAGCCCGTATACATATATACCTACATATGTGCTGCTTCTAAGATGTGCAGCAATTTAAAAAGCCATTGGGACATGATGCAGAAAAACCTTAAGTAAATATATCAGTTCGCATGGAAATTCGCAAAATGTCAACTTTGAAAGTGGAAATTGACATATGAAGCAGCTACAAAATAGAAGTTGAGCTGGAGGTGCGCTCGAGATGCGTTACATTGAGTGCGGATTATGTCAAATTCGGTTTTCTCTTTAATACGCAAATCAAAAATAAATTAAAAATCAACAAATAAAGAAACGACTTATGCATCGACTTGCATTTTATGCGCGAAAGATTTTAATTGAATTGCAAAGCTAGGCAAAATCTTTACATGATAGGATATGTGCATACATGAGACCCATATATACATACATACAAATGTGTGTAACTTCTTGACAGGCATGCAAATTCGTTTCTTAAAAGAAAAGGCGCACAATGAATTCTGAATCAGGTCAGTAATCCAGCTAATCAAGTGGAAAAGGTAGCATTGAATATTTTTGCAAGAACTGTGCAAAAGAAGGGGAGAACGGAATACTTGTGAATTTATGCGTTACATATGTGTACATACATACATACATATAAGAATTTATATCGCTTGAAGCGATCACACGCTGTTATGTCAACGCTAAAAGTGTCATATCTACCCTAAGGTATATATGAGTTTCCACCCCTCAAGAAGTTCTACTAAGCCCACGAATGGTTCTTACGACAGAAAGATTTATTTGCATGCGAATTTCGTTGGTTTCCCAAATCAACTGAGCATTGCTACTTTTTTGCAGTTATTGTTATTTGTTTATACATGCGTAACCTCTTTATGGTCTCAGATGCACACGTGGTGATCGTATCGATCATTTTCACCACATCTAAGAAAAAACTAATGCATTGGCCCTTGTGCAAATTGAATATCGAAAATTTGCATATTCTTGAAATGGAAGTTATTTTCCTTCTATTGCTGTGAAATGTGATCTCATATACCCTCCTTAGTTTCTTTTCTACCGAAATACGTTATTCAACTTAATTGAGTGAAAACTTGCAATAAACAAATTTAAAATTCATATTTTCAAGAATTCGATTCAAATTTGTTTCGAAGAGAATTTCGTATAGCTTGCGAAAATGCTTCTACATACATTTCGTTACTCTTGCAACTTGCCAGGATCAAAGCCACGGAAATGCCTTCGGGTGCATACATTTTTGGTTATATTTCAGCTTTATATAGTAATTGTATTATTATATTATTTGTCCGAATTTTACAATTTTTGCTCATAAAGTGGCATACTTTAAATGCACTATTTATGAAATGTTTTATCACAATATCGACCGAGTCCCATGAATTCCTCTTACATTTTCCTAAGGGTAAAATTTAATATCCCTGGTGTGTTTATTTATTGGTTATTGATTTATCGGAATGGAAGGGGTTATTATCCGATTCCATCATGTCAGTTGTGATGCTTAGAAGAATTTTTCTGAGCGTATTTGGATATTTCATCTTAAGTCTCTTTTAGATGGCGAGATTACGACCATTTTTTCCAAAAAAGCTCACAGATGCTTCCTGATAATTCGATCCTATTTGTCAAATTACTGTTTTAAATCGTCATTTCTTTCTTAGTTATGATATGGTCGATTTATATATTCATGATTTACCCTCCAAGTTTTCCAACATTGAACAAAAAATAACGGGAAAAATAAGGAAACAAAAAGGAAACAGAGGGGAAAGCAGCGATTCTCATCGCAGCCATGTACACATTTCAATTTATAATTGGAAGTTTTTGCCTATGTGATATTCTATCTAACTCATTCACTCAGCGTAATTTTTCAAAACCAATCGATCGAACTGGCAAAGGCATCAAATATGAAAGATACGCTGCTTGTAACGTTACGAGATCGAAGACAAAAAGCTGAGGAACATTTTCGATGCATTTATTCAGACACGAAAAAATGACGGCAGAACTGAAAGTTGACGAAGATAAACTAAGAATCTGCGGCCGACAAACAAAACGCGAGAATTTCTGTATGAGAACTTGGGAAGGATACTACATGGTCTCAGTGTACATATATTCCTCTGTTGAATACAATCGGAGATATCTGAAGTGTTGGATGGATTTCAACTGAGTTTGCTGCTTCCAGAAAAAGTATGTGCTTTGAAAACCAAATAAATTGAAAATCTTATTGACTGCTTGACAGGTAGGATCAAAGGCCTTTTGGATAATGACAGCGTCCTACTACGTCTGAGGCTCAAAGGTCAAAAGTGCCATTGGGGTCAAAACCAAAAGTCAAAAGACAACAAGCATCGATTATTGTATTGGAAATGTGGAATAACTGCGATGTAGATAGATTGATGGACCTGCTCACGCATCATGGTATTGACGTCACTGCAGAAGATGTTCTCGAAAGATTCTTAAAACTTTATCCTACATAGTTTTGTTTTGTGCAATTTTTCTATTCAATACACGAACTGACTACAGTTTTATACATTACAATGAAGAATGTCACCCACACGTCTACGATTTATAATCCATTTTTTCTATTTAGTGGGATTTGATATTAGAAGGTCGATCTGAAATTTTTCTACCACGATATTAAGCTTTGCATATACTACTATATTTGATTTAATAATCTTTATATTACTCGTATGGAATATTTTTCATTTGAGGAGATGAGGACATATCCTCAAGAAAGTTATCAAAGTTTATTATTTAAAGTAAACTGACTGATCACAATCAAGTCCTTGTAAAAAGTCCTTTGTATTTGTGCAGGTGTGTCAATAAAAACTGATATATCACCAGATCAATGTCAAGACTTATTCGAGATGGTCCCCACATGAAAGCCTACCGTTGGTCAACTGATCATCTTCTGGCAGCACACTTGAAGCAAATTAGGCTCAACAGATGCAAGCGGCATCTTCAGTTGTGCGCCGTCAACGGAAAAGAAACTATTATCTTTACTCATAAAATAATTGTGAGTTTTTTTCCGAATTCTATCAGTTATATACATACGTGTATATATCTCTGCTAATGCATATCAACTAAACTTAGTGGAATCATTTTATTTTAGTATTCTTAAACACAGTATGAAAATGGATAAAGTCTGGTGGTAGCACCGCCGAAACAACTGTATTGAAAACCAGTAAAGGCAATAACTGATTAAAGATTGATAAATATTCTATACAGCTTAGAAAATAAAGAAAAAAAATTGGATTCAGTTTCGAGGTAGCGACCACTTTACGCCTGAAATTGTATCACTGAACACACCCTATCAGTTCTCTGTATATAATATTTTGTATGAGACGATAATGTTCCAAATATGGTAGAACAGAACAGTTTGTTGTTGTTGGAAATAGAGATGTTCCTCGTTGATTTCATCAAATTGAGCGAAAAAGTCGGTTATCATCATTTTTATTTCGAAATATAAAAAATAAGGCCCCATGATTCCGCCATACCACAATCCGCAGCAAGCGGTGAATTTGGGGATGCAATTGCGTGATAATCTTGGAGAATTTTAAAACGTTGTACCAAAGAGAAACGTGACAAAATGAAATTGCAAACATTACCGAACACACGGACCAAACTTGACACAAATCCGTAATCAAAGCTAAGATAATAATTCATAAAAACAATAAATCATAAAAAAACTAATTTTTTCATCATAAGTTGTCTTCTACTCGTCATTTCTCCGCCGCTATCTTTTCGAACTGTTCTTTTGTTAAAAAATTTAAAAGGCAAGACCAAAGTTACCGAGTTTAATTCATCTAAGAGAGAGTATGTATACACCTCATAAAAGTGGTACAACCGTTATCTTTAACCACCAAGTTTTGTTTGACATATTTGGGATCAACTACGTAGTTAGTTAACACTGTTATATTTCTTTATTTTTTTTAATCTGAAAACCTAATATCGAATACATGCGTATAAATTCCGTTTGATATAAAATAGCTCAAAAATAAAATTTATTTTAACGCTTGTCAAATTCACAACCCAAAAGCCAAAGACCACCCGAAACAGCGGAGTGAAAAATTTTCCAGCGACACGCGACCAAAACTCCAATTCCATCGACGTCGCCACCAAGTCTGTGTAACAGCAGACATACTGGAACCTCCAGCTGTGATCGCATTGAATGCATTTATCCCATTGAATATACAAAATGTTTTTGCGTGCGCACACTTACACTGTTGGTAAAAATAATAGAAGCTGGTTGCATTCTTTCTCTTCAAATATTTCATTAGGAACTAAAGTAATATTTATTTAATTTTTTTAACATATGTAGATATGAGAATACTTCATTATAAGCAACAAAAGGATTTCTTTTAATTTTCTCCTAACAAAAAAAAAATAAAAGTTTATAAGTTAGAATTTATATATATATATATGTAGTTTTAAGTTTAATTATTATTTAGTGGTGCAGATTTTTTTTTGAAACTGCAGATGACTACGAGGCATCGATTTAACTAAACCTGTGCCAGCACAAGGCGAAAAATATCGCTCGGATTCTACTTTTTTGCAGTTATTTTTATTTTTTTAGTTTAAAGCCACCACTTCTTTTTGTTGATATCCCTCGCAAGTGTTGATGGAACCCTTCCTTAACAAGTTTTGAGAAATGTTTAGATTATCCGGCATGAACCCCCACTTTAAAGTCTTTTTAACGACTTATTGGTCAGTAGGTGAAGTATATAATGCATGATGTAGCTTATTGTTATTTTTTCCAATTTTATCGGTCTTAAGTACAAGACTGGAGGTTGTTTCTATTATTTTTTCCAACAATGTATCTATATACTGCATTTTTATCTACATGCGTACATATGTAATGTACCCTTTTATTGGGTCCTCTAGTGTATTGAGCCGCTCTTAAGTGCTTGTCACAGCGGCACGCTTCGCGGCTGCCACTTGGAGCTGAGAGACTTTTCTGCTGCGCAACAATGCAACAATTGCTGACACCAGCCGGCCAAGTGACCGCAGCTTTAGAGGAATGCGCCTATATCACTTTCAATGCATTCGTTTGAGCAGCTCCAACGCCTTTGTTAAGCGGCAGTCGCAGCCACTTTGCAGCACATAGAATTGAGCGGCTCACCTCGTTGGCCGGATGCGTCACCCTTGATATTCAAATTTTAGATACGCCGCAAGGTATCCGCGCCATTGGTTATGACAAACGTCAAAACAAGAAACTACATTTTCATATAGTTTTAATTTTAAATTCGTCGAATTCGTTTCTGCTTCAGTTTTCTTCACACCTTTCGTACTTTCGACATTATTATTAATTTGAATATACAAGTACGAAAAGACGACCAAATTCCTAAGAAAATGAACTTGAAATTAGACATTTCTACTGAGTCATTGAAGACGTAGACTTAATTGAGCTATTGCTTATTGTTATTGAGAAATTATTTGGAAATGTACATGGATCTGTTTTCTTTAGCGTGTAGTATTTTAAGATCATCAACATGCACAAGCATAGAAAGGCAACTTCTTTAATAAAAACTTGCCGCTCCCAATTTGGACTCCGCACAATTGCCCGTAGTTGATCGCAACGGTGGCAGCTTTACGTAGGTTGTTGTTCGTATAGACATAATTACAAACCTAACTTGGCGGAAAATTGGTAGTTCATAAATATCATAATATTTGCGTCATTATGTCTCCATTGATAAGTGGAGGAAAAATTGTGGATTGTGTATGAAATTTACATGAATTCTTATTATTTTCGCACAAAAGCAATTACTTGTGACTGTCAAGCCCACACGTATCACATAGGATGCAAGTAAGAATCCTACTCATATCGGAAGGAGTACACTCGTACTTATGTATGTCCTCATCATCGCAAAGACGGATGCTGCATCTGTAGGTGAGCATACGCAGGTTTATATTTAGTTTCAAACTTCAGCTTTTACTAACAGGGTTTTCAAGCCGATTGATTTTTAAAAGTTTTAACAAATTGTTTGGCAGAATTTGATTAAAATATGTATGTAAGAGAATACCGTTGTTTTTTTTAATATTTTATTAAAACATAGAAGAACATTAAAATGCTCTATATATAAAACCTTTTAAAAAATTGTTATTTTAGTTCAGTATTGTTTGGCATTTCACCATGGACTAGGACCAGGAGACTAACGCCTGAACAACATTTACAAATCGTTCAATTTTATTATGAAAATTCACGCGTTGTTAAAAATGTGTTTGGGGCACATATCTAGACTGTAGGGCCGCTGCGGAAGCGTTAGGATGCCGGCCTTGGTTAGGTAGCTTTTCACAAGAAAGGCGATGTGAGCCGGGGCGTTGTTGTGGTGCAATTAAACGAATACTTAGTCGACGGTCTAACACATTGTCCGTTTTTATCGAAGTCGCAGGTCTCCCAGCATGGTATTCATCAGGAATCTCTTCCCGGCCCTCCAAACAGGCCTGGTGCCAACAAAATACACCATTACTTGTTAAAGCAACATCTGGGTAAGCATGCTTGTTCATATCAAACGTCTCTGTCGCAGATTTACAGAGTTTTGGCTTGCATCACTCATTGAAACACGTCGCGCGAAAATTTGAGTCCTGACTCTCCAGGTGCGCGGAGACAACTGACCAGCCCAACGTTCGTTGGTTACGAACGCCCTCTACCGAATCCTGTTGGGGCGCGCACGCTCCGAAGTATAGTCGCGGCGGAAGAAAATCAGTCCTATTACTTTTCAGACAAACTCTGTAAGCACTTCGTCGTTTGGTTCTTTTTTTCAGCTCTATCGCACATTATCTGTAATATACATACTTTCGCTTCTTATACCTAAATAGTTAAGGACAGAGTCTATATTAAAAGTAAACAAAATTCCAAATAAAAACTTCGAAAAAACCCTCCTAGATATATAGTATAAAATAGTTTCGGCACATATCTCATTCTTACTTTTATATACATTTTTAAGTTCAGTTCTTTTAAACTTTTTACCTTTGGCGAGGGTTCCTCTCGCAGTAAGAAGATTGTATGGCTGTTCATTCACCCATCCACCGTTGACGATTAAGCGTCAGAACCAGGTTAAGAACCTCTTTTCAGTTTTTACTTTAGAAACCCTTATAATAGCATATGTACCCAAGTGAATCCGCATTTAAATTATCAATATAAATAGCAAAGTCTATAAATGGCAACCCTCTTCTTAAGATGTTGTTGCTGAACAGTAGCTGGCCAGAGAGCAACCCACGCAAAATGTAAACTTCCAACTGTGTCATCTTTGGATAACTACAACAGAAAGAGAAAGAAATATGTCTTATTTTTCTTTATATTCTTTTAAATTGTCTATCATTTGTCAAGCTCGATTATTATGCAAACAAAATTATATTCCCCCCCTTCCAAATGTATTGGTAATTGAAATCCAACTAGAATTCGCAAACACTGAATATTTCAGCTGATCATAAGCGGATCAAGCTCAGATAGCGTGTTCAATTGCATACACATGCATGTATGTTCATATGTATTTGTATGCAAATTATTCAAATCCAAATCTAAGCATTCGCGTCTAGTAATCTGTGAAATGGGACAATGTTCATATTGAAGGAGCGCGATTGGAAACTGTCATTGAACTTCCGTAATTGCAACAAAGATTCGAATATGCTTCCGCGTTCGATAAATTCTGCCCAACTTGTAAAATAATAGTGGTGCTCTTAAATCTATTAGGTTACTCGTTTTCGAAATTCTGCTTGACATTGTAAATTAAGGGAATTATTTAAAAATTTGTGTGTAGTGATTTACAAATACTTACACTGTTTCTCAAGTGATGTTTTCAGAAACTTCAATGTGAGAGTGACCTACTTTGAGCCACACCAAAAATACTGAAGTTACGCATTCCACCTACCATAGCGTTTAGAACGATCGGCGATTTAACTTAATTCATACCCGACTTCGACATCATGAACTTTTGTCCTGCATGTCCTCAAGAAGTTTCGGATGACACTAGTTCCTTCTTTGCCCTCAAGCTTGTATGTACTCCTCTTTTAACAAGATCTAGATATGCATATGCCCGTGGTAAGGCGGGGAGCAGTTAGCCTTTGGAGGATACTCCAATCTGTTCACTGGGTTTGGCCCTTTGGGGAGATTCGTGGTAGCTGTGGTTTAAACCTAAATGCAGGCAGGGCATTTCTCCAATGTGAGGTCGTATAGCGGCCGGGTGCCGGACCCAGAGTACGGCAGAGGTTTTAGACGGGCCTCGAACCCGATCAAAGTGGCTAGGGAGTCCCACTCTACCAATTGGAACCAAAGTATAAGTGTATGTGGAGCACTCATGCTTTGGTTCTCCAAGGTGTAGTGTTGTGCATGCACTTATGCTTTGAGGCGCTGATCAACGCATTGTATTGATCTACGTGCTTCTAGTAACAGAAAGCACCGTGGAATTGAGTCTTCGTAGACAGGTATTCAAGTTAAAACACATTGGATTCTGTTCCTTGGGGGCGTTTTTTACGTGGCGAGTCCCAAATCCAGCGCACAACCTTGTGTAGGGGATGTTTCGCCTTCTTACTTTAGCTCGTCTTCAAACGGAAGTTCTTAGGCTACCCAGACGATACTTGGTTAAAGACTGGAAGTCGTGAGCTGCTAAAGTCATATGTAAAAGAATCATTTCTGGCCACTCCCAAGTGAATAGCGATCATAGAACTTTCCTCACTTGCGTGAACTTTTACACATGACCCCATCCTCCAACAACCAACTGAGCAGATATTCAGCATGCGTCAACTCTTGAAAAATACCCGTGAAAAGATGATCGACACTCACAACCTATTCATCGATTTCAAAGCTGCCATTGACAGCACGAGAAGGAGCTGCCTTTATGCCGCGATGTCTGAGTTTGGTATCCCCGCAAAACTAATACGGCTGTGTGCGCTGACGTTCATTAAACAAACAGTTGTCGCAGTCGTGACTAGGCTCCCACATCACTGTTGACCGTCATGACTTCGAAGTTACAGAATATCTCTTGCCAACAGGTGCTACTTCTAGTAGGCAATTGAGAAGTAAACGCTTCTCTCGACGAACGAAAACAAAACTCTGTGAGTTACTCATTATTCCCGTCCTGCTATATGGTGCCGATCATCTGATGAGTCGGCCTTAGGATTTTCGAGGAAAAAGTTTTGCGGAAGATTTATGATTCTCTGCGCGTTGGCCACGGCGAATATCGCATTCGATGGAATAATGAGCTATAAGAGGTATACGACGACATTGACATAGTTCAGTTATAAGACAGCGGCTACGCTGGCTAGGTCTTGTTACCCGGATGGAAGAGAACATTTAGTACCCGCCCGTGGAAGAAGAGGAAGACCTTCACTCTGTTGAAGAAAACAGATGGAGAAGGACTTGGCTGCTCTTGGTGTCTCAAATTGGAGCCAAATAGCGAAAAGAAGAAAGGACTGTTGTTAACCCGCCTATGAATAAGAAGAAGAAATAATAAAACGAGTCAAATATAATAACTTACATAACCAAAAATCAACCATTTAATAAACTTTTGACAAACCATATACAGTTTTTACCGTCACTTACATGTCTTCTACCAAAATAAACATAGTTCAGTCATTGTTGACCAAACTGAGTTGTGAGAATGACTCGAAAAAAATATTTAATATTAAAACAAACTGTTATTAAGAGCTATGTTATTTATACGATGGGAGAGCAACAATGAAACTACGACAGCAGATTATGTAGCACAATACGAGTACTATCGGAGATGTACTACATACAAATGTACATATAACGACAGCAATAACACAATGGATGACAATAATAACAACTGAGATCATAAAGAAAGGCTGAGAAGAATCGAACCTAATGAGTTGACCCCAGAAGTGCCATACATCCATCCACGCCACTTTGCCAGCATCCCATGTGTCTTTGGATACATATTGACACACATACATATGTATGTACATGCGCCCTTACATATTTCATATTTATATATTTATGGCATCCAATCTGAGCTGAGCCTGAATGAGGCAACATTAGAATGCAACGATCGTGGCAGACATCGAGACGACTTCGCTGTGGTTGAACACAGCTACGCACACAGCCTTATCGAAAAAAGTTAATGAATGTATTGATTGGAATGTAAACAAGTACAATGTGTACATGCATACATACATTTGTATTGGTTGACTGGCATAGTGGATTAATGAAGGTGGGCACAGCGAGGCAAATCAACCTCATACAGAATGCTTGGCTGAGTACACTTGAAATTGGCCATTCTTGAGACACGCCAACGGTGATGATATTCTTAAAAGAACGTTGAACATCGCAAGGCACAATGGCAACAACTGACCACCGAATGGACAGTCGGACAATAAAATCAAGATCAATCTTGTGGGCAAAATCTATTAAAGGTATCACCTCAGCGGACGCAGGTGCAAAGAGAGATGAAGCATCGAGCACTTGCGAGTAAAAGAGACCGCATAAAATGAGACTCCGTTCTCGTAAACTGCTGTTATAAATTTAGAAATTTATTTCTCTTCCTTTTTCATGCAATTCCCGCATTAACTCAACATATTTTATGGCGGGATTACCATAAACGAAAGTTTGTAGCCGGACAGTTTTTCGAAGGCAACATTTGGTCTCTATATCGAATTGCGGCGCTCGTTTGCTTTGATAGCACAATCCACGGGGGGTGTTTAATTCATAGCGGTCAGAAGGCACTGGAACCAACCAACAATGATTGCAGCCCTATTCAGCGGCGCATTTCAAAATGTTGCTTTATTTCTTAAGTACAGAAGGGAAAAACCACAAAGCGGAGGCTTCAGATTGTTTTTACTTACACTTCTACATATTTTTAGAAACAGTTACTATCGTATTAATTTACAGTTTTTGAATTTTTGGGTAAAAACACGAAGCTATTCAAAATAAGAAAGTAACAAATGTATGAGAATTGTAAAGAATTCTAACTATTTTTGTGGCACTGCGGGCAAATTATTTCATCTTTCGCTCTATGCATCCAGTAACACTACATTTGCAAAAAGATGAATGTAATACTGACTTTACTTACTGCAACTTCCGCATAACTAAACATACTATACATACTACCGTGTCCAAAAAATAAGGTGACATTTGAATTTAAACTGCGCACGTCGAAGGATTTGGAGATTTTTTTTTTAAGTTGGTAGTACTGTTAGTCATATTTATTTCAAATTTCATGTGAAAATATTTGTTAGTGTTTGAGATACGTATCGTTTTGTGAGCTGCTAAAAGTGAGTTTTTCGTTTTTTGCAATGTCGAAATTTGTTTAGCAAAGAATTTGCATAAAATTTTGTTTACGGAATCAATTTTCTGCTGCGGATACGTTGGGGATGGTGCAGGAAGCCTTTGGTGATGAGGCTATGTCTAAAGAAAAATGTTTACAAGTGGTATAGTGAGTTCCAAGTCGGCCGAGAACGTGTTGAAGACGAAGAGCGTCCAGGGCGACCATCAACCTCAACCGACGAAGCTCACGCTCAACAAATCAAAGATTTGGTGTTGAAAACCGTCGATTAACAATTAGAGACCTTGCTGATGAAGTTGGCATATCGAAAGGCTCAGCCAATACCATTTTGAAGTATGTTTTGGGCCTCAAGTACGTCAAATCTCGACTGGTACCGAAAACATTGAATTTTTTGGAAAAAAGGCGTTGCGTTGAAGTGTGTGAAACGATGCTTTCCGACTATCAGGGTGTCATGAAATGCATTATAACTGGCGATGAGACTTGGATCTATGCTTACGACCCCGAAACAACCGATCAATCGAGCGAATATCATGCCAAAAGAGAGCCGAGACCAAAAAAATCGCGCCAAAGTCTCTCAAAAATCAAGCTCATGTTGACTGTTTCTTCGATTATCGTGGTTTTGTGCATTATGAATTCCTTCCAACCGGTCAAACAGTCAACAAGGAATATTATTTGAACGTTATGCGTCGTTTGCGTAACGTTATCCGCCTAAAAAGGCCGGAATTAAGCAAAGACAATTCTTGGTTTTTACACCAGGATAATGCACCATCCCATACTGCCCCGTAATTCGTGATCATTTCACCAAAAATTCAACCCATATCGTTCCGCAACCACCGTATTCACCTGATCTGACGCCGTGCGACTTCTGGCTGTTCACCAAGCTCAAAAGACCGCTCCGGGGACACCGTTTCTATAAAATAGAGGAGATTCAAGCCGCAGCGAAGACGGAACTGAAGGACCTCCGGGAAAGTGACTACAACCAGTGTTTCGAAGATTGGAAAATCCGTTGGCATACGTGCATTGCATCGGGAGGGGATTATTTTCAAGGGCATGAAATTGATTTGGAAGAATAAATAAAGAATTTTCAAATACAATGTCACTTTATTTTTTGGGCACAGTAGTATAACTCCAGTTCTACCGAAGTTATCGTTTTTTCTTTGTATAAAGTCAACTTTATGCTAATGTATTATCATTTTCGGTTTGCTGGTTAGAGTAAAGGACTGATTAGGCATGATGAAAGGTTACCACTTATTAGGGTAACTATTTTCACTCAATTTTAGTTCCGCTTTTTTTTTTTTGATATACTTAATTTATCTCTTGTAAAATTAAATCATCGAATTGACTTTGAATTGATGTCATATTGGAAGAGATTTGATATTTTAAACTTGAATTTAAGATGAAACCCATTCATCGGCATGCAAATATGCACATTGTGGTAATCTCTGAAAACCATGTAGGCTTTATTTTATATGCATATTCTATAAAACATATTACTAATTTTTAAAAGTCTTTTTGATTTTGGCTTGATTGCATTAATATAGCATGTACATAGTTACTTATATAATATATGTCGATACAAGTCGTTGACAATTAATAAAATTTTCTGCCCTTTTCAACAAGTACACACATTTGACAATAAATGTTTCGTTAACTCCAGAAGATTAACTGCACTAACTAATATTTGTACCGAATACAAAAGGATTAACACCCACATATGCCAATCACCACACCCACAAATTCAATTAGACACACTTCATGGGTCATCAGCATCAGAAAAGTGAACGCCACTAATCGTTGCCAGGCGCAGCCGATTTGGCTGGTTTTTACCAACATTTAACATACAATTGAAGCATTTCTTCCATACGGAAAGGAGCGAGTCGGCATCGCGTGCTCATTTAAAGATTGAGCAAAAGTAAGGAAGGGCTAAGTGAGGATGTAATGAATATGAATATAAATGATCGCTCAAAAGTCGGGAGTATAATAAAAAATATTCGGATTCATTGTTCGATGAAATTGTGAATTGTTTTTATATAAACTCTGCTATAATAACAAGAACTATATGGGTATATGGGAGCTGGGATAATTCGAGGATAGATTTCACAAATTTTCGGCATTAAACTATGTACATCTGAATCAAACAGAAGATCGAATCTTTTTAGAAATATAAATTAAAAGAAGAATAGACCCGATTTTACCTATTTTTGACACAAGAGTATAACTATTGACAAAAAGTTATTTTTCCGATTTCGCTAATTTTAAGGCCTGAGCTGGAAGATAAAGGCACAATTTGTGCAGGTTATTTTTCGATAACGTCATTATCCTTCGATTTATATACCTTTAAATGAAAGAAACAGATGTGGTTTAAAAATTTTATATAATATATGGGAAGTGAGTGTAGTTTCAGTACGCATTTTCACAATGTGGAATAAGAATATTGTAATTACGTGATTCATGAAAGTTAAGATGAGATCGTTGTCCAGTGGCGTAGCTACCTAGGGCTTACCAGAAGTCTCGATAAAACTAAACTTTTGGAAATTTCTCCCACTTTCAAAATAAATATGAGAGGTTGCAACCCCACCTTAATCAGGAGAACTCAGTTGAGAGAAATAAAAAACTTATGCCTGGGGAATTCCCCTTAATTCTTTCTATAGGTTGGCAGTGTTGTCTATTTGACGGATGACGATGTCTGCCTTTTATTATTCGTCGACATGCGCTTATTGTGTAAGATTTTTTTTGAGAACGGTTAAAAAATTAGTGCTCTATCACGAGTAAGTAAACTAATGTCAATAAACTTTTTTGTAGTGGTTAATGTAGTGTTTCAATTTCTTTTGTATTCACCACTCATATTGATGTCCGTTAAGTCGTGTCAAATCTATAGAAACAATTCATTGTATAACATAAAATATCGTGAAAAAGCGCAAGTCAACTTCGTTATTTTGGTATTGTCATGGCATTATCAGAAATAGTTCTAAAGAGTCCTAATAAAGATGAGCGTAATAAAGCAGAGAGTATTGAGTATACTAGTCTAGAAATTAAAAAAAATCGTAATTTTAGTTTATATTTTCGAAGTTTAACTATTCAAACTTTAAACGCGTTTTTGTCAAAACTGACTTTTTCGGAACGATACCCATGATTTCTCAGGTTCTACTGGACTGATTTACTTGAAATTTTTATAGAGTCTTCTTTATAGGCTTGTCTATGGTTAGAACTAGCCCCATCCTCAAGTTTTTATTATTATTATTTTTAAAAAATTCGAAATAGTCAGAAAAAGTGATCCAAAAAAACTTTTTTTTTAGGTAGTCGCCATTTTGTGAAAAATTTTTTCCCACTTTTTCGTAATTCCGACCA
Source organism: Bactrocera correcta (assembly GCA_027475135.1). Classification (NCBI taxonomy): domain Eukaryota; kingdom Metazoa; phylum Arthropoda; class Insecta; order Diptera; family Tephritidae; genus Bactrocera; species Bactrocera correcta. Next base: position 141,825,459 of record CM050323.1, on the reverse strand, counting down.
TTGCGACATTATTCTCTATTAATAATCTTTTTTTTTTTTTGGATTCAGTTAACTAGGAGGGTTGAAATCATGAGCATGGTCACGTGGAAATTTTTAGAGACCCCCCCCCCTCTTCGTCCGCTTATAATTTTTGAAATTTTTTACTTGTTTTAGTTTTTAATTTTTTTCTCTAAAAAAAATGCTCAATTGCTCAATTTCGATTTCGTGTTGCATTGCGAATTCATGCACAGTGTATTGAACAACGTCAATAATGCAGCCAAAACTTTACAAAAATGCGACCTTCAATTTGGGAGAGGCAAGTAAGTTTTGGCAGAGGCAAAAGCAAAGTTCCAATTTTATAGAAATTATTTTGAATTCTTCAATTGCAAAACCAGTGAAACAAGTGATAAATAATAAACCCTTGAATCTTCTCTATTTCGTTTTCAAATGAACCTATGTATGTTCATTACAATTATTAGAAGTGAGGCCACATCACTTCTTAAATAATTTTAAACCATAGGCACTCCTCGTCACTGCGATTCGCTATAGCTAACTAGAGTGTAGTATATTATTTTATTACTTAATTTTGGCATTTTATATTATTTTAGGGATTTTGTGTACGTGGCAGTGGTAAAAATCCGCCCACTTAAACTCCTTGTTATGGTACAAGGAACAAGTGTACTAAGTTTCATTAAGACATCTTAAGTCTTACCGAAATTACAGTTTTTACGAACAGACAGTCAACATCTCGTCATCGTCATTTTAATTCATGACGTCATCCTAATCACGTATTAAGTAAGTGTTTATATAAGTTCGTACCTATCTCGATTAGTTTTAGGTGATTCAAACAACCGCTAAGTGAACAAAAGTATTATGATCTGTAGCAACATGTTGCAAGAGTTTAAAAATTATGAATCTACATATAAAAGGTATGCATGTTTGGCTTTCGTTTAAGACATATACCATCCACGTAAACATAAATAGAGGCAACTGGCAAAGCTACAGTTTTTTAACAACACACAATTATATATACATATTTATATGTATGTATTTATATCAATGAGTTTGTTCGCACAGATTGGCGACTGATTGGCTGGAACTGCGAGGCCGAGCTGTTATGCTTGCTGGGCGACAGTGCGACAGGGCAAGATAGTGTGGGTACTGTTGTGACCATGTAACAAGGTGCTAAATCATTGCTTTGACATTAACCCAAAGGAATGGTGCACTTAATCAAAGCGCTTACTCGGCGAATGGAAGTGCTGTTGATGAGGAGTAAAGAGTAAATAGGCGAAAAAATACAAGTAGGGCAGGCTAAGTTCGGCTGTACCGAACATTTTATTCTCTCACAATTTGCAACGATCAGACCCGGAGGATGAGTTTCACGTGTTAATAACACTTTATGCCGTAAATTAGAAAATCGTTTTGTTGGCTGCACGTGGACCGACTTCAGCCATTTTTAAACGTATGGTATACCTCAAAGATACGGTTTTTGCAACAACGTTTTTGCCGCCCGCCAACAATATAATTCAAGCAAGCTCTATAAGGCAAAATTAGAAACACATTAGCCTCTCACACATACATTTAGTAAGTAGCAATATTAAAGATAGTTTAATGAAAGATTGATTAGTTGTACAATCTTAGAACTACAAGAGCTAGAAAAGATTACTTGTCCTCAAAAGTTTGAAAACTATTAGTCTCATTTTGCAGCTTTTTCTGAGAAAAGCGATAAGATGAATTTATTTCCATTAAAATTATCTAATGGGCGGTCAAGTCGTCGATGTGTAATGTTTAGAGATAGAAGTGTCAGATGCTTGGGTTGTAGCTTGTATGCAAAAAGGTGATTAGTGCCATATGTGGACTCTGTTTTGGGTATGCCAGAGCCAATTATGTATAAGTTGGATTTTAGTCCACTATATCCAGAACGAAGTATCTAAATGTGTGTGATTAAGTCTCTTGGCTTTCATATTGTAAAAAAATTATATCATGCCATTAGGCTTACGTAATCAAATAATCTATAGTCTTGCACCACAAGTTTAATCCTGTCTAATACAATTTTTATAATTTCTAATATAATTACATTTGTACATATATAGCATATCAACACTTAGTGCTAGAGTTTCTTAAAATTTTTCATTATTTACATGTATGTAATGATAATAATATTGTAATTAACTTAGTTAATTGATTGATTTACTTGATACCGCTTTCGCCTATTTTTGATAACCTCTTGAATTATCTATTTTATTTGATTTCCTATAATTATCTTAAAAAACTGCTGTCTTCGAGTTTGCAAAAGTTGAAATGGGCATTCCACACCGCATACATTTACAATTTTTTTACATGGGCGTGAAAAATGTGCGTTCATATGAGTGTCTTTCGAATGCCATTGTGGTCGACTTGTTGTGATTTTTCACTGCATTCTCGTGTCTGTTTGGTGGCAGTTTCGTTGTTGTCTTTTGTGCACTTTATTTTTATAAATTTGTAGCATAGTTGAGCGCTTTTCTACACTTTATTTGCATATTGCTGCTGCCCACTGTGGCTTTAGTGGATTTTGTTGTGGTTGTTGAGCATTTTTGTCACGCTTTTGTCAATGGAGCGGCAAATGGATATGCTTCGAAGTGTTTCTTTCTTTTGTGAACCCATTCACATACCGGTCGTAGGCCCGTATACCTACGCACATGCATATATGTATATGTTAATAATACGACTGTGCACGACAGATTTCTGTAGCAGTCCATAAATTATAAATTCCTTTTTTTCAATTCTGTAACTATGGAAATGAATGAAAAATATGGAGCTTTAAGTTTTTTTTTTACTTGGTAGCCTTTTATTTGACTGGGACTTTTTAGCGACTTTAGTAAATTTATGGAATTTGGAACTAAAACTAAAAAGTGATACAACTCAAAAAAGTAATAATTTTAAGCAATTAATAGTGGAAAAATAAATTGAACAAAAACACATAGAAATGCGACTTGATTGCCTCCTAAAAGTTTGGAAGCTACAAAATATTAGCGATATTTTAGAAATAGAGTGTAAATAAAGAGTATTTTAACAAACATTAATTCACTCATTAGAATAAGTACAGCAATAGCTGGGACGACGATCTTAACATGGTAAACTAGCATCAAACCTGGAATCCAAAAATTTTTGAGCACATCCACCTTCCACATGTAAACAAATTATTATAAATTAAGTGGTGAAAATCTTAGTTTGCTTTACTTAGACTTTATCTAGTTTTAGTTTGTTTTAGGAAAAGGTATAGATTCTTAATTAAGCTAATCCTTATCCCAAAGTTTTATTGATTAATCTCAAATATTGATAGATTAAAGTTGTTGTATATGCATCATATCTTTGCTAGATGCTTGTCCAAGCTTCTCCTTCTATATGCGGAGTCGCACATTGCTCCCATGTGTTGGTCTCAAAAATCGGACAAAATTATTTAATGTGATTTTATGAATGAAAATGAATAAAAATGCATGATTGAATATAATAATGCAATATATTAAAATAAAACAAGTAAGGAAGGGCTAATTTCGGGTGCAACCGAACATTTTATATTGAATATATTTGAGTAGGGGGTAGTGCCGACCAGATTTTATTTCTTTTTGCTCATCCCGCATACTACTAATATGCCACATACTCAACAAAATGTTAACTCGGTTTCATTTCGGTACCTAACATACAATCACCAATAAAAGGGAGCAAGCTATAAGGGATGTCCGAAAATCTTGTCCACTTTTCTTGCAAATGTATCTATTTTAGGCGCAAAGAAACACTGTTATGAATAAACAATGTTCTGCAATTTTCATTGGGTTGGCCCAAATATTGGCGGATATATCCAGTATAAAGTTACCTACAAGTTCTCAAATCTTTAAATTAGGTATATGGGGGCTCAGAAAAGTATTGTCGCGATTCAACCCATTTTTGACAGAATGAAATACTTTTGCCAGAAAAGGATTCTGTGCAAATTTCAATTTCATATCTCACACATTGAACGATATTTTCGATAATAAGTCAACTATTGGTATCGGGTCTACATGTTCGGTACCTAGCGGCTTGAACAGTTTTGGTTTGATTTGGACAATTATTGGTCAAAAGGTGGCTTACTTTAAGGGAATTATAACCGCAAAATTTTATTCCGTTAAATTAATCAGTTCTTTATTTGTGTATTGGAAAGTGAAGGAATCCGATGGAATTTTAAATTGTGTTATATGGGAAGTAGTCGTGGTGGTAGTCCGATTTCGCTCATTTTCACGGAGTGATACAAGAAAATGAAAATAATAATAAATATTTGGCGAAATTGGTAAGACGGGTCCCGAGATATGGGATTTTACCAGAAAGTGGGCGGTGCCACGCCCATTGTCCAATTTTCACACCGGCTCCGAGAGAGCCCCCTTATACCATCTATATAACACCCGTCTAGAATAATTTAGCAGGATTTCAGTATTTAATTAAAAAATAAAATTAAAAAATAAATAAAGCAGTACTAATTTTATGCAAATGACCAACCTAATTCAACGTGCTTTTTTTAAAGGGGGGGAAATGTTTAAGCTTATATGTTAAGTACAAGCCCTGCAGTTTACTAAGAAAAATAATTCAAAGCTCGACCTCGCCGGACACTATAAAAAAAACACCAATTTCTACAAAATTAAAAATCCTTTTTTAAGTTTTTTTGATGAATCATTGTTTTCCCGAAAAAAAAAAAACAAAATAGTACATTAACTTAATTAATCTTTATATCATTAATATTAAATACATACCATGTTGTCCAGAATCCATAAAAATTATTTTTAAGAATGTAGTTTGTAATTTTCGTTTTTGTCCGGTTTTTGAAGGAAAATGCTCTTATGTGCGTCGCCTCTATGTTAGCGGGGTAATTGAGGTTTAACATGATTAGAAAAACTAACACCGGTCAACAGCATTTTTGCTAATGGGGAATACATACCTTACTTTTGTTGCTTTTACACCTCAAAATAAGAGTAATAACAAAAAAATTTGAATTTTGCTTTCATTTATATCTTGTAGCTTGCAAGAATCAAAGCCAGGTGCAAACCGTTAATCAGAGTATCGGAATCCCAGCAATTATATATACAGTTGAGCTTCTCTAACTAGAATCACCACAATACATAAAAAACTTAGATTTATGTATGTACATATAAATATATACATATACATATTATATATCTATGTAACACATGCACTGATTGACATATTCGACAAAAGGTTTGTTAAAAAAACGAAAATCATTACACATATACATAAGTATATGTAGCATATGGAATTTGATGGTAGTAAGTTGATCTATATTTGCCAATAGTACCTTCTATTAATATATCACATACTAATAAAATTTTCATTAAGATTGCTGGGACAAGTTTTCGGTCAAAAGTCAACAATTTGAACTGAGGTCCAAATATTCGGTATTTGAGACTTGAACAGTTTGTATGAATTTGGGAAATTTTTTGACATAAGGTGACGTATTTCAAAAGCCGGAGTGCGGCTTTTTAATCCGCTAAGCCTAACCTACTCCCATCTCATATCTCTCCCACGGGACCACAGGACAAGGTATTACTTCATGGACCTTTGGATGAAGTTTTTCACAATGCGATGCTTTTAGTTCTCTCCTCTTGTTTTGCTACGGTAGACGTCTCTGATAAGTGATGTATTCGCGCAAATCCGTGTCCCTGGCAGTCGGCGCCATAGTGGCTAATACCTCAGCAGCATCATCTGCTATAGTTCGGAAAGCATTTATTGCAGAAAGCATATGATTTTATGGCTAGCGCCTGTATATATATTGCAGCTGCATACAGTATAACTGAACTCATTATTTTTGCTCTTAAAATCGTAAGCTGGAACGCACACACCCTTTATCTTTTATCATTCTAGATAAAGCATTATAGGTTTTGGTTTGCTTTACATGTTGTATTTACTAAGTGCTCCTTGAATTGGAGTCTTCGGTCCACTATGTGAGGGTGAAGTAATCTTACATTCTCCTATGGTGAGCGATATCTTTTTTAATTTTTCCGGAGCTTAGTAGCAAACCATTGGCGCAAACTATTTATGCAGTCGCTGCATTTAATCCGGAGGTCGTAAAGATCTTTAGCAACTACTACCACCAGAGGTTATCCGCGTTTGCGATTGTTTTCACATTTTTTGATAGCGGTGTTCTTTGAACCCCGTCGAACATGAGGTCCCATAGGAGTGGATCTTAAACCTTAAATTCCGGTCCTCCACTGGAGATAGTGTAGCACTGAGTGCCAGGTCCGTGTCAAATAACAATCTCCTATTTTGAAAGCAACTCATTATAATATTTTTCAGATAATGAGAAGCGCGTATTTCGGGTAGAGCTTTTAATTTATTTGCCCACTTTGCGGAGTTGGACGCATTCTTCACGTCGAGGGTTATTAGCGGGCAGTATTTTTTGTATCACCTTTCCATACTTATTGCACACTTCGCAGCATAAACTACTCCTCTTAGTGTGTCAATAGTGGAATCTCCTTTTATAAAGCCGTATTGTCTCTCTGATAATCCGCCGGCGTTTTCAATTGCTAACTCCAAGGAGTTTCGTACAATGCTTTACCAATCGTGCCGACCATGCACACCAGGTTCTTCTGGTGGCTTTTTTGTTTTTGGGAGTAAGACTATACACGGTACCTTCCGGGGAACACCTCTTCTAATATACACGCATCGTACATGTTAGCAAAAATACTGGGTCTTAGAGTAATGGCTTCTTTTAGTTCTCTATTTGGTATATCATCTATTCATAATAGTAATATTATATGTTTTTGGTTGTATTACGGCCATCTCACTAATCACTCCGGCTAAGGCGCTCTCATTTGCTTGGTTTTTAATTCAATTAGCAGGTCTCCTTTGAAAATTTTCCTGATGTACCACACGTTTGCACCCAGTTCTTCTATTTTTTTCTTCTTCTTCTTATTTTCTTTCGGATATCTGCATACAACGGTCTATCCATTTTTGTTAAAATATTTCGATATAATTCACTTCTTAGCGTTTCTTCCTTTTTAAAACGTCTACCCATTTTTCGCTTGCGGACTTATCTTCCGAACCATCTTTGTATATGTTGCTGCAATTTATGACTCATGATTTTGGGGTTTTTCCTTTGGTGGCAAATATCCCGATATCTCGCGTGGCTTCTTTGGGGTATTTTTTTCACATTGAATAGAGGACACCTGTGACGCTTTTCCTGCTATGACTCTTTTCAATGAAACTTACAAGATCACGCATAGCTTGATTTATATATATATTTGACCGGACATCATGCTTTTAAGCTCTCAAATTTTTACATCCAGTTTGCACAAAATATTGACATTTTCACCATTCGGCAGCTGCTCAGATTTTCCGTCTTTGCTGTTTAGTCGGCATTTTCGCATCTTTTTGCTGATCTAGCAGTGGTGGAGTCTTCATTTTTACCTTTTGGAGGCGTTCTCAAGATTTGTGAGTTCGTCCGAAAAGGATTCTCTGGTGTGCATCCTAAACTATTCTCAGAGGCCAAAACTCTGCCAGAAAATAGATGGGAACACCTGTTAGTGGGCATGTTCAGCCCTTCGCTCTTACAAACCCTACTTGTATTTAAATGGTTGGCAATGCCGCAACCAAAAGCAAAAAAAAAAAAAAAAAACGAAGAAGGAGAAACGAAACGGAGAAACAGCTGATTGGTCAAAACAAAAACGGCAGGAAAGAGTGAACGTTTGGATTCACTCTTGTGGGAAGTTCTTATTTAAATTATATTTTTTATTAAAATTTGCCAAGAAAGGGGCAGGTAAGTGGAAAATAAGTTCAATTAAACCAAATTTTTTGTACTTATCTAGTTTTTATGTTTAGCATCCAACCAGTTAAAAGCCTAGTTTCAGTCTCCAGCGAGCCTCGAACGAAAATAAATTTGCTATCACCATAAATTCCTTCAGATGTTGAAGATTACAAAGGAAGCACTTCTACTTTCACTGGCCGTTACACTTTTCTTACAATAGACATTTTAAAATAGACTCCAAAAGTATGAAAGTGAAGCGTTTTACTGTTCCTGTCATGTTCCGTAGAAGTTTCTCTTATTAACTCAACATATAATTCTTACTCATGCTTTCAGTATACTGTCCTTAGTGACGTCTCTCAAATTCCATTCGATCTTGATGGAAGTGTTCTCTTCATTCTACAGAATAAGCTAATATATTATCTTCAATTGTCTAAATGAGAATGTAACATTTGCATCTTTAGAGACAATGATGGTGAAATTCGTAATCATGTTAGTGATCAGCTCGTAATAACTTTCAGCCATTTGATTCTCAAGGAAATCATGCACTACATCCTTTCCCCTATTCCAGGCTTTTCTCCTCTATGCTTAGTAACTTCTGGAATATACAGTATCATAATGCACAATTGCTTTATTTTCGTGTATACAAAGATTTCCACCTTTTTATTTCCACCTAAAGCTTTGGAAAAATAATTGTTCAAATACCTGAAATATTACAACATGGCTCCCGCCAAATTCTCGGCGCTGAAAACTTCATTACTTTTATCAGTTAATAATAATAGTGGATTATTCTGGATTACTTATTCGTCTGGGCATACTACTAATTAAAGTCTCACAAGTTTCCTTAGGTATCTCATATCCGGAACTGGTCTTTGTAAACAAAAAGATTGATTCGCCAAAATTTGTTTAGTTCTCTTCATAAGTTTTCTATTGGATTTAAATTTGTGGATTGGCTTGGCCATTTCAACATGTTAAAATTATGGTCTTCAAAATAGTACTTAACCAGTTTGGAGGTATGTTTTGGGTCATTATCTTGTTGATATACCCAACGTAGTGGTAAATTTTTTTCAGCATAGGGTATCATGACATTTTCAAATATTTCTTTATACTCCGGCGGGGTCATTTTGTTAGTTGTCCGGTATATGGGACCTACTTCATACCAAGAAGAACATCCCCAAAACATTTCGTTTCCACCTCCATGCTTCACAGTTTGTTTTTGTGAATTGAATGTGATACTCCTTTCCTTTTGGATGACGCACATTTCTTTCACAATCGTTTCCAAACAAATTTACTTCTTTTTCACTTTTTTACTCCCTCAGGTCCTGACCAATCTAAATGACTTCTTGCGAAGTTTAATCTCATATTTAAATTTCTTGATCGCATTAACGGAAATTTTCTGGCTATTCGTCCTGGTAGCTTAGCCTTTAGCAAGCACCAGCGAACTGTTTGAGCACTTCCTACATTTCCAATTTCTGCTGCTATCACCTTCGACGACTTAAACGGGTCTTTTTTACAAATAGTTAAACTATGATGATCAAGAACTGTATTCGTTTTATGTGGTCTTTCACGAGTGTCCCCTCTAGGTTTTCGCTTTAAAGCATTTTTAATGAAATTGTGAGATCTTTCCATTAATTTCCCAAATTCCCGAAGCGTTTTTCCTTGTTTTCTAAAGTTTGAAACCTGCCGGGCTTCTTCAAGAGTACAATGTGACTTGCGATTAGCTTTCTATGCTTCGCAAATCTTTATAATTTTAATTAAATCACACTTTTTCTCTCTCATTTTAATATCATATCCAACTTCTTGAAGACTTTTTTACTGGTTGTTACAAGAAACAAAATTTGAACTCATCGGCATTGCGCAAACACGTACTGACGTATACAACGATCATTGCCAGTTACACTATCTCCCGCACCTTTCCCTCTCTTTTGAAGGCACCAACCCACGAAGACCAAAATTGATATCATTTGGACGAGAGAATCAAAAATGATAAAATCGCTAGAATTGCTTCAAAAACAAATATCTTCGGTTTATAATATCTTTCATATATTAAGGCAAACCCATGACCAACATAAAAAAATGTCGTATATATAGTATATACTCAGGGATGTTGTGGAATCCGACACGGATTTGCTTAGCTGTCAGATTTGCAAACCAATTCTGCTGTAAAATGGTGTCACAGGATCTGTTTGAGCTTTCGTCTTTTCGAACACACGCAAAACCAATATCCAAATCAGCTGCTTACTAATGTGAAAAATCTTGTGAAAGCAATTCTAATAAAATTTATAATGAGTTCGGCAATTTAAACTTTCCTTTTATTAGAAAAAGAAAAAAAAACGAAAAATTAAAAGGATATTACTTGTAAGAGATCACAGTAACCCACTTAATGTTCCAGGAGAATCACAAGTGGAATTTAGCTCTATTTACTTGTGTGTTGCATTACACGCTGACTTTACAAATGTTTATCATATTATCGACTGAATAAAGACGCATTTCTTAAGGTGTTAAATATCATAGAACCACATTTCTTAACTTACATATATATATACTTATTTTCAACCGTCTAACAACACACAAAAATAACAATGCAATATTTAAATTTTTTAGCGACTATCTTCTTGCTATACTTCTAATATCAAAACCGATAAAATTGATTTTGATGTCACCAAAATTCTGTTTCGAACCAAATACTATATATCTGAATTCGACGTGCCCAGCGGCTGTTTCTTTTTACGACTTTGATAGTTTTTTTAATCAATATTTTCTACTAGTTTTAATGAATCGTAGAAAACGCTTTAAACTTTAACTACGAGTAAGAGTTTAATCCTGAGATGTTAGTGATATATCGGTATTTTGAAGGCCATTATCAAATTTTTTCAATATCTTTGTATTTATTGAATCTGATTTTTGTTATAAAAGCCTAAAAATAAGTTATAAAATCTTAAATCTATTTAAAAACTAGACAAGCTCAAGCTAGTACGCGATCACAGGAATGTACCAAAGCATTAGTCAAAGGGTTTGGGTGATGTCGGGGTTTAGATGTACTATATATTTCATTCTGTTGTCTTCTACTTCTTTCTTAACCATAGAAATACCAAGATCTTTATGGATATTTTCATTACGCATGTACCATGGTGAACACGCGATTGGTCTAAGCATTTTTGATTGGAACCTTTGTATTAGATCAATATTAGTTGCACGGGTCGTACCCCACATTTGAATGCCATACATCCAAATCGGTTTTAAGACCGCATTATATAAAAGCACTTTGTTGTCTAGGCTAAGTTTAGAGTTTTTATTTAAAAGCAAAATTAAATTTATCTTCATGCAAGTTATTTTACTAATGATAAGTTATTTCATTCGCTTGGGGTACTAAAATATTGTTTATTTTTACTGCCGGGCACATTTTTGGTCTAAGCGAAAAAATGCTTACACTTTTGTTCATTTACATTTATACGCCAGTTGGCTAGCCATTCTTCGACAGAACTCAAGTGATCCGCTAATATTTTTGATGCCATAATGTGGCATTTGTTACGGCTCACTAAAGCTGTGTCAGCCGCAAAAGTTGAAGTCAATATGTTATTAGCTGTTGGAAGATCTGCTAGATAACTCGTATTATGTATAGAGTCAGGCCTAAAACACTGCCCTATGGTACCCCAGCCCTTATCTGTCGTTCATCAGATATGAAATCTCCCACTTTTACCATAAATTGTCTATTTTTTAAATAAGACTCCAATGTTTTATACAACTCTAAAGGTAGAATATTTTTAATCTTACACAAAAGGCCCTAATACCACACCTTATCAAACCCCTGAGCCACGTCTAGAAATACTCTACTATATTTTGCACGGAACCCGAATTAGTGCGTTGGTATTGTATCATTTTCGTGGAGGAAAGGAGACATCTTTGATAGTAATACTTTTTCAAATATTTGAGAAAGGCAGGATAGAAGACTGATTGGCCTATATGAAGACGGCAGGGTTAAGTTTTTCTCAGGTTTATCTATCAAGATAATCTTTTGACTTTTTCCATGAAAATGCATAGTACCCGAACGTAAGAATTGCATTGAAGAGCAAAGATAGTACTTCTACAGCGATATTTGGTAACTCAATTAGCATTTTTTGGGGTAATATTATCATGTCCTCATGACTGTTTTGGTTTAAGTTCTTTTATTATTCAAATAATTTCAGATGGTGAAGTCTTAAAAGACTCGAGTGACACGTTATCTGTGTACTAGGAATCCAAAAGAACGAATTCAAACAAAATATTAAAGATCTTTTATGATTTTACAGATTAAAAGCAAACACCAATTACTAAAATGCCTGTAGGTAGCTTTCGTTTTGATTAGTATTAGGATGATACTATTCCGTAGACTAATATTCCATAAGCCAACAGGTGCTATGGAAAATTAAAGCCCTTTTCCGACGAACAAAGACCAAGCTTTACAAGTCTCTCATAATTCCTGTCCTACTGTATGGAGCGGAGGCATGGATAATAACACCATCTGATGAACCGGCCTTAGCAGTGTTCGAGAGGAACATTTTCCGGAAGATTTATGGTCTTTTATGCATTGCCAACGGCGAGTACCACAGTCGATGGAACGATGATCTGTACGAGATATACCGTAACATAGACGCAGTTCAGCGAATCAATAGACAGCAGCTGCGCTGGCTAGGTCAAGTTGCCCGGATGGAATAGAATACTCCAGCTTTGAAGGTTCTCGATTCAGTACCCGCCGGTGGGAGTAGAGGAAGACTTCCACTCCTTTGGAGAGATCAGGTGGAGAAAGATCTGGCTGCACTTGGTATCAAGAATTGGCGCCAAATAGCGAAAAGAAGAAACGACTTGTGGCTGTTGTTTATTAAAAATTAATTATTTTAGAAAGCTCAGTTATATCGTTTATCGGTTACTTGAATTTATTTTTCTTCTTCTTCAGAAGTACATTAATTTCTGTCGAGACAGTTAAGTAACTGTGCCTAAACCTAAACGTAACTAACAACATTATCTCTCCCACACATAAATATTGAAGAGAATCCGATATGTTGCTAACAAAGCATAGAAAATGGCAAAAGTACAGCTGCCGAAATTACTTGGCAATTTTCGATAATCTAGAAATTCCAACACAAAAAGTAACTGCATTCAAGTGGACTTGAAAAGCAAAAGTTGAAATAAACATTACGGCTGCCGAAAATTAGGTCACATGGCACAAATACTGCAACAATAAAGCACTCAAGAAAAGGCGCGTGTATTGAAATGATATTCTGTTATTTCAGTTATTGAATTATCAAAACGTATAAAAAGTTGGACGAACATAACTAACAAGTATTCGGTGTCGGTGAAAGAAAAAACGCAATACCGAAATGAAAGAGAGAAAGAATTGGCAATCAATCAAAATGATTGCTTAATAATGCGTCACAAAACCAATTGAAAACTGGCTATTGACAATGTTGAAGTTTTTGTTTAATTTTGAGTTGACCAAACCTTCAAATTCATAAAAAAAAATTTCTGATAAAAGAGTCAAAAATCGGCGAAACAAGCGTTCAACATAATTGCAATAATTACGTAAATAACAACAGATATAGTAATGGTTAATAACAATAACGACAATAACTGTATCTAAAAGTGTAATGACAATGCCAGTTGTTAAGCCAAGAAATGGCAGTTAACTATGAAAACATTTGTTGGTGGACAGCCGCTCGCAAGAAGTACATAAAGCCAACAAAACCGCAAAATCTTGACCATTCGTGTACTACGCGACATGTGCGTGTACTGAGCTGCAATAACAACAATCCAGCATATAGCCAAATGTAACACTCACATCCAAGCCAATTAATAAATAGATGGCTGACAATCGCTAATAAAGCAGATTGCCGTCATCAGGGACGTAGAAAGAAAACCGGGCCGCGGGGAGGAATTTATGATGCGGACCCCCTTATCCATATTTATTGATATTATATTCTGTTTATTTTGCGACAAAATATAAAACATATAATAAAATGTTTAGTAATTCAGCTTACCTTACAAATAATCACAGAAAAACTTGCACGACATTTAAATGTTTGCCTTTAGCTATAGAAAAACCTTCGTTGATATCTCCGAAATTCAATTTCTCGCCAATTCAGATTGCAAACATAAAGTTGACAGTCCGGACCATCGAATTTGGTTGGAACAATAACAATGACAGTTCTATATTCTTAACTAAACGTAGCTAGAAGGTCTTCTTTAATTATTGGAGACAGAAACATAAATGGAAAAAATGTTTCTAATGTCTCTGGTTACAGAGAAGTTGTTGGTGGTTCCCGTAATGATCGAGTCCATGATAATAAACGAGATTACTATTAGTAGTATGAATTCCAGAACAAAAAAAAAAACATCGATTTGAGAATATATCATCATATTATTTGTACATATGTATATGTGTTCTTAGAGCTTCTATGAAGCCCACGGGAACCCAATAAATTTTGGTATATAACTATTTGACTTGACTTTCAAAAATACGTTTTTAAAACCACTTAATTTGTAATACTGTTCAATCATGTTTAGGGAACACGTTCGAACTTTTTATTAAAGCTCTTTTAAGTATAAGTATGCGCTTCAGGGGTTCGAGTCACACAGGAATTAGGTATCAGGTGATTTGCAGATAAAAATGTTAAAGTTGGCCTTTGAGTTAAATCTGCGACTTTTTCTTCTAAGCCGCACTCATATTTATAAGTTACTTGCGTAGTAAAAAAGTAACAAATATGATTCCACTTAAATCGTCTTAGTAATATTTTTTCTTTTTTAACCGATGTTGCCCGCTCAAAAGACTGCATGAATATAATTCTAAATTAGAACTTTACATACAATTATTGTTATGAAATGATAGTAATATGTAATCGCAGCGCTTGTAGTGAAAAAGAGAGCACCGGACCCCCCCGATAACTCCAAGTCCGGGAGTAAATCTCTGATCTCCCCTCCTCTCCCCTTCCGTTCGCTGACCGTCGTCGATTGTATATTGCTGTGACAGTTGTTTTTCTAATCATTGTTGCGGTGAAATTGCCAATAATGAATAAAGAAACTACCTGAATACGTGTGTATAGAAAAGTGGAAATCTTATTACATTCGTATACGCATTTTAGCTTTTGTGGTTGCCTTGACAAACGTTGCCGCTGTCATGTCTATTCTATTGTGTTCCTCCGAAAGTGGTATAAAAGTCATTTGTATGTGTGCATGTACACATGTCTTTCAAGCCAATGCCCAACTTAAATAAAAACTACAGCACATATTCGGAAATTATTATGCCTGGTTACAGCTCCCACACTAAATATGAGAATTTAATGAAATTATTATTATAAGTATATACAGTGGTGACATTATTTTTAGGAACTATATAAAAAAAAAACACAATTCAATGAAAATCCAGGTACCTGATCAAACAATAAGCACTTAAAAAAACGAATTGATATATTTTACCTCACTTAATCTAAGATTAACTGGCTATTCGATGAGAATCGGATAATCGATGTGGCCGGAAAATAAACCCTAGAATATGTTGATAATGATGAACAAACACAAGCAATCAGTTTAAATTTGGCAACGAAGGGTTCTTGTTATTAAAAAACGAAAATCAAAAACTTCAACATTTCATCCAGAAAAGCTGGATATTCCTTGAGAAGAGGTGTGGTACATAAATATATTGCGTGGTACCTAGCAATTATGTTTATTTGCATCAGCCGTTCATTGAAGAAAGATGTACACGATGTATTTAGAACAGTTTACTCAGCTCACGGAAAAATCAATTGAAGAGCGCAAGGCGTTCTAGACCAAAAACGAAGAACGAATTTTATAATCTAAAATTTACGAGCACCAGAAATAAATACTGTAGTTTTACACACCTGCACATGTGCTTTTCTCCTAGTAACTATGTCTTCAGTTTGTGTTTGAACAATTTCTTCGGAGATTACATTGTTGCCTTAGAAAATAATCTATACCAAATTTGGTGAAGATACATTGTCAAATGTGAAAGTTTTCCATATAAGAACTTGATTCCGATCATTCAGTTTATATGGCAGCTATATGTTATAGTGGTCCGATATCGGCCGTTCCGACAAATGAGCAGCTTCTTGAAGAGAAAATGACGTTTGCAAAATTTCAAAAGGATATCTTAAAAACTGAGAGACTAGTTCGTATATATACAGACGGACAGACAGACGGACATGGCGAAATCGACTCAGCTCAACATACTGATCATTTATATATATACTTTATAGGGTCTCCGACGATTCCTTCTGGGTGTTACAAACTTCGTGACAAACTTAATATACCCTGTTCCGGGTATAATAACATCAAAACTACTATAAAGGTGTTCTACATTTATTGACTAACATTCGATTTCGCTTTCCGGCACCGGTTTATCAAACAAGCGGCTTAAAACAATGCTGAGTGCGTTCAAACAGAGTGTTCTTAATTGGTTAGATAAATATCAATTCGGCTCCAAACAAAAATATGTGCTTGTATTAGGTTTTCATTATACTCCAGAAACCTCAGTTCAAAAAAAAAAAAAAAATAAAATAAATCGGCTTTTAGTACATACTTACTACGAAATGATTGTCTGTTTGTCCAACATTCAAAGGCTAACTGAATTTTGTGCGGTGCTTCATTTATTTAATGCACTATACTTGGACTTTTGTGTAACGGCTATTCCAAACATAACATTACAACAATCCGATTTGAGGCTTTCAAAAATCTTTGATTATGGTTTCTTTTATGTGCCGTTTCTGTTGCCTTTTTCTTGCTTTTGTTCGACTTTTGTAGCGGCCATTGTTCGTTATTGTCACGCCTTGGAGCTTTTACTCCACTCATACGCGTATTTATCATTTCTCAAGCATACTTTTGTGTGAAGCTTTTCATTGCGGTTAATTAAAAAATATATTTATATTTTCTATTACTATTATTATGTTTACCAATTCTTGTTAAGCCGTGATCGCAACTACTTTAAGCCCAACAGTAAACAATAGCAGCCAATTGTCAAATAACTGTCACCGTAAACTCATTTATCAATGCAACTTACATTGAGTTTTGACAGTTATATGGTGATGGTGACTCGACGATATGTGCTAGTAGGTTGCGATGCAACAAAAATATTTATTATATTGGACATAGTTGTTAATACATTTACGATAGCGCGGCCTAAGTGCGCTCCATTTTTTAGGGTGTTTTCAAGAAATAGAGCAACACAATATAGTGTGCTTTCGAAAGCCATATGAATTTAAATGCAATCTTTTGCATATAATTATAGTGACAATGGTTATCGATATCTACAGATTCAGTGAATCAATATGGGTTTAAAATAATGCTAACTTTTGCAATCAGAACTAATTTTTCGGTTCACTTGCATTGTATCTCTTGAATTAATATCAAAGATTGTTAACAATATTAAATAATTAAAACATAGTATGTACACAAATAACTCTTGTATCGCGATGATAATATTCGCGGTGGGGATGTTAACCCAAATCTTGGCTGATTAACGCTTTTGATGTATTTTTGTTTGGTTATATTTTGAAATTTTTCGACAAACAATCACATACATATGTACAAGTATACATATGATCATGTTGACGGGAAAAGTTGAAATCGAGGTGACTGTCTATCTGTCTTAAACCTAATCCAATCTACAATAACCTAAGCAGAAATATTAAAAGAACTCCTACCGACAGTACGAAAATGGATCAAATCGTATGGCAACTCCGCCCACTCGTTATACGGTACTGTTAAAAAAAACATAAAGCGCGATGAATCAAGAGCCGAATAAGCTACAGACATACAATTTTAGCCAAATTTTCAACAAATCAAGAAGCAACCTCCAACAAAGACTGCTGAAGCCCCTTGGTACCGAATATTTGAACTCCCGCACTTATACTTGACGTTTTACCGAAAATATTGGTCAATGTGTCACATTTATAGTTGAAATTCAAGGAAAATATTTTCCTAACAATGCTACAAATGGGTTGCCTGAGATCAATACTTCCTGTAGCTACCATATACCTCACATGAAGATTTTTGGACTTCCGGGAGCCTTTATACCGCATATATAAGTTATCTTGTCATATCGTCCGAATGGACAAAATCACTCCAGCTATTAAGTATTTGACGCAGTACCGGGGGAAGTAGAGGAAGATGAAGAACTCCACTCCGCTGAAAAGACCAGGTGGAGAAGGACCTGGCCTCGCTTGGAATATCCAATTGAGGCCACCTTGCAAAAAGAAGAAACGACTGGTGCGCTGCTGTGAACTCGGCTGGCGTATGCGGTGTCTACGCCAGTAAAGAGGAAGACGAGTTATCTTAACTAAATAGAGAGAGCGTGTGCCGGTGAGCGTGTAGAACGTGTTTCTCTTATAACGGTGCATATTTGTGTTCATAATTAATAAAATCGAACGGAAACTCGCCCTAGATCCCTTAAAACTAGCAGATCAATTGCAATTGCGTATGTGCGAATTTTAATTGTCAAAATTTTACTTTTTATTTAGCACAGAAAAATTCTAAATTTGTTCATCAAATCTTTGTTAACAACGAACAATTATTTAGTTTTAAATAAATTTTTTTCTATTTTAGAATTTTTTCGGGTAGGACGCTACCTGAAGTAACGAAAATCTTTTGTGAGCGCCTATAATTCCTTTTCTGGCATCATCCCAATTGAAAGTAGTAGATTTTCTATTATATCTGCCCTATGAATTAAAATTTTATGGACAGTTGAACCCATGCAGAACCCCCAATATGTGCTGACAAATAAGTCTGTATTTTCACATGTGTAAGTGCGAAAACCCCCCATATTCATTGCACATCCATGGGACGTAGTGAGAAAAATGAAGCCAGTTGCTTCAGAAGCCATTATGGTGAAATGGGATGACCGTTTTTAAACATTTTAATGTCATTTCTGGATTATAACCAACCACCAATACTAATTGCGAAGCTGTTTTCTTTTCAATGTTGTATGGACTTAAGCTGGCGACTACCATCAACTCCTTACACGGACTTCAAATTACCTAACAGGACGTCCAGATGGAATATTTACTATTGACTAACACTAAATTTTCGTCCAAACACTTCTTGTTTCGCTGTTCAAATACTACTAATATTCCACGGCTGGTATTCCAGTGTCCTATCAGTTTGCTCACAAAATATCACAAGTCTTTTATGCTAGAGATTTCACCAGTTTGATATTTACTTTCACAAATAAACTCATTCAAAACATAATTTTCAACTGCAGAAAACTTCTTTGCAGGTTTACGCGAAATGAAAAATTAGAAGTTAACTCTACGCATTTAACATTAAAAATTAACAAATCAAACGATCACCAGTCCGAACCCGGCCGAATCAATCTTTTATTCTATGGAAGATAGATACTTATGTCAACTTTGCGAATCTAAAGAACTCTGTTAACAGATTCCGTAATGTCTTGTCCATCGAAAAACAAAACAATATATCAGCGCAATCCAAAAATTAAAAATTTGAGTTAATCCGTGCCAGATTGGTCATTTCGTCCACTGTGCATTAGTATGGCATCACAATCAATAGCGAATTATGCAGATACGAGCAAAGAAATTAAATTATATCGCGCAAATATATATTTGTGTTGTTTCTTTCTAATAAAAAAATTGAGAGATCTTTTATCGACATATGTAGCTTTTTGAAACTCTACTAGAAGGTCCTGCCTATATGGACTAGAGCGACAGAATTTAAGCGACATTTTGTGAAATTTTCTTTACATATGTACTATACTACTTATGTATATATATACATACATATTTTGTTATGTTTTCTATTTTATTAAAAAAAATATATAAAATTATTTACAAAATTACTTCATTTATTTCATAAAAGTCAATATGAATTGAAACGAATTGAAACTTATCCAAACTACCTGTGCTCTACAGTGGGTCGAGAAAGACTGAGAGACTTGGCAGCAGGGATAATGGGATGCCCAACTTATTCCAGTGTGAGAGCACCTCAAAATAAGCGTTTTTTATAACATTTTCCATTATGGCCAGATCGAATAAAATAAGAATTTTTGGGCCTTTTAAATTAAAACCCCCAACGTTTATTACTATTGCAAATTATTATATATTAAACTTGTAATATATGGCGAAAGTACTTAAGTCCTTTTTAATGATTTTATGGTATATTAACACAACTGACTTTCGATCTTTCAGTACTTAATAAGGTGATTTAAGCCTGTTTTTATTCATTTGTAATTGAAAATTAATTCTAATGTGCATCAAGTTACAAAACGCTTTATGAAATATATTTAAATTTCGCATTTTCTTTGATTTTCATTGTTTTAAATTTTTATTAGCGATCTTGAACGGCGGCAACAAATTCCTCCGTTCAATATATTTTTGGTATAATTTCAATCTGGCCGTTCCAGTCATTCCAATTACAAACCTCCAAAACCTCCTCAATCCAGTCAACTGTCAAGTTTAGGTGGTTTTGACGTTTAGCAATTGTTCTCTCACTTCCAGTGAGAGAAGAGTTGGGCATCCCATTATCCCTGCTTTGCAGCATTACACTTGTTTACAGTCTTTTTGTGACTATGATGGTAAAGGCGGTTTCGTGCTAATTTTGGGTTGCCAAAACTGAAAGTGACAGTAAAAACTTCCTAACACATAGAAATGCTTGTTATGAGGTCAAGGGTCAAACCACCCCTATTTACTAAAATGACAAAAGTATGTGTTGGAAAATTTGTGAACACAAATTCGTAATCTGGACACCTCAAACATCCCACAAACCTGTTGGCAGATCAGCCTAAAATTTTTCCTCCAGATTTGAGTGGTATTAATTGGAAATAAAATGATTCAACGTCTTAACATTAAAACAGTTTGTTTGATTTCTCCGAATTGAAGGCATAAAAATACTACAATAATTAATTTTTTATTGTACTAATTATTATAACATATTTTAAATATTTATGACCATTATTATGAAGTTTTAAAATTCGGTTCTCATGTCAACTCAACTCGTCAAAAAATTGTCGGTTGTTTTAGTGGTATTATGAATTTCAACAGTGCTTCAGAGGGCTTGACTCGTGAAACTCATAATAACGGTATGTGTTAAACCTTTTGGTATGTGAGAATTATCAAAAGTTAGAGATGTTGTTATTTAAGCAAAATAGGTTTAGAAGGGGCGCAGAATTTGGTAGGATGCTAAATTTAATATCTAAACATTTTCGAATAATCATTCCAATTATCACTAAAATCTTGATTAGAAATTAAACCCAACTGCATTTTGTTTGAAGTTTTAAAATTCGGTTCTCATGTCAACTCAACCCATCAAAAAATTGTCGGCTGTTGTTTTTAATGGTATTATGAATTTCAACACTGCATCAGAGGGCTTGACTCGCGAAATTCGTAAAAACGGTATGTGTTAAACCTTTTCGAATGTGAGAATTATCAAAAGTTAGAAATGTTGTTATTTAAGCAAAATAGGCTTAGAGGGGGCGAAGAATTTGGTAGGATGCTAAATTTAATATCTAAACATTTTCAAATAATCATTCCAATTATCATTAAAATCTTGATTAAAGGAATAGTTACATTAATAGAAGCCGTGGGATTGTCAATTTGGAGTATACTTTCGTAAATTTATTTAAAAGAAATGTTAAATTCATTTGCACCGAGGCAATAATACACTTCACAGTTACTTAGAAAATTCTCAGCTAGTTCTTTCTAACAACCTTGTTTGATATAAACCTTGAAGTCGTTAAGATTATTTAATGAAAAAAGATCTTTTACATTATCTCGATTTTTATCGGTCAATTATTCTGAAGCGATCTTTGCAATTTGTTAGGAGATTGTAGTGGTGCAATAACTCATGCCAAATTTCGCGAAGATTTTCTGTTAAATAAAATATTTTCACATACAAGAATTTCAGACGGACAGACGGATATGGCTAATTTATCTCTGGTGCCACATATTCCATTTTCTCTCAGTTTTATTAATAAAATGTTTAAAACAAATTCTTCAATTGGGCTAACGATTCCGGTATATAGTACAAAAACCTGTTTACGTGTTTTCGTTGTTGTTGTTATGTTTTATGAAAATGGAGAATCAATTAATTAATGAAAATTTAATAAATATAAACAAACCAACAAAAAGCAAGGGCTAAGTTCGGGAGTAACTGAACCTGCAACTTGCAAGAAACAAAGGCAGCTAAATAACTTCAGGTGTTAACAAAACTTCAAATTTATCTTGAAAGTATCGCATTAGTTCATCCATTCTTCCTGAGTTTTATTAAGGGATCGCCTGTTTGTGAAATTTTCGAAAAAAAAATCGATTTTTTTATTGCATCATCAGATAGTATACACCATAATAAATATTCTCTCAAACTTTGAAATCGAAATTCAAATAAATACGGTTGCTACAGCGTTTCTTGTGGAAAGGAAACAGAGTGGGGAACGAAGCCACTCCAAGTTTTAAACGGGTTTTTCTAAGAAGGGTATTTTTCAAAACGATTTCCACTCTCAAAGGAAGAGTTTTGAAGATATCTAGTTCCAAGTTGGAGAGAACATTTTTAACTTCATTCCCTATCGCGTTATGGGATTTTTTTTTAATATTCTTATTTTTTCTTTCGAAAAACCATTTTGTCAAATTTCAAAAAAAAAAGCTACAAATTAATAATCTTTATGAACATTTTATTTTAAATCGCTGCCGTAATCGTAGACATCGTATAGGACTATTTTTACGTGTCATTTCAACAATTTATTTAACTATTATACTACGCCCAATTAATAAACATAAAGAAAATTATTTTATATTCGTCGATTGCATTAATTTATAAAAAAAAAACGGACCGATTAGTTAATTTCAACATTAAAAAAAATCGTGAAATTCAGTGACGTTTCAGAGGGTCACACTAAGACGGTCCCTTAACATTTCTTACATATTGACCGCTAGATTCGGTTTAATGCGACTTTATTGATATTTAATTTGTAAACTGTGAAGTGAAAAAATCAAATGGAATTTTAAAGTATGAGATGTATGAATAGTACATGTTCACAATGTGTGAAAAAATACTGAAGATATTTCCTTCCAGCAAGTTTGGTTCAGTTAGCTTAAGTGGTTTGGAAAATATGTACATTTAGCACTTTAGTAGGCAGCGTCTACTTTAAAAACATTTATATCACAAGTGTCCTTCCTTATTCCGATCATCAGTACCAAATTACAGATTTGGAATGACGATTTGTGGTCGTGGCAGGGATCCGATTACGACTATTCACGAACTCGTTCTAATTTTTTTTCCAAGGATCACGTGTACCAACTTTCATTCCGATATCTCAATTTTTACTCAAGTTACAGCTAGCTTCGGCAGACGAACGAACGAACAGACAGACACTAATAACGTGATAAGACAATAAAAAAAAATACGCCAAAGACATTAAAATGTAACCCCAAATTGGTATGAGACAGCTTTGGAGAATCCGGTGTCAATATTGGACGGCGGTTGGCCAATTTCGGTATATAACATTCGTTTGACATACGTCAAACCTACGTCGCAGTGGAAAAATTATTGAAATACAATATACCACGGCCATGCTTATTTTACAATTAACACATCCAGTATAATTTTAAATTCTATTTGATTGTTTCACTAGTCAGTATATAAATCAAGAAGCAATTAACATTTCGACCAAATACCTTATGACCAAAAATAGGTACCAAATATATGAACCTTAGTATCTTTAGTTGTTTCTGACCGAAAATATCGGTCAATGTATGGGATGTATGTCCTTAGAATTTAAATTTAAAGAGAACGATTTCCTGATAATAGTATCTTTGTGTACCAAAAAGGGGTTCCCTGAACCCCTTATTCTCTTATAAAGATTTTCGAACTTCCGGCTGACTTTATACCACATTTATCGGCCAATATGTGGGCTAACGTTATTCTAATAAGTTTTATGTGACCGACATATTGGTCAGTCAAGAAAATTAATACAATCTGCCCCCGCTTTCTCTACCCTCAATTTACCCCATAAAATGATTTCCTTTTGCCACCTGCATATAAACCGTTCAGGTTCGTCAGAATGTGTGATATTTTAATGAAAATAAATGTATAATTTTCCGAAAAATTAAATGGCTTAGCGCTGAATGAGAGTGCAGTTGGGGTAGGCTTTATGGTTTATAAGGTCAAGAAGATTTGATTGTAATTTATTCACGATTTCATTGAACCGGCCTTTGATTCTTGGTGTAAGAGTATTGATAAAAGATAGAGTATAGGGAGATAGAGGAAGTAAAAGGAAAGTTAAGGCATATTTTAAACGAATATGTAGTACCTTATATACTATTATTATAGTCTTCGTCTGTTCCTTCTGAGTGTTACAGACTTCGTGGCAGACAATAAATACAATGCCAAAGTTATAATTAACTAAACAACGAAAATAATATAAAGATTAGTCAAATTAAAAGAATTAATTATTTATTTTATGTTGATATGTGTCAAAATGCATAATTCGGTTGAACGATAACAACAACATGAGTCATAGCACTTTATATTGTAAACTTTCGTTTTGAGTAAGCTGTCATCACTCATCAGTAATGCATTGAACTTGAAGTTGATGAGCCGAACATACATACACACACAAACGATGATGGCATTCCCTGTAGCCCTGGCGCATCGTAAAAACTGCTTTTAGAATATTACAATGTACATATATACAAATACCTTTGAGGGACAATAACGTTTACCACAACAATTGAATAAATGAAAACAATTGAGTGAGAAGAAAAATTGTTAAACAAACAATACTTAATAATGACACCAACAACATAAATCGAAGCAAAAACTTCACAATAGGAAACAGCAGAGTACAATAGGTGGAAATAATGAGTGAAGAGAATTCCACGTCGCTTTTAAAATAATAAATACATTTATTAGTTTAAGAAAAATGCCGAGAAGTGGAGCCAATGTGCTGGAGAAGCGAAAGGAATTTCATTTCGTAGCGCTAAGTGGCAATGATTAATGTGGGGAAACGTGCAGAACATATTTCAAAACAATTTGTTACGAACACATTAAAACCATTTTACCAGCAAACACCAACCTATTTACATATTCCTGTAAATACGAGTATGAAGGTGCGTAATACTATGCTCGTGAGCTGAAAGCGTTATGATGCAAGTGATGGATACGGATCACCCATAACCAAGGGAAACACGACTTATGGGGATAATTTTGTGGATTCGATGATTGGGCGAGATCAAAATTTTGAAAAATATACATAGGTAGTCGAAAAAATCTTTTCGTATTTTTAATTAAACTTCAACTCATTTTTTTTTTTGTATATTTGTAATGTACTTTGATGAACCAAACATGTACTATTCCGGTCAATCACTTGTTGCCATTTTTCCACTAGAGATGTTATTTCATCAGTGTAAAACTTTTCTGGTTTCTTAACGAAAAACTGCGACAAGTAGTTTTCAAAGACTTCTATTGAAGCCGACTTCACTCCATTAAGAGAGTTCTGCATTGACCAAAACAAATGGTGCACAATCTAGGCTACAGGGTGGATGCATCAAAACCTCCCAGCCACGCTCTCCTAGTTTTTCCGAATCATCAAAGATGTTTGTGGTCTAGCGTTGTCCTGATGGAAGTCGAAGCCCTTTCTGTAGATCAGTTGCGGCTGTTTTTTGCTTGCTTCAATCTCATCAGTTGTTGACAGTACATAAAATGTAGAATCAATCGTTCGACCAGACTAGAGCAGCTCATAGTGGATGATTCTTTTCCAATCTCACCAAACGCTCGCATAACCTTTCGCAGCGTCAATCCAGGGTTTGCGATCATTTGTTGAGCTTCACCACGCTTGCACCATGATCTTTTCCGCACATTATTGTCGTATTTGATCCATTTTTCGTCTCCTGTTATCATTCGCTTCAGAAATGGTTCGATTTCATTTCGTTTCAGCACATAATAGCTGATGTTAATTAGGTCAATAAAATTTTTCACAGACAAATCTTGTGGTGCCCAAAGATCGAGCTTTTTTTTGTAGTCAGCCTTTTTTAAATGGTTCAAAACCGTTTGATGTTGAATGTTAAGTTCCTTAACGATGTCGTGGCTGCTTATGTGACGGTTCTGGTCAATATTTTCCATAATATCATCGACTTTTTCAGCGATAGGTCGACCAGAGCGAGGTGCATCTTTCACATCGAAATTACCAAAACGAAAGCGAGCGAACCATTGTTGGCCTACACGAGCTGATCGTTCGTCTCCGTGAGCTTCACAAATTTCATTAGTGGCTTGTGTGGCATTCATCTCTTTTTTATACAAAAATTTCAAAATATAGTAAATTTCTTCATTATTTTCACTAATTTTTGAACAGCTGTAACTTTTTTTTCAAATTCTCCAAATTTTAAATTTTTTTTTAATGAAGCTTAAAATTTGACTTTCACAACACTATATTGTATGACACAATGTGCTTGGTAGCATTGGAAATATACGACTGCTACTGCATCTATTGACAAAATACGAAAAGACTTTTTCGACTACCCAATATTTATTTACTTTCTGTTAACCGTAAATCGGTCGAAATATATTATATCTTTATATCCTAAATATGCCTGGACAAATATTGCTTAAAACAAGTAAATGTAAGTATTCTTGCAACTTGCAAGAATTAAAACCGGGTTTATACCTTCAGGTACGTAAGGCTTGTTAGTCATGTGAGGTCTAATATAAGGTTTTATTCGTTTTTATTCATTCTAAATTATGCATCGCACTCTCAATTTTATTAAGATAACTCACATTTTGGTCACAGTATTAAGTAAGCCGAAAGTTCGAAAATCTTTATATTGGGTATATGGGTGCTAAGGGTAATATTGACCCGATTCAACCTATTTGTGACACTCAGACATACTACTATCAGAGAATGATTCTCTCCAAATACCAATTACACACATTGACCGATATTTTCGGTAAAAATCAACTTATGCACTGAGGTTCACATATCCGGCATAATACCTCTGTTACTTAACAATGCCTAATACCCAGTAAGTAGTTTCAGAGCGACGTGGCCCTTTGGTTGATATTCGTGCTGCCCTATACTGTGTGGTGGGCATTGGACTCGCATCGAAATATAATCTGTCGGCAAGTTCAGACCTCGAAGTACATTCACCTTGCTCATTGTTTTCCATATAACTTGAGTACTCCGTTAGATTATCCTCAATTTCACCAAGTAGTCAACAGTATGGGCATCCGAAGGTCATTGAATGCGTAGTTAATTTTCATGCTTCTTTTCGTCAGCGGTTCGGTGGATTCTTTTGCAAATATCGGGGTCTTCAAAAGCCTTAACCAATCTACATTTATTTGATTAAAAGTAAAATCCACCGGAACCATAAATAGAACCAAAGTGGGCTCAAAGTACTTTGTTTCCTATTTACCTATTGTACCTCTTCTCTAAAGATATTTAAGGAAATGTTTGTTATGGAATCACCTAATCATCTTGAGTTTTTTTTTCTGAATTACGCTTAGAAAATTTGCATGTTTTCCAAAGCGAACTATTTCCACGAGATTTCATCCCTCATCCCAAGTGATCAATAATGCTCATAATGACACTTTGAAGTATGTAAGCATGCAAATGAAGTATTTGTTAGATTGATATATGCTTATATACATATATATTGTATTCATTTGAATGCCTATTTTAAAGACCATAGTTGAGAGTACGTACAATGGTATTTTTATGTAAAAACTTTTAAAGTGGGCTTATATTCTATGATCACATTGTGGTTTTTAGTGTTGTAAAGTAAATAATGAAGAATAATGAAGTGATAGTAAATTAAGAGATATGCAAGAGCACTCCAGTATAACCACATACATTTTTAATATCTATTTAATATCACTCTGCCGAAAGTGCCGCTCACTTTCGATATTAATAATGATGATTATGAAGCTCTTGGCACAATTCGCACTAACTCAAAACAAAGAATTTACATATATTATTTTTAAAGAGAGTTCACATTTGAATTGTTTGGTTTATGAAAACATTTGGTATGGAGAATCTCTTCATCAAATTAATAGAATAATATGGAAGTAAAAATGAAATAAAACATTTGGAAAACATTTAAGGCAAAGGCAAGGATATACTCTTAATCCAAAAAATTCATTAATCCGAACTTTATGGATTTATACATAATAAGTCGTATAAATTGAAAAAGAGACTTAATTTAAACCTTCGGTTAACACTGTTGTGAATAAGCTTTAGTCGAAGTCTTTTTGGCAAAGCCGGAAATTAGGCAATTTGCCTAATATATACTATATACTTCATAAAAACTAAAAGTAAAGCAAACGTTACACATAAATACCATAGAATACGAGAAAACTTTAAAAAACTTCACTGTGAATTAAAAATTGTAAATGCGGTTGTGTTTGCCTAATTATCAGTGCTTTCACTTGCGATTTTGAGATATTTGTTGAAAAATGCCCCATAATGGAGCTCTTGTGGTTAGCTCACCCTCTTTGTCACCTTCTTTGTCACCATTTCATTTGCTCATTTCCCCCTAGAAATCATTTACAAAAAAACAGATTCAGACATGCATACAATTTAACGTAAATCTTATATTATCCACAAGTAAACGGGAAAATAAATACACTTGAATGGACGACAAATCCCTTATTTGATCTGCTATAAGACCATGGCCACTTTGCTTCACTAATTCGTTTATAATTTGCGCCTCAATAGACACAAAAGAAACAAAAAATCGAAGGAAAATGGAAGAAGGCCTTATATAAAACGTATATGGAAAAGGAGAGAATGACGAAGAAAGAGAGTATTATTTTCTTGCACTTGAAATGTCCTTTGCTTCAATTTCAAAAAAAAAAAGAAAATAATCATAGAATAAATATAAAAAAAGTACAAAAGATGCCATTTTTGTATGTACAATACTCACATGTAAGTAAGTAAGTATTAGTGTGGGGTGGAGATGAGTGACATGACTGACCAGCAGCTGAACAATGTCCGTTATTTGGCTAATAGTATGTTTGTATGTCTAGTGTATGTGCGGTGTGTTGTTGGCTAGCTTTTGATGCGTGAAATGTCCACTGGCCAATTTTAATAGTTCATAAGCGGATTAAGCAACAAACGATTTGGCACTCGTGGTCAATTCAATTAGGATAGCCACTCCGCCTATCGACATTTCTTATTCGAAATCCCAACACCACTCATATTTTTTTTGAAAAAAGGTCTCTGATCAAAGAACTTCAATTACTTTGAGATTTGTTCACCTTTGCTTGGTACTTAATCCAGCTTGATGTGGTTTAGCTTTTATAGCAAAAGGTTTATTACAAGGATATCCATAATTTTTGCATTAAATTGAAGCCCATATTTGTCATAGTTAGAAATGTCGGGTTTAAATGATATATAGTTATATGTATGTACATATATCTATAACCGGTTTGTTCGATAATTTGTTGGTATTTTGAAAGTAATTTCATAAAACTACTGGACAGTCGATTTTAGTACGCATCTCTTGAGTAATCACTTGATGTCAGTCCATACTATAAAATGGATGCCTCCCAACATAGCTCTTGGAGTTTCTGGCAAATTATTCTGATGGTCTTAATACTGAAGCAGCCAATCTAGCACCATTCCGGCTTCTTTGATTGCGTTCCGGTAATTTGAAGTCGGAAATATACCACGCTCTAGAAAACTAGATGGTGAACTAAATGTAATGCAAATCATCGAGTCCTGTTTCTAGTAGCCAGGAGCTAAACTTGTCACAGAAAACCGTTTGGTCCCATTCAAGTTAGATACAAAGAGACAGTAGATGAGTGTGTGTCCCACGAGTTAAGGCAAAACCTAATGGACCGAATTGCTATCTACGAATTACTGATGAATCGCAATAAAATTGATCCATTTTTGAGGCGGATAGAGTGAAGTTGAGAAGTGATGAAGAGTGAGTCACTTACGACACTAACAAGCAGAAACGTTTGCAGTCGAATTTACTGCCAGGAACTGTTTGCTATGTGTTTGTTGGGATTATCAGGGCTGTTCCCCTAGAGTCAAACTCTTAAACCAGGCCTGTACTGTTAACATTTGGACCGTTAAAAGAAAGCAGTTGCTTAGAAGTGGACATCTTTGGTCAATAGAAAACGAACTGTATTCCATCAAAACAACGCCAGACCACACACATTAATAATGATTTGCCAGAAACTCCAACAGCTAGGGTGGGAGGCATCCATTTTATAGTTTGGACTGACATCATTGGCTGTTCATATTAAGACCATCAGAATAATTCACATTTTCATCTGCAAAATATGGAAAAATATAACCTCTATAAATTATGTCCTATTTTCTCTACCCTAGTGTCCATCTTTGAGGTGTGCTTCAAGAAGAATGTGTCAAGCACTCGCAAAACTTTCTCGTAGATTATATAACTAATCGT
Organism: Bactrocera correcta; assembly: GCA_027475135.1. Lineage (NCBI taxonomy): Eukaryota > Metazoa > Arthropoda > Insecta > Diptera > Tephritidae > Bactrocera > Bactrocera correcta. Next base: position 141,795,315 of record CM050323.1, on the reverse strand, counting down.
ACTTATACAATGCGAGACACTCATTACTAAGGCTATATATTACAAAAATATTGGATATATTTGTTTAAGTATATTTTGCAAAGATTATTCTAATATTTTGCGATAGCCCAAAGATTGACATAATATTGCTGATTTTCGCTTGAACACTGTAAATGAATTCGCCACATTTTCCGGGTAGTGCCTCTTCTGTCTAATAAATTACCTCATATTTTTCTTACTTTCTCACCCCTTTGGTTGGAAACCATTTCTTTTTGCTCCTTAGTGGTTTTTTCATATTTCTGTTACATAAAAGTTTTGTTTTTTACGCGTTTGTTTGAGAACAATTAGTACCAGCAATGCCTTCACTTAAATTATTTCAATCTTCTGCTTTCAAATGTCTCTACGCACTTTTTAGCGTAACACATAAAATTTATTTATAAGCATATCCTGCGGCAAACTGTCACTACGAACATGCGAGTAACCGTATCCTTACTACCATTAATTCATTGCCCATTCGTCGGCAATAAAAAACCAACTTGCGAGTCTGTTAATTGCCGCAACCGAAGGCGCCATAAACTATGTGTAGAACTATTCATATGAATATCCGCACATACGAGTATCTATTTGTGCAGCACAATGTCGACAAACCAAGAATCCCGCCCAGTCACTGTTGCTGCTCGCAATGTGAAAATGCCAGGGGTTAAGTGCGGTGAATTGGTGGAGTGAATATCCTGATTTTGACCCTTCGGGATATTTAGAAAACTTGTTGTTTTTAACGCTCATCGTCAGGGCTATAATTAGCGAGCAAAGGGTAATGTGGAAAGGATTTGTAACAATTCGTTTTTAGAAAACAAAAAATCAAAGCAATAACAACAAAAATCAGAAAGGCATTAAGCATTCGAAGAAAGACTATAATAAAAAGAATCCCTTTTGCAAAGCGAAATTTTCACAGTATTAAATGCTGATATCAAACAATAAAACTAACTAAACGAGGTCGGTTCGATAACAACTTAGCTTAAAAAAGGAGCGCGAAAGTTATGGAAATGAAATTTTCACCTCGATAACATTCGCATTTTACTTAACAAAAACAATGGAAAGCAAATGGGGCCAAATTTGAAGCCTAGTGGTAAAGCCATAGTTTTTTCTCCAAGGGAGAGCATTTTTTCAATATTTATAGTCCTGCAACATGTTGCTTGGATTTAAACTCGTCCCATCATCCTGATTATTCCTACATACATAACTCTATACCTATGTCAATTAGTTTTAATGATACAAACAACCGTTAGATAAACAAAGTTACTAAACTCTTCTGCAACATGTTGCAAGAGAAATTTTATAATCAAAAACGTAGTTTTAAAAACTCTCTTTAAACATTTATATGAGGGCAATTCAGAATCTTCTGCATCTGATTTTGCAAAATTATGCAATTGCAAATATTTACCATCAACAATGAACGTCTTTTTTTGCAACCCTTGCA
>CM050323.1:141767859-141792859 GCA_027475135.1 Bactrocera correcta | reverse complement strand
CGGAAAGTATTTGGGGTTTTCCCATACATACAGACCGGAACATACAATATGCAGATAGGTCAATTTTGCAAACAGTTATGATGAGCTTTGCTCTTAGAGATTAACAAAGGTCTAACGTTTGTTTGCAAGAATATCGTCTTTGTTTTAACATACGACACATTGTTCGAATTTCATTGTTCTATTAATGCTAATACAAGAGATATTTTAAGTTTTATTAAATTGACCAATTTTGAATAAAATTCAACCGCAGATTTAATGAATTATTTCCTATTCATAACTTGTCTCCGATGTCAGGGAATTCCAAATCCCTCACTAGCATAAGCAGGGTAAGTTAATACTGAGTACATATCCCATCATATTCTTTCTAACAACGGAATTCCTAATCTTACAAACTTAGCTTTAAGGCTTCACAATAAACTGCGCTCGCTATTGCGACTACACACATATCGTTTTTGTTTACTTAGGTAGGTAATGACTATGAGCAGAAGAGAAGGAGCAGGATCAAATTACGAGTGCTAAATGTCTGCACTTCTTTCGCAATAATCGGGAGATCGATGAACATATGATGATTATAAGACACATGTTCTATGTATTTCTCATTGTTGCACTATACTCGTTAAATAATAAAGTTGTGTCTGTAATCTGACGAATCTTCCTTTATTTTATGTTACACGAGTGTCATACAACCGAAAGAGTACACACTTTCAGTTTAGGCACATAGGCATAAAATTTCAATCGCAGATTACATGCTCAACACTACGTTATCTTGCTAGAGCCCTTTGCACAGAACTTGCTCTAACCATATACGACTAACTGTTTTATGAACATAAATCTGTAGAGAGTGTTATACGAAATATCGGTTTAAGAGTTAACTAAATACAAATCGTGCAAATTGTATTCCTTTATACCATGTTCAGACCGACACTTAATCACACGATTTCGGCTGTTGAATGGATTATCCCACTAATCTTATAAATTTATAAAGATTTCGCCATACAAAAATGACAGTTCCAAATCACTTCATTGAAATGATTTGAAACTGATCCACGCTAAATCTCTCTGTGCGACTCTGATTTTGCGCACTCTACTTGTCAGCACTAGATATCTGTTACATTATCACAGCTGATTTAGACACTACAAAGGGAAAAAATGTAAACAAACAAATTTTTTTAAAGCAATGAATTTAGTTTCACCTGAAAATCGACTTAACAAATGAAAAAATGCATCCATTATTTCTATTATATAGAAAATATTAAAAGAAAATACAGCTTTTATTTCAAAATACAATATGACAATTTTTTCTTTTGATAAATATTAAGCGAAGTGAATTCTTGAATGACAATAACAGCTGTTTTTTGATTCTTTTCTAACCTAACACTGTTAGGTTATGAAATGCTTAAATGTAATCTAATCTTTTAAATTTTCGGTCTGAACATGGTATTACATTCATTTGTGCTTGATTTGTACACTGGAAAGTGAAAGAATCAGATGGAATTTAAGGGGGTATTCTACTCTAGAATTTTGAAAAACTCGATTGTTTTCTTATATATTTAAAGTTTAGACCCTTAGGAACATATCCTCGAAAGGATTTTTAAAAATTTAAATTACTTTAAGAGCAACAGTTAATTTAGTGACGCAGTACCTAGCCCGGTAAGTAGGTAGACTCACTCACACTTTTAAACGCGTTTTTCTCGAAACTACTTTTTCCACATGGTACCGGCATTATATCAAGTTCTATACAACCGATTTGTTTGAAATTTTGTGTGATTCTCTTTATATAATATAATCCTTTATCGTTCCTACCAAATATGTGTTAAACTTTCTGCTAGTTGTATCATGAATGCAAGTATCTAAGTATATTTAAAATAATTTAATTTTTATTAAAAATCGGGGGTCTTGTGTTTCTCACACTGTTTTGGCGTAGTTTGCGGCGTTTTTTGCAAGCGTAACATCATTCCCGGAAAATGGCACAAAAACCTATGCGTAGGATGGTATCAATCGCGCCCAAAACAAAATTACTCGTATTATTTCAGCCATTGATAATCGAAAAAAGATAATTAGAGTGGCAATAAACTTCAATATCGCTCCTTCAACCATATCATCAATTCGACTAAAAACGAGTTTATTCGGCAAGCCTTCTCTTTTAAAAAACTAAAACGATAGAAACATAGAAAATACTCTACTGTTGTAGTTTACACAATGTCGTCAAAGCAATGTTCCCATTGGGCGAAAAAGGAAAGGCTTAGTTTTTTCCTAAAGCCATGAACATAACTGATTTTAAGGCAAGCAGTGGTGTGCTAGATCGTTTCAATCACCGGCACCATATCACTTTTAAAAAATGGAATGGAATGAAAGGAAAAGCTGAGTGATCCGATAAAGGATTACGAATCAAAGAATACGTTCAAAGCAGACCAAACTGAGTTATAAAGCTAAAAGTGTTTGCCAGATCGGAGCTATTGCCTCAAAATTTTAAAATATCATGCGGGCAAATACAGTAAGGAAAGAGTGACTATAATTTGCTGCAATTATGGATGACACCGAAAAATGTAAGCCCCTGCTAATCGGAAAGCCAGCAAAACCAAGATGTTTTTAAAGCATTTCTAGCTTTTCATTATCGACATAATAAGACAGCTTGCATGACAACAACTATATTTAACAAATGACAGCAAATACTACTTAAATGATTCCATGGCAGCTAATAATGGAATAATATTGTTATTTATAGACAATTGCACGGCGCATAATATTTATTCTATACTTAGCCAGGTAAAATTGAAATTTTAACCAACATACAAGCTAGAGCTTGAATTCCTCAATTAAAATTTTTGTTTAAAACCCGTAATATCCATCACAGGGTGTTTGACAAGTAAATCAGTTTAGGAAATGAAATAGAAAAACTAAAAGAACACACACTAAGCAATCGATAACTACAGACTCCTTTGACGCTTGATTTTTTGTTAATATAATTTTATGTTTGTAGCTAATTTTTTTTTTAATTTTAACCCTTCTTTTAGGTTAATAAAAAGTCTCACATGTCATGTTAAGGTCACCGAATGATCTACTCAGTGTTTTGTAAGTGTATCCTAAAAAACCTTATAATTTTAGTTTTTTTTCCAATATTTCTTCATTTTACTGACTATAAATTGAGTTTAATTTTAACATTTCATAGTTTTATTGATTATAATTTTATTTTGTTATTAGCATTTCTTCGATTTTTTGATTATAAATGAAGTTATTTCCTACACACTTGTGTTATTCATCGCGTATGTTCAAGGCAATATGATGTAGAAACTGTTACCGTTGTACAATGTTGAAGGCACACAGGTTTCTTGCAAATAATGCGGTGCTCGTGTGTTTTACGGCAAAATGAGCTCGAGCAAACTGCGCAGGTAACTCGCTGACTTGCCTTTCTCTGTTTTGGAGCAACATCCGCTGGAGTGCTTAGTTCTTCTGCTTCTGCCCTGGAACAAACAGTAGACTTAACTTAGCTACTCATTTCACGTATAAATCGCGAATCGGGACACTTTCTGTGCTCTGCGATTGCCTCTGTTATCGAACCTCAGCACACGACTTATTTCCAAAAGCCTTGTAAGTGACATTGCAGCACGAAATATTGGTCGACTATGAACTTCATCCAAAAGACTGCTGAGAATTTCTCCATGAAACCGATATACACCTGTGATTGTATGTATGTATCTTAAGTATAATACATATAAATGTACCATTTTTAGTACCTCCTAAGGTTAGAATGCCCAAAAATCCATCTAATTCTATTTCATTAATTGGTTCACATTTTCCCCAATTTTTTTAGCGCCCTCGATGCTGGTGAACACTAAAATCATTTTTTTTACTTGCTGTGTAAAGCACAGGTCAAATGATTCTTTTATATTTGATATTTGGTGAACTGCATACACTGTAACTCCAGCGTGTCGCCGAATTAAATCTTCTGTTCTGGCTCTATGGTTATTGGTTGCAGTCAGCAATACTTTCTTCTTCATCACTAGCAATGTACTCTTCAAAATATTCGCCATCTGGCAACATTTCCAATATATTCTCATCGTCCTAAGCATCACAATACTCATCAATGTCCATGTATTCCTTTATTGTGTGCTGTATTTGGCTTTCTGTCAAACGACAAGTCTGCTGAATCCGATAATAGTCCATTGAAATCAAATAGAAATATACAACAACGCAATACTCAGCGAAGCTTGTTTTCTTTTCATTTTGCAAAATATCTACAATGTCTGTATTTTTACTCAAAAATTAATTGGCGAAAACCTCCACTTGACGTTTTGAACCGCTGACAATTACTGAACGACCTTATGCTGCCCATACGTTAGTTTTGATAGTGCCGCCTTTTTTATAAAATTATAGAAATATTTTGCACTTTTTCGAAGCAATTTCTCTCCATGCAGTAATTCGTAAAAGGAAACGCCAAAATTTTATGTGAAATATATAAAAAAAAATTGCATAAAAAGGTCACTAGAACCTTAAGGTAACAGAAGGGCTTAAATACATTATTTTTTTTAATTTCCAATGAAGTTAAAAATGTGAACTGGATAATACATGTAAAAGCATCGTTTATTCAAATCTTTCTTTGTTTAGCCTCAATAAATGGAGATCTCGATCAATCGAAATCCTATGTAATTCGTAAAAAACCGTCGATTACATTGATGAATCGAAGTCTGCTGGATTGTACTATCATTATAATTGTCATGAGAACGTCTAAGAACAGAAATGCTTTCGATCTATACATACTAAATGTTGACTAATTTACTCTTCTTTCACATATTGTGGGAGAGAGATATTTGGACCCTTATTATCTGCATTTAAAACAAAAGACTCTTTCTTTAAGGGCTTAAATACACAAACAGAAAGTACTACTTAGGCTGGTGCCAAACTGTCTGCCAGAAAATGTCGTCGTAAGTACACATCTGTTTCGGCTTTTAACGAATCTGCTACTCTGATTGTTATGTGTATGAACATTGCCTGTGCGATACTTTGTGATTGTCGCTGACCACTAATCAGCATAGCCTTTGTTTTTCAAAATCTTTTTCAGCATTTTCCAATTATATTTGGCATTCTTCGGTTATTTATAGTTTTTGTTTGCACAAAATATACGATGGCTAAAGGACCTCCCAATATGTCCTTAAGATATTGGCTATTATCCTTGCGAACATATAACGCACCACCGTAGTAAATATGTAAAAGAGGAACGAAAAAATAAACAAAACAAAAAACAGTTTATTTACTTACTTTCATATAAGTGTCTTATATTTTAAATACGCAATTGTCCCCACATCGAGTAAAAGAAAGAAAGTAAGGGCAAATCACGCAAGCGTAGCTACTATAAAGACTGGTATATATAGTACGTTGGCTCTCTGGAACTGTCTTCCCTGTAATAATTCAGCGATCTACTCGAATACCGGCTTGTACGCGTGATTGTTACATTTACAATGCCCGCCGTGGAACAAAGACATTTGCTATTGCGTTGCACTGATGCTCGAGTGTCTTTTTGTCTTCTATTATGTCGTGTAAGGAATTCAATAAAAAAAGAACGGAACGAAAAGTAAAAAGCAATTCATTAGCATTTTCCACAATTGTCAGAGAAGAATGGGCCACAATCTCAAGTAGGAGGCCAACAACACAGCAGCGTGCTATGGCTGGCAGCAACCACAAAGATGCGAAATGCGCGTTCCACAGTGCCACGAGGAACAATAAAAATGGCAGGAATAAATCAAATATTGAATGTGAAGAGGCGCAACGCTTGGCTCCTAATCATATTCTTAGAACAATTTTCAGCAGCTCACAGCATCACAGTTGGTGATTCTGACCCACCGCACGCAGTGTCGAACAACGCAACGGAACCCGTAAATCGTGAAATGCCTTTATCCGGATATTGTTCACACTTGGCAATAAAGCGCTTGGTGGACACGGGTTTTAGTATGCACGTGTTTACGCGACTGACGCGAATGCTTTATGATCGTTGTATTGTGGTGTGCTGCCACTGTCGCTGCGCGCATGCGCTTAAGCGAACTCCTGCGTAGAGCATCAACGTTTTCGCGCATTCGTTTTTCGTCCATGCTAGCGATGAGTTATGACGTTTGTAAAATTATGACAGACCACGTCAAATAAATTTTCGCATTGTTAGCTTAAAAACTAAAAAAGCGAAAATCAATACGAGTAAGTTTGAACCTACGAGTACATGCAAAAGCAAATATAAGAACTATTTAATCTCTGCATGCTTATGTATATCTTGGCAAAAATATTAATATACAAGGTCTGTCGCAAAAGACACAGGACTGTTAAAAAAAAACAGCAAAAATTAATATTTTTCAAAAGTTATATTTTTTTATTCAAAGTAGTTTCCTTGTGCTTCGTTACAGCGTTTAGCCCGGACAATTAGCATTTCAAATGAGTGTTTAAGGTAATTTTTTGGAATGCTCTTGAGAATATCGGTCATCACCTCTTGGTTAGCTGAAATGTCCTGAAACCAGTGTCTTTTCATGGGCAAGTGAAGTTTTCCAAATAGGTAAAAATCACAGGGTGCCAGATCAGGTGAGTAGGGTGAGTGATTAATGGTCAATATGGAGTTTTTTGTCAAAAAATCAGTGACAAGCGTCGACCGATGACTCGGCGCATTATCGTGCAACAGGCGTCAGACCCTGCCGCACGGTATTCTGGTCGAGCACGACGAATCCGTGACAAAAGACGCCTCATAACACCAAGGTAAAACACAGCACTAATCGTTTGGCCAGATGGGACGAACTCTCGGTTTACAATACCCTCGGAATCGTAAAAACAAATCAGCATTGTCTTTATTCTTGACTTCTGAAGATGGCTCCCGTCCTCACGACCTTCTTGGACTCGCTTAAACCACCCATGCACATTACTACGGGATAGGCACTGATCACCATAAACTTCTTTCATCATTTGAAATGTTTCAGTAAACGTTTTCCCAAGTTGAAAACAAAATTTTATATTTGCTCTTTGCATTTTACGATCGATTGTAGTTATCCAATTGTCTTAAAATTTTTACGAAGTGTCAACAAGAGATCACACTTTTTATTTCATATACCCACCAATGGGTGGCGCCACTAAAAACAGTTATATTTTAAAAAGTTCTGTTTCTTTTGCGACAGACCTTGTATATAGGGACTATAATAAGGAGCTCCAACTTCAATTCCATTGTAAAACGGTTATTTAATTCATTTTGCAATATTTGATGGAAGTGTTGATGGTTGAGGTGTTGATGGTTTCGCCACGTAAAAACCGTCCCAATGAAAAAGTTTAAACAGCCTCGGTTGAGACCCTCCTCTCACGACCATGGCAAACGAATTAAGGATTACGATCTGGAATGTCCGGTCTCTCTCTGGGAAGGTGACGCTGCCCAGATGATTGATGTCCACATTAGAGGAAAGGTTGACATCACCGCCGTAAAAGAAATGCGATGGACGGGACAAGGACTGAGGCGAGTAGGTCCTTGTGGCATTTACTACAGTGGCCATATAAAGGAGCGCAAGTTTGGTGTGGGATTCGTGGTGGGAGAAAGACTCCGGAGCACTGCCATTCACCTCGGTGGATGAACGTCCACAATCCGCAGCGAAGTTCTTCAACATACCGCTGATTTGCTGGCCGCCCGAAAATTGTACGAAAAGATGCGGCGATTAACAGAAGGTGTGTTTGGTCCACTTCGGAATCAATTCACTTGACTTCCCGATGCTCCGATTCCTTTAAATCAGTATGAAACTACATTTTGTCGTAGAAGTCGTACGGATCCAAATTAGAGAATACGGAGGAATAGGGCTTTACTTTTATCGACCCGATGATTCGCATTTCGAGCTGTACTTCCCTAAGAAAGTTCTGCCTTTCAGCAGGTGGTAAATATATCACATTTTGTGAACTCCGGAAAACAGTGGCTGATATATCGATTTCATGCATTTCTAAAACCAACTCATCTAAAGTGTAGATAATTTTTCCATTGATAAAGTTGTCCTATCTTGGTCTTTTAAGTTTGGTTTAAAATGAATCGATCGCTATATATTTATTCACCTTTAACGGGTATCACACATTGTTGATCTGCAGTTACGTATTTAGTCTTGAGTCAAATACGAACTCAAATTAGGAACTATTTAATATCTCTTTAAAATCTCTATAATCACTAGTAAAGAAAATGTGAGGAATCTTTTCAAAGGTTAAAATGTGTAGGAAAATTATATCACATTTATTGCATTTTGTTTCATTCACAGGTGATTGCAGTAAATGTGACATAATTTTAAAGTCAGTTTATGCGATGGTTTGCCATTCATTGTCTAGCTGGGGAACTACAATTTCTTGTTGTTTCAAAGAAGCAGACTTTCCTCTCTGAAAGCATACATTTATATACCCTTTAAGCTTGGAGGTTTGAGATTCATTGAATGCTTCTCGAATACAAGCACAAGCATTAATTGAGGCGGAAACTTTTGAGGTCGCTTTACAAATGGCAATTGGTCTATTAAAAAAATGGGGAAACTAGTTCAACTGGCACATAAATACATTCGCAAATATGCAAAATTTGGAAATAGTTTGAAGATCTGACCACATTGATGTTTTATAGGGGTTTCACGTAAACGTATACACTTAACGCGTCAGTCAATGCCTTGTCCAAGCCAAATTGATTTTTAATGAGAAAGGAGACAGCAAGGATACAGCCAAATAATTAAGCCTACCGAATATTTTGCGTACATCCATTCAGCTTCTTCTATCTGCGGACATGCAAATGCAAAGTTGACAACCTGAAACTTGTTACGTTCGCAATTGTGTGAAGATTAATGTGGCATTATTAGCAACACTTATGCCTTTCATAGACCCAGAAGCGGGAAAGCGGCGAAACACGTTTTGTACCCTTTTTCGCAAGGATAACGTTCATTGAGGTTCTCATTCATTTTATGATTTGTTGTTCTTGGTCGTGTTTTGTTTTGTTAAGCATGTTATTTGATTTTTTTGTCGTAAAGCCCTGAGGTTAGTTCGCGTGCAGAAATGTTCGTTTTCAAAGCTAAGAGTAGCTGTCTCGTGAATGTTTTGCTCGCTGTCTTCGTTTTTTTGTCACAAGCATACAGCTTTAACATATGTATACACAAACATATTTCAAGTATTTATTTTATAATTTGAGATCTTTTATGGTTTTTGGTTGGGCGGCTAGTTTTCACTCCCCTTGCCATAGCTTGAAAAGGCCTTTTTTACTTTTAAGGAGTGAAAATTTGGACATTTATCTTTAATGTTTGTCGCAATAAACGACGCTGTTAGCTTTAGGTCAGAGTTCAGATTAGAATCCGCGACAAATGGACAATGATATGGTGGGCAATGTGAGCAATGCTAACTTGAAGATGTTGTACTTGTATGTATTACTCGTATATGTAGTTAACGCTAGAGTTGACAGCAATTCGACTTGGACGTAGCATGGTAAATTGCCGAAGGCGATAACTCAGTATGTGAGAAATCTGCATGTTTTGGTAAATAAATATAATTGAAAATAAAAGACGAGTTTTTTATACTGTTTAACAATCAGTTAATCAAGCATAACAATGTTTTGCAAAAAATGCTGGCGTCATTCATATATTTTCAGCACAGCAAATATTAATAAAAACCAAAATGAGCAAATTATAATGCTTCAAAATGTATACTATTTATACATATGTGCATGTATACATATACATATATAAATTATGTTTCTTACAAAATTTAGAAAGCATACAGTGAGGAAAGTATTTCAGAAAAAAATATCGTTATGTTTTATTATTAATTAGAAATAGAAACAAGAAAAGACGTTAACTTCGGTTGCACCGAAGCTAAATACCCTTCACAGGTGTATTTCTGTTAGTGACTATGTGTCCAGTTTGTATGGAAGCTATATGCTATAGTAACCCGTTCTGAACAAGTTTTTTAGAGATTACGTTGTCACCTTAAAAAATAATCTATACCAAATTTCGTGAATATATCTTGTCAAATGTGAAAGTTGTCCATAAAAGAACTTGATTTCGATCGCTCAGTTTGTATGGTAGCTATATGCTATAGTTAACCGATCTAAACAATTTTCTCGGATATTACATTTTTGTCTTAGAAAATAATCTATACCAAATTTAGTGATGATACATTGTCAAATGCGAAAGTTTTCCATATGAGAACTTGATTCCGATCATTCAGTTTATATGGCAGCTATATGTTATAGTGGTCCGATATCGGCCGTTCCGACAAATGAGCAGCTTCTTGAAGAGAAAATGACGTTTGCAAAATTTCAAACGGATATCTTAAAAACTGAGGGACTAGTTCGTATATATACAGACAGACGGACAGACAGACGGACATGGCTAAATCGACTCAGCTCAACATACTGATCATTTATATATACTTAATAGGGTCTCCGACGCTTCCTTCTGGGTGTTACAAACATCGTGACAAACTTAATATACACTGTTCAGGGTATAAAACTAACCCACTTATAAATGAGAGGCTTAGAACTTTGAAGCGATGTGCAATCAGTTACATAAAGATAACATAGAATTAAATAGAGAAAACAAAGAACTAAAATTTCGTAAGAGCAAGCATGTGAGTGTTGAAGCAAAACCTTTTGGTATGAATGTACATCAAGTATACGAAACCGATGAAGATGAGCTAGCTAAAGTAACTGAGTGGATACTCAAAAAGAAGCGTTCTTCAAAAAAACGCGAAGCTGATACTTCTCCAACAATTATATGCCCTCCGAAAAATAAAAAACAAAGAACAATCGGCCAACAATGATACTAAAACTCACCGCCCACCTCCTATTATAAAAACGACGTAAAGGATTTTAATAAATTACATTCTAATATTACAGATCTAATAAATAAGAACACCCAGCCTACTATTGAATGCAGAAAAGCTGAAAAAGACCCCGCTAAATGATGTAACTGCGGCGATTCTCATCCTGCAAGCTACCGTGGTTGTGTCGTCGCAAAAGAACTGCAAAAACTTAGAGATAAAAAGAATGGTAATTCAGTTGAGGAGAATGCCAATGCTCCGACGAACAAATCCGTTGTGAACACAGAAGAAGTAAAATCCCTTCCTTCCGTTTCTAAAGTTTCATTTGCGCAAATGGCTAAACAAGGCCATAGAAATACAATTCAAAAAAGTAGTCCATTATCCAGAATCCAAAATTCTGGAACTAAATGAGCAAGAAAAACTATTTAAGTCGTGTAATCAGCGGCTCAACTCTCTTGAGTACCATCTACAAAATATTGATGAACAGTAACTCTTTGATGAACAGTAATGCTATGGAACGCTAATGGTCTTTCCAAAAGTAAAAATGAATTAGAAGTTATTCTACACGACAGAAATATTGATATATGTCTACTATCAGAAACGCATTTTACAAACCATTCATTTTTTAAATTTAGAAATTATGAATTATATCACACATCACACCCGCCAAACTCAGCACGAGGATTATCAAAAGCAATATTGAACGCTGCGAGGAAGATCCGATTAAGATTGAAGAAATTCAAACTACAACAATTTCAGTTAAATTGCACAATCACCCACTGTATCTTATTGCTTTGTATAGTCCACATAGACATAACATAAAAATGAAAACGTATATGAATTTACTAACAAAATATGACGGAATGTATGTACATCATTGGTGGCGACTTTAACGCAAAACACACTCATTGGGGATCTCGTTTAGCTCCAACCAAAGGTCGAGAACTTCTCAAAGCTATACAAGCAGTTGGATGCAATTTTGTTTCTACAGGAAGACCCACTTATTGGCCTACAGATAGACAGAAATTGCCACACCTTCTTGACTTTCTTACAATCAATAAACTACCGAAACTCCATTTATGTATTAAAGATTGTTCAGACCTAAGCTCTGACCATTTCCCAGTGCTTCTAACTCTGTATGAAAAGCCAATTATATCGGCCGCTAAGCCAACGTTATGTCATAAACACACTAATTGGTATAAATTGAAAAGTACAGTGAATAAAGTCGACCCAAAGCTTAAGCACATATCGACTGGTATCGAGTTGGACTGTGAGGTTGAAGATTTCACAAAAATAATTCAAAACGCTGCTTGGAAGAGTGCACCAAATACCCGCGTGAATCTAAGTGGTACCAAATACCCAAAACACATCTCAGAAAGTATCCATAAAAAGCGCAAACTTCGACGGAGATGGCAGCAAACTAGGTTCTCTGCTCTCAAAACTGAGCTTAATAAATGTACAGCGAAACTAAGAACAGAAATTAAACAGTTTAAAAATTTTTCCTTCAAAACTTGTCTGGGTAAACTCACAGCTGATACATCCACCCACTGTTCACTCTAAAGAAATTAAAAACCTTATCGAGAACACAAGACCCAAAAAAGCACCTGGGCACGATTTAATAACTGAAGAAATATTACGCAATTTACCAAATAATTGTATAAAAAACTTGTAAACATTATAAACAGTGCTTTATGCCTAAGATACGTGCCATCGCTTTGGAAAGTATCTGAAGTCATAATTATACCTAAGCCGGGTAAGCCAGTGCATATGGGTCATATAGACCCATTTCGCTGCTGCCAGATTTATTCAAAATCTTTGAGGATGTAGTCATAAATGGGCTCAAACCAATAATCGCTCATAACCATCTAATACCAACACATCAATTTGGCTTCCGTGACCACCATTCAATAATTGACCAGGCACTCCGAATTGTTAAGTTCTTTGAAAATACAATCGATAAAAAAACGTTTGCACGGCGACCTTTTCGGACATGCCTCTAGCTTTCGACAAAGTTTGGCATACTGGTTCACTATTCAAATTGAAATACATACTTCATACTTAAAAGGTACTTCCGCATTAAACAAGAGGATGCATATTCAAACTTGCAACCGATAGAAGCGGGTGTTCCCCAGGTAAGCGTGTTGGAGCCAATGCTTTATTTGCTTTTTACCAGTGACCTCCCATCTGATTCTAGTTATATGACAACGACATTTGCGGATGACACAGCTTTGTTAGCAGATGGAGAGTCAACTTCAGTATCTAGTCGACGAGTGCAGACAGTAGTCAACGAAATTACTAAGTGGGCACCTAAGTGGCGCATAAAATTAAACGACACCAAATCAATTCATGTCGACTTTACTTTGAAAAAGCCGGCATATTGTCCAATTTATATGAATAACATTCCTATATCACATCATAACAGTGCTAAGTACCTCGGTATCACCTTAGATGCTAAGCTACGCTGGAAAGAGCATATCAAAAAAACAGGAGAGAGCTTGATATGAAATTTGGCCAACTTTAACATCTAATTGGCAGGAAATCCATGCTATCGATTCAAAACAAACTGTTAGTATATAATCAAACTCTAAAGCCAGTTTGGGCCTACGGAGCCTAACTATGGGGTTGCTCAAGTCATAGCTGTATTGCCAGCATTCAGCGCATTCAAAGTAAAGTACTAAGGACTTTAGTTAATGCTCCTTGGTACATTAGATCTGCTAACCTGCACCGTGATCTAAGCGTGAATTCAGTAGTAAATGAAATCTCCAAACTAGCAAAGTCTCACAAACTGAGGCTTAGACAGCACGTTAATGAGGAAGCCTCCAGACTCATCGAAACTGCTGGGCGAGAAATCCGGTTGAAACGCAAGAAGCCTTCCGACCTTGTATAACAACAAAAGCAGCAAATGTATTTCTTAACATTTAGCTTTTAAGTATCTCTCCTAATTAATTAGACTAGAATTGTTGTTAGTATTTTATTTTTATATTCTACAATGTAAAATAATAATAAAACAAAAAAAAAAAATTATGTTTTATTATAACTTGTATGCAGTATATACTCAAATAAAATAATCAGCCAGTAAAATTAATAATGAAAGTTTACCTTCGGTCAACTGGCAATCTTCTGACAACGCGCTTCAAACATATGAGGCTCAAAAGATGTCAGCGGCTTCTTCAGTGAAACGCAATTATGGGTGCCAAAATGTTCACTCATAAAAATGCTTTTAAGAACCAAATCGACAAAATCTACGCAAACACTTTCAAAGCCGAAAATCGTGTTTATCAAAGGGTTCTGGAAGTTCAAATTTGCATACATTGGACTATAGTTTGTAGTCGGAGTTGGAGAAAGATCAATGCCCGAATCGTTTCGGGACTTGTGTGAGTGCAAAAGGTTAAAAAAAAATTGTACCGTTCAAAGTGATTAGATCTTAAATTTTTTTTTCCTACGTCTTACTGAGCTATAATACACTTCAGAAGTGTATAGGTATAACAAAACTTTATTTTGGTTTCGATACACTTTATAAGGTATCTGACTTTTTTTGGCTCATCAAAACTTAATATACCTTGCTTTAGGTGTAATAATAAATAATATTTTCAATGCATCCGTCCTTAGATCTAATTCCAATTATCCGACACTTCTTCTAAGCATCAAAGTACTTCCGATTCCTTAAACGAATAATGATTTTTTTTTCATTCCCTTCTTCCTAATATATTGACTATGTATGCTGTAAATTTAAATAAATATTTTTTATATAAAAGTTACGAATTTTATTTTCTTAAATGTACATATTGTACCAGTTTGTATTCGACTGCTGATTGCCATAGAAAAATCCTTTCGTAGTTTTTTTCACTCTGTTGTTTTCTGTGTTTTTTTTTTTTTTGTGCAAGAATTTTTCCAACGACTGAAAACTCAAGTGGCGTGAAATTTTGCACAGCTTCATTTGCAACCTAGTCCATAGCCCGCAATGAAAGCAAAGCTAAGGTATGCTATCCTTGTGAGTTATGTGGAAAAAATATTCCCTCGAACGCTTAGAAAATTCCATTGAAATTAATCTCTGCATGGAAATGTTAATTGGTTATGATTTGATTTAATGGGCGGATTTTCTAGTTAAGTGCTTTTAAAATGTGAAAACGTAGCGCATTCGCATGCTCACATGTTCATATGCTTCACAGATTACTCATGTTAGCGAATAGATCGGTGGCGTTAATTAGAAGCAGGCAAACAAACGCATTCGTAGCGATTCCTGTTTTTTGCAGAATTAATAGATGACGAATTAAGTATGTACTTTTATTCTTGAATACACTTCCATGGACTTCTGGCAAAACAACTTATTTGACTATAGTGAGTTGCCATTTCAGTATATTTATCTTGTAATTGCGTTGACAATTATAGTATTTCATATTCTCTTGCAACATGTTACCACAGAGTAAAATACAATAAAACAATGTATAATTCAGAGAACGTCTTTGAAGTAATGTGTCGTGGTTCCATATACTTAAAATAAAGATTTTCAAACTTTATCAGTTATATGATTTCAAAGTGTTGTTTTGACCATTTTTAATATGTCATTGCAATTTCCTCAAGGAAAGATATACCCAAGAACTTCGTTTACAAATTATTAAATTTTATTACTAAAATAATCGTTCTCCAATTATTGCCATTTTATGGTCATATGTAATAATCGACCAACTTTGTTGAAAAATTCGAACGTACATTTTCTTCGCAAAAGTGTTCAATGCAAATATTGCTGCCGTTCAGCCAAGTGTTGCTGAAGAGCGCAATTTGCCGATTCCAAGACGTTCTCACAAATCGGCTCTGACTCAATGCACATCCTGGCGGATTTCGAAAAATCGTTCATCGTTCCGTATGCCTTCGAAATGGAGCTGGTGACACCGTTTCGAGCTTAATGGTATCGATTCTACTTCACATTACATAAACAAACATTTGAATTTCCTTACCACTCCCATTCTTATTGGAAATTTGAATGTCTAAATGTCGAACACGGATAAAATGGGGTCACTACTAGCCTAGTGTAGGAACTTTGAACGCCCAGTCGGTTTTGTACCAATATCGATTCATAAGTAAGATGTCTGTCCACAAACTATCCCAGAGCTCTTTTATACTATTTGGTTGAGTTTACTTTATCAAGCAAAGCAAAATATGATAATTAAACCATCCTTAAATTTTCAACTCATCCTCGCACATTGCGAGAGTGATAAAAGTTCCGTTGCACCAGGTTTTTATTATAATCTCTGTTTTTTAAACACTTGAACTTGTAACTAACCCTGAAAGTGAAGATCGAATATTATCATACAATAAAAATTAACACTCGATCAAACATCATAACACACAAGCATGTCTGCTTTAGAGAGCTACAGCTTGGTAGACGTGCATTTAAATAAATAAAAACATATAGTATGTATACTCGTAAGTATAGATTTGCGACATAAAAGCCCAAATCAAGAACCACCTCCCGCAGCGCTGTCAAAAATAAAGAATCCTTTTTAATTAACACTAACTGAAATGCATTTTAGGGATCAATGCGGAACTGATGTTTTAAGAATTGCATTAAGCTCTACAAGAAGCTAAAACTTTTATAGTATTTATTGCAAGTCAGTAGCCCAAAATGCTAACTGCTTTGTTAACTGTCAAAAGTCTAAAAAGCTTTATGTGACAGCTGACAGCGGTTTGAATGAAACCAATACATACGAAAGCCGCAAAAGGAGAAGTGAAGAATATGATACCGTTTCGAAGTTCAAGTCAGAATATCTAAGCGTTTTGTTTTTTACTTTCCATGACTGGTAATT
The DNA here is from genome assembly GCA_027475135.1 of Bactrocera correcta. Classification (NCBI taxonomy): domain Eukaryota; kingdom Metazoa; phylum Arthropoda; class Insecta; order Diptera; family Tephritidae; genus Bactrocera; species Bactrocera correcta. The sequence goes on along the minus strand of CM050323.1, from coordinate 141,776,279 downwards.
ATCTATCGTTGCAAACAAGCCAGAAAACCGGACTTAATTCGATTGACTTCCTTTGTTCGCAACAAGCGTTCGTTGTCACTTGTGTTGTAACAACTACTCCCATGAGCACGCTTACAGCTTAGAATATGCAAAAGTGTTACAGGCCAACTGAAAAGTGCCCGGCCTACCAAAGCATAACAATCTTTCCATACTCTCACAACCTGTTGCTATAGAGTTTAATAGTTTTGTTCAGGATTTCTTAGTAGAAAAAAAATTACGAGTTCGTCGATGAGCGTAATCGGACCACTGCCAGGCCGACAAATTGCCTTTAACCGAAAACTTATAAAAAGCACTTAATTAAGATACTAAACTGTAATTTGGTACAGGGGATCGCCGTAGTAAAGTGCATCTGTGGTCAAAAAATTTTGAAAAAGCGGGCGTGGCCACGCCAACTAATAAGTTTAATACTAAACTACTAAAGCTACAACAACCAAATTTGCTGAACGCAAATATTATAGAACTCCTACCGATAGTGTGAAAATGAATGAAATCCGAAGATAACTCAATCGCTCCCCAGATATAGGCACTGTTCAAAACTACGAAAAGTGTCATAAATCAATAACTAAATACACCGAAGACATAACATTTAACATCGGAGATGGAAATGAGAAGGCGGTGTAAGAATTGGACGATAGGCGTGGCACGGCCCACTTTTCCACATATCTCTCCCTTCAAGGGTGATTTTAGCAACCTTCCAACTTTTCGATACCATTTTTTAGATCTGGAGAATACGGTGGACGGGGAAGCAATTCGAATCCCAATTTGTGGATTTTTGACATCGTTTTCACTGCCTTGTGACCCGCTGCATTGTCTCTGTGAAAGAAGACTTTCTTCTTCTTTAAATGCGACATTTTTTTGGCGTTTTCTTTCTGTAAATAGTTTATTGACGCTATGTAATAGTGGCTGTTGATAATTATTCCATTTTCAAGGTAGTCAATGAAATTTCAATGCGCATCCCAAAAAAAAACAGACGCCATAAGCTTTCCAGGCGACTGTTTTTACATGCTTTAAAGCTGATGCATCGTGATCAGTCCACTCGGATGATTTTCGATTGATCTTTGGTGTGAAATAATAAAGCCATGTTTCATTAATTATCACATATCGGTGCACATAATTGGGTTTATTACACTTGAACATCTTCGAACACTGCACCGAATTATAAACTCGTCAGTTTCGGTCAAAAATGAGCTCGAGCGGCACCCACTTTGCACAGAACTTTCTCGTACCCAAATTTTCGTGAATCATACGATTTACACGTTCTTTAGAGAACCTGCTATTTCGAACAACTTCGCTTTACCGTTATTCAAAATAATTTTGGGGACTTTTTGATGTCAGTATCAAACTCTTTCGGACGTCCACTGCGTTCACCGTCTTCGGTGCTCCATTCACCTCGTCTAAACGTAACATACCTTAACGGTTGAATTTCCTTGGGCAGTGTCCAAACACTTTCATCAGTTCAAACTTTCGCTTCCACCTTAATTTCCTCTTCAACACGCATTTTATTAATTTACCTTTTATCCATATTTTTACAATAACAAAAGTTGGTTCATTCTAAATTTTATATTTCATAAACTAGAGATTCCAAACTAAACTAAAAATCTTACTGATTTAATTTTAGTAATGCCTTTCAGGCCGGGGACTTTTCAACTGAACTCCTACATTCACATGTAAATATTCGATGGTCTAAATGTTTTTCGGAAAAAACACACTGAAACGTGCTTGAAGCTTAAAGGCGAGTATAATTGATCCGAATTCAGCATATTTGTCGTTAAGCTATTAGAATGTGCATAGGTGTGTGGATATTTACGTGACTTAATCAATTTTGTTCATAATAACAAAAAGGCTTTCTGTACGCTATTTCAATTGACTGACATTTTATGTTTTCAGAATGTCATTTTAATTGTCATTTGTTTTGTTGTAAGCTCTATCAAGTATTGTAATTGTATGGATATGTACATACGTTTGTATATATATAGATATAGTTAGGTACTTACATGTATATAGATTAACATATTTGTGGCATGTGTGAAACGTCAATTTAAGTCAAAGCTTAAAAAATCAGAAAACTTTTAATCATACCGCCATTAAAAGCACCCTTTTCATCTGTGTGTGGTATTGAAGTATTGACACTTCTGCATTTCAAACCAATCTATAGAAAGTTTATTAAGCTTTATATAATGCCATTCGCAAACATGAGGCAATTTTTTCTAGAAATTTCAAATATTACAGATATATATATAAATATATATAAATATTTGCTCTCTAAAATGAAATTTCATAACGTAGTTGGAAATCCAATTTGAAAGAGTTTACCTAAGTGCAAGTCTTGAAAAATGTTATAACTCAATTTACAAGTATTTAGCGTTAATCACAAGAATGCAAAAGACGCACATTTCAAATAAACTTGGTTCATACGAGGGCTGTTATACGAGGGCTGCTATATATATTTCTGGCCTAATAATGAAAATAGGAATATTTATCAACGAAAATGGTTTCATTGTTTTCAAAATATTCTCCATCAAGATTTATACACTTTTGCATGCGCTCAAACCAATTTTCGAAGCACTTTTTCCACTCCGATTGAGACACCTCCAAAACATGGTTTTTGAATGCTTCAACAGCATCTTCTGGCGACGAAATCGTTGACCACGCATTATTTTCTTGATGTGTGGGAATAAAAATAAGTCATTGGGTGCCAAGTCAGGGCTGTACGGCGGATGACCCATCAATTCGACGTTTTGGCCGGTCAAAAAGGCGCTGGTTTGAGCCGATGTGTGAGAGTTCTCATTGTCATGGTGCACAATGAGTCGTCTTCTTTTGTTCGTTTTTCGAATTTCTCCGAAGACTTCAGGCAAACAAATGGTAGTGTACCACTCAGAAATGACCGTCCTACGTTGCTCAAGCGGAACAATCGCCACATGACCAGTTTTGCCGAAGAACCAGGCGACCATTTGCTTCGAAGTGCTTCTTTCACGAACAACTTTCATTGGATTTGGCTCGTCTTGGAAGACCCACACGGTCGATTGCTGTTTTGTTTCGGGCTCATACGCATAGATCCATGATTCGTCGCCTGCGACGATCTTATAAACGTCTTTTGAAGCACCGCGATCGTATTTTTTCAGCATTTCTTTACACCAATCCACACGAGCCTTTTTTTGAGCGATTGTCAAATTGTGCGGGATCCAACGAGAACAAACCTTTTTTACGGCCAGGTGTTCATGCAATATCAAATGTATGCTGGTGGGAGAAATGCATAGGCATGCCTCTATCTGAAGGTATGTTACATGACGGTCTTGCATTATCAGTTCACGTACGGCATCGATGTTTTCTGGCACAACGGCTGTTTTTGGACGACCTCCACGGAATTCGTCCTTGAGCGAGCGTCGGCCACGATTGAATTCGTTATACCAGTTTTTCACAGTGCTATAGGATGGTGCTTCATAGCCATACAAAGATTTTAGTTCATCGATGCACTCTTGCCGTGGTAATCTACGTCGAAAGCTGTGAAAAATGATCGCACGGAAATGTTCACGAGTTAATTCCATTTTTTAGCCGAGATGAATTTTTTAATTCCCTGTTAATAAAACAATTTCCGATTAAACACTTAGTGTTGCCTAGTCCAGAAATATATATAGCAACCTATGTATGTAGGTAGTATTTTTTTTTAAATGTTGCAGATATGAATTAGCAATTTAAACCATGCTTTTTTAGCCTTATACTTAAGTATAGTATGCTCAAAAAGCATTCCCAGTCAATTTGATCGTCATATGTCATATATTTACCGGTTTACTGGGAGAAAAGGGGACTAGCGGAAACCATTTCGACCATTTTAAGATGAAATCTGTCACATATTATGTTCTTCATTTGTGTCAGACTTTATTGTTTTTGGCTACTTGTTTAGAATAAGTGTATTCAAAAAATTCTATAAAAAAAAGGTGAGGTGTTTGGGAAAGATTAGTTCGATTTTCTTCTATGGAAATTACAACCAAAATAGTTTATTATGTCACGGTGGTTCTCTACATACAGGTATATATAAGCCCTTGGTATGTATCGTATATCTGTGAATAAGGTCGCGGCATCCCTAAACAAAAGGACAACTTTACGTCTATTCTCATTCATATTCTAAAATTGGCACAAAACAGGAAAACACAAATCGAATTAATTTAATAATAATATGTATTTTCATTAATGTTTACAAGCATCGAGTGTCATGAAATTTTTTAGAAAAATTACGAAAATTACTTCTTAACCCGCTTTAAAAATCGAATTGTCATCGTTGCCACCATGTTTGCCATACTTAGGTATGTGCCATACAAAATATAATATATGGACGTGGGGACAGCAGTTAAACTCATTTCCAGCTCGTGAATTCTTTGGTTCCGCCATTTCTCTTATTTTTTAATTCGAATCAGAGTATGTGTTTATATGTATTTGAAAATACAGATTATTATTTTTAATGAGAGAATGTTAAATCAATTGTGCATTGCGTGGTTCAGCAATTATAATCGAAACTGATTTTTTCCAAATTAAAATACAATGAATTTCATCACTATATTCCAAGCCAGCTTCTTTCAATAGCTCCGCATATGTCTTTCATCAATTCAAGGATATTTCATAAGCGCATAATGCCTATATAAAAATAAAAATATTCGTTTATTTGAAAATTATTAAACATACGTATATTAAACTGAAAAATACTATTTTCAATTAAATTTACTCTTTTAACCTAAAGTCAATAATTTACGGGAGCGTGGTGCATGCTTTGTTTCATTTACCTTAAAGAAAAACAGCAATTCTTGGTATTTCACATATATACAGAATTTAGTTTTGGAAAAGTCGTAAACATAGACATTTTACTGTTTATTTGATCGTCTGTGGTGAAAGTGCTAAAAAATTCAGCTATTTCTTTCTTAACATCGGCCCACTCCGGGATTAGCAGGGATAGTTTTCAATTAATTAAAGTTTTTCTTGAGAAAAAAACACAAAAAAATGGCGAACTTAAAAAAACAAAAGAAACGATTATGTTATATAATTGATCGTGTTAAATTTTTTTCGTGTATTTTTTCGAAAAGTTCATTCAAAAACAAAAATTTAAAAAAGGTCCCCAAAAATCAATTTCTACAAAAGTTATGGCTATTTGAAAATAAAAAAGACATTTTTAGCAAAAAATATCACAATTCATAACTTTTTTGAAGTTGGAGAAAAAATTTTGAAAAAATTCTCAAAAATGTTTTTCAAAGGGTAGAAAAGGATGGATAAGTTTCAGCAAAATCTAAAGGTGTCGGGTTCAAAAGTGGTCGATTTGGTATGGAATACCCCATATGTAAGTATATATCATAACTGTAGTAAGTCGTAGGTCTCTTTTTTTAACAATAATTATAATGATGGCTAATTAATAACTAAATTAAACTTCGCGACTGACATAACAAATTTTTAAGTGTTGGTGATAAAAACAGCAGTTTCTTTTCAACGTACAAATAATGCACATATGTACATATGTATGTACATTAAAGTATTTTTTTTTACATTTTTACAATAAACCTATTTTTGGATTTGGCTGTATTCCTGTTACATAATCATTAATTACAATTAGCGAATATACTATGTTGTTGAATCTTGTGTACAATTAGCATTCATTTACTTGCATACTTGCATCATCATGATTTTTATACACACACAGCTCAAAAAAGTAACCGCTCACAATCAAGAAGTGCAAGCATTGCGTTCACCCCTTATTCACATAACAAACTCTTCGGTGGGATACTCACCACACAAAATGGTCAAAGTTCGGTGTCAATGATACCCTACCTACTTCTCCAGCATCAAAAAGTTATTATTTTTTATGGCCTGCGTCAGTTCTAATGAAGAATCACATTATAATTAATACTTCAAATATTCACAGAATCTGAAAATAAACAATCAAATGGATAGCGACAGACAAAAATGTCATTTTGACATTTCATAGGGATTTTTTTTTTTTGTCTGTTGTGAGATGCACACTCTGGCTTGGAATGCAGCGTCATTATTTTCTTGTATCATTTATATTAATTTGCTTTGTGGCAAAATCTGGCCTAAGTTTTTTATGTGCTGGTAATTAATATTGTATTATCTTTCGTTTGTATGTGACTTTATGTTATCCAATAGTATTAATAAGTTTTGGTCTTTAAGCATGTGACCGCTGTTGATTATTTGGGGCAACTACTTTCTCAGTATTGTTTAGAAGTCTCTGTCAATATTTAAGCAATATTAACATTTGTCAAGACCACATTTAAAATTTCCGCCAGGTTGTGGTTATTAAATTAATAAAGTTTAAATAAAGTATTTAACTAATCTCTTCCGCTTGAAGCTTTGAAGAGAATACTTATAGGTTTACAATATTGAGATAAATTGCCGCGAAGAGAGGCACTTTCAATTTATTTTACAAGCACGTTTCAGTGATGAAAAATCATCATTCTTAACCAGACTGCAAGAGCTGCAATCATTTATGTGCTAATCACATTCATAGGTCATTGCACAGTTTGCATTATATTAAGCAAGTCCTCCTTTGCGAAGGGAGAAAATCGCATTGATTTCAAATAAAATATTTAGTAATCTGCATTCTACATTGAATAAATTTCATTCTGTTACGCTACAAGACATTGGAAAGGTAAAATTTCTTACTACAAAACCTTTCAGACCCCGATTCCTTGTTTTAGCACGTCTCAAAGAGGAACACCAGCAAAGAGAAAATACCACTTATTTTATAGTTTTTCTTCAAAAAAGGCAAGTCAAGTCAACCGGCTGAAAATATGAATAATTCTTACTGTTCTAATACTGCAATTCCTATTCAGTTCGGATAATTTTAATGTCAAAATTATACCACGTTCTGGAAGACTGTGAAAATCTTTCTAAAATAGTGAAAACATCAGACTCGGTTGTTTATGCTTCGTTTACCTAAGATCATGATACAAAAACCGCTTGGTACCAAGCTAAATAAATCTATGTACAATTAGAAGCTGGATGATGGCTGCTGCCGATGGCAAGTAAAGTCGGTTGTGGTTCGACATGGTCATCCCTATATTTAATAAGTAATTTTCTTATCTGACTAAAATAAGCTATAAGGAATGGTGTTTTAGCTTCAGTTCAGCCGAAGTTACGTTTTCCTTTTTATACTCTACTATGCGACATGTTGCTACAGAATACAATAGTTTTGTTCACCTAACGGTCTTATCACCCAAGGAAGGTTCGTTTTGCAGAAAAAAAAACTTATAAAGTCCGCAATAAGATACAATGCTGTTATTTAGTACAACGAATTGCATTAGGGAAGACATCTATGTTTCCAAACAAGTATATCTATTTTAGAAAAATCGACAAACCTTTTTTCGTAGGCACATACCAGAAGAATGAAGAATTTAAAAGAAAATTAAAAAACTTGGACTTAGTCCTGGTCGAAAACGGACCAGTCAAAATTACACCTTCGCAACCGAATTTCGGGCTTAGCGGTTTCATACGTACTAATGCGCCCGAAGTTTTTATGCTATCTTGTGTTTAAAGTATCAATAGCATAGTTTATTAAAAAACTATACTAAACTATAAGCAGCATTGTTTACATAAAAGAGCTTTATTAAAAAAGCGTTTTGCTTAATTGTGCTAAGCTGAAGAGCTTTTGTGTGCGCAGATATTTGATGAGGTGTCAAATTGCATTTTCGCTACAAAAGACCAGAAATCTTAAACAACAAACTTAAAATTTCGACAATAAAGAGAATGTAATGAAGAGTAATGGGCACCACGGGATTCCAAAGTTATGGCGATTTACCTGTATATTATTTGTTGATAACGCTCATGCTAAGCCAAATACATATAGTAAGTATGTATATATGCACATGTATGTATGTATATTAGGGCGGGTCGATTTAAAAAGTGTATTATTTTTCAAGTTCATTGGTTGGTCACGATTTCTAGAACCTCGCTTACGCAAAATTGTCAATCAAGTAATTAATGATAATTCATATTATGCGCATTCGGAAAATATCATGTTATCAATGTATATAAATACTAAGGTCACTAATCAATATACCCGAAATGAACATTTATTACATTGTTGATAGAAATGGGTATTTGTAAATACATATCTACGTTTAAGACTAGATTCGTATGCGCTAGCGATAATGAACATAAATATTTGAACTATGATATTTGTATCCTTACAAAAATATCTTCTTTAAAATTAATTAATTTCTTTTCTATAACTCACTTAAATTAATTTTTTTCATTTACATATGTTCTGACTAAATAAATTTCTTAAGAGAAAAAATAGATATTATTATAAATAAATAAATAAAAATAAAGAAAAAACATAGCAATTTACCTGTTTTTTTTTCATGTAAATCACCAAAAATGGT
>CM050323.1:141751117-141766859 GCA_027475135.1 Bactrocera correcta | reverse complement strand
TTCGTTAGCTAGGAACGTCATCTACCGAGTCCAGTTGGTGCGCGCACGCTCCGAAGTACAGTCGCGGCGGAAGAAAATCAGTAAACTAGAAACTATTTCAAACAAACATCTTTCTATTTATGCACATGTTGCTACAGAGTACCGTAGTTTTGTTCGTCTAATGGTTAGGTGTTACCTAAATAATAATAGAGTTAGATATAGAATTATATATGTGTATAAATGAATTCCGAGTGGATGTTTGTCCTTCCGTCTGTTTGGCTATCTAAATGTATATAAAAGAATTGGTATCCCAATATTTGAGTTATCGATCTGAAATTTTGTACACGTTATTTACTCATCACGAAATTGCTCATTTGTCGATCGTACTACTATAGCTAGGCTTACTGTACAATCAAAATCAAGTTCTAATAATAAATCTTTAGTATTTATGAATGGTATAAGTAGATGGTATCGAAATTAACGTTTTTCCTGCTACAATCTGGAAATCTATTGGAAGATGACTCTGCGACGATTTAGAGTATCGCAAAATATATTTTCACAATCTCTAAAAAATCACAGTTAAACCTATGAATTAAGGTAATAAGATACAATACCCTAAAATTATAACTTATTTCGTTAAGGAAGAGAATCTGGGGTTTAAAATTTTAAAAAAAAAAAAAGTGGAAGGGGTAACGTCCTTAAATAGTCTTACCACACCTTTCTGCCAAGCCATCAGAGCTACAACAGCCAAATTTGCTTCTCCTCCACCTTTTCCTCCAATAATGTGAAAATGAGTGAAATCAGATTATAATCTTCCACACGTCCCATACAACGATTATGTTAAAAACTAATAAAATTGCGATAAATTAATAACTAAATGCATCACAAACATTAAATATTACACAATATATGGCACGAAGGGCTTTATCATGAATCAATATGATTCTTTCAGTTTACAGTATAGAAGCTTTTTTATGTCGACCTTATTCCTGAAATATTGATTTTCGTTCCTCAGGCGGTCTTTTTGCCTATACCTGTACTCCCAGTATGTTAAATTTATATACTTCGGTTGAGTTAATACTTGTATTACATAACGTTATGCATTTCATCTTAGTTAATTATGACAATTTTCGAATTTCGAATGACTAAGCAATAAACAAGTAGATTATTGACACTTGGTACACGCGTTTTCTGTCAAAACAGTGAGGACGAGAACGAAATGTACACAATCGGGCGACAGTCATGTCCACAATACACTTTCAATCGAAAACTACTAAATTAAGAGATACATCTTTTCTTTGGTATAGATAATTGTAGCAGTACCGGGCACCTGTAGGCTAAAACTATTGAAAAACTGGGCGCCGGGAAATAGAATAGGTCTAATCTACATACCTCCCCTCCAAAAAAAAAATTACGAAATCGGATGATAACCCAGTTCACTCCCTATATAAAATATTGTTAAAAACTACTAAAAGTGCGATAAATCTTACCCCGAAATGGTATGAGAAGACTCTATAGGAGACAAGGTCGAAATTGGACAAAGGGTGTGGCCCGCTTTTTGGTGAAATCTGTATATGCCATTATATTGACTTTCTTGTCCTATAGTACGAAAATGGGCGAAATCAGATATCAAGCACTTTGCTTCATATGATTACTGATTGTGTGTGAAGTACCTTAATGACACCCTGGGGGCGTGTAGTATTGGCAAAAATAGATCAAATCGATTCAATACTACACAACTCCCAAATACTACTTATAACGATTTTCCTTATTCTAAAAACTTTTATGCTGAATATGTCAGTAAATGTATGTAAATTATTTACATGGTATAAAATTAATTCTCGAGTGTACCTGAATATTGCCAAACTGTATGCAATCAGCCATCCCTTTCTTTGACCCAATATACCTCATAAAATGATTTCCGTCTTTCCACGTGTATCTAAACCGTTAAGGTTGATCAAATATTTCAATTAAACTTTATAAAGCCTCTTAATCTTTACATAATGAATTACAATAATCTGGCTGACGTTTTCCACATCAACCAAATTTAGCCTCTTCGGTCAAAACTATTATACTCTGTAGCAACAGGTTGCCAGAGTATAAAAATTGTGCTTTGACATAGGCGATTAAAGTGATAAGGGACACCTGTGGGTAAAAACGTTAAAGTGGGCGTGGTCCCGTCCTCTAATTGGTTTAGAGTAAATATCTCTTAAACCTCTTCAGCTACAAAAACCAAATTCTGATCATGACAAATTTGTTAAGTATCCGTAAAGACGCTGTAAAAATGCATTAATCAGATGATAATCCCACTCACTCCCCATATAACGGAACTGGGACTTAGAAAGCCTCTTAAGAACCATAATACAATTTTAGCTGACGCGAATTAAAATATAGCTAATCAAGTAATGAGGATGGAGTCATGTGTAGAAGTTCACTCAAGTGAGGAAAGTTTTCTGATCGCCATTCACTTGGGAGTGGCCAGAAACGATTCTTTTACATATGACTCAAGCAGCTCACGACTTCCGGTATTTGACCAAGTATCCTCGGGTTGCCTAAGAACATCCGTTTGAAGGCGAGCTAAAGTGAGAAGGCGAAACACCCCTGCATAGGGTTGTGCGCTGGGTTTGGGACCCGCCACGTAAAAAAAACACCCCCAATGAAAAAGCATAAACAGCCTCGGATGAGAGCCCCCTCTTTTGATGACGACGATGGCAAACGAAATAAGGACTATGATTTGAGGGCATGCACCTGGAATGTCCGGCCCCTTAATTGGGAAGGTGCCGCTGCCCAGCTGGTAGATGTCCTCGTAAAGATAAAGGCTGACATCACCGCCATCCAAGAAATGCGATGGACGGGACAAGGACAGAGACGAGTAGGTCCTTGTGACATTTACTACAGTGGCCATATAAAGGAGCGCAAGTTTGGTGTTGGATTCGTGGTGGGAGAAAGACTCCGTCGCCGAGTACTATCATTCACTCCGGAGAATGAACGTCTAGCCACAATCCGCATCAAAGCGAGGTTCTTCAACATATCGCCCACGCCCCGACGGAAGAGAAGGACGATGTGACCAAAGATGCCTTTTATGAGTGCCTGGAGCGCACTTATGAGAGATTTACCCCGCCACGATGTCAAAATCGTGCTTGGCGACTTCAATGCCAGGGTGGGCAAAGAAGGTATCTTTGGCACCACGGTCGGTAAATTCAGCCTCCACGAGGAAACATCCCCAAATGGGCTGGGGCTGATCGACTTCGCCGGGGCCCAAAATATGGTTATCTGTAGTACTAGATTCCAGCATAAGAAGATACATCAAGCTACCTGGCTGTCTCCGGATTGAAAAAAACCACCAACCAGTTCGATCATGTTGTGATAGACGGAAGACACGTCTCCAGTGTTTTAGAAGTGCGTCCGCTCCGAGGTCCTAACATCGACTCGGACCACAATATTGTTGCAGCCAAAATTCGTACCCGCCTCTGTGCAGCAAAAAACGCACGCCAACAAACACAAGGATGGTTCGACGTCGAGAAGCTGCAATCACAACAGACAGCCGAACGTTTTTCTACTCGGCTTGCACTCCTGCTCTCTGAGAGCACTCGGCAACAACTCGGTATAAGGGAACTGTGGGACGGCATTTCAAACTCCTTACGTACAGCTGCAACCAAAACCATTGGTTTTCGGAAAGTGCAAAAGAACAGCTGGTACGACGAGGAGTGCCGTGTCGCAGCGGAGAGAAAACAGGCTGCCTACCTCGCAACGTTACGATCGACCACAACACGTGCGGGATGGGATAGATACCGAGAGTTGAAAAGGGAAGCGAGACGCGTTTGTAGACAGAAAAAGAAAGAGGCCGAAATGCGTGAGTACGAAGAGCTTGATAAGCTGGCCGACAGGGGTAATGCTCGAAAATTTTACAAAAAGATGAGGCGGCTTACACAAGGTTTCAAGACCGGAGTATACTCTTGTAGAACCCGACAAGGTGATCTAGCCACCGATGCCCAGAGCATACTTAAATGAAGAAGTTCGAATAGCAATTGCCCGCCTGAAAAACAACAAAACGGCAGGGGCCGATGGATTGCCGGCCGAGCTATTCAAACACGGCGGCGAAGAGCTGATAAGGTGCATGCATCAGCTTCTTTGCAAAATATGGTCGGACGAAAGTATGCCCAACGATTGGAATTTAAGTGTGCTATGCTCAATCCACAAAAAAGGAGACCCCACAATCTGCTCCAGCTACCGTGGGATTAGCCTCCTCAACATCGCATATAAGGTTCTATCGAGCGTATTGTGTGAAAGATTAAAGCCCACCGTCAACAAACTGATTGGACCTTATCAGTGTGGCTGTAGACCTGGTAAATCAACAACCGACCAGATATTCACGATGCGCCAAATCTTGGAAAAGACCCGTGAAAGGAGAATCGACACACACCACCTATTCGTCGATTTCAAAGCTGCTTTCGACAGCACGAAAAGGAGTTGCCTTTATGCCGCGATGTCTGAATTTGGTATCCCCGCAAAACTAATACGGCTGTGCAAGCTGACGTTGAGCAACACTCAAAGCTCCGTCAGAATCGGGAAGGACCTCTCCGAGCCGTTCGATACCAAATGAGGTTTCAGACAAGGCGATTCCTTATCGTGCGACTTTTTCAACCTGCTTCTGGAGAAAATAGTTCGAGCTGCGGAACTCAACAGAGAAGGTACCACCTTCTATAAGAGTGTACAACTGCTGGCGTATGCCGATGATATTGATATCATCGGCCTCAACACCCGCGCCGTTAGTTCTGCTTTCTCCAGAATGGATAAGAAAGCGAAGCAAATGGGTCTGGTAGTGAACGAGGGCAAGACGAAATATCTCCTGTCATCAAACAAACAGTCGTAGCACACGGCTCCCACTGTTGACTGTCATAACTTCGAAGTTATAGATAATTGCGTCTTTCTTGGAGCTAGCATTAACACCACCAACAATGTCAGCCTAGAAATCCAACGCAGGATAACTCTTGCCAACAGGTGCTACTTCGGAGGAAGCAAAGTCCTCTCTCGACAAACAAAAACCAAACTCTATAAGTCACTCATAATTCCCGTCCTGCTATATGGTGCAGAGGCTTGGACGATGTCAACAACGGATGAGTCGACGTTGCGAGTTTTCGAGAGAAAGGTTCTGCGAAAGATTTATGGTCCTTTGCGCGTTGGCCACGGCGAATATCGCATTCGATGGAACGATGAGCTGTACGAGATATACGACGACATTGACATAGTTCAGCGCATTAAAAGACAGCGGCTACGCTGGCTAGGTCATGTTGTCCGGATGGATGAAAACACTCCAGCTCTGAAAGTATTCGACGCAGTACCCGCCGCGGGAAGCAGAGGAAGTGGAAGACCTCCACTCCGTTGGAAGGACCAAGTGGAGAAGGACCTGGTCTCACTTGGAATATCCAATTGGCGCCAAGTAGCGAAGAGAAGAAACGACTGGTGCGCTGTTGTCGACTCGGCTATAATCGCGTAAGCGGTGCCTACGCCAGTAAAGAAAAAGAATCAAGTAATGAAGAGCTAAGTTCGGTTCCAACCAATTGGAGATTCCAAGTATCCACTTGTCTCCAATTGGAGGTTTCAAGTCTCCTCCTGATCTTTCCAACGGAGTGGATGTGGTACACATGCGTTGGTCTTTGCCCGTCGAGAGAGAGCTTTACCACTCAATTGCTTACTTAGTCCGAAGTAGCACATGTTGGCAAGAGTTATTGTGCGTTGGTGTCCGAGGCCGACACTTTGATTTGTGTTAATACTGGTTCCAATATAGACGAAACCATCTACAACTTCAAAGTTATGTCTTTCAACAGTGAAGTGCAAACCAGGTAGCGAATGCGGCGACTGTTTGTTTGGTGACAAGAGATATTTCGTCTTGCCGTCGTTCACTACCAGACCCATTTGCTTTGCTTCCTTGTCCAGTCTGGAAAAAGTAGAACTAACGGCGCGGTTGTTAAGGAAATTGATGTCAATAGCATCGGCGTACGCCAGCAGCTGTATACTCTTAGAGAAGATTGTACCTGCCCGAGGCTCTGCAGCTCGAATTATTAGGGAGTCGCCTTATATGACACTTCGTTTGGTATCGCACGGCTCGTAGAGGTACTTCCCTGATCCTGACGAAGCTTTAGGTATTGTTCAACGTCAGTTTACACAGCCGTATTAGTTTTGTGGGGATACTACGGTGGGCTTTCTTCTTTCACACAATACGCTTGATAAACCCTATTATATTTTTCGCATCGTATGACCTACATATTCGACATAAGATTCGTTAGAAACACAAAAATCATTATATGTACTAGTGTATGGGAGTTGGGGTAGTATCGACGCGATTTTATCTGTTGAATACAATGCATACAGGCATAAAAATGTACGAATTACATTTTAAGGAAACTATAAATTTTGGGACGAAGAATTCGAATCTGTGATTTTCAGTGACGAAAATAAATTCAATTTGGATGGACCAGATAATCTTAATAAACATTGAAGGGTTTTGAGACGCCCATCGCTCATGGTATGGGCAACATTTTCATCAGAAGACAAGTATGCTTTGCATCAGGCAAAATAAACACAGAAATCTAGATTGATTTGTTGGAACACAAATTCCTTGATTTTGGCGGCGTTTACAAAGCGATGATTGAATTTTCCAGCAAGACAATGCCCCGATCCATGTAGCGAAGAAAGCAAAAAAATGTATTGCCGAAGTGGCCGGTCTTAAATCATGATTTGAATCCGATCGAGGATCTGTGAGGAATTCTTTGAGGCAAAATTTATGCATCATCCAAGCAATATGACAGCCTTAAGCAACTAAAACATGAGATTTTGTCCGTGGTAAAAACACTGGTGGAGTCAATACCTAATCATAACACAATCCTTTATTAAAAAATTCAATACTATTTTGTTTTATGAGTAAACTTGTGTTGAAATAATTGTTTGCACATTCTTAGAAATATTTTATATGGAAATTTCGGAAACTATTATTATTTTTTTTTAATTAAGAAAAATATTTGTTGTTTAATGCTTAGTGCTTTTAATTGTAAAAACCAAAAAAAAGTACAAATTCTTTCATTGATCCTTTTAAAATAATTAAAGTTGAGGTACTTCTCATGTACTACAGTGCCCAAAAAATAAGGGGACATTTGAATTTAAACTGCGCGCGTCGAAGGATTTGGAGAATTATTTTTCTTTTTTAGGTTGGTTGTACTGTCAGTCATATTTATGTCAAATTTCTTGTCAAAATATTCATTAGTGTTTCAGATACGTGTCGTTTCGTGAGCTGCTAAAAGTGAGTTTTTCGTTTTTTGCGATGTCGAAATTTGTTGAGCAAAAAATTTGCATTAAATTTTGTTTACGGAATCAATTTTCTGCTGCGAATACGTTGAGGATGGTGCAGAAAGCCTTTGGTGACGAGGCTATGTCTAAAAAAATGTTTACAAGTGGTATAGTGAGTTCCAAGCCGGCCGTGAACGTGTCGAAGACGAAGAGCGTCCAGGGCGACCATCAACCTCAACCGACGAAGCTCACGTTCAACAAATCAAAGGTTTGGTGTTGAAAAACCGTCAATTAACAATTAGAGACCTTGCTGATGAAGTTGGCATATCGAAAGGCTCAGCCAATACTATTTTGAAGGATGTTTTGGGCCTCAAGCGCGTCAAATCTCGACTGGTACCGAAAACACTGAATTTTTTGGAAAAAAGGCGTCGAGGTGAAGTGTGTGAAACGATGCTTTCCGACTACCAGGGTGTCATGAAATGCATTATAACTGGCGATGAGTCTTGGACCCCGAAAAACCGATCAATCGAGCGAATATCGTGCCAAAAGAGAGCCGAGACCAAAAAAATCGCGCCAAAGTCGCTCAAAAATCAAGGTCATGTTGACTGTTTCTTCGATTATCGTGGTGTTGTGCATTATAAATTCCTTCCAACCGGTCAAACAGTCAACAAGGCACATTATTTGAACATTATGCGTCGTTAGCGTAACGCTATCCGCCTAAAAAGGCCGGAATTGTGGAAAGACAATTCTTGGTTTTTACACCAAGATAATGCACCATCCCATACTGCCCTCGTAATTTGTGATCATTTCGCCAAAAACTCAACCCATATCGTTCCGCAACCACCGTATTTACCTGATCTGGCGCCGTGCGACTTCTGGCTGTTCACCAAACTCAAAAGACCGCTCCGGGGACACCGTTTTTATACGATAGAGGAGATTCAAGACGCAGCGAAGGCGGAACTGAAGGCCATCCCGGAAAGTGACTACAACCATTGTTTCGAAGATTGGAAAATCCGTTGGCATAAGTGCATTGCATCGGGAGGGGATTACTTTGAAGGGGATGAAATTGATTTGGAAGAATAAATAAAGAATTTTCAAAATAAATATTGTTATTTTTTGGGCACAGTAGTATGTATGTATCCGAGAATATTTCTAAAATGACCAGTCGTGCTAGAAGTTAACCTCACCATGCCTAACTGTAATATTCCACTTTCTATGTTTCTATATTTCATTTGTGTATACATACCATTTAAGTGTCTGTTCAATTTGTGTTATCGGTAAATAATATCAGTCGTATTTATCACACCCAATTTTTATTTATTCAATTAATTTCGGTTATTTCAATTTTTATTGTAATTCGGTAATTTGAACGACTTTTTAGCTACTCGCATTGAATTTTATTCTTTCACTCTTTCGCTTTCAAGCTTTTAACAACATCGAACAATTGCCCAACGTCTGCTTTTCGCATCGCTTACCTTTTTCAAAAAGCTGCTGTTTGTTAGTCATTATTATTAACAATGTTTTGTGCAAGGCAAAAGCAAATTTTGTACAATTGTTGTTGGCTACTTATTTGAACGGTTCATGTGTCGTTGCCATTTGTTGTGGCAAATAATGGCTTTTGTAAAGTTTGTATATTTTAGCACCTTCGAGGCTTTGTGCAATTTTTCCAGATGATAATAATATTAACTTCCTCAAATTCAATATACATTGCAATTGAGAAGTAAGCGCAGTATGGAAACATTGGCAAGCCACAACTTTTAAAGTGGTTGATCTTAGTCTTTACCACAACCTAATTGGTTAGATTAGGTCTGTATTTTACTATTTTAGCTCAACTGAAAGTTGAAATTTGCTATCAATAAGAGCGAAGATTATATCAACGAACGAAAAAGCTTCAACAAATATCCAAGTTGTAAACACTTGTAAAAAAATGGACCAATTTTAGGTATGTAGGAAGGGTGGATGTCTGACACGCCTAGGCTACTGGAAATTTCAAACTAAATATCGAGTTTGTCAGGTGATATTGATTAAGAGTTATAAACTGTTGGCAAAATCTTTATATCAATGGCATAAATTAAAACTATATTCTTACCTGTTTGGACAGATTTGATTACCAAGGAACAACAATTTTTTATATTATTCGTGTAAAATATATGAAAACTAAATAATAAGTAGACACTGGCTAATTCGAGTAACCATGGATCCGTTTCGTACTCTAGTGAATAATGCGCATTTTCAGAGACGTCCTCGGGCTGAGTCGGCGCCTCCAACATCGTCAGATTTAATACCGCTGAAATATAGAAAGAATGATTTTATCTTTTAAGTGACTTTAGGCAAATTTAAAAAATGTATCTCTGTATCTCTCACTTAATAATGTTTAACAGCTAAAGAAGTTGCGAAATTGCGCCGATCGAAAAACCTAAATTGAGAGTCCAAGACTTTCATTAATTATTCAAGTAGATCGAAGTGAAAATTCCATGGAAAATTGGATTCAACGAGATATTCCTCATAATGTGAGGAATTATATTAACCTTAAAAGTTAGACCCATAGTCTCTTAGGCACAGTTGTTCAGAATTCCGTTTTTTGGCTCTGTAAATCAAACCGCTTACTGTACAAGGGGTGTTCCAAAGTAAACAGGACTTAAAAAAAACACAACAAATGGTTTTTTCGGCAAAATCAATTTATTTTATTCAAGAGACTATTTTCTTTCTGCGTCAATACAGCTTTTTGTGCGGACCAAAAGCGTGCCGAAGGAGTGTTTTAGCTCGTTGGCCCGTTTGGCCGCCTATATGCCGGTGCAAGAATTTTGAATGGCCTCTCCGTCTGCATAACGCTTTCCTTTCATGGGAAAATGCATTTTTCCGAAAAGAAAGAAGTCGCACGGTGCCATATCAGGCGAATACGGGGAGTGGTTAATGATTAAAATGTGATTTTTGACCAAATAACCGGTCACAAGCGTCGAACGAATGTTGGACTCTGACCAATTTTTGGTCGTCAGTCAATTTGTGCGGAAAAAAAACCGTGCACACACCTTTCGTGAGCCCAAATATTCGGTCAAAATGCGATAAATTAATGCAATGATGATTTCGGCTAATTTTTGACGAATTCACGCACAGTTTCGATGGAATTTCCGGATCACGGATTTTGATTGGTACACATGTTGATCGTCATTTATGTCCTCACGACCACTTTGAAAACATTGAACCCACTCGTGCACTCTGCTACGAGATAAGCAATCATCGCCATAAACTTGTTTCATCAATTGAAACGTTTCGGTAAAAGTTTCACCAATTTTAAAACAAAATTAAATGTTGGCTCACTGGACAATCGATAAAGATAGCAGACTCTAAGGCATTAGTCCACATTTAGAAGGCGCCACCAGGGGGCGCTAGATTCTTGTTTACTTTGGAACGCACTTTGAATATGAGCATGTGTAATAAACAGCAAACATTTTACAAGAAATATGTATGTGTGAATTAGCGTTATAAATGTATGCATTCAAATGTGTAGGTTATTGTTACTGTGTGTTTACGTGTACATACGAATTCAATGCGATGCAACTGCCAAACAGACCGAAATGTGTATTGATGTACGACCTGGTCGACAAACTTTTGTCAATTGATTCGTGTAAAGCCGATAAACCTCACACACATACATAACATACATACATACATATTAGTATATATGTACATGATCGATTCAGTTTGTCTGAAACGCGTGAACAGTAAGGTCGTTAGTGCAGCTGTGGTAAAAAGGGGGCGCAGTCGGTTTAGTGGCGCATAGCGAGCTGTTCGATGTGTGCACAGGTGTGTCAAAGCCGGAATTAAGCGACGTGCGCGTTAACGAGTATTGGCTTAGACAAAGCTACAATTTGAAAACAATACTAAACGATAGTCGCTGGTCAAACAAAGGAGGCCTCGAACATATGCCGATTTTTAATTAATTTTTCAAATGAATTACAAAACAAAGCAATGAAGTACCCATTCGCATTTACACATGCTAATCTATTTATTCAAAGGTATACATACTATGCATAAATTATAAAAGTATAACTTATCAACAACATGAACATATGAAAAATTTATTTGCTATATGTTTTTAAAGAAATTAATTAGAGCTAGAGTAGCTTTTTTCTAAAAATATTGTTGAACCAATAAAATATTTTTGTTGACTAATGTTATTGGAAAAGGCCTTTTCTAAGCAAAAGTAATGCTAGTAAATATTAAATATTTAAGCAATACTAGCAATATGACCATACATATTCACCCTAAACAAAGTTCTTTCCCACTTCTTTAATAAAATCAAATTCGCTTGAACAGCTTTTGCAAATATAGATATGTATGTATGTTTATACACTTCATGCATAATCCTGTATACAAATTAGAATGCAACACGGTACATACATACAATATGTATGAAACTGCGTACAGAAAGACAAACAATTAATTCCTATCTAAAAAGCCAAATCGTGGAAACAACACCCTTCTATTTTATTGCGATGATTTTTGCTTTCATTTGTTTGCATGTACCAGGAATATCTTCCACCGAGCCTTTGTTTGATAAGCTCTGCACAGCGTTTTCGATTTTCTGCATCATCAGATCCAACAGCCGCGGCCAAAGCGATGCAGCATGCTTTTTTTGCACAGCATTTTGAACCCCTAATTACTCACCACTTCCACCAAATCCAAATAAAGATTTGTAACATTTTTTAGTAATCATATCTGACGCAGAATCTACTTCTATTCAAAATTCCTATTATCCAAACATTTTTTTGGCCACTTAGTAGTGGTTGTATTAAATATGCTGCCATTTCTCAGGTACTTAGAGATCTACCACATTAACCTATGCCATTCTGATTATCAAAATCGGACGTAGAAGATACTGTGAGCACGAATATCACAGAAGTGTAGTGAAAACTCCCCACCTTAAGTTTTATGCTAGCATTACTACCTTAGTGAACCTTTTTCTGAATAGTGAATGAAAGTGGATTGCATCAGTTACAAATACATACATACATACATATGTGTGTAATGCATATGTATATAATACATACATAGAAAGGCGTGCCGCATAAAGCGAATTTAGCGAATTTAAAGCGCTTTATAAGGAGTTTCCGAGTAGCGATGATAAACTCGATTCGGATTCTACTCCAGAATCGAGTTTTTTCGTAAAATAATCGATTTTTCGGAATCGATCTTCAGTAGTCGAAGTCGATTAAGAATCGATTCTTGATATTCGACTTTACTTTTAATTTAGTGACTAATTTCAAGTTATACATACTACATACGAGCACAAGAAAACTCGCGATTCTTAATTCTTGACGATAAATTTATTAAAATGGCGCCCAGCGCTGTATGGATTTACTTAAAAAAAAGTAACTAACTTCGAATCAAATTCACAGCCGGTTAACGACTGATCCTTAAATATCAAAAAAAAAAATTTAAGATCTGTCCCGGAAAATGTATGGTTTTCTTAAACCGACAATTAGCTTATTGTTCTTTTAAATTTTTTAAATTTATTTAAAAACTTGATTAAACAACTTGTATTATATAAAAAAAAAATTATATGAAATGTAATGTTCTTGGTACATTATTTATAGACAAAAAATATAATTGTTTTTAACTTATTTTGTGTTTTATTTCATCGATTTGAATTATTCATTCAATTTATGCCTTGTGATTTAATAAACAAATTTTTATGCTTTTAATTTAAAATCGCTTAAAATCGAAAGAATCGATTCTTGTGATCGATTAATCGATTCTTAGAATCGGAAAATATAAAAAAAATAATCGGAATCGAGAATCGATTCTATAAACAATCTTTCCATCCCTATTTCCGAGTAATAGAATAAATAAATATCATCTTGGCTTATGAACATTGTTTAAAATCAAGAGCTAATGTCATATGCTTCAAGTTTTGCTGAAATATTTCAAGTTTCATGGTCTCCCAAAAAAAGGGATTAAACACGCTTGAAGAACGCACACATTCCACAATGTCCCAAAATAACAGATCTGGCACGGGTTAATTCAAATTTAAAATTTTTAAATTGTGCTAATATTTTTTTATTACTTGATGGATCTTACATAACAGCAACAACGGCTACAGAGTATAATAATTTTATACACCTAACTATATAGGGTTATATGTACATATATACATATAAATGATCAGAATGACGAAGTGAGTTGAATTTCGAGTGGCTGCCTGTCTGCCCATGTTGCAAGCGATAATTTGGGTAAAAGTTCAGATATTTTACTGAAACTTGGTACACTTATTTGGTATAGATGAACGCAGAAGCAAGGGTCACCTGTAGAGAAAAACTCTTGAAAAGATGGGCGAGCCACATTAGAGCTTAAATAACCACATCAAAACAAATCCCGCAAGTACCTCAACTCCCCGGATAACGGTATTGTTAAAAAAACAAAAAAACACTAAAAGCGCAATAACTCAATAACTACATTGTGATAAAGTACCCGAAAATTGTGAATAAAACTCAAACTATTTAATTATTTTGTCGCCTTCAAAGTAATCGTCAACAGATGTAATACACTTATCGAAACACTTTTCTTAAGCACTTTTTGGAATGGCCTATAGCTCTTTCAGAGAATTTTGATTTATCTCTTCGATCGAATGAAAATGGGTTCTACGGAACGACAAATAAAGTTTGGGGGACAAGAAAAAATCATACGGAGCCAACTCTGATGAGTACGTCTTTAAATTCGGAGACAATCGTAGTTTTTTTTTTTTTTGAAAAATTGCGGCTTTATCGGGACAAGTTGAGTAAGAACGCGTTTCATATCCAAAAAACCCAGAAACATCATTCGAACGGACACCCGAAAGAATCAGTTAAAGAAGTCGAAGGTTGTCCAAGACGAGGCATGTCTTCAAAGATCTCTCGACCGCCTTTAAAGGCTTTGTACCACTCATTGGCTTGTCTTTTTAATAAACCGTAATCGTAAGCCTTTTCCAACATTCGCAAGGATTTCTTCACAGTAGTATGTCTGTGTGTCAAACATTTCCTTCAAATTTCAAATATAAATGGATGAAATCGGAGGATAACCCCGCTCACTCCCTTATAACAGTTGAAGCCCCTAGGTACCTGCATTTGCCCATGAAAGGAAAACGTTATGCAGATGTAGAGGCCATTCAAAAGGATTGCAGCAGGCATACTGGCGGCCATACCGGCCAACGAGCTAAAACATTCGTTCGACATGCATTTGGACCGTGCAAAAAGCAGGAGGAGACCATTTTGAATAAAATAAATAATATTGATTTTGCCGAAAAAATACTTGTTTTTTTTTTTTAAGTCCTGTTTACTTGGGAACACACTTTGTATATAATTTTGTTAAATTTTTGGTGATATTAGTTTCGATGGTTAGTACGGTAGATACCATTGGCATTATTCCTCTTATTTACTGGCGTAGACATCGCTCAAGAGGTTATAGCCGAGTTAACAACTGCGCGTCAGTCATTTCTTCTTTTCGTTATTTGGCGCCAATTTAAGATACCAAGTGCAGCTAGCTCCTTCTCTAACTGATCACTCTAACGCAGTGGAGGTTTTCATATTCCTATGCTTCCACAGGCTGATATTGAATCAAAAGGCAGGAGTATTCTCTTCCATCCAGACGACATGATCTAGCCAGCACACCGACTGCCTCTTGATTCACTGAACTATGTCAATGCCGCCGTATATCTCATATAGCTCATCTTTCCATCGACCGCGGCACTCCCCTTTGCCAATACGCTAAGGAAATCTTTCGCAAAACCCTTTCTTCAAACACCCCAATGGCCGACTCATCAGTTGATGCCATTGTCCATGCCTCCGCAACATGTAGCAGGACGGGAATGATTAGTGACTTTTAGAGTTTGGTCTTTGTTCGTCGAGAAAAGATTGTACATTACAATTGCCCACCCAGTCCAAAATAGCACCTGCTGACTGTTATTGGTCCTGAAGCTGGTTCCAAGATAGACGAAATTATCTACGACTTCAAAGTTTTGACTATTAACAGAGGCGCGCAAATCAAGTCCCAAATGTGATGGTTGTTTGCTTGATGACAGGAGATATTTCGCCTTGTTCTCGTTTAAAACCAGAGCCAGAGGTTTCGCTTCCTTATCCTGTCTGGAGAAAACAGAACTAATGGCACGGTTGTTGCTGATTCTACTTTTTCTATTTAGCTCTACAGCTCGTATTATTTTCTCCAGCAGTAAATTGAAGAAGTCACACAATAGGCAGTCTCCTTATCCAATACTTCGCTTGGTATCGAACGGCTTGGAGAGGTCAGAAATAGCATAATAGAAGGAGTTCCTTTCGTGCCATCGAAGGCGGCTATAAAATCGACAAAGTGATGGTGTGAAAATCTGGTGGTGGTGAAAATCTGCACGATAGTAGAATTTTCAGGTCTAAAGCCACACAGTATGGTCCAATCAGTTTGTTGACGGTGAACTTGAGCCTTTCACACACTGCGGTCGATAAGACCTTAC
>CM050323.1:141731876-141750117 GCA_027475135.1 Bactrocera correcta | reverse complement strand
TAAACAAATGGGAGTAATGAATAATTTTTAAGTTATTTTTTTAATTTTTCGTAATTTTTTTTATTTTTTTTCGAAATTTTTTTCAAAATTTTTCAATTTCAAAATTTCGATATTTCATAATATTTTACATTAATGAAAATTGGTCAATATTTAAACAATTATCAAAATTTGGAATATATCAAAAATTTGCAATATTTTAAAAATTGTTAAAAATCGCTATATTTGAAACATTTTCGAAATTTGGGGCATTTTACAAATTTCCAAGGTGTTTGCAATATTTTCAATTGATTAAAATTTGTCAATATTTTACAAATTTTCAAAATCTTTAAAATTTTGTCAATGTTTAAAAATATTTCAAAATGATTAATATTCAAAAATATTTAAAAACTTTCCAAAATTTGAAATATTTCAGAAATTTCCAAATTTTGAATATTTCAAAAATTTTCAAAATTTTCGCTAATTTCAAATTTTTTCTTTTCAATATTTTTTCAATTGATCAAAATTTGTCAATATTTCAAAAATTTCGAAATTTTCCATACATAAAAATTTTAAATATCTCAAGATTTTCAATATTTAAAAAAGTTTTCAAAATTGGCCAAAATTTTAAAATTTTTAATATTTCAAAACATTTAAAAATTTTAAAGTTTTCAAAATTCGTCAATGTTTAAAATTTTTCATAATATCAATTTTTTTAATTTTGAGTTTTAATTTTTAAATTTTTTCTAAATTTATTTCACTTTATCGTATTTAAAAATATGTATTTCCGTTTGAATTTTAAAACATAATATTGCCACAGTTGTTTTTGAATTATTATTATTTTTTTTTTTGTTTTTGTTTTTACATTAAAGCGAAATTAAGGTAAACTTATACGCATATAAATACAATCGAGAATACATTTTAAATACATTTTGTATATATGTAAAGTTATATAAATTAAATGTTAAATAATGTATATGTATATGTGTGTGTGTTTGTGTTTTAAAAACAACATAATCGAAAAAATGTAGTGCAAACTAATCGTAAGAATGCCGTGGGATTTTTTGTTCTTGCATTTTCTAGCATCTGTAGCTTACGAAGACGCCGCAAAACAGTTTTGGAACAAAAATTTTAACGAAATCTACTTGTGCGCACTTAAAATGTAAAAATTAAATTTTTACATGCTAATTGCAGATTTTAATAATTTCAATATTTTTTTTTTTTAATTTTCTTCTGCAACACTACAAATTAACGGTATATTTATATGTGAGTAATGAAATGCACTAAAATGTATACATTTAAGCATATACATATATACTATATATGTATGTGTGTGTATGTGACAACTAGTTACATGGCTAAACAACTACAAATACAATGTTCAACTCGTTGCTTGTTTTGTTGTTTTTATTGCGAATCGCTTGCACACTACTTAATGAAACAAACAAACAGCATTTTTGCTTCGCACGCTAAACGTTTTCTTGCGCTTCCACTACAGAATATTTTCAATTTCAATAAGAAAAGTTAGCTTCAAAGTGAGTGTGTGTGTGTGCACGCATGTATGTGTGTTGGAATTTTGGTTTTGAAGTGAAAAAAGTTGGCTGGTGTTTGCTGTTGCTGCGAACACACGCTACAATCCATAGGCGTTCACATGTGTGTGTGTGTATTTGTGTGTGTGTGCGCTTATGTATTTTAGGACTTACGGTAAATGTGTATGTACATACAACGCACTCATAGTAAATTAGTACAGAGTAATTATTGCCTAAATCATAATTGTGGACTCACCACCGCCAACGATACTCAGACCGTTCATGCGTAACACATGTGGATTTGTTGTTATCGCTGTGGTGATGCCGATGCCACCAACACTATTTGGTGTTGTTATTGCCGTTAATGTATTTGATGATGAATTACTTGTATTGTAATTGTAATTATAATTATTATATTGACTGCTGCTAATGCTGTTGTTAGTTGCTGTATTGTTGTTGGTATTCGTAGCGCTACTAAATGCGGTTGCTGTCGTCTCGATGACCGGTGTTTGCGGTGAGTCCAGTGGTCGTATGCCAACAAATGAGGATTCAAGCCAACATTTTCTAAACGAATCCGAAAGAAATTGGAGAAAAATAAAATTTTTTATCAGTTAAAATTTACAAAATTTAAAAGTTAAATAATTAATTATGCGTTTTAATGTATTATTGGTTGTTAATAATTTTATTTAGCTGTTAACGCTGTATTAGTGATGGTGTTTAAGTGCTTAGCATTTTTAGTCGGTATTTTATTAATATTTTTAATATTTAGTGGAGCAGGGTTGCCATGCTGACATTTATTAAATGTGTACACCGAAAAGGTTATTACAATTTTAAGGTAGGCGATTTGTTAAACAATTTTGCGAATTTTTGTTAGTAGTTTACAGAAACTAGAATAAGCCCTTTATGCCTAAATAAATAGCAAACTTCAATCAGTACTTTATTTCCAATTTAAATCCTGCCTAAATCACATTTCTGCTTCCAAATGTATAGTGTATTAAACATGTAAAGCTTCAGTTTTGAGAAAATGATACCGAAATACAAAATTTTACGCTTTACGAAACATGCCTTAATAATTTTTCTCATAAAATCACTATTTTAACAATTACAGGTAGTTAAAGTCATAAATCAAAAATATAGGTACTCTATTCAAACAGTATACCATGTCGTATGAGCAACACATTATGTACATATGGGGTATTCCATACCAAATTGACCACTTTTGAACCCGACCCCTTTAGATTTTGCTGAAACTTATACATCCTTTTCTACCCTTTGAAAAGCATTTTTGGGAATTTTTTCAAAACTTTTTGTGCAACTTCAAAAAAGTTATGAATTTTGCTATTTTTTGCTAAAAAATAGCTTTTACTTTCAAATAGCCGTAACTTTTGGAGAAATTGACTTTTGGAGACCTTTTTTTTAATTTTTGTTTTTGAATGAACTTTTCGAAAAAATACACGAAAAAAATTTAACACGACCATTTATATAAAATAATCGGTTTTTTAAGTAAAATCGTAATTTTTTTTTTGGAAGTTCGCCATTTGTTTTTTTTTTTTTTTTTTCTTCCTTGAAAAAGCTTCAATTAATTTGACAACTATCCCTGCTAATCCCGGAGTGGGCTGATTTTTTTTTAATTATTTAAAAAACAAAAAATTTTTTTTCCGTAAACTTTTTTTCTATCATATAAAAAATATAATTTAACGATTTTATGATTTCACAGACACAATGCAAAAAATTATTTACTAATTTTTTCTCTGGCATTTAAATCTTTTTCAAATTTTATGTTCAGTAGAGTTTGAAAATTGTTTAGTTTGTATGTTAAACCTTTTTTGTTAATAAGTAATTTTTTGTATTGTTTTTGTGTTTTTGTATATAATTTTTGATTTTTTTACTACTCGCTTGCTGACAATTTTATATATATGTAAATTTGCACTAAATTTGCAAAAATCATTTGCTTCTCAAATTTGATTTCTATATGCTGTTAACTATTTTTGTAAGAAAAGCTGAAGATAGAAAAAAGTAATGTTTTTTTATTTTATAGTTTTTTTCTAAAATTTCTAAATTTCGAAGAAAGTAGTAATTTTGTACTTCAAGTTTTTTCTGTAAAATATTTTTTTTTTTTTATTTTATTACTTGCATACTCGAGTGTTTATATGTAAATTTTGCACTACAAAGTGGATTCCAAAGTAAAAAGGAATTAAAAAAAAAAAAAACAGAACAAATGGTTTTTCGGCAAAATCAATTTATTTTATTCAAAATAGTCTCCTTCTGCTTCAATACAGCTGTTTGTACGGTCCAAAAGCATGCCGAAGGAGTGTTTTAGCTCGTTGGCCGGTATGGCATCCAGTATGCCGGTGCAAGCCTTTTGAATGGCCTCTACGTCTGTATAATGCTTTTCTTTCAAGAGAAAATGCATTTTTACGAAAATGAAGAAGTCGCGCGGTGCCTTATCACGTGAATACGAGGAGTGGTTACTGGTTAAAATGTGATTTTTGGTCAAACAATCGGTCACAAGCGTCAATCGATGAGACGGATTCCGAACAATTTTTGGTCGTCAGTCAATATGTGCGGAACAAACCGTGCACACACCTTTCGTAAGTACAAATGTTCGGTCAAAACGCGATAAATCGATATTTTGGAGATCTTCAACTTCTTTTCTATGAATTTCAATGATGATTTCGCCTGAAAATGTTGAAACCACTCGTGCACTCTTCTACGGAGAGGCAATCATCGCCATAAACTTGTTTCATCAATTGAAACGTTTCGGTATAAGTCTTACCAATTAAAAAAAAAAAAAGTAATGTTGGCTAAATTCAAAAAAGTCCTGCTTACTACGGAAAACACCTTGTATAAAGCTAAAAAAAACTCCAGAGCTTAAAGAAAAGCTCAAAATGTTAAAATATTTAAATCTTCATTTATAAATTGCTCGTTTAGTCCCGTTTTCAAAATAATAATGACTTGAAAAATAGTCAAAATGTGTTAAATCGCACGGGACCTTCAAACCTGTTACCTTCAAAATGGCTTTATAAAAATACCTATAGGATGTACGTAAGAATTTTTTTTTGGAAATAAGCTAGTTTTAAGTTTTTCAGCATTTTCATAGAATTTTTAACCCGACTTTAGACATTTCATCGCAGCTTTTTCTTTTAAAAAATTTTACTTTTATGGTTTAACTCTAATTTTCTAAACCAAACTCTTTTTTTTTCGCTTGTAATTATAAATTTTCTGCACAATGAAACGCTAAACTTTTTCGAAATCATTTGTTAAAAAAGTTGCATACAAAAGTTGTAAGTCTTTCAGCTATAAATTAATAGCAACTCATTGCGGTAATGACATTTTCGCTAGAAATAAACTTTTTACTTTATTGCACTTCGAAAACTCATAACGTCACGTACATTCTTCTTATTTGCCAGGCAATCAAGCTCTTTAAACACGAAGCGCTGCCAGCGCACATCTTTATTTGTTTTCATTATGCCACAAGCACACAGCATGCAATACATATGAGCAACTGTATCCAGCATGCTAGAAGGTGCTGTATGGTACATGCCTCCACACACATTTATATGCCTTTTCGGTAGACACATGTGAATTGGAGTTCACAGCAACGTAGTGGATGATTCATAACCCAATAACCTAAATAGTGTTCTCTAGAAATGTTGCACGGCCACTTTATTGCCATAGGTTAGGGCAGCAAGCAATTTGTATTGCACACATGCTGAGATAAAAGCGCATACATTAAGGGTTGTAAAGAAATATTAACATATTAGCATATGTTTGCGGGAGTTTAACATATGGTTGAAAGAAATTCGAAACTTTTTTTATAGGTTATGTACATATGTGTACTGAAAAAGCCAGCAAAGTGATTTATTTACCCACACCACGCAGAAATAAATAAATATTTGTATATATATATATGAAAAGTACATAGTATCAGTTTACACTTTACATCGGATTTCATTGCCCTACACCTCTTTTCTCATGTACCCCCATTTGTGTATTGCAATTTTTGCTGAACTACAAGCGAAATGTATACCAGCGCAAAGTTTATTGATTTTTGCACCCGCTCATGAGTTCTGCACGCGCATTCACACTCGCCAAAAGTGCAAACGTAAGCGTAAATTAAGCTTTTGTTGTAAAATGCGGTGCTAGCAGTGGAGGTGCAGCGCAAGCATGGACAAAAGAGCGTGATAAACATCTGATTGCGTACCGGCATAACGGAGGTTGCTTAGATAAATATATATTGTATATGTGTGCGTGAGTTTTATATACGACTGCATGTATAGTTGTGTCTTTGAAAGCACTCAAGTTGACAATGAAAAAGATGAATAAAATGTGAAAGTAATTGATAAGGTCGCGAATCAAGTAACTCAGTTAATGAAATTTTGCATGAATACTTGTAGGTAATTTAGATTATTTTAAGGGTTACTCAGAAATTATTCATTTCTATGGCTTCACAAAGGACTACATATAGTCGTCCACGTGCGATATCTCTAGATCAGCCATCTAACTAATGTTTCTACAAAAAATTAATGGAACTAAAAAAACTCTGAATAACAGCAAAAATCATAACAAAAACTTAAGAAATTTTTTAGTCTAAAATTATTAAAATCAACTGAAAATAATGAGGATTTTATGTTACGTATACGCTGTGGTTAACACAAAGCATTAAGTTAGTTACTTTTATTTTTATCAAAGCCAGTTCCGTTTATATTAAAAGAGATTTGGATTGTCTTAGAAAATCAAACTAAGGCCAAAGAAACTCCAATTCATGTATAAAGTTGATAATATTTAGATTACGTATACGCCGTGGTTAATTTTAATGGTAGTAAGTTAGCCAACGCGTTTTTTTTTACTGTATGTGCGACCAGGTTAGGTTGCCTTATATGATTTATAACGTTTAAAAAATACAATTATTTTTTCGCAAACACGCTTTTGATCTCTTGTATCATCAGTCATATTAGCTTAAACGAAAAATGCTCTAAAGCATTGAAATAAGAGGACACGCAGTTTTTAATTCTTTAAGAACTTATTATTACTAACTTATTATTATATATATGTATTATTAAGAATTATTATGAAGTATATATTTAATCTCAATTTCGAAACTCGAAGAAACCTATTTCAATCTTCAAACATAGGTTCAAAACCCCTGAAAGTATTTTTTTTTTTCAATATGAGTCAATCAAAAACAAAAAAAAAACATTTTCAATAATATCTACTTCGAAATTCAAAAGCAAAGTTTTCCATATACGAAAATAGTTTCGAAAACAGCATAAATTTGAAATTTGGATTTTGACTTAATATAATGTACACATTAAACTCAATTTTGAAATCCAAAGTCAAACATTTCGAACTCGAAAATTAATTTCGAAAACCCTGAAAATATTTTTTTTCCAATATGACAATATTGTAATATATATTGTACATGAAACTCAATTTGAAATTCGAAGACTAATATTCGAATTTTGACATATTGTAATATATACATTAAACTCAATTTTTAAATTCGAAGACTAATATTCGAACTCGAAAAATAATTTCGAAAACCCAGAAAATCATTTTTTTTCTATATGAATAAATAAATCTTTTCAATAATACCAACATCGAAAATCGAAGGCATTTTTACCATATTGGAAAACAGTTTCGAAACCGGATGAATTTGACACTTGAATTTTGATTTTGGAGTATTCGTCAACGGTTTTTGAATATTTTTTATACGATTTTGAAGTGGCTTAAACAATTTGGAATACTTTACCATTTTGTTATTTGTTTTATAATTGGACAAACAACTTTTATATGGAGATTTAAATATTTTTACATTTTAAAAAAAAAATGTTAAATACAAAAACACAACTTTCTTCAAGATTTAGAAACTAGATATCAAGTTACGCTTAAGGCTCGCAAAAAGCGTTGATATCGCGTAAGGCGAATACTTGAGCTCAAATTAAACTGTAACGAGACCCAAACCATTCCAAAACTGTATTTATATACTATTTTCTTTCTTTTGTGGTTATAGGTTAAATAAGGTGTGCGACTTTGCTAAAAATATGCCATAGCTTATTTTTACTATTTTATATAGAAATTTTCGTAAATCAAAAAAAAACGAAAGCAATTGCAACCATAAAAATTGTCACAAATATTTGTAGAGATTGTATGTGCTCACCTATGGACATTGAATATTGTTTTAAATAATCATAAAAGGTTTAATTCGAATGGCAATAGTTCCACTGCTGGTATATGTTTCAAAATGCAAGCAAAAAATAAAAAAAAAACTGGCAGCTGCTTTATGAAATTTTGATACTGTTGAATGAGAAATAGAACTGAAATTTCATTATTTATTTTTTATATATTTTTTTCTTGTGGCACACTTATAATTTTTTGGTTGTTATGTAAGCTTAGAGCAAAAAAGCGCTTCCAATAAAAGCTAAAAATTTCCAAGACTTAATCGACCTACCTATAATACTTAAAATCTACATAGACTTAACTAAAATTTTAGACCGGCAAGCCTACACTCTTTTTCACTGAGCCTTAATTTTCACTAAAGGCAACCTAAGAGCAAATAATTTTTAATAAAACTGAAAACTCACTTGCCTTGTTTATTTTTTCACAAAAAATTCTCTTTCAAATTTCTTTCATAAATTCATTTATTTAGCGAATTACTTCTGTGCATATGCTCCAATTTCGTAATTTCAGCGCAAGCTGCCCTCAAGCGCCGCTTACACAACTTTCTTTTACTCAAGCGCTTACTGCGGTTTTAAGCAAGCTTTTTCAAGGCTTTTTAATTGCATTAACTTTCGACACTTATTTACTTGAAATTTTTACCAAAAAACACCAAACACTTTTAGAAGTATTCAACTGGAAACTGACTTTTCACTCCCGTTGCGCAAGAGACACGTCCAACATCTGGCACGTTGCAGGCAGCAATGAAACAGAGTGCGCTTGAAACCGTGTAATATGTACTGCTAACCCCGCATAGACATACACAGAGCCACACTATTTCGTACATAAGTACATGAGGCCAGACATACAGGAATATATGTTGACCCAGCAACGACGACAAATACTAACTATATAAGTATGTATGTATGTATGTGTATGCTTGTAAATACCGCAATGCCTGTTTTGCACAAGGAAGGTATTTGAGTGGCAAACACACACATACATAGTGACAGTAGCATGAATTTTTCTTATGTGTTGCAGAGGTGACTTGGAGTGGTTGAACTACTACCAGCAAAAAATGTCCAGTAGATAGCGGAATCATCGTTTCATTGAAAAAAAAGTAAAAAGTTGGTGAAAGATAATACATACATACATATACATATCTTGTGTATGTATGTATGTCCGAGTGCAAATAAGCGTTAAAGCGATGAGTTGCGAAAGCCTAGGCATCCAATGACGTAGCAAAAGCGCCACTGGCGCCTGAAATTATGTTTCATTTCACTTGTTTTCCCGCATTGTTGTGGTAGTCTCCGCCTTGGCGGCGCGGCGGATGCTGTTTTCTGTTATTGTCTGTTCGCTTTGTTTTGTGGTTGGGTTCATTGTGCATATATATACTGGCGCACGACATTTTACGAGCGTTAAAAGCCCTTAATGTCCTTATGTAAAGATGTTTTTGTTATTTACTCAAACGCAATGTATGTACGTGTGTCTGTGTGACTGTGTATTCCTTTGACTATGCGTCATCTGATGACTTATAGTTTTCTTCTGGATGCTTCCTTAGTAAGTTTGTAAGCATTAATTTTCGTTTTTATTTTGTCTTAAAACGATCTAATGTACTACTTAGTAAACAGCTGATTGTTGAAACATTCGCTGAAGCCCTTCGGCATAATTTTAAACTTACACTTGTATGTGACACATAATATATAACTATAAGCGGAAGGAGCTGGAAAAACATTACCATATAGACCAGGAAAGCTAATTTTTAAAAACAAAAGATATGATGCTAGGAGAAAATTTATTGGAAAAGGAAGAAAATATAACAAAACTTAAAGAAATACTAATTTATAAAATTTTGTATATCATAAAAAATTTATATTTTTCCATATTCTCATGGCTTTTACTATAGTTAGAAGGTTTCATTCCGATCTTCGGATACTTAATGTTATATAGAAGCCTGAGCTTTTCATAACTGAGAGCAAAAGTGCCTCGAAAGCGAATAAAGAATTTTTTATCGCTTCTGAACGATACCAAAAGTTTTTAAATTTTCACACTAAGCTCAAAAATTCCCTTTTCATATCGAGTACAACACCTATTTTCTACATAATAAAGTAAAATAAAATCCGTAGCTTTCACTAGTAAATACCATGATAAAGTTTGTATGGCAATAAAATCTTAAAGCTCAGGAGCTTTCACTAGTAAATTACATTAAAGCTTTTATGGTACTCAATCTTCGAAAGTTTGACTATTTTGTGAGAAGTAGGAGGAGTAAACTAAAATTTAAAACTTAAACCATAATTTAAATCAATTACAAACTTTCACTCTAAAAGTTTATATCCTAGACATTTACTAAGTGCAAATAAGCATTGTTTCTGCCGAGAAAGCTTTGATTTAAGTTTTCATACTGTGCTTGATACATTTTCAATAAAGCCTAAGGTGAAAAATTTCTGTTTTGTACTTTTTTTCTAGTGTAAAGTTTATAAAAGCTTGAAGTAAAGCCCTTGTCTATGAAAAATTGAAAAATTAATACTTTTTGTTTCTATTCATTCTGAATAGTTTCAATTTTGCGTAAAATATTTTACCGAAAATGAAGTGAAATGAGCTTTTCCTAAAGATGTAATGGTTAATTTTATTTCACTATAAGCTAAGGTAAAAGCTTCTTGTCTTGAGCTTGTTTATGGTAGTAATAATTCATAGTAAAAAGTTTATAAACCTTGAATTAAAGTTTTTTAAGGGAAAATATTTTTTATATGAAAGCTTAAAACATTCTTGCTTCTCTTCTTCGAAAGGTTTAGAGTTCGCTTAAAATATATTTTACTGAATATTTTACTAAAATCAATTAAGCTTTCTTTAAAGATGTAATAGTTGCCGCCATTTCCCTAACAGCTAAGTCTAAATCTTTTTGTCTTGAACCTTTTTTATATGTATGTGTATAGTAGTAGCTCATATTATTAAGTTTCTAATAACTTGAATTAAAGCTTCGTAATGTGAAAACTTTTATTATATTTGACTGAAAACAAAGCGAATTAAGCTTTCAATGTATATAAAATATATGTATAATGCAATGTTGCTAAAAGCAAAAGTGAAAGCTTTCTATTTGAGTTGTTTCATAGCATAGAGCTTTTACGGCCTCGCAGTGAAAGCTTGAAGTAAAGCTGTTTAATCTGAAAGCTCTTAAAATCCTGCAGAAAAGATGTTTAATATGAAAGCTTTTAAAAGCTTGAAGTAAAGTTTTTTTAATGTGAAAGCTTTTAAAATCCTGAAGTAAAGCTGTTTAATCTGAAAGCTTTTAAAAGCTTGAAGTAAAGTTTTTTAATGTGAAAGCTTTTAAAAGCTGGAAGTTAAGCTTTTTAATGTTAAAACTTTTAAAAGTTTGAATAAAAGCTTTTTAATGTGAAAGTTTTTAAAAACACGAAGTAAAGCTTTTTAATGTGAAAGCTTTTAAAAGCCTGAAGTAAAGCTTTTCAATATAAAATTTTTTGGAAACTTGAAGTTAAGCTTTTTAATGTGAAAGCTGTGATAGCTTGAAGTTTAGCTTTTTAATGTAAAAGCTTTGAAAGCTTGAAGTAAAGCTTTTTAATGTATTTACAATTTTTTCGATGAAAGCTTAACTCATTATTCATATTAAAAAGCTTTTGACTATACTCAAAATTTATTAAATGCTTTCGTTTATTTTTAATAAATCCTTATGAAATATTAAAAAGAAGTGAAGTCAAAACCATTTAGCTTTATTTCAAGTTATGCTACCAGCTGCGGCTGCATTTATTATGCGCGGTTTTCAATGAAAATCCAATTTAAATGCCAACAAAGTTGTAATCATTTTTGCCAACCAACGTTCAACCTTTAATTGTATCAGCCAATTATTGATTACTGTTTGCTCACAAAACAACTGATTTCCCTGCTCCTGGTTGGTTTTGTTGTTGTTATATTTTTATTTCATTTTGTGCCTTCCTGTTAATTCTGGAAATTGCATTTTTTATTGATACTTATTGTTTTATGCCTGCCACGAGCTATTTACATATTGTCGTGTACATGTGTGTATGTATGTATGTACGTGTATGAGCTCCTGTGCAGCGAACTGCAATTGTGCCACAATAAGCTGCACAATACTGTTTATTCTTTGCTTGTGTAAAGTGAAACATTTGCCGACCTACATCTGTAGGTTTGTATGTATGTATGCTGCTTTTTGTTGCATTGACCGCACAGACAGTGCAATTGTGGCCGTCAGCATGCGTCAGCAAAAAATCAAACATCTACAACAACAACAATGGCAAAAGTCATGTGCCCTGCCGTTGTGTACACATGCAGCAGCAGCAGTTCAGCTAATGAACCACGTAGCAACTGTGCCACCATGGCGTATGAGCGATGTGCCTGCCACTCAAGCAGCACAAAGTGAAATGGTGCAGCATGTGAGCGCTTGAAATGGCACAGAAACTAATAATAACGTACTATGATTTCGATTTTTTCGAAGCGCGTTAATCAACGGCTGGCCGACGCTAACAGCAACTGCATTAGAAGGCAGGTTAAAAGCCGGTCAGCTTATTTTTGCAGAAGAGTTTTTTAATATTTTTAGTTCGATTTTTTTTTACAATTTTCATCAATCAATTTCCGACTGACCGAGTTGAAAACTCCATAGTTTTAGGCTTATATCTATTCTCATACCGCAATACATATTTATTACTATAACTTTCCTAATATGTCTATATCAAAGGGCTACTCAGCCCAACATTCATTCACACACAATGAAGAAAATGAAAATCTAGTAGAGGTAAAATGGAAAATTTTCGATGTATTAGCTATCTAGGCCAACGAAAATTGAAGCTTCCATTTTAATGACCAACTAAGCTGAATGCTGCCGCCAGCAATGCCTGGAAATGGCACTCAAACCAGTGGCAATTGCTTGTGAAGAGAAAAATGAAAGCATAATTGTTGTTGTGGCTACAGAGTGCATGTGATACTCAAAGAAAATACAGCTATTTATACAAAAATACATTGACTTATATGCACTGTATGTATATAGGTAAGGTACCTGCATTCTAAATGTAACTGAAGTGCGCTAAAAATTCGCTCGAATTTCATAAACACAATTCACAAAGGTTTCATAGACATTTTTACAAACATACATATAAATGTATATGGGAGTACGTATGCTTAAATCGA
Source organism: Bactrocera correcta (assembly GCA_027475135.1). NCBI lineage: Eukaryota > Metazoa > Arthropoda > Insecta > Diptera > Tephritidae > Bactrocera > Bactrocera correcta. The sequence goes on along the minus strand of CM050323.1, from coordinate 141,737,299 downwards.
CAATCGAAACAAGTGCTTTAACGTTAATAAGTACTCGACTATTGCCATGTTGGTATGTATGTGCAAACATATTCGCAAAATCCACTCAGCAAGCAATTTTTGTATTATTGAATCATATGTCAGTGATGACAATTCTATTACGTAACGGTTCAATGGCTTCTTATGTGCGGTTGACTGAGTTAATAATTACTTTGGTTGGCGCATGCCACATACTCGTCATGCATACAAACTCAGCTCGACAGGTTGTCCCAGGTTGTTAGCAAATGTGCTGAAGGAAAAGTGCATTGAATTTGATTTGGACTGGAACTAATTTTTGTTTTTTTGCTAAATCTATTAAAAGCAAAAAGACCCGTTAACTTTAGCCGCAAAGGAGTTATAACACCCGTCACAGGAGCATTTCTTATACCATTAAAGGCTGTAAAAAGATGTTTTCATGATTTTGATCGGTCAGTTTGTATGGCAGCTTTATAATAAAGTGGTCCGATCCAAACATTTTATTGGGAGCATGTAGCGCTGCTTTTCATAATAAGCCTTGCCAAATTTCGTGAAGCAATTTTGTCAAGTAAGAAAGTTTTCCATACAAGAACTTTATTTGGATCGACTAGTTTGTATGACAGCCATATGCTATTGCCGTTCGGTCTGAGCAAAATATTGGGAAATTATAGAATTCTCTTCAACAATAATTCTCACCAAATTTCGTGAACATGCGATCTGAGCCATTTCTTCGGATATTATACGGTTGCTTTGGATATAAATTCATGCTGATTTTCGTGTAGATATCTCGCCAAATAAAAAAGTTTTCCATAAGAAGATTTGAGTCTGATCGCTCAGCTTGTATGGCAGCTATAGGCCATCGTGGTGCGATATTGTAGGTTTCAACAAATGAGCCGCTTCAATCACATATTCTCAATTCTGAAGGAATATAAATTTCATGCTTATATTGTGAAGGCAATAAGTCGTTTCCCCTCTGCCTTTCCTTTTAGACTTTTTTTAATTTTACTCGCATCGCAGCTCATTTTACACAACATATTTCATTATTTGTAATTTTTCCCTGCTTTTATGTAAAATTTCATGTTATTGTTGTTTTATTTATGCCTTAAAACTTAATAAAACTGCGCGCAATTAAAAATGGCAAAATAAAAATGCAAGCCATTGCAGCCGGTGAACCGGGGAATCGGATTGCTGAACTGTGTACAACACTCGTGGAGGCAGTGAAGGGCAATGACCAGTAATTGGGGCAAGACTTCACAGAGTGGAGAGCGCAGCGCTTGAATTAATATACGAAAATTCCGCCGAACCCAAGAGCACACACAGTGACACAAGCATATACATACATATGTGTGTATATACATTTGTGTGTTTGTATACGTGAGAATGTGGAAAGTGGCCGAATTGCGTGCTTTTCAAACAGCGTGTAGCGGAACTTTCTGCTTGAACGCCTAATCGAATTGTGCGCTGGAATCAATATTTTCAGCTTTTTAAAAAAAAAAAAAAAAAAAAAAAAAAACGAAAACAAAATGAAATTTATACTATGTACTTGTACTCGCTATTTACTAAATATTGTGTTTGTATGCACGGTGTTTGTTGTTGTGCAAGCGTTTGCTTCAAGCAATTATTTTTGGCAATTATACCATAAGTTGTGGTTGCATGCAACGCCAACGGTGGCATAACAAACAATATTTTCTAAACATAATTACTTCCGGTTGCGCGCGGCGAAAAAACACCGTTACACACACACTCACACTCATGTCCATTTAAAGTTATAAATTTCGCACTTTCCGTCGCACATTTTGCCTCGGCTGTCATCTGCAGTCTTTGCCAGCGCTTTGCTCCAGTCTATTATTGTCTGTGCGCCTGGTTTGGGTAATGGCTTCAGTAATTGAATTTTGCAGTTGTGCAACGAACACTAAACTAAATTCAGCTGACAAAGCGGCAGGCGGCAAGTTGGAACTACTATCTAACTATACAGAACTTTTAAAGTGTATGGCGGATAGTTCGCCAACCGTATTTGCTTGTTTGGAAGTAGATAATATTTATGGGCACAGTTTTGGTTAATTTTAATTCAATTATTAGTGGAAGGTGGTCATTAGCGAAATTTGTTGTTTTTATTACTTTTTGTTTATTTGTTCTGAGATTGTACCGTTGTCTGGACAATAATCGATACCAAGTTTCAGGACGCATGCAAAATTTCAGATCGATGATCGATATCTCAAAAATTGAGACTAGATCACATATATAAAGATAGCTGGACAGTCTCACATTCCTAAATTGGATCAGCCCGTCTCACAGTTCCTTTATACTAGACTTGTATACAGTTTATAGGGTCTCCGACATTTCCTTCTGGGATTAGAAAATCAGTAGATCGTAGATGATATGCCCCGTTCTATACGATCTTCGACCTCTTCAACTCATAAAAATATTAAAAAGTGAAGGATAAGGTGTTTGAAGAGGTGAAGATATGTCAAAAGAGCTCGACATTTCTCGCGAGTCCGTTTGAATGATTTTGGTGGATATTTTGGGTATGAAGCGCGTTCTTTCTGAACTGGTCCCGATAAAGCTGAATTTTCTTCAAAACGGGTACTTTAAACAGGACACTTTGGATATGCTTGATCGTGCGAATTTCGATCCAACATTCATGGAGAGCATTTTAACTGCGAATGTTCATAAGTTTGACGTGCAAAGAAGTTATCAATCATTGATTGGAATGGAAGAAAAAAATGGGCCGAAAGCAAAAACACAAAGCCAAAGCCGCTTAAAAATCTAGGTGGTTCGTGATTTCGGTTAATAAGGAGTTCTGTTTGGCTGTATTAAGACGTCTGCGTGAGAATTTCCATCAAAAACGGTCGGAATTGTGGAAGAACGGCGTCAACTATCATGTCAACTACCTCGACAACTACCTCGTACTAAATTTGGCTATGCAAGACCTCACACTCTTAGAGGGTCACTGTGTTGTCGTAGATAGATTTGCTCATTACTATATCTGCGCTCAAAAAACATCTAAGATCAAACAATCTCTCAAAAATATGAATATGTACACAAATTCGGAAATTTCTGCTGTGAAATCATCACAAAAGTTCTTGGAACCTCCGCTTGCCATAAAATGTGAAACCGAAGATAGAAATATGATCGTTTCTTCAAAGTGAATTTGTCATATAAAAAGCGCATCAACATCAGAAATCATAGCCATAATACAGGATATAGCTTTGAAAAATCGTTAATTGACTGAGAGAGATTTAGTTGGAGCTCTACATATCTCATAAGGAGGTGTGATTCATATTTTAAAAGAAATTTTGGATTTTAGAAAGCTGTGTGCACATGAGCTGGCTTCGCTTGGAATATCCAATTGGCGCCACGTAGCGAAAAGAAGAAACGACTGGCGCGCGGTTGTTAACTCGCCTATAATCGCGTAAGCGGTGTCTACGCCAATTAAGAAGAAGAAGAAGTGCACAATGGCTGCCGTATTCGCTAACAATGTAACTAAAACACATTCAAATGCGACTTTCTCAGCAACATTTGGAGCGTTTTAAAAAGGATAAAGTGAATTTTGTGCGTCGATTTATCGCAATGGATGAAACTTCGGTCTATCACCATTATATTGAAACAAAACATGGGCTTAAAGAGCGGAGTGAGCCTGTCTGTTCGGCTTCGAAACGAGGTTGTGTCGGGAAATCGGCCAAGAAGGTTATAGCATCAGTTTTTTGTGATGCGAGAGGAATTTAGTTTGTGGATTACTTGCTAACTGGTAAACGATTAATTCTAAATATTATTGCAACCTTTTGGACCAGTTGTAGGAAAAATTCGTAAAAAAGGACCTGGTTTGCAGGAGAAAAAAATCTTTTTTTATCAGAATAATGGACCGTGTCGCAAGAGCATTTTAACAATGGCTAAAATCTATGAACTAAAATTCAAACTGTTGGTGCATCCACCGTAATCACCAGATTCGGCTCCCAGCGACTTTCATTTGTTTCCAGAACTCAAAAAATGTATGCGTGACAAGTGTTTTTCATCAAATGAAGAGGTAATAATGGTTGTTGAAGCGTATTTTGCCGAGCCTCTGGATTCTCACTTCAAAGATGGGATCCACAGATTGGAGGAACGTTGGAACAAATGTATTAATGTTCTGGGAGCTTATACTGAATATTAAAGTGTATTTTGAATCATAAAATTGTGTGTTTTTTTTATCAAACCACAAAACTTATCGAAGAACGTGGTAAGACGTTTACTATGATATGTACTTATAACATAATCTAACCTCTAGAACGATTATATTATATTTTCTATAAATTGTTATTATCTATGTATTATCAATGATATGTACTGTGGGAATCATATAGAAATCTAATTGTTGTTGCTAAGTGCGTTGGCATCACTAGTTCTCACTGCTGACTCATGCAGCTTCTCTATTTCATTTTTTGATTCGACCTAACCTCTTTTAAACTTTTTTCTTCAATTTTTTATATGTCTGTCAACGAATGAAGTTTTTTCTGGAATAATATTTAACTAAAACTGTTAGTTCATGCATTTTAATGAAAATAAACAAAGAACTAAAATGTTAATGAATTACAACAACAAGAAAGTTAAAGTAAACAAAGATCCACAATGAATTTTTGAAACAAGACTTTGCATTAGCGAACATAAAATGAAGTAAATTATAGCAAAATCCGCTTACCTCTTCAACTAAAAACGGCTTATTTACAAATTTCATCTCTTCTCCTCTCACTTTTCTCCTCTTCATTTAAGCAAACAATCAATTAAATGAATCAACTCAAAATCATAATTTACAAGTAGCTAAATGAGAAATGCAACAACAATAATAATATTGTATAATAATCATAAGCTATAAAAAAGTTGTGGTGCTTGGTTGGTTGGTTGTTTGTCAGTTGGTTGGTGTTGTTGTTGGTGGTGATTCCAGGCTTTACAGTTTTCGAACTCTACGACATATACTTTTGTGAGTGCTAAATTGTTGTTGTTGCCGTTTACGAAGTTTAGGTGTAACAAATAAAAGTCTGTGTGCACACAAAAATTTCTAGAACCAATCTACAAGAGTGGCGGGGGGCGCACTAAACAACATTAAATACATAGAAAACCTTGGTGTACTTCTAATGGATGAATATGGTGCTACACACACACACACACATATGACAATTAACGCTAGCTGCCACAACACTACTCTCAATTTCGCTACGCTTGTGTGATTTTGTTTTGTTTTGTGGCTGTGTGTGTGTGCGACATAACAGCGAACGTCGTTGTTGTTGTTGTGCTCTATCTTCTCAACTTTCCAGAGCTTTGCGCCTACCTCGAATTGGGACTCGCCGATCTGCTGCGCTGTTGTTGTTGCTGCTGCTGCTGCGTCTGATCATTCACATAGTGCACAATCGCCGAGGTGACCTCCTTGATGGAGCTCTGTATTTCCGGTGTGACCG
>CM050323.1:141615104-141730876 GCA_027475135.1 Bactrocera correcta | reverse complement strand
AAGCGCTGTCGAACATACATACATATATTTGTAGAAATACCCACACTCTTTGGTCAGCTCATTTAATATATTTAACACGGCTTAATTTATTTTCCGCCAAAAATGACCTCTTATCGTCCATTTTCATTATATCGAATATAATCTGCAAATTACTAGGCCTCGTCTATGCGTGCCGGCATTTTTATATGTGTGTGTGTGGCTGTGAGAGTATGAATGTTTCTAAGCGTGCGTGTAGCTGTGCAGCTCACATTTTTATCATTAAAATGTGCTGGCCTTTATGTAGGCATTTAGTAGCGACAGAGCTGCTGACCATGACAGGCATTTCAGATGCGCCCTAACCGTCTAAATAATTCAAGTTAATGGGCTAACGGCGCACATCGCTACACGTCCACACAGTAAGCCGCAATAAAAGAGACATTCGACAAAGGTAAATATGTTTGTATGCATATTAGTATCGTGTACAAGCCACACTATGTACTTAGCGAGTATACAGCCGGGTTTGTTTGGGTGTATGGCTGCATTCTTGTGGTAAAATGTGGAGCAAAGGTCAGATTGTATTCCAGTGAAAACTCGCCTACTTACAAGACTGTCTGCTTGCCTCAAAATATATAAGACTGTAAGTATGTGTATATGTGCGTGTTATATCTATATTTCAATTAATTTAGTTTTCGTGAGATGTGAAGATGTATAACAACGTTTGCAGTATTTATGTATGCATATATGTATGAGCAAATAAGTGTATCTGTAAGTGAGAAGCGAAAGCAATTCGTTAATTTATGTACATATTTACAGCCATACACATGTATGTACATAAGTTTATATCTAATATATAAACAATTTTCTTTGGAATATGCGGCAAAATTTAATGCAGCTCTGTGGCCATTTGTGGTTTTGTATATTTGTGTTTTTTAAGTTCTGTAAGTCTATCTTAATCTTCTTGTTGATTTACAAGTTGTTAAGTTTTCAAGGGCTTCAAATTAAATTTTCAGGAATATTTTTGAAGCAAATATTTACATTTTTGGAAAAAACTTAGATTTATTTATATTTATAAAATCCTCATTTTTAACATAAGCAATTAATGATTTTATTGCAGTTGTTGTTAAAGTTTTTCATGACGTCAAAAAGCTTTTTTGGAAATCTCAGGACTTGATCAGAGAGTAAACTAAAGAATTAATTTGTTGTCCGTTTAGAAGAACCGGAAATATGATCAGAAACTTGATTTAACCTTTCCAGAGATGTAATTTCTTACGGCTGCAGCACACCAGATCAATTCAAAATTTTTTCCTGCTTTGTAGGTATACAGCATAGGTTTTCCAAGCTTGTATTTAGATATTAAAAATTTAACGAAATATAACGCTGAAACCGCTGATATATTCCTCAAATCTTATCCACCACATATTTAAATTCAGTTATAATATATGCAAATATTTATTTCATGGCTAAGACAAATAAAATTGGCAACAGTGCAATTTCGAAGGCGACGTTACATCTTAACTTAACTTACTTTAACTTAAGTTAAATTAAGTTATATATTTGGGTTGAAAAAATATTGGGCAAATGTTTTCATCAGTTAGACGCTAACGGTAATTGAATTTGTAATACAGGGTGGGCCATATAAAATTTTAAATTTAAAAAGTCAATAAAAAAAGAACGGCTTGATATTTTTCAAAGGTCTAACATTTATTTAAAAGGTTGTTTTATGAAATTTACTTGTGGAAAACAATTTCGGACAAAAGACCTCCACGGCTGAGTTTACAGTAGCTTATCCGATGTACCCAATTTTGGAGTACTTTCTCGATGGTTTCAGGTCTTATGGCAGCTACAGCAGCTTGAATCTCCTTCTTCAGATCTTGAATTTTTTTTGGTTGGTTGACGTAACATTTATCTTTAGCAGCTCCCCACAGAAAATAGTCCAACGGAGTTAAATCGCAGCTTCTGGGAGGCCAATTCACATCAACTCTTTTGCTAATTATGCGTTTTTCGAAGATGTGGCGTAAAAGATTGAGTGTAGCGTTTGCTGTATGGCACGTAGCGCCGTCTTGCTGGAACCAAACAATTTCGGTCAAATGACCAAGTCTTCCTCTTCAATTGGCTTGAAGAAAAATTCGCTCATTGATGGTTACGGCGGTTCCTTCTTCATTTTCGAAGAAAGATGGGCAGGATGATTCCACTTGACCAAAATCCGTACCATACAGTGATTCGTGCTGGGTGCATTGGCTTCTCGACGTTTACGTGTGGGTTTTCTGTGCCCCAGATGCGACAATTCTGCGTGTTAATGTAAGCATAGAGGTGGAAATGAGCTTCGTCCGAAAAGATGATTTTTCGGTAAAATTGACCATTCTCGGTCAAACGAGCTTTGAAAAAAAGTTTACAATATTTCCCAGTTTTCTTCTAGTGAAAAGCGACACATTTCGTAAATTTTAGACTTTTTACTGAATTTAAAACGTTAGATATCCCACCCGTTATAAGGAAAACCGCACCTAAAAAATAATGTAAAGATGGTGAGTTTATCTAAGGGCATGCCTAGTGTGACTTCCTAAAAAGGTGCATTGTGGGAATTAAAAAAAGTAAAAATATTTTAATTGTTATATGGCATAATATCTTTAATGCATTTTTGTCAAGGATTATTGAATAAACCTACAATTTATACAATATCAAGGATATCACGCGCTCATCTCAAATTTTGAATGAACTTTTTCTCAACAATGTGGCCCTTCATCTAAGAAAGTAGCCGCAATGACTAGCGATGCAGCTGTCGGATCCACATGTCGTGTCCAAAAGTCCACAGTATAAACCATACATATACATATGTATATATGTAAACAAAAACAAGTAAGGAAGGATTATGTTCGAGGGCGACCACAGATTTTATAATCTTGTAACTGCACGAATCAAATCCATGGAAATACCACAACAAAGACATATTATATTGGATCTAAGGTTGCATTTCAGACAACTCAAACATTGATCAATATATCCAGCATAAAGTCACCCGGAAGTTCGAAAATCTTTATATTAGGTAAAACGGGGCTCAGCGAAGTATTGACCAGATTAAACTTATTTTTTTATACATCCAATCCAATTAAATTTCTCACACATTGACCGATATTTTCTATCAAAAGTCAACTTTATGCCCGGGGTCCAGTTATTCGGTACTTAGGGGCTTGAACAGTAGTGGTTTGATTCAGACAATTTTTGGTCATAAGGTGGCACACTTCAAAAGCAGTTTACGAGCAAAATGTTATCTGATTATATTAATTGCTTCTTGATTTGTTTACTAGAGAGTGAAAGAATCAAATGGAGTTAAATTTTTTCTATGTTGGAAGTAGGCCTGGTTGAATCCGATTTCGCCCATTTTCCGATTTCATTAATTTTCACATTGTTTAAGAGGTTTGTTACAACACGCTCACTCTTTTAATATATTTAGTCTCAGAACAGACTCTTTCAAGGGCAAGTATTTGTAGATAATTCTGTCTGAGAAAACCGTGACTATTTTTGCGAAAGGTAGTATTTACTCAACTGCAAGTTTAATCTTGAAAATATACCTAGTAAACTACAACACGAATAAAGCAACAAAGAGAAATTTTCATAATTATGAACTCTGATTAAATTCGAAACAGAATAAGTGAGAACTTTTTATTACGAAACCCTCTCGCAACGTATTATTTGCCACAGCAATGCAGAATTATGCCAAGCAGCTTTGCTAACAACTAAAAAGCGCTGCTCAAATAATGGTGTTATTGTAATTTAACTTTCTTTTTGATACGCCTCTCTGCGTTTTGCTGTTTCATGTTGATTTTGGTGCCACCAGAAACACAGGTGGGGCAATACCAGGTGGGTGCGTAGTGTATGAATCAGGGCGCCGTGTCGGGAAAGAGCTCAGCGCACAAAACATACTTTGAAGCGGCAACGCAAAGGAAATGACGGAAAAAGGAGAAAATTAAAAGAAATTGAAGTGCAGCAACGGAAACTTAAAGTGGGAAATGAAAGTAGTGAAGGACTTCCGAGGAGACTTTCGATGCCTTTTGCGCCATAAAGCGTATAAGGAAAGCAGCGAATGCAAGAATGACTGCCATAAAAGCTTTTTTTTCGATTTTGCTGTGCTTGTTTTTATGCGCCTTCGTGAGCGCGCGAGTACACACGCTGCACTTTATTGGCGGTGAAATGCTTTACATAAATTGCTCACGATATTAAGCTGGTGCAGCTGCTGCCAGCCTGTTATCCGGTCAGCTGTGCGAGCGGGCAGCATTCGCTGAGAAATACGCGTATGTATGCGTTGCATATATAAAAAAAATAAAGCTAAATAAAAACTAATTTTGAGTTAACGAAAATTTTCGCGCAACTTTTCCCTTAATTTACCGATCTAATAAAAAGTTCATTACTTCCACCGGGTACTTTGGAAAAAACTGTTATTAAAAGTTGAAAAAATTAACTGTGATAAAAAAGCTCCAAGTTAGTGGACAGTAATGAAGACATCAGGCTACATTGTTTGTTGTAATGGCTATTGAATTTTCTCCAGCGAAACTAACTTTTAACGAAATTCCTAATGAGCCTTCGGCGCTGCTTTAATTAAACCATAACGGTTGTGGTAATGAAGGTACAGGCAAGGTACGGACATTGCATTATCTTTAAAACATAATTGATGCACATCATTAGCTCTTTTTTATTGAAATAGTTGCGATTATTAATTGTGCCACGAGTTTCGTCGTGAGTGGTCATTTTGCGACGGTTCTTCAAATACTTATTGGCAGTAAATACTAGCAAATAGCAGCTACGTTTGCTATTTCGGAAGTCAGTAATGTCTGGTAGTTGCTCGTGAAACGTACATATGTATATATTCTTAATCTCTTACAATTATTGGAATTTATGATTTCAATATAAATCCATATTTCGTTTAAACGCAAAGCGGAAAGCAGCAATTTTTATCGCTATATACAATTGAATTTCCATACCTCGAACTCTTGAATTAACACTAGAAGTCGAATTTCATAAAGATTTTCTTCATAACTCGAAATATTTGAAACTTGAAGTTTTTTCTGAATTATGGTGATTTTAGTTAGGGTATTTCAACTGTATGAATTTTAGTCATAAACAAGCTACTGGATTCCCAAGAAGCGTTCTCTGTATATAAATAATTTATTTCTTTATTTTAACCTCGAACGCAAACCAATATTTCAGACGACTGTACTATTGTAAGATATTTCCCCATGACATGTAGTAAATGCCTCATCGCTTGAAGTACTTCGAGTTAAACCTCAGATCCAGTTTAGCCAAACATTTCAACTTGCAACTACTAAATTCAATACACAGATGTACCATTTTCAGGAAAGGTTTATACCTAATTTCAATTAAATATTTGTCGTAAAAAGTCAACTATAAGTACTGGGTTACAAATATTTGGTACTTAGGGGTTTCAGCGGTTATTTCGATTTGGACAATTTTTGGCAATGAAGTCATTATTCGTGCGCAGTTTTATCCAATTATATTCCTAGCATCTTAATTTGTATACTCGAAAGAAATAATCAAATGGCGTTTAAAATTTTGTTTTCATGGGAAGTAGGCGTGATTGTAGTCTGTCCATTTTCACAATGTAATATAAGAATGCCTTTAGTTGACAACGGTCGGGAGTCTCGAGATATGTGTTTTCACCTAAGAGCCCATTTTCACCCACGCCTATAGTTCAATTTTGACTCCGCGGCGTTAATTCATTGATCATACCATCTCGCGGGTAAAATTTAAAGCTTATGACATATTTAGTTATTGATTTATCGCCCTTTAAGCAGTTTTTAACAGTACCGTTATATGAAAAGTGAGCAAGGTTATCATCCGATTTCATTAATTTTCTCATCGTCGGCAGAAATTGATGTAGTATTTGGGCTGCGCGAATTTGGTTATTGTAGCTTCATTGGCTTAAGAGATATATGCCTACAACTTGTTAGAGAGCAGGGCCATGCCCACTATAGCAACACTTTATCTCCACAGGTTCTTTTTGCTACTGCGATCCCCTGTATCTAATTAGAGTTCGATATCTTGATTTAGTGCTTAGCTATGACCTTTTATACGATTTTTGTGGGCGTGGCAGTGGTTCGATTAAGCTCATTTTCGAAATTCGCCTTATTTTCTTGCAAAGAAGCATGTATATCAATTTTTATGAAGATATCTTAATTTTTAAACAAGTTATTTCAAGTACGTATGGAAGGACGGATAGACAGGAAGTCACGTGGTGTCACGTCCCCCTACTATTTACATATATATAATCATACATCTATCTCGATTAATTTTAGGTGATACATACAACAGTTATTGTACTCTGTAAAAACATTTTAAAAGAGTATAAAGAATAAGGCAAATATTTTGCTTAATTTGTTGGCCTCTCTTTGTCTTATTTTTTATATTGATGATTTGTTCAGCTAATTACAATGAGAAATTTTACAGACGTGTGATACAAAGTCACTTGATAGCCTATGGAGCAGTGATAAATGTGACTTCAGTAAAAACATGTGAACTTGAATTTGACCTGGTCAGTCATTTTTTTGAGGTTTTTCAATAAAAACCATTTGGGATATCAGTGGAATTGGCCACCACGGGCACGGCTGCAGAAGTCCAGACGCTGAACTCAATTTTCGAAGGTTTCCAAGCATAAATCGGCCGATACTATCGCAATTTCTGGCTCGATATTCGTACGAAGTTCATCAATCCCGGCTGGATTGTTGGCATAGACCATAGACGTGGTGTAGTCTTATAGGAAACAGTTTAACGGCTTCAAGTCGAACGAACGAGGTGTGACATTCCTTGTGTGGCTTGTGGCGCCGTACTGTAGGAACCAGATATTGTCCAAATCAAAATCATTACAAAAAATATTCAGTTTTCAGTTAGTAGCTGAGGTAGCGATTCCCATTCACAGTAAGACTGGCTTGTTGCGCCATTCTGTTGGAACGAGATATTGTCCAAATCAAAATCATTCCAAAAAATATTCAGTTTTCAGTAAGAAGTACGCCCCAATGACGCCGCCATTCACTCAAAAATTAGCCTTATCAGCTGAAGATGATTTCCGGATAATTTTCAAGCCGTTACTCAGACCAATTTACGAACATACGACGATTCTGTTGCTCAAACGGCTCCAGTTCTTTGCATCAATTTGATTTTATAAGAATCGTTTCACAAAATTGGTCACAACGACATCACAGAGATGACCATCGCTTGAGAACGACGTGTGAAATACTAATTTGGGTCTTTCTCAGTTGATGCGCTGGCGGCAGCAATATTCTGGACACAACTGGGCACATTCCAATGAACTTGTTGTAGGTAGTTCTAATAATTTGGAAGCAGCTGAACGCTCTGGGTAAATTTCGACTCTCTCTTCGAAACTCTAGCAACCAGTTGCCACAGAGTATTATAGTTTTGCTCACTAAACGGTTATACCTATCACCTAAACCTAATCGATATATATATATATATAACGAGAAAAGTTGAAATCCGGTTGAATGTCTGTCTGTTTGTCCGTCCATCCGTCCGTTAAGATATTTTGATGAAATTTGCTACACCGATTCCTTAGTATAAACAAAATGTGGGTTTCGTAGATGGGCGTAAGCGCACCACTGCCACACCCACAAATCGTCATTAACCAAAAACATATAAAGTACCATAACTAAGCACTAAACTAAGATATAAAGCGGTAATCTGGTACTTGTGGCCAAAATTTAAAAAAAAAATTAGGAGTGGCAACAACCAAATTTAATGAGTACAAATCTTATAAGATCTTCTACCGACAATGTGAAAATGGATGAAATCGGAGGGTAACACCGCTCACTCCCCATATAACGGTACTTTTAAGAACTCTCAAAAGCGCGATAAATTATTAACTGAGTAAACTAGGGACACTAAATTTTAACACTGCGGTGGTATGATAGAGCTTTATGGGAGCCGGTTTAAAAATTGGGACCCGACCAAACCCATTTCGACAAAATTTAGTACGCGGCATTCTTCTGACAAGTCTATGTCACATTGTGAAAATGGATGAAATTAGACAATAACCAGGCTTACTTCCCATATAATACAATTTTAAGTACCACTTGATTCTTTCAGGTTCTAGTACACAAATCAAGAAGCAAAGGATATAACGGAATAAAACTTTGCACTAGTAATGTCTTTAGTGTGTGCCTTCTTATGACCAAAAACTGTTGAATATGTGAGCGAAAACTTGCCTTAGCCCCTATATAACTAATGTCAGGATTTTCGAACATCCGGCTGTCTTTACTCCATATGATTGGTTTCACACCTTAGAGTATTTCATTGGCTTTGATTCTTGCAAGTTGCAAGAGTATAAAATGTTTGGTTGCACCCGAACTTAGCCCTTTCTCATTTGCTTAAAATATTTATTAATAGAAATAATGAATTTTTACACCAATTCTTTAATACTACAAGCATTAACCCAAAACAAAAAAAAAAATGGATGGAAAGTCTCCCACCAGTCTTACGTCGTGTTCTTGTTCTGCCTTTTTAAAGCAAAAAAGGATAAGTAAAATTCTATTATGAAATATTTTGTAGAAGAAGGAACACACTCGCATTCATTGCACAAATTTTTTTGCTTTTATTCCCCAGTCGTCACTTTTCAATTTTGAAATTAATTTAGTGCAGGTTTCCTCTACGTGCGAAATTTGCGGTTTTTCCGTGGCAATTTTGCTATTGATGAGTGACATTTTCCGCTAATTGGTGGTCACAAATGGGACTCGGCGGCACGTAACTAATTGCTGTGTGTTCTGTGACAACAACAAATTATGCCTTCATAAAATATTAGCCAACGTCCAATAGAATTTATGAAATGTGCCTATGTCAACAAAATGTTGCGAAATAATTCATAGAACCAAAAAAAGACGAAGAAAAGTATTTTCAAACATACATAATCATATTACGTTCTTTACGTTTTTTACGTTTTTTTAATTTTATGTAAAAATATTAAATTGCGATATGTTTGTATATATGTTGGGTGAGCCAACTAACTATGTTATAAAGTTAAGAGATTTAATAAAACTAAATACATTGTAGACTGAAAGTTTTTCAACAATCCTTCTCAGGAGAAGAAATTAAAAAAATTGTGTTCACAAGTTTTTATACTTAAAATCTTGATAATGGGAAAAAATTGTTTAAAATTTAATAGCTTAGTTGTATTTGCTCACCCTAATGTAGTGAAATAATATCATAAAATATTTGTGGAAAGTATATTATTTTATTTTATGAAGTTTATTTATAAACCCACAATTAATTAACGTTTATTTAGGCATTTATGTACTTATGTTACCACAATTTGGATAATATTTTCTCTGCTTTCCAAATATTTGCATAAAATATGAATTTAATAACACAACAAAACTAGCATTTCCCAGAAAAATTCAAACTAAATTATTTACTTTATGCTTGCAGATTTTTATGAGCTTTCACCTAAATACACTATTGATGGTGTGTGAGCTGAGCGTGAGCATGACTGAAGCCTAGTTTTTTAAAGCAAATGTATAAATAGAGAGTATTTATTAGTGATATATTTCCAAAAATAAATATCACTTATCTAGCAAGATTATGTAAAATAGATCCAATACCTTTTAGTCTTCATATATTACCGCTAGTGTTTGAAATTTCCTTTAATATTCTTATTTAAAATTTAGTTGATACATAGTTTTCAAGAAAGAGAATAAATTCCAATAAATTGCACTAAAATTCTAAGATCTAAACCACAAATATGAAGTTCAGACTCAGAATGCAAATATAAATGGAACAACAATTGAACTACTTTACTTTACACTTTAATTACAGCTAAGTTCCCAACATTATCAATAGACGAAGAAAGGAAAGAAGAGTTAGATATAATTCCCTTCAGCAAAAAAACATTGGAACGCGTTTGAGAATGTTTAAGTTGTGAACAAGATATCGACTTAGTAGTATAATAAATTGCATAGTGTATTATTAATAAATTGAAGAGATTATGAATCCGTCATGGGCGAAACCAAATTTAATAGAAAACTTAGTTTCACTGTGCAAGGTTTTTTAGAGAGGTATTCAAGTGAACATCATTTGGGTACCCAGAATTATAGTTAAGCACCCTGTCAAGAAAGAATAGGAAATTCTTAATTTAAATCTCCCGCTTATATGGAAGAAAGGTAATTTCTATTCCTAGGTTGGTACAACTGTCCTTATTTATGATGCCAAAAATGCGATCTGTCAACCAGTGTGTTGACAGCAGCTATTTATGTCAGTCGAACTCAGTAGTGTTTTTCGAATTTTACAATGACCGAAAATATTTATCTACGTATTTGTGTTAAATTTTGTGTTCAAAAAAGGTATCGATAGCTGGTAGCTGCAGACATGCTGGTTCGAACCATTGCGAAACCCACCTGCATGGAACGTATAATGGTGACCAGACATGGCTCTACGAATATGACAAACTAACGAACCAGCAATCATCCGAATCCCCGCCCAAAGGCGCGCCAAAGCTGAAAAACCATGCCAAAGAATTCACCTCCTTATATGGCCTCCTGTGACTTTTTCTTTTCCTCCACACTGAAATATCCACTTCGAGGAACACACTTCGACCCAATTAAAGCATCAAAACAAAATTGTCGTAAGAGCTGAAGTCCATCCCAGAAAGTGCCCATAGAAAATGTTTTGACGATTGGAAGAAGCGTTGGCACACGTGCATCGCACAGTGGCATTTCGGCGGAAAAGATAGGATTTTCCACTTTCCGATTTCAAAAGTTCAATGATTTTGTTTTGTAAAGAAATATTTAGATAAGAAAAATTCAACAAGGTTTTTTATAAAAAGTGAAATTTTATAGTTAAAAAAAACTAACAGAAGTCGACGGAAAGTTATTCAATAAAATCAGATTAAAATTATTGTCCAAATAAAGAATTTTTTTTGTGAGTATGTTTATAGCTATGGCTTTTCTTTTATTTTTTAGTGAAAATATAGCACCTACTTATTTATAAAAAAAAAAAATTATTGAAATTGGCAAAGTAAGCTAATTTTTATAATTTTTCAAAAATTATACTAAAAAATATCAACTTTTCATTTTTTGATGGAAAAAACTTTATGTGCTTTGCCTTGCTTAGCCCTCTTACTATAAAAAAATGAAAGTTCCGAGTCTGTACTTTCAATTAAAAAAACAAACAACCGCCAATTACCGTCCCTTTTAGTAACATCGATTTTAATCTTTGATGACTTGATGTCTTCAACAGACTTCTTATAACTTCGGATCCTTATATAAGTAGCTTAAGGCGTCATTCGAACAAAATTTCCTTAGAACAAGATCCCGTTGTTAAAGATATGGTGCTTGCATAATATTACAAATAAAAACTAACACAATTTTTCGCCTGTTACATATTCAATTAAAACATTGCATATTATATTGGATTTTTATCAAGGTAAAGGTATAAATAACGTCACTTTGCGTTTAAGCTTAATTTTTTTCATCAGGAGAACTTAATTAAGAAGTGTCCCGAATTTCAAGTCCCTAGGTCCAAAAATAAAAATTTTGGTAATTGCAGTTATATGGGAGGTGGGTGTGTCAGTGGGCGGTTTTCCAAGATTTTTTTCAAAATTTCTTAATTTAGTCCAGAGAAGTGTTTCTGCAAAGTTTCATTGTTATACGACCACTCCTTCTATTTTTTTCCAAGAAATGTATGGAGCGGTGCCACTGTGCATCGCTTCAAATGTACGAGTATGTTACTTTGGCGACGATAAAATAAATTTGCATGATGATTGAACAATTTTCGTTTTATTTATAAAGTCTCAATACTGTCTTGACGGGGTGTATGTAGAAGAAAACTGAACCATTTAAGTTTATGGTTTCACAAACAACAATTTTTTCTCTGAAGGAAAGGGGGAATTAAGTAACGCTCCATTAAGTCATCATATCTTACCAGAAGATGAATAGTGTAGTTCAGGCAAGCGTATAGTCGACAATAACAAGAATAAATGCGAACACCAATCTTTAGCTGATTGAGCCGTGAGCCACAGCTTCTAATGATCTAAACTAAAAAATGTTGATTGGTGCTTAGTTGGTACTTACTGCGTGGTGTAATTTATCTTACGATCGTTTGATCTCTCAACTGACCAAGATCGAAAATCGTTATTTAATTTAGTTAGTTTGATGAACAATTAGCTCTAATTTGTCATATACTACTGTGGGTAAAAAATAGTTAATTCAAATTACACGCGAATAGGTATTCGTCGAAATATTTTTTTCCTAGGTTGGTATGATTATTTGATGAATTTCCATTAAATTTCGTGTGCAGAATCAATTTTCTGTTACCGCAACATTAAAAATGTTGGAAAAGGCGTACGGTGTTTATTTTTTGTAGCGAGCGAGTGTTTTTGATTGTTACAAATTATTTAAGGAGGGTCGGGAAAGTTGACGACGAATTACGTTCAGGACGGCCATCAACTCATAATTAACACTAGCAATAAAATAAAAGAATTGGTGCTTGAGAATCGACGATTAACAGTTAGAGATTTTAATGGCATCGCTAGAATATCGAGATGATCAGTGAAAACCAGTTTGAATGATCATTTGGGCCTACGAAAAGTAAAAGCACATTTAACACCAAAATCACTCAGCTTTTTTCTAAAAACAGCTGCGTCTGTGAAACAATGTCTTCCTAATAACAGGATATCATAAAACGTTTTATTATTGGCGAATAGTCTTAGATCTATGCTATCGACCCGAAGAGATGATCAATAAGCCGAATAGCGTGGCAAAGGTGAGCCGAAGCCGGAAAACCCACGTCAAAGCAGGTCAAATATCAAGGGGATTTTGACAGTTTTATTCGATTATCGAGGTGTGGTGCACTTCGAATTCCTTCCCACCGGCCAAACTATCAACAAGGAATACTATTTGAATGTTTTGCGTAATTTGCGCGAAGCTATTCGTAAAAGGCGGCCGAAATTAAGAGCCGATAACTTTTTGTTTTTGCATCACGATAATACACCGCTGCTTACTGCATTGATTCTTCGTGAGTTTTGCGCCAAATTTCAACCAATATCATGCCGCAACCGCCGTCTTCGCCTGATCTAGCTCCGTGGTACTTCTAGCTATTCAGCAAACTCCAACGATCCCTCCGGAAAACCGTTTTGAGTCAATTGAAGACATTAAACGTGAATCACTACGCGCATTGAAGGCTATTCCGAAAATTGGCTTTAACAACTATTTCGAGAATTGAAAGAAACGTTGTCACAAGTCAATTGCAGCCAAGGGGATCCTTTTAAAGGGATTGACATTGATTTTGAAGAATAAATTATGAATTTTAAAATTATGAACAAAGTCTTGGGTATTCCTTTTAAACTTTGTTTCGACAAAATTTTACGGAACTAAAATGAGTTAATGTTTTTTATTTTAATACTCATAAAATTGCTAAGGATAATATTTTTATGTTTTTTGTTTATGATATTGAGGAACACTTTATATTATTCTATTTTCTTGCAATTTTAAATTCCGTGTATAATACTTTAAATTCGATTTGCTTTTATATTTAGACTTTTTGAATAGAAATACAATAGTTCAGTACTAAGTACTCACCTTAGAGCCATTTATTCATTTCCTTTAAAAACTATTTATACATTTCTTATAATAAAATAGTTAACTCCTTGCACTTCTGCATTTCGCATTATTAAAAACGCTTTACTTCAGGCCAAAATTAAATGTTTTTCCTCTCAGACTATTTTACTTTCCGTTTAACTTCTTCGTTTCGCTGCAATTTTCAAACACTTTCTTCATTTCTCATTAATTATTCACTTATACGCAGCTGCTTAACGGGAAGAATTATTTCGCAGTAATGCATCTTTAATTTACGCACACACACACAAACACTTGTCGGTATACACAAAGGCGCTGTCAAAAAAAGAAACGCTAAGCTAACAAACAGTCCGTTACTTTTGCAATGAAAAACCGTTAAGTACAATTTACGACCTTGCCGTTGGAGGAGGCTACCGAAATGAGATTCCAGTTGTGAAGCGTCTGCACACCTTGGGTACTCTGCTCATTTGTTTGGGCACATTATTTACACACTAATCGCATAGCCGCCATTTTAATAATAGCTGGGCCATACATTTGTTGTTTATGTGTGACGATTTGAGGGGATTGGGCCCAACTTTTGGTAACATAGTGACTGCCTAGTTTATCAAACACTTTTGTAGCGATCACATAATCGTTATACAGAACTCATTCGTCTCTGTTTTGAAGTTTGTTTCGAACCTCTGCCTTTGCTACCATCAGCCGAAACAAATGTATATTTTTGTCTGGCCACTGCGGTCCTCTGCCTTAACATAAATATTGCAATTGCGGCAGATGTGCGCTGAACAGATTTATGGCTGACGCCAGCGCAGAACTAATGAACAAAACAATAAACATAACAAAGTTGGGTATGAAATCGGAAGTAGACGTCATTATTGCTAAATAGATAAATGGTAAGATAAATAAGTACTGGCATACGTAGACGTACATACCTTTTGTACGAGGTCCTCTGGGTGAGTCAGTGATTTTTGTGCAATTATATTGAGCAATATGTCAATACTTTGTTACATCACTTTAAATAAGCTTCAGGGTCTTTTATTATTATGATTTCATTGTAGAGTATTTCAAATGTAGGACTGTCTGGAAGCATTGATACTTAGTTTTAGAGAGGAAATGTCATACTGAGTTGAGGTTTGGAAGTGTGAATGAGATTATTTCAACATTCACTTTATATATTTATATACCATACTTATGTATATATCGTTTTAAGTCTACTGATATTATTTGTGATATTATTTGTTGTAAAAAACAACGTTTAAGGGTCTTTATTTCAATGCCGTTCGTAGCCATGACTCTGCCGTTGGAATAACTTGGTCACTACTTTTGAATGACTAGAAACTTTAACAATATGTTTCATACACGATTTTAAAGAAGAAATTAACCATTTATATGTGCAATATTCCAGGAATTATTGCATATTTTTGGTAATAGAGAAAATTTCTATGTATATCTTGAGCGAGCGCTTTGTATATACATATTATTCAAAAACTTTTGTCATTGCACCAGAATCAAATTAGGCGTTTCTATCTCTCAATCTCTCTCTTATTATTTGAATCTTCTTCGTTCTTATTTGGCTTAATTTACTACACTTGGAACTCTATAATATCAGCTAGTCATCTGCGAAGTAATACTTAACTCTATGAAGGAGTACTTAACCAGTGGTTCCGGGGAAGAGGGGAGAGTCTTGAGTTGGGAGAAGGTTAGCTTCCCTCTGCTGTAAAAAAAATATATCAGCTGATTAACGCAGTGTTGCATTTGTAATACTGCGATTGAGAAGCCAAAGACTTATCGCGCTGACCGCGTAAATGAGTACTGGGTTACATATGTATGTACTTATCGAAGCCAAATTGATAAGATAAAATATTGTGGCGATTTGATTTGCCGCTGCGAACATTGGAAAAATGACTGAACGATTTGGGGAAACTGCATTAATGATTGGACACAACACAGGGTCAAAAGAGTAAGCCGCAAGAATTATTAGCTCAATTTACTTTCAGAAGTATTAGCTGCGAATAGGAAATAAACGGTAAAAATTGGTTTAGTGCGCGTTTAAGAGCGAAACAGTTATATCATTAGGCGCGGTATTTAAGCAATAAATTCCTTCATGTGTGAGTTGGATCGGCAAAACTACCATACGAGTACTATATCTTTACATATGTATATACTACTAAGAGAAAGTAGATTAAAACAAAAAAAATTGAATTATTGATTGATTGACTGATTGCTTGATTGATTTAACGATGTATTGACCATTTGTTGTGCGGTAAAATATTTTATGTAAGGACAATGTTCAAAAACCTCGGAAGTAGTTGGAAAACAAATAAATGAATAATAAGCAAATAAATCTACAAATTCAATTAATATGTAAATGTGCTATAAAATATTCATACAGTGTATTTTGCTATAAAAATATGTAAATATATATGCTATAAAAATACATTTATATATATGTCTATACATGTCTATACATATACTATATATACCGAAGTACATTTGAGCTTCGACAAAAATTTATTTTAAATATTATTTTTCGATTTTGGTGCTGATATTATTATTTTCACTTTTTATATGCTGAAAGTATATTAAGCTTGTCACGAAGTTTGTAAAATCCCTATAAAATATACATACAAATGAGCATCATGACGAACTGAATCGATTTCTACATGTCCGTCTGTCTGAATATACGTGAACTGGTACCCAAGTTTTTTAGATATCAAAATTAAATTTTCCACACGGCGTTTTCTCCCCAAGAAGCTACTCATCTGCCGGAACCGCTGATATCGGACCACTATACCATATAGCTGCCATATAAACTGAACAATCAAAATCCAGTGCTTGTATGGAAAACTTTGTCATTTGACAAGGTATGTTCACGAAATTTGGCATCGATTATTGTCTAAGTTTATGATGCAATCTCCGAAGAAATTGTTGTTGCATATAGCTGCCATATAAATTGAACCTTTGTAGTCAACTTCTTCTAGGGAAACTTTTGTATTTATGTACGAGTAAGGTATTTTAGCTTCGGGGCAATGAAAGGTAACGTTTTTTTTTATAATAAATTTTATAGGATATTTATTTTAAATGTCATATGTACTATATGTAAATTCGAATCCTTATTATTTAGAAGCTTTAACCGGAAATTAAACTAATTAATAATTATTCTGAAAAAACGCCAAATTTGTTTGATTTATATAATTATCGGTGTATATACGTGTCTGATAGGGATTCTTTAGTCCTTACATGCAAATACATCAATGAATTGTAAATATTTTGAGGAATTTTACTGCAAAGGCTTTGTTCGCCATTGCGTATGGTTAAAGTTGATTTTATATGATGGCATGCATGAACGCAATTTCGTTTGAAATCTGAATTTTATTTTATGATTTTATTTGATGACATTAATGCTTATTAATTTTTGAAATTAAACTTTTTTACGCAATTTCGATTGAAGCAAGATATTTTGGTTTACCGGATGATTGCTTTTGAATTGGTGGTAATGTGGTGAAATCTATATAACAAAGTAGTTGGTAGGTACATATGAATGCACTTAAAAGAGTATATGAATATTATTTTTATACTCTAGCAATAAGCTGTTACAGAGAGTATAATAGTTTTATTCACCTAACGGTTGTGCGTATCACCTTAAACTAATCTACTTTGATCATGATCATGATGACAACACGAGTTGAATAACGAGTGACTGTGTGTCTCTCCGCCTGCCCGCGGAAGCTGTAACATCAGTAAATATTTAGAAAAAGGAAGGATTATATATATACCAATGCCACGCCCTCAAAACGCCTATAATCGAAAATCTACTAGACCAATATCGACCAAGTTTGGTCCAAAACATTATCTTGACATCTTGGCCCTCAGATACCGAATATGAAGAACTCAGTTCCAATTCGAAAATGTTGCTCAATCTGTGAGATATATTATTGAAATTCGGAAGAGTTGTAGAAGTATGATATTTTCGGTCACACTCGAATTTAACCCTTCCTTAATTTAATCTCAATTAAAAACTTTTTTTCTTATTTCTTTCATATTTCTCGTCATTCATGTTTGCACGATTCACATTCAGTCGCAGAACATTTGAAATATGCGGCAGCCCTTTATGGATAAGACAGAGAAATTCGCATTCACGTTAAAAAGTTTTTCTTGTATTTTTCCTCTTCTTGCCTCTGCTTTTATGCTGATTCGCTGAAGAAAGAAAGAAACTCTTGGTGTTTATGAAGCGCAAATGCAATATTCATAATTCGTACCCAATTATTTCATATTAAAATGAGTTTTCGGTTATTTCCTAAATAAGTACATTCTAGGTAAATTCGTATAATACCCAGAAAGAAATAAAAATAGATAAGAAATAAGTAAACAAATCAGCCTCTGGCCATTTCAAAGTAATATTATGAATAAACATTACAAGCTTTATTGGGCAGCATATGTATAATATATAAATAAATTCGGATAATTCCAAAAAAAATATAAAAATAGATAATTAATAGACAAAGAAATCAGCTAGAACAATAAAAGCCTCTGACCTTTTCAAACAAATATTTTGAATAAATATTTCAAGCTTTAATGGGCTGCTACAACTTGTAAATATATGCAAATAAAAAATTATATAATATTTATATAAGTACTAGGGCATCCGGGAACGCGTTGCTGTGGTATATATTTCATACTATTATTCATATGATTAACTATTCAATATAGCGAAAATTTTATTTACCAATAAAGGCAAACACGTTTTTGTAGGTATAAGAATCCAAGGGATTGTACTTGAGGTTTAATTTTGAATATGGTCGTACAAATAAATTTTATTGAAAAAAATAACGAATTTAAGGCTGCTTTCTGGATGCTTGGTTACCACCGTTTCTGTCCATTTATTAGATCCGCTTAATAGATTTTACTTAATAAACATCAGCAATGCGGATGGTTAAAGGAGATGTCCGCTTAATATGGCGTCCATTTAAAATAACTTTCACTGTATTCTTTATTTATGAATTGTTTCAACTTTTTATCTTCTAAATTGGTTCGAACTGGACACAGTGTGCTAAATTTTACTAAAATCGGTTCAGTAGTTTAGGAGTCCATCGCGGACAGACAACGTGACACGTACTTTTTTATATATAAAGATATAATTTTTTAAAATATTTCAGTTCAATAATTAGCAGACATAAAAAGTAAAGTTCAGAACAAGTTTTGCATGAAATATATATCTCGATTTCAACTCAGTAGAATAAGCTTGTTCTTACGACAATACGATTATATCACCAGAAGGGATTCGGTCTGGCAGTAAGGGCATACTTTTAGATCAGATTAGGTTTAGGTAGATATTCACTGTAAAATATAGTATAGAATGAATAATTTTAAAATTTTTCTATTGTCGTTTAAAAATAAATACTATAGGCTCTAAATTTTCTAATTTTTGTAGTCTTCATTTATCAAATATGAAAATCTTTGTGACAAAAGTAAATGAAATTAGCTTACCCCTAATAGTTGGTTGACTCCATACCGTATATAACGGTTAAACTACACTTCTGATTATTAGAAATTTTTTATAAAAAAAAAAAAAATTTTAACTATAATTTTTAGTTCGTGTTAATATTTGACTTATTAGAAACAAAAAATAATAATTTCTAATACTTTTTCCTTTGTTAGGAATAATTTCACGTAATTGGACATTCATAGTTCAATAGCTGCAGTTAATGTTTCCTTATCTTCATATTGCTTTCCTCCTTCGTATATCTTCCGTGTTAACTAATTACAAACATTTTCAATTACGTTAAGATCTGGAGAATATGGTGGCCAGGTCATGACATTAACGTTTTGACAGGAAATTGTTGAAAAATCTAAGGAGTTGGTCTAAAGACATCTTTTAGTTTGAAAAATATGGACTCCAACAATGTTGTGAAGCGGTCGTTGTTCACTTGATAAAAATCAAGTCAATTGTTCAACAAAATGTGGTGGCACCCCACACTATGACTTTAGCTCCTTTCGCAAATCGTGAAAATAGTATTGAAAGCCATCAGGGCCATCTAAATTAAAAAGTGTTTCATCAATAAAAACAACTGAATGCCAATCATTAAATCGAATGTCAGATTGAACAGTCCACGTATTGTTTTATTTCGTAGTTCATTTAGAAGGAGATTTTTTTTTGGACGCTTTAGTAGTTCTGCATTTCTGATTGTACACGGAACAGTTGAAGGCTTGATTTTACTCCGGTTAGTCCTCAATCTTAGCTGCAGACTTAGTCGAATTTGAAGCAATTCTAACAATTTTGTATGCCGATTGTTCAGATAGTGCTTTCCATTTTCCTTTAAAGTGTTTTCCCGATGCCTCTGGATTATTTATCTATCAACGGTTCTGGAGCTGCTTTTTATCTGTTTGGCAATGTTTCGATTGGATAGTTCTTGGTAGTGAGAAAAATCTGCTTTTTCAAGTTCCAATAAGCTCAGAACAGTAGTTTTGCTCATTTTTTCTTTAAAAATTGCTCGAAAACAATTTTTTGTTTATTTCAGTACTTTCTCAATAGACAAAAAAAACTGCACTTCTTTACGTAAGACATAGAAAAGTAAGGTGCATCTATTTCAAGGACCAACCAAAAATGCACATGATTTCCATAAACATTCCTGCAATCTCCGAATGCACATTTATTTTTTCGAAAATCACTTTGATAACAAAAGCATTTTGGACAAGAGGAAGAAGCAGAGTTATAAATGTAACAATTTGTTGAAAACAAAAACGTTGGAGCGCTTAACATAAGAAATTAAATTAAATGCGTATATATCCTTGAGCATAATGCGATTTGGTACCGAAAATGTCCGCAGTTGGTCGGTCCTTCCCATAACCCGCACATATACCTAATTTAATAGTTTCCCCAGCTCTGACTGACCATATAGTCATATACCAATACTCCCACTACCAACAACATACACTTCCCTCTTCATTCTTTCTTTACCTGTCTTACTTATCCTCTCATATCTCTTTTTCTCATTTTATAATTTCCATATTTGCTAATAGATTTTTTTTAAACTAAATTCTCTCCTTCTCTTAAATAATAATAACAACAACAATAAACATTTGCACTCATTAGATTTAAGCCCGCATACATTATATTAACTTCCTAGCTGTAAGGATTGGAAATTGTACCGTGTCCAAAAAATAAGGTGACATTGTATTTATTTTGAAAATTCTTTATTTATTCTTCCAAATCAATTTCATCCCCTTCAAAGTAATCCCCTCCCGATGCAATGCACTTATACCAACGGGTTTTTCAATCTTGGAAACACTGGTTGTAGTCACTTTCCGGGGTTGCCTTCAATTCCGTCTTCACTGCGGCTTGAATCTCCTCTATCTTATAAAGACGGTGTCCCCGGAGTGGTCTTTTGAGCTTAGTGAACAGCCAGAAGTCGCACGGCGCCAGATCAGGTGAATACGGTGGTTGCGGAAGGATATGGATTGAGTTTTTGGTGAAATGATCACGAATTACGAGTGCAGTATGGGATGGTGCATTATCGTGGTGTAAAAACCAAGAATTGCTTTCCACAATTCCGGCCTTTTTAGGCGGATAGCGTTACGCAAACGACGCATAACGTTCAAATAATATTCCTTGTTGACTGTTTGACCGGTTGGAAGGAATTCATAATGCACAACACCACGATAATCGAAGAAAACAGTCAACATGACCTTGATTTTGAACGACTTTGGCGCGATTTTTTTCGCTCGATTGATCGGTTGTTTTAGGGTCGTAAGCATAGATCCAAGTCTCCTTGCCAGTTATAATGTATTTCATGACACCCTGGTAGTCGGAAATCATCGTTTCACACACTTTAACGGGACGCCTGTTTTCCAAAAAATTCTATGTTTTCGGTACCAGTCCAGACTTGACGCGCTTGAGGCCCCAAATATCATTCAAAATGGTATTGGCTGGGCCTTTCGATATGCCAACTTCATCAGCATGGTTTTTTAACTCCAAATCTTTGATTTGTTGAACGTGAGCTTCGTCGGTTGAGGTTGATGGTCGCCCTGGACGCTCTTCGTCTTCGACACGTTCACGGCCAGCTTTGAACTCACTATACCACTTGTAAACATTTTTTTTAGACATAGCCTCATCACCAAAGGCTTCCTGCACCATCCTCAACGTATCCGCAGCAGAAAATTGATTCCGTAAACAAAATTTAATGCAAATTCTTTACTCAACAAATTTCGACATCGCAAAAAACGAAAAACTCACTTTTAGCAGCTCACAAAACGACACGTATTTTAAACACTAATGAATATTTTAACATGAAATTTGACATAAATGTGACTGACAGTACTACGAATCTAAGAAAAAAACAATTCTCCAAATCCTTCGACGCGCGCAGTTTAAATTCAAATGTCACCTTATTTTTTGGGCACAGTATTATTTTTATTAATAAAGTTACGTTAGAAAAGAACGGACTTGTTATCATATCCTTAGTAAATTGATCGTTCAGATTCGGATTTGCCACTTGAAATGATTAACCTTTAATTCTTCTAAGATACCCGAGCATCTAACATTCGGTTGCCGTCAATCCAAGCCTTCCTTAAAAGTTATTAATTAAACACCCAGGATTGCCATGATTATAACGCATTTACCTACATGTGTAGTAGGTCTGATCATTGACTGTTCGTTGACTCGGATTTATTACAATAGATCATTGTTGTTGCATGAAATGTGCACTGTTTGAGCCAAGCATTACAATTCCTGCGCTGCGCGTTTTGAGCATTTGCCACCTAACATTTTGTAGTATTACAACTAACATGCTGCAATCCTGCAATTGCTTGCGCACACATCGGAGGACTTGGGTATATACATAGATTAGGATATTTGTGCGCTCAGCCTGGAATTATATGCTGCGCACCACAGCATTGCCAACTGTTGACATTTGCACATGGATTTGCGGATTTTGATGAGCGCTAACAGGATATTTGCGAGGCAGACCAAGACCAGCACTCACACACATACACACGCGTACACATATACATGTAATTATGTGGTAATGTGTGGTTTTATACTGTGTCAAGTGATTTGCCGCCATTCAGCTCAACTGCAAGTTGCCCGGCCAGTTGTGCAGTCAAGTTTCCGTTAATGCGACAAGAGCTTTGCGGGTTGGACAAAAGAGATTTTGTGATTTGATTTGTTTGCACTTAAAAGCAAGTCTTTACCTTTCGATTATATTAAAAATGTATTAAAATAGTGGACAGACTTGCAATTATATTATTAGATTTGTGGTTAAAAGCATTTTCAACCTTCGAGATATGACCTTTAACTGCTGACTTGATTGAGAAAAGTTTGGTTAAGTAGGTAGGAGTGCAGCTCCTTCGGGTTCAATTAGCGCCAGATACGAGTTTGGTTAAGATTGTGATTTAACTGAACCAAGTTAGAGTTGAAGACTTCAAAATCTTTATTTAATTATTATAATCTTCTTGGTAACCATATTTTTTAATGAAAGTTCCACGTTTCAGTCTATGGTACTTCAATTTAATATACTCTATCTAAAAGCTAATAGCTTAGTCAAATAATGATCGAAAACGTTTTAACCACCGTCTAACCATAATGTACCTCAACATGGTTTCCAACTAAATAAAACTGAAATGGTTTTATTTTTTCGGGAGTATAAAATTACAGACGTCCTTTTCTGTGAATTCGCTAAGAAGCTTGAAAATGTGAAAAGAGCGTCTCTCATTATCATCTGTGCTGTAGTTTGCACTTCTGATAACAGCAACAACTCCAAGTTATTCTACACATGGATGTACCATATTGCTGCGAAAGTGAGTATAACACTTAGAGAGGTTGGGTTTATGGGTCCTAATTGAGAAAAATTTTGAAATTTTATGTTTTTCATCATTGACTTAAATAGGACCCGAGTTTTTTCTAATAATAACTCAAAGCTTAGAGGTAAGGTTCGAAGGAGAGTTTTCTGTAAAGAGATTTTCGTCAAGCATAGTCTTAGGTGACTGAATCACTGAAGCATTATTCAAGCAGAAGTTGTTCCATTAAGGTACCTGTAGGAGTATCGTACTGAAGAGTAGCCTTTTAATCCTTCACTTCGTTAGCAGAGCGGCAACACTAGTATTGAGATTCCTCATTCTGCTCTCACCATCAATATATACTTCATTATCAAACAGCAAACATAAGTTTGCAAAACAAGGTACCATTGTCAAGATCGTATCGAATTGAGAATGAGCTGAGTCTTCGTTCGATTTATAGATTTCCCTTGTGCATAGCAAGCACAACTAGATCCTTAGCGCCCGAAAGCATTTTTTTATTTAGAGTAGAACTTATCGATAAACACATACACACATTTAGTTGTTGGAAGGTTTCCGGTTTTTGAATGACTTTTATATTGGACTCTTAATCGCAAATTCAAAACGATTTTAGAGTAGTTATGTAAGCATTCGTATTGTTTTTTCATTAAGAACATCACCCCACTTATACTGTCTCATACTGTAAGTTCTGTGCTATTTGAGCTGTACTCTTGTCAAAAAGTTTGTAAGTAAAATCCCCAAAAAAAAGTTCAATTGATATAACACTAGCAGCCCGCCACGGCTTCACACGAGAGTTAAACAATCATTTCAAAAGTTATAATTTTGTACACACTATCCCACCCATACTTTTTCGTGGGGTCATTAAAAATTAGTTAAATGAAATTCGAACATGAAAGTATGTATAAAAAATATATACATTTATTTATTATTTTTATTATTGTAAAATGACCTTTGCTATATAGTAGTTTACTTTCTCTACTACTGCAAAATAATATATTGAATAAGAGCTTCCCTGTAAACGATATAGCATCAAATATGTGCGGCAATATAAATTGATTTTCAGGACCCCCGGCCTAAAAAACATTCTTTTCGTAAGTCAATCTCTTGGCCTTGGTTTGGCCTTGGGACTTGTTTATAATAAGACCGAAAAATGTTGTCATTGGAAACTGAAGCCGTTTAAATGGGAATGGCAAATCACTTGGAATCCTCGGTACATGAGCTAGTTGACCATCTGCTGGGCCGGTGATATTGGTTGCTACAATTAAATTGTCCTTCAATTGCTTAATAAGCAGCCTCGTCCCGCTGCACATGCTTGGAGGACTTAAATTCCTCAAAATCATAATTGGAACTCCAATTTTCAAAACCAATTCGTGTGGTGGCATTCCAGAAGGGTTTAATGAATTTAAAAACTCCAGAGAATAATGGACTGCGTCTTCGATATTAGTCACGGTGTCTATCGATTTGTCTTTTTTTATTTCTTCCGAAACTTTTTGAATAATTAGATCGTTTATTCCGTTGACAATATCAATTCTGGGTGACACTATTGCCCTAGAACACAACCAATGAAATTATTTTTCGTCCAAATTCTCGATGTCAGATTATATTGCATATATTAAAATTCCTAAACTATGGACTATTTGTTTACAGTTACTGCTTAAATTTGGAGTGGGAAAAATTCATTCCCCAAGTTAAAGCAGGTGCTGTGGAAAATCACCATCAGTTATTCCATGAAGATAAGCTCTCATATTCGACTGTAATTTTATATTTTCAATCGAAGTTCATAATGGCGACTATATAAGGTATGCTTTGATGATATCTAATGACATGAAGAGTCTGTCGGAAATCTCCAGCAAATACAAAAGTTATCTCGCCCATGAGAGCAGAGAAGCTTCTAAGGTCTTTTAATAGTCTGTCCACGGCCTCTATATGTGTTTTATGGCTTATGGTGCATTCATCCCACAAAATCATTGAGGCGTCTTGCCATGGTTAACCAAGATGCTCATTTTTGCGGATAGAACATATTGATTGTTGTTCAAGATTTATGGATAACGGAAATTTAAAAGATGAATGAGCAGTTTTTCCTTCCTGCTATCTTCCCTGTATGTCATATTTTAGCAAGTATTAAATTTGCAAGAAACGTCTTCCCAGTGCTCTGTCGCATCCAATCTGATTTAGAATGTAGGTATGTTTATACAATATACCAAAATATTTGATATTATGTTATTTAAAATTCGGTGAAAAAATTAACAATGTGCTGTTATCGCTTTTCATTTTCGACAAAATTTCGAATACAACACAACTTATTTTCGGAAGCGCAGCGTAGAGCGCTAGAAGACTAACTTTTTCAAAGAAAAAAGTTAAACGCAACGCTTCTCCTGAATAATAAAACAACTTCTTCTTCACATTTGTTGCACAAAATTCTTTACAGTCAAAGGCAAAAGTGCGACTAAACAAGAAACTAAGTACACAGGAGCCGAAGAATGCAACAGGCTTCAGGGACCAACGAAACACTTGCTGCAAATGACGCACATTAAAAAGCAATTGCCGTTAGTTGCATAACCTTCCGCTCTGCGCTCGCAGCCGCGCACATCACCTGCATGCACGCAAACGAACTTGAGAGCGGACGGAACTAGCAGCCGCTGCCTGCAACTTGCACTTGACTTGTCAAAAAGTTGGTTGCGTTTTTCTGCGATTTCCTCGGCGCCAACACAGCTGGCTGATAGTGTCGTGTCAACAGCACTGACAGCGGTGGTGGCTGCTTTGCCGCTGCCTACTTTATTTTGTTCATGTGGCTGAAAGCAGTGACACAAAGTTTGCGCAATACGAATGACAAGCGTCTTCCGGTGCCAACTTCCGCTCCGACCGACTGCCTTCCTGTGCTGACTGCCGACTGTGTGTGTGTGCTGCTTTATAAATTTATAGCGCTGCTTGCTGCCCGTTTTTATTGCGCAACCTTTTGCAACAATGCCTTTTCAAAAACTTAACTCTTCATAAAACTTCCACAAGAGGGTGTTGCACGTTCATAATATATATATATATTACATATCTTGTTGCGACAGCTGCGCTCGTTTTTTGCTCGTCTAACTTCAATGTCGAATAAGTGGGAAATTTAATAACGTCATGGAGGTCTTTCAAATTCTGCCTTTGTGTGAGTTTTTCTCATTAGAGTTCGATGTAGACATACATACATATACATATATATATATATATATACTTAAGATTTTTATTAAAGAATATTATATTATATTTTGGTCCTCTCAATATAAGACGTTTTGGTCAGTTTGTTTTTTTTTCTTGAATTGAAGAAGGGATTTCAACAAGTGCTCCGCGCTTTTATTCTAAAGTTTGAAATAAGCAAGTTTATTCACAATATTTATTCTAAAAAAAATCTGAATTATGTTATAACAATGTATTGTTCCTTTATAATCAATTGAAATAATTAAAGACAAAATTTGTGCGAACTTTAAAAAAAAATTTAAATGACTGATGTATACGGTTAAGGCCAGTGTGAAAAGTTTATATTAGAGACATATGTAAAAAAAATGGCTGACTCTCCTGGTGGTCTGAAAAAAAAAAAAAAAATCAAAAGAAATTCTTAATCAGTAAGGATGCTATTATATATATATAAAATATATTTTTTACGTTTTTTTTTTGAAATTCCTGAATTTTTTTAAAATATTAAAAATAAAAATTTTGACACGATGCTGGTAGGAATGATAAAGGATTATATAAAGAAAGTTCGCACACAATTTCAAGTTAATGGGTTGTATAGAACTTGAGATAATGCCGGAACCGTTTGGAAAAAAGTAGTTTCGAGAAAAGCGCGTTTAAAAAAGTGAGTCTACTTACCTACCGGGCTAGGTACTGCGTCACTAAAGTAACTGTTGCTCTTAAAATAATTTTAATTTTTAAAAATCCTTTGGAAGATGTATTCTTAAGGGTCTACACTTTATGTATGAAAAAAAAAATCGAATTTTCCAAAATTCTAGAGTAGAATACCTCCTTAAGTTACCTCAGATACTAGGTAGTAGTACTAGATGCGTTGTATTTCGCTTAATGGCTAGTATAAAGTCATCCCGAAGTTCGCAAGTTTTTCTCTGAGTATTCAATACCTGGGGCTTGACAAGTTTTGGCCCGATTTGAACAATTTTTGGTCATAAGCTGGCACACATTAAAGACATTATTCGTATCATTCCGTTCCATTCGGAAAAATTAAAGGTGTTCAATTTGAATACTGGAAAGTGAAAAAATTAAATGGAACTTAATATTGTGTTATATGAGGAAAAAGCCTGGTTGTAGTTAGATTACGCCCTGTAACATAAACGTGTCAGAATCGTCGTATACCGAATTTGGTTGACATCGGTCGAACAAGTCCCGAGTTATGTCTTTTCATGATCGTCGTCAAATTAATTTCTCTTGTGATCTTGGATGTACAATTTTTGTTTCTGACGCATTTATTAATTACTTTATCGCGCTTTTAGTTGATTTCAACAAAGTCGTAATATGGGGAGTGCACGGCATTATCTTCCTATTTCATTCATTTTCACAGTGTCGATAAGGAGGATTAAGGAATTTTCCTAGGCAAATTAGGCTGTTTTAACTTCAATGGCTTTGGTAGAGAGTACTTTTAGAGGGCGGAGTAAAGACAAGCTTAAACTCACAGATGCCCCTTACTACTGCAATCACCTATGCCACATTACAGT
This sequence comes from Bactrocera correcta, assembly GCA_027475135.1. NCBI lineage: Eukaryota > Metazoa > Arthropoda > Insecta > Diptera > Tephritidae > Bactrocera > Bactrocera correcta. The sequence goes on along the minus strand of CM050323.1, from coordinate 141,702,822 downwards.
TTTGTAGTTATCTCAATTTAGTGTCTAGTTATGCCATTACATATATAGGTTCATGTTTAATGGCGTTCTGTGGACGTGATAGTGGCCACTAACGAACTCGTCCTTCGCTTTACGCAAGGAATCTGTTTACCAAGTTTCATTACGATATCTATATTTTTACCTAGGTTACATATAACCCGTATAGACAGATGGACAGTCGCTCAGAATTCAACTCCATTCGTCATCCTCGATCATTTATATATACATAAACCTATATCTATCTCGCTTAGTTTTATGTGATACAAACCGTTAGGTGAACAAGACTATTATACCCGGTAGGAGTATAAAAATTATATTTTTAGTGATGTCCCCAATTGGGGACAATTGGCAGAACACTTTTACTAACAGTTTATAGGTGATTGCCGTGAGCATATCGGAAGGTGTTTAAGAACCAGAATGTATTTTAAAACTATAAGATTTGAATATGATATAGTAATCATAAAGAAGAGGTAAAGAGTACTGAATGATGCGACTGTATGAGTTGAGGTTCTCTGATTGGAATGAAAGTGGCGAAGAGCTACTTGCAGATTTTGTCAAGTGTAAAGGAGTTGATCAAGTTAATTTCATCATCACTCCACTGATTTAGTTAAAAACAAGTAAATTGCTTTGTTAACATAATAATCGATAGGACTTCCACGTATTTGTTTGGGAAAAATATTGACAATGACAGTGCGCCAATGGTTTTAAATCCAAGAAAACGGAGTCGATCCTTAGGAATAAAAATAAACTTCATTTTTCGTTAATAATTAATCACGGTGTGATGATTAATTAAGAGAAATTTTAACCAATGGTTCTTCACGTATACTGTCAGTTGATGAGTTATTAAGCACTTTGACCGAGTTAAATAATGAATAATATTCGTTATTAAATTCATTTATTTGAGTATAAGTATAGTTTGTCACTCTAAGTGCCTCTAGCGATGTAAAATTTGCTCAAAAACACTTTTCGTTGAATGTTAAGTTGGTGAGGACACCAATTTTTAATAAAACTTAATGAAACAATTTAAGTTTTTTCTTTCAAACTTCTCATATGTAATGACGGTAAAACATTTACCTGCCAGTAGATTTGCTGGGTTAATATACATAGTTAATATAGTTTTTGAATACAATTTTTAGGTTACTGTAAAGATCAGTTTTTAGCTTCAGTCTCCAATATTTAAATGCAAAACAGTTCTTTAACGAAGTTGACGACCTTTACTAAGTCGTAATCTTACATACAAGGTGCGTTCTAAAGTAAACAGGACTTTTTGAATCTAGCGCCCCTGGAGGCGCCATCCATATGTCGACTTCACCAGTCGAGTTAGAATCTGCTATCTTTATGAAGTTATTGCGTTTTAAGTGTCAAAGCTTCGAACAAGGAGCCAACATTAAATTTTGTTATAAAATTTGTTAAACTTTTATCGAAACGTTTTAATTGATGAAACGAGTTTATGGTGATGATTTCCTATCCATGATCACCCGAAATTCCATCGAAACTGTGCGTGGATTCGTCAAAAGTCAGCCAAAATCTTCATTAAAATTAATGGAAATGAAATTGAACATCACCAAAACACCGATTTATCGTATTTTGGCCGAACGTTTGGGCTTACGAAAGGCGTGTGCACGGTTTGTTCGGCACAAATTGACTGACGACCAAAAATTACTCAGAATCCAACATTCGAAAGACGAATATTTTACCATAAATCAAATTTTAACTATTAACCACTCCCCGTTTTCACCTGATATGACACCGTGCGACTTCTTTCTTTTTTGAAAGATGCATTTTCCCATGAAAGGAAAGCGTTATGCAGACGTAGAGGCCATTCAAAAGGCTTGCAACGGCATACTCTCGGTCATTCCGGCCAACACTCGTTCGACATGCTTTTGGGCCACGCAAAGCTGTATTTAAGCAGAAGGAGACTATTTTGAATAAATTAATTTGATTCTGCCGAAAAAACCATTTGTTCTGTTTTTTAAGGCCTGTTTACTTTGGAAAACACCTTGTATTTGCATCCAGCCAGTATTTTCCTTTATTCACCTTTCATTGCGAGTCTCAAAAAGTTTCCACTCAAGATTTAAATTCTATGCGCTGATAAAAATTCACCGAAAAGTAAAACAATGAAACTTTTATCTCAGCAAATATGAATTGTAATAAATCAAGGTTGCATGTTTACCACCGAAAACAAAGAAAATTGTTCGCAACACGTAAGCACAAGCAAATTGAAAGCTTTCGCCAATCACGACGACAAAGAACCAATAACAATGCCAACAATGCGTGATAAAATAAATAAACGAATGAGAAGATTACAGAATGACACACAGCAAGCCACCAGAAGATGCACACACATACACACATCCTAAGGGAGTAAGCGCTTGCAACAGTGACGCGCTGGCAGACAATGCCACAGACACTCGCCTTGGAGAATGCAAATAATTTATTTGAAAAGTAAAACAATGTCACGGCAGTTCTGCATTAGTTACACTTGCGGGCGTGGCATAAGCAAGTATACAACAGTGGAGCACGCACGAACCCAACAACAAATACCAGCACACAACGAAATTTGTTGTCGAAACTCACGTGAATCTTCATAACTTGCCACCGGCTTATGCGCTTGTTGTTGTTGGCGTTCCGCCAAATTGCGCTGCTTAACTGAATTTTTAAAAAATCGCGTGTTTTTGTGCGCTTTTTGGCAGCTACTTTTAGCAGTGTGTGTGAGCTTGCGTGGGTGTGAGCTGTCGAGCGCTTGAAAAGTTTACTGCGCACTTATGAAATCCGCTGAGCCACCTGAAAGCAGCAAATTTCGCACAAACCCATACACACACAAACACGCATACACATACGCTTACACGAAGAATGGTGGAAACGGAGCGTGTTATGCAGATTTTTGAGTGCACACCAACACATGTGTGTGTTTTATTGAAGAATAACAAATTTGCAAAGTTGTTTCGAGCGAAAGGTTCCGCTAAGCTGCCGGCTTAGTGGGCGGAAAATTACTCCGAAGCATATGCAGTTGTTATGAATTCATATAACCAAACATGTGTGTGTGTGTGTGTGTGCTGCATATGTTTATAAATCCGCTAGAACTCGAGTTCACCAGACTTTATGCGCTTATTTCCACACATAAACTTTGCCTCTGCCGCTCACGTGGCGCTACAATTTGCTCTCTGCTCTCGGTTGTTTTGTTTGACGCTTAGCAAGCGCTGCTTGTCATCGTGTCGGCGGCTTAAAAGTGTCAGCGGATGCGCCAAATCCGACAGTTTAAAAATTTAAACAAATCGCATACGTGCTGTGCCCTAAAGCAGCGGGAGCTTCCCGTTTGCTCTCGTTTGACACACATTTAAACACGTTGCACATGTCTGTATATGCTTTTAGCTTGTTCTTATAAAATGGCTGCTGTCGTGTTTTAACGATGTCGTTAGGTTATTAGCTATCATAAAGTTATTAATTTGAGTTATTTTAATAATAAATGCAGCTACTTGCCACGTCCTCGCTTTCTAAATAATTTAGTGGGGAAAATCTCTCAAAGTTTTAAGCTAACAAATGGGTTGCTTGGATTTTTTTAAAGACAGCATGAGCCGTGAACTTAGTAGTAGGAAGTCTGCTAAGTTAGTAATGAGGGAAAGGCGGAATTAATAAAATGATTATTAAATAGAAACGGTGACTTTTAGTGAGAATCTTCGTGCTTTCAGCTAATTACCGTCTCGGTAGTTGGCTATTGGCTAAATAGCGTCATATGGATTAAAGACGGCATATCCACCTATTTTAATTTATTAAGTGACATTTTTCTGCTTAGCTAAAAGTGATTTCGTCAAATGTTGGCAATTTTTTGAAATTAGCCTTCGTCGACAGTTAATGTTGGGAATAATTATATCTGAAAATGATCTCTTTAATTTGCAATGTTGTTATAGTTGTTATCTAGAATTTTAAGAATAATACAAAAATTGTTGTTGGATAAGTATTTCTTTTTTAATTGCATATCTTGCTTGGACTAATTTTCAGCTCAAGTCTTGCCGAAGAATTGTCATAGAGATTGTAATTTATTAAAAGTGTTGCGAGCGGTCTGTTCCGACTGAAATTTATTTGTAATAGCAGTCGACACTCGTTAAGTAATGCAAGCTTCCTTATATGCATTGTGATAAAAAAGAACCCGGAAATTGTAATTAACTTCCAAAAAAAAAATATTTTCCTAAGTTGGTAGGACTGTTCTTAATTATTATCCCAAAATATGAGTGCGACGGGTTTGACAGGTTAGTTTGCAGCAGCTGTTTAACTCGGCACACCTCAGTAGAGCATTACGACTTTTATAATGGCTATCAATGTCGAAGCAAGAATTTGGCTCAAATTTTGTATTTCTAACCGAATTTCGTGAGCGGATTCTTTGCGAATGTTGGAAGAGGTTAATGGTGATTCAGTTTTATCAAAAGCACAAGCCTGCGAGTGGTACAAGGCTTTCAGAGATGGTCGGGAGATCGTTGAAGACATGCCTCGTTCTGGACGACCTTCTTCAAGTGATGAAAATATTAAGAAAATCATCAGGCAAGTGTTGGAGAGATGGACAAGAGAGCTCGAAATCTGTCGCGAGTCCGTTTGAATGATTTTGGTGGATATTTTGGGTATGAATCCCCTCTTGCTTGACTCGCCCCAATAAAACTGATTTTTTTCATAAAAGTACTGTAAAAAGGTCTCTTTTGACATACTTGATCGTGCGAATTCCGATTCCATATTCATGGAAAGCATTATAACTGCCAATGGAACATAGGTTTATGGGTTTACTTTCTAACCAAAAAAAAGAAACAAAAAACAAGAAAACACGTTAACTTCGGTTGCACTGAAGCTAAATACCTTTCACAGGTGCATTTCGGTTAGTAACTATTTGTTCAGTTTGTATGGAAGCTATATGTTATAGTGGTCCGATAACGGCCGTTCCGACAAATGAACAGCTTCTTGAAGAGAAAATGACGTTTGCAAAATTTCAAAACGATATCTTAAAACATGAGGGACTAGTTCGTATATATACAGGTGGACAGACGGGCATACTGTTCATTTATATATATACTTAATAGGGTCTCCGACGATTCCTTCTGGGTATTAGAAACTTCGTGACAAACTTAGTACACCCTGTTCAGGGTATAAAAAGAAACACAAAAGCCCCACTCAAAAATCAACGTGAAGATAATGGTTTTTGGTTTTTTTGGTTATTCTCCAGGGTTCTGGAGGAACAGACGGCCAATAAGGAGTTCTATTTGGCCGTATGAAGAAATTTTGCGTGAGAACAGCCGGAATGGTGAAAGAACAATTCAAGGACGATGACCGGATTTCAACCCAAGAACGCAATGAATGCCGTCGATCAACCACCGTATTTACCAGATTTGGGTTCCTGTGATTTTTTCTTGTTCCCCAAACTGAAGTTGCCGCTGGGTGAAATCCGTTTTCATTCGATCTTTTTGATAAAATAAAAAAAGGCCATTCCAAAAATTGCTTATGAAAACTGTATCGAGGACTAGAAAAATCATTGGCATAAGTGTATACATTTTGTGGGAATTACTTGGAATACCTTTTTTATTAATATTTATTGTAAAGTGAGCTGAACTCGCCTGTCTCAGCTAAGGGTTAGCTCGTTATGTTTTAAACGGATTTTTAATTCAATCAAAAAATAGAAAAAGTACATTTAACGACTGATTGCTGGAGTAATCTAGATTTTTTCTAGCTCAGTGTTAATTTTGTTCTAGGTCTCTAAAATTTTATACTTGCATATATGTACTTTATACATTTTATATTACACTTCGTATTTAACGCCAATGTTGTCATCCAGTTTAAGTATCAATGGTGAAGACTTTTGGTATTCTCTATGACTAATGGCTCACAACCCACTGTCCTGTGTTCGAGAGACACATTCGCGCACATAAAGACGCTGCTAAGAAGCCATTTCCATAAAAAAACCTGTTCTTGCAATTTTTTGGATTTTCGCAAACTCGCCTGAGTTAGTTGGTGCACTTATATTACACGGACAGTGTTATTCTGTGCATATCAGCGTCAACTTATAATGCCATCGAAAACACTAAAAGCGCAAAAAAATATCTACGCATTCTTAAGCGCGACGCGCCCTTTCAGTTTTTATTGGGCACCCATTAAAATATTTGAAGCGCTCGGAATTTTTATTGCACTTCCGTGGTGCCAAGGACTGAACGCAGATGCAACCAGCACATTTTCCACTTTTGTTTGTCAAAGGATGTTTAGAATTTAATATATTAAAATACATTTTGCAAAAGTCGCAAATTTTTATTTCGCTTCAATTTTTCCCGCCGAGTAGCTTGATGCTTGTTAGATTGTTTCGCAAATTATATTGTAAATCTTTTAGTTGAATTATTTTGTTCGCAAAAATATTCTAAAACAGTCAAATAGAGTTTTTTGATTATTTTCTTATTTATCATTTATTATTTGTAAATTTATTTCGTAATTGCGTATATTATATGTACTATATAAACAAAGCCATTGTATTTTTTTTTGGACTAATTATGTTTTGTAACTTCTCAGGCAGGTTGTAACTATTTTTAAAAGATATACCGTTATTTAAAATAAAAGGTGATCCATTTCGAGGTTTTTACTTTTTTAAAGAAAAAATACAGAAACTTCAAGTTTAATGTCCAATATTTTTTTATCATTCGAAAGTAGTAAAGTTCTTTGGTATCTATTTTTTGAAGATTATGTTTTTCAAATATTGACCGCGGATACGTCTCAAATGGTTCATCCGCATTTCAACTGGTAACTGGTAAATGACACGCATGGACTGAATTGAAGTGGGTCTTTCATTATTCCCATTGGAAATAGTCCAACGGTGTGATATCACACGATCTTGATGGCCAATGGACCGTCATAAATCGTCAAATTATCTGCTCACCGATGTGTTTTCTCTATTAATCCATTTATTGGTAAGATGTGTGGAAAGTGGCGCCGGTTTGTTGACACCAAATGTCGCCGACATCACAAATTTCAGTTTCAAGCATCAAATAATCGGTGTCAGGTCGTGATAATGATCGCTATTGACGATTACGTTCTCAACGACATCATGGAAGAATAAATACCACACCAAACCGTTGATATTCTGTCCAAATGCGGAATTTTTTCTTGGGCCTCATCGCTGAATGAAATTTAGTTGGAAAACGTCGAATCTTCTTGGAACTTTTCAAGAAGCCATAGAGCAAAGAGCAGTCGCTTGGGAAGGTGTAGCGGCTTCAGTTCTTGCACCATCAGTATTTTATACGCTTTTAATTTAAAATATCGATGTAAAACGCCCCAGGTCGTTCCACACGTCAGACCGAGTTCCTGCCAACGGCGTCGAATCGACTCTCCATGGTCTTCGTGTACACTCTTAACTACGTCTGCTTTTCGTATTATCCAATAATAAATGCTGGGTCTCAAGGGGGGTCATGGTGCTGCGAATAGTATGCTCAATATTCCAATAATTGAGCAAAGCGCGCAAAACACATTCTTTACAGAACCTGAATTTCCGTAATAAACTTTCAAACAACACTGATAAAGACAACATTACAGCTTGAGACGACTCACGCATGATCTGCTAAAAAAGGCTACTGAAAAAAGTACCTTAAGTTTTTTTATATGTGTTTATTGTATCCTTAACTTTGACCTTCATTTGCTTTCAAACAATTATTTTGTATTATTGCTGTGTCTTATTGCTGAGCCTTAAATTATTCATTATGCATGTTCTGGCGCATTTTTCGTGCATAAATTTAAAATTTTATAAGATTCATTAAGTCATGTGCGCTCACAAATTTCATTGTGGTTTAATTAAACTTTTGCAATACTCGCAGCATAAAATAGAAATCCAAAACTGTAAAAAAAAAAACAAAAAATTTAGACACACAAACAAATTGCCCCAGCGCTACTCGCCAAGCTGTTCCTTCTGTCGAACTGTCTTATTTATTGCATACGCTCTCCCACGAAAGTTTTATTTATTTCTATTTTCAGCTTTGCATTTTTTCAAGGAAGTTTTTAGCCAACAAAAAAACAAAAAAAATAATAAAAGTATGTATGGCACTTTTGTGGCTGTTCTTTATTGCTTTGCTTATTGAACTTGAAAACGCATAACGATTTAGCAATAATAGCGCTTGCAAATATGCAACAAGTCGTCCAATATTTAAAGCGATTTAACAGACATTTTGTGGAAGTATTAAAGTGCGCGGGTGTTTAAAATGCCATTGCTATTTCGCTTTCATAGTTATTTCGCTGACGAATCTGCGCTTCATTGTTGATTTAGAGTGGGTGCTACACGACGTATACGCAACATTTAACGCATACAAAAACGGGCAAATGTCGTAAAAATTGTGTTGACAAACAGCGCGCCAGACATTGACAGACACTTGAGAAGTAGCAACTCTGCTGCGTCGTTGTTATATCCTGATCTTGTTGTTGCTGCAAAGTAAGGAGCGCAAGTAAATACGAAATGCTGAAAGTGACACAGGGAAAGCAACAAAATTAAAGTCGAAGACGCTGACAAACAGCAAAAGTGCAGTGACAATAAATACAGAGCATTATTTAAAGCTCTGTCGGGGCAAGAAGAAGTCTGTGAATGCAAGAAAATATTGCTGAACTCGATTCACTTAAATGAATTCGGTTCACTTGCTTCTCTTATTCAACTTTTGCGACTGAAGGTCAGCTTATTGCAAATAAATCTATGAAAGAATTACAAAATATATATTTGCAGCCAAAAAGATTGTACAGATATTTTCTGTATTTTTATAGAAATTATTATTAAATAATACTGTATACCTGCGAAAGAATGATTCTTACTATTAAAATCGTCGCTGAGCATTTTATGCTTCATTATTGGCCTCAAAAAAATACAAAAATTCCAGTAATAATTTTTATGATTTCATTTTGCCAGCTTTCTACACGAGTAGTGTGTCATTACAATCCATTATTCGTTTTTCAACTAAAATTTCCACTTCCTCGACCATTAAGTACATTGTAGACACAAACTCCTTAGAGTCTTTAAAGTTCTAAGCTACAATAAATTTCTTTCCATTAGTGTTGTTATATATAATAAACTAATCAGCTGCTATGCTATTATTTTTCTCACTTCATTAGACTTAAAATATAAGCATATATTACGTATTACTTTCCACTTTCAATATGACCTTTCACCTTGATTACAATTATCATTCAACTCATGTGCCTTGCAACACAATGTTTACAGCAATTAGCAACATTAACGCACACATTCTCAACTAGACTAAAATAAGTCTTGTTAACGATCATCGCCGCAATTCGCCATTCTGTTGAAGAACGTGAGCGACAAGTGTTGAAGAGACTCTCAAGGCCATCAGCTGTCTGCCTGCCTGTCAGCAAAAACCCGCCATTCACAGCTGGCACATTCGGGCTATCATTAGCAGCCTAGACACCATGAGCGTCAACATTTCATGCCCTGTCCTCGTCCGCGTTGTTGTTGGCAATAATTAAGTTGCTTTCTATGCGTGTGTATGCGACTCTTCTTCTTCAAGTCTGAGATAAGGCTTGAGTGCTGGTGGATATTTTATATGTAGAAAGCTACTTGTAAGAGATGCACATTCACTTTTAGCTATAATACTATACAAATATTTATATACAAAGTGTCACATATATAAGCAAGTAAATGTATATAATACGTATGGACATATGTACATGTATGTGAATTTTTGACACGAAAGTTTTCTAATTGAAAGCAACAAGTGTTCTATTTTCTTTAGGGCGGCTGTGAAGTCCTTAAGAAAATATTTGTAATATAAATAAAAAGGACTGGTTCATAGCTCAGAAGAATAACTGCATTTATGCATAGTATTGAGAAAAGTAGCATATATGAATATGAGCAATTAGTGCCTGAGAATTTTTAAAGCTAAGACCTCCAATTCACAAATTGAATACAAATTGTTTCAATTTCAATTGTACTTTTCTCTGAGTAAGTAAGGTAATTTTCAGTAAAATCTGAAAATATATTCCAGCACTCCCTTTTCATCTTCAACGTCACCAAGCCTGCCTTATAAGCTTTGTACAGAATCGCATTATGGGAAGGAAGACAATATTTATGAAAATTTTTTACGGATCGAATGTTCGACATATGAAGACTAATAGAAGCCTTAGGGAAATCGATTTCGAAATAGTTTGCCATAGAAAACGAGCAATATAATACTTAATTTTGATAGCTTTGTTGAAGATGTAGGAAATTATTGTTTAGCCAAATAAGTTAATAAAGTTTCAACTCGCATTATATTTTAGGTCGATTTGATTTCAGGCCGATTTGCTCATTTTCAAGCCATGTCAATAAAAGGTTTTGAAAACGCTTTGAATCAAGTGAAGTATAATCTTCGAAACTGAGATATAAAACTGTGATTTGGTACAGAGGACCGCAGTAGCGACAGGCGACTGTGAACAAATGTTTTTGAAAAAGCGGGCACTGCCCCGCCCTCTAATAAGTTTAATATAAATATCTTCTAAACCACTTAAGCCACAACAACCGCATTCCCTAACTACAAATCTTATAAGAAATTCTACCGACAGTGTGAAAATCTACTTTAAGTGCGATAAATCAATAACTAAATACATCAGAGATATTTAATATTACCACCGAGATTGTTTGAGAGAGCTATATGGGAGATGGTGTGAAAATTCGACAAAATTTGGTACGTGACATTCTTCTTACATATATATGTCACATTGTACATACGATTTGTCACAATTTTAAAATCAACTTTATTCTTTTGCTTTCCAGTACACAAATCAAGAAGCAATTAATACGAACGGATTAAACTTGTAAAATGTCTTTAGTGTGTTCCGCCTTATGGCTTAAAAATTTTCAAGTCCAACCAAAACCAAAATTCATAGGTACCAAAAATGTAGGCCCTAAATTTAGGTACCTATCGAGAAGGTCGATCAATGTATGATATATATGTATAACTGAAATTAAGGAATAATACTTCTTTTATAATGATATGTTTGTATTATATGTCAAAAATGGGTTGAATCGGACCAATACATCTCGTAGCCCTCATATACTTAAGGGAGTATTCTACTCTAGAAGTTTGAAAAAATCGAATTTTTTTTCATAATTCGATAGTTTTGATACTCAAAAATGTCTCCCTAAAAGGATTTTTCAAAACTCAAAGCATTTTCAAAGTTATAGCCATTTTAGTGACGTGGCAACTAGACCGGTTGAGCGAATATCGTATAACGTAAAACTTTAAATGCGTTTTTTTCGAAACTACTTTTTTCCACACGGTACCGGCATTATCTCAAATTTTATAAAATCGATTTACTTGAAATTTTGTGTGAACCTCTTTTATATAATCCTTCATCGTTCCTACCAGCATCGTGTCAAAATTTTTGTTTTTAATATTTAAAAAAATTCAGGAATCTCAAAAAAAGCGTAAAAAATGATTTTTATTTTCAGGCAGTTGCCATTTTTCAAACATATTTTTTGTCGTATTCCCTGAGGTAGGGACTATAACAGAATCCTTACTGATTAAGAATTTCTTTGGATTTTTTTTTTTACCACCAGGAGAGTCAGGATCAATGTTACCACGATTCGCCATTTTTTTACACCTGTCTCTCACCCCCTCTAATTATTTTAATTTTTAATGTTTTTTTGTAAATTTTTTTTTTGTATTCTTAAGATATCAATAGCAACATTATAAAAAATGGATAGTAAAAATATTTTTTTTTTTTTAATAAAATTCAAAAAACTGCCCAAAATTTGATTTCTAGACTAGAATACCCCCTTATTAAAAATATTTTCGAACTTCCGGGTGATTTTCTACCGCATAAATATATCGGCCAATATTTGAGTTATTTCAATGAAAATGGGAGAGCTTGTTGCACTCATAACTTTGAATCTTTCTGCTTAAAATAGATAAATTTGAGCAAAAACTTGGCCTCGGCCTTATATAACTAGCATTAGCATTTTCGAAAATCTGTTTGACTTTACTCTGTGTGATTGGTTTTACACCTTAAAGTATTTCCCTGGTTTTGATTCTTGCAAGAGTATAAAATATTCGGTTGCACACGAATTTAGTCCTTCCTTACTTGTTATATATAAATATGTATGATGAGTTAACTGTTCTATTTTTAACCTTTATTTTTTTTTATTTTTAGGAATCTGGATGGAAATAACCTAAAATAATGAGAATTATATAGGAAATCTAGTAAGTAACGGGTGATTTTTTAAGAGCTTGATAACTTTTTAAAAAAAAAAAACGCATAAAATTTGCAAAATCTCATCGGTTCTTTATTTGAAACGTTAGATTGGTTCATGACATTTACTTTTTGAAGATAATTTCATTTAAATGTTGACCGCGGCTGCGTCTTAGGTGGTCCATTCGGAAAGTCCAATTTTGGGCAACTTTTTCGAGCATTTCGGCCGGAATAGCCCGAATTTCTTCGGAAATGTTGTCTTCCAAAGCTGGAATAGTTGCTGGCTTATTTCTGTAGACTTTAGACTTGACGTAGCCCCACAAAAAATAGTCTAAAGGCGTTAAATCGCATGATCTTGGTGGCCAACTTACGGGTCCATTTCTTGAGATGAATTGTTGTCCGAAGTTTTCCCTCAAAATGGCCATAGAATCGCGAGCTGTGTGGCATGTAGCGCCATCTTGTTGAAACCACATGTCAACCAAGTTCAGTTCTTCCATTTTTGGCAACAAAAAGTTTGTTAGCATCGAACGATAGCGATCGCCATTCACCGTAACGTTGCGTCCAACAGCATCTTTGAAAAAATACGGTCCAATGATTCCACCAGCGTACAAACCACACCAAACAGTGCATTTTTCGGGATGCATGGGCAGTTCTTGAACGGCTTCTGGTTGCTCTTCACCCCAAATGCGGCAATTTTGCTTATTTACGTAGCCATTCAACCAGAAATGAGCCTCATCGCTCATCGGACACGGACGCGAAACACATTTCGAACCGAACACTGATTTTGGTAATAAAATTCAATGATTTGCAAGCGTTGCTCGTTAGTAAGTCTATTCATGATGAAATGTCAAAGCATACTGAGCATCTTTCTCTTTGACACCATGTCTGACATCCCACGTGATCTGTCAAATACTACTGCATGAAAATCCTAACCTCAAAAAAATCACCCGTTATAATAAAAATTTAAAGCAATTTTCGGTGCTTGCAATAAAAAATTTCAGAAAACAAGTTTAATTTAAATATTGCTTTTTTTCTTCCAAAAAACCGCAGAATTCGTGTTATTTCCATATCTATGCTATTACATAATATTTACTAATTGTACTTATATAGTACGTACACAAAAACATATACATATATACTGGCATACACAGCAACAGCTAAACGTGTTGGCGAGTTTCCAAACTCGCTTCGTTATCCTTTACCAGTGAAATCGTGGCAGTATTTCGTTAGGGACAGTTAAAAAGTCAAACTAAAGTTTGCACGCCTCAAGCGAAGCTAACACAACCCGCCGAACAGATGAGATCGGCTAAATTAGCAGAACTTAATGGAAATACTTTGGCAATTTGGACGAACATGATGACCGCCAGGCTTCTGGTAAACAGAGCCCTGAATTTACACTTAAAAGGAGGCAAATACAACAACCATCAAATTAAGTAAGTTCATGGCTATGCATTGCCTCCATGCTTTGGCTAATCTGCCAAATGCCCAAAGCATCAATAGGGCAATAATCATGGGTCCTTTGCTGTCTTGTAGTTACGTAATGATGATACTTATGTCAGTTGTTTTGTCCTGCAATCAGCGTGACTTATTTTATTCTCATTGTTATTTGCTATTTCACACAGCGAGTTTTCGGCTGACATTTGTATGTGTATATAGGGAAGTAATTTTGAAACCAAAAGTTTGAAAGCAACAACATTCCAACTCTCGTAGCCTAAAGTACAATGATATCTGTTGAATTTTGACAAAACAACTTGCTTGAACTAACTAGAAAATGTAAATTTTTGTAGTTTTCAATTTGAAATTATGAAAATGCTAAAGATTAAGGATTCTAGATGTTTTTTAGTTTAAGTTTCCGCCGTTTGTCAATAAATATCCCCAGCAGTTAAATATTATCGATTTTGACATATCCAAAATATGATAAACTTAATCTAGACATTTGACAAAAGATCTGTGTTTCCTTATCAGTGGCTTAGTTTATGTGCTATATACTTTTGGTTGTACGTACATGTCGGATTTTTTGCCAAATAATCGTCGCTTGAGGGAAGCGTTGATTTTCTTCTTTCGGTTAAAGAAATCGGCTGCTGAAGCACATCGGCAACTCCGAAAAGTTTATGGAGGTATGTCTCAAGTGAAACAACGTGTCACGGCGATTTCGATAGTAATGACCGTCTGCGTGAGGGAAGGAGAAAAACCTTTGAAGACGTGAATTGGAGACATAACTCGATCAATATCTGTGTCATACGTAGGAAGTGCTGGCTTCAACATGGGAGTCACCCACCAAGCCATTTCAAAGCGATTGCGTGTGCTGGTAATTATTCAGAAACGGGGAACTTGGGTTCCTTATGATCTCGGCCTCAAGGGTAGGCTGTAAAAGCTATATATTATATATTAAATCAGAAGTCCAACACCATGAGCCACATATTGCTCGTCCGATTATTATTTGCTACGTTCGATGGCATATGCTCTGGCTTAGAAGCAGTTCCATTCACAAAACAAACTGGCTTAACTCTAGAATAGCATCACAAGCTGAACAGTTTTACCGTAATGGTATTCGAGCTCTGCCAAAAATATGGGAAATGAATAATTAATTTGAAACTATTTGCTTACGATAAATTTGCAATCTCATTAAACAAAAACACAAGCACTTAATAATGAGATCAATTTCGAAAACCGGATATATTACTTTTATTTTTATTTACCTAAAACAAGGTTGATCCAGTACCCAAATTATTTTTTTTTCCGTTAGCGTTCCTTAAGCGCTTTATTAATTTTACAAATATTTACTTAAGCAACAAGTCTTTGGGTCTAATTTGAATTTTGAATTAGCAGCTGAAAGCCAAAACCGCCAAAACTAGTATATAATAGCAACTGTATATAAGCCACTGTAAGCAAAAACACACTCGGGAAGCAAGCAAGAATGCGCTTAGCTGTTGCTCGAGTATTCAGCCAAGTGTTAGAGCTGCTGGCGGTTGCATCGCCTGAAACTAGCTGGAAGCAGCATTACTGAGACATACCCCAAACAGTTTGCAGCTACAAGTAGTATATATATTGACATGCACTTATATATATATATATATATATATACATATATATGCATGTATAAGTCGAAAGGCGCAGGTGAATATGCAGAATCATACAAATTGACTATATAAACCGAAGAGTCGAAAGCGCAAGTAGCTTCAAGTGCAGCAACTCGACTTTGGTGGCATAACCTTAAGGAAGGTTGGCATTTATGTCCTCCAGCTGCTTTTCAGTTCTTCATCTATGTTAATATTCGTGTATTTCTCGGAAAATTTGGTTGCTATTTGCACAACACTTTTTGTGGTTGTTGGCTGCAACCGGTGATGCATGGTCGGTGAAGTTGCTTTAATATTTTATTTTATAATTTTTCTTCAAGGTAGCAGCAGCAAGAGCGCTTCACTTTCTCATTCCCGCACACTAGTCACAACTATTGCGTTAGGAGTAAGTTTGCGTGTCTTTAAGAATAAATTTCAAATTTATGAATACATTTCACTACTCAGTAATGTGTTGATTTAAGTTGTGCTCATTTTAAAGAAAAACCAGGTAAATAGTCTAAAATATTTATTATTATATTGATTCATATCTTCAATACACGAGGTGTGCTCAACCTTCTGCTCAAAATACTGTTTTTGTGTAAAAAATCCAACCTTGGGACTCCGTTAATATTCAGGATGATAAATTGAAGCATTGCCTTCTGGTTCTCTATTCTTCAATTGAATTCAATCCTTGTTTATTAGTACACATATTTCTTTACAAGAAATTATTTGTGAGATTGTTGATAATTTAAAAACAGTATTGTTGTTGCATTATTTGACTTTATAGCAGATAATTTGTTGAGCGATCTTGAATATTAATTCCACTCAGGAGGAACTTTTTTATGCAAATTTAGCAGGTTACTTCCTTCAATATGTTATTTTTGTCGCAAAATAAAGAATTCTCCAAATAATTTCAGTAAATTCTGTCGAGCTGATGGACTTTGGTCCGATATCATTCTGATTCTGTACCGTTATCATTGACCCAACGGTTCTAGAAACTACTTTTTACCATCCTTACTTACATTCTATATTCAAGGCAAGAATAATTTCACCATCTTCAGATGTTTCTGGAGCATGCTCCGGCCTTGCCTTAGCCGAGTTATAACGTGGAGATTTTCATATGAATTTGTATAGAGTTTTCACAAGAATTTTTTTATCTAATGGATTTTATCTCAAAAATATACCAAAAACGCAATTGTTTAGACTAATGAATCCGATAAGTTTTCCTGGATATCACGTTGGCGAGGCTCTCTTCAAAGAAAATCGGAATATTTGTGAAGGTCTCTGAAGTGGAAGGGCTGTAGAATTCGTGGTAAGCCCGAAGTCTAGAAAAAAATAGGTTCTGCTGAAGGACACATCACGGCATATAGTATAAGGCTATGGAAATGGGAATAAAGGAAATATGTTAGTTGGAGTACTGTGAAGTAAATCTATAAGAAATATATAATTTCAAAAGCCTAATGTTTTTAATAACATGACCCTGTACCAATATATGACAAGCTAAAGGAACCTACTCATAAGTACATTTACCTACAATTCCATGAACGTACATACATACATATTTATATATATTTTTATGTGCTAACCCCTGGTCTGTGGTTGGGGCAGCTCGTTCGTTTGCCTCGTTAAAATTAAATTTGTATCGCAAACTGACTTTCTCGCTTGTTTGCCTCTTCATTTACTCATAAAATATATTTACTTACTAGCCTTAGACAACTCGCAGGCGTGGAGGCGTCTACTTCATGTTGATGATGCGGTTCCAGTTTGTTTTGAATGGGCTGTGTGGTTTCTAGTGGCACTGCACACACTAGTGTTGTGCTCGTCATTTCGAACTGCATATCCTCCGACTGTTGTGTTGCCAAACTTTTGTATATCTTACAACTTGCCAGCAGCTAAATTTCAACTTCATAACTGCTGCTTGACTTGCTTACCAACCAATTTGTGCTTTTTGTGATACTCAGTGGGCTATGTAGAGATACGAGGGCGGACCGAAAAGTACTAGTCTCCATAAAAAACACAACAACAAAAATTTGGGGCTCATTCTTGTCACAATCTTCTCTTAGCTCGTTACACCGGACCCAGTGAGTCACCAAATTGTTTAATTCATTATCTGGAGGTTTTCTAGTATACCTCTTCGTGAACTCGATTTTCTACCGACACAGGAACTCTTCCAAGATTAAGAAGAAAAGAAGCAAAATGGTGAATAGCTTTCTCTTTTTTTTTGCAATTCGCCATCGACTCGGCGTAATATTCCGATATAGTAGAGCCCTCCTCATAGTGGTCGTTGTATGTAAATCCCAGAAAAGAATAGCCATTTTATTTTTGGACGATAAGACAGTTGTTGTCTTTTTCGGAATAAGTTCGCAGGATTCATATTTCGTCGACGGTCATAAAGTGAGAGTGTGTCCATCGGGCGGTAGGGTAGATTCGCAGGTGCAGTTCACTGAATTACTGCGATATTTCATTGAACTGCATCCATGTTTTGACAATGATCGCAAAGTCATGATGTCACCATTGGACGGTGAGGTTTAATTACAATTCGAGCCGGCCTCGTATATCTCTGTATATATAAAATTGTATCTAATGGTGAGTCTTAAATGAATTTCTTCATAGTTTCAATTGGCTCAGCTCAGCGCGACTTGTGCATGCCAAAAATACTAGATTTGTGACAGTCATTCTGTGGTATTCTGCTTTCTTCACTTTTATAGCGACTTTATGCTTTCATCGAATATTAAATTATTATTTTACACTGGCGACTGCGTTTTTCTTTGGGTGTTTTTCTTGTTGTAACTGTTTGTTTCGTTACATATTTTCGTTCCTTTTGCTCTCTTAGCTCCGATGAGTGTGTCCACTCTTGTTGACTGCCTTCAATTAGGCAAGCCGCTGGCACCAGCGAAAAGCCCTGGAGGGAGACAAACAAATGTTTATTATTTTCCATACTTAATTATCTGGCTGGCTATCCCGTACGATTTTAGGTGGCAGTATATTTGAAACATTATCAGCCATTTTGTCATCACAACATGTTTTGGTATACATTTCAGGCCCAAGCCGATTGAAAAGATTTGCATGACAATGCCCAGTTTGCAGTCGACGCCAGTGAAATATTTTCGGTGGAATTGTGGTTTTCGTGGAATGTCGCCTGCGGGCACTACAACTCTCAGCTCACTCACTAATGATGAATTAATTGCATGCAACAACAAATACTTGCCAAAAGCACTTCAAATTTTCTGCGAAAAAGCGGAAAAAATAATAAAGAAACAGTCACAATAATCACACCAATTATTTTAAGTGGCCACTGGCTGTGAAAATTGAAATTTAAATGGCTAAGTGCTACTTTGGAGGCAATTTAAACATTTTGAGCTGAAGTGCTCTGCGGTGTGAGAGAGCTGGCTGTCAATGAAGCCAATTTGAGCGAGGGCAGTTCGGTGCACACAAATGAATTGAGTATTTCAATTTCAAATGAATAAACGTGTATTTTGAGTACACATTTATTGAGGACTCAATTAAGCAAATGACTTTAATTAAATATGGTATGTGTATATAATGTATATATTTAGGGAGCCAATAAATTTTAGACAACTTAAAATCTTGCACGAAGCTATAAAGATTCTTACAGTTCTTTCAAAGAGCGCAGAATTTTTCTTTCTGTCATAGCAATTAGGAGAGGATGATCCATCACAGCTTTAATAAATTGTGGGCTTCCTTCCACCATCTGCTTCCATCGGTTATCAAGCAATCGTAATAGTTAGACAGAGAAGGTTTGATGACCAGAAAAAATAAAGTTGGAGAGGAGTGATATTATGTATTTTAAAAATATATAACTTAAAAAAATTGTAAATATGAGCACTCTCATAGTGATGAACTTAAATACCAACAAATTTAATTATCTACATATATCTCATCAAATCAGAGTAAATTCAAGAATACATGACGTATTATTTTCCTTAAAAACCAGAGGTTCGTCAAAAAGAAAACTCAGAGAAATTTATTACTACAGGGTAGGCCATTTAAAGTTGACCCATTTGTTTGTTTGCCAAAATTAAGGCGTCGCGGATAATCAGCTGGGTTTAGTTTTTGTGCCATTTGAATTTTATATGGAAACATCTTCAAATCTTTATGAATTATGCGTCGGAGAGTGGTGCGAGAGATGTCTAATTCCTGAGAGCGGCGATAACTCGATGTCGATGGAGTCTCCTCAATACTGGCTCGTACAGCTTCGATATTTTCATCAGAACGTCTTGTGCGTTGTCTGGATGCATGACTGGCATTACTGAGATTACCGGTGTTCACAAATTTTGCGTATAAAGACTTAATTGTGTTCTTAACTGGAGCACTTTTCACTTTATTTTTTTTGCGAAACGCACGTTGAGTTAACACAATTGAAAAGTTATTTTGAATATAAAGCTGAACAATTTCAGCGCATTCTTTTGGAGTGTACTGTTCCCTGGTATAAATTGTCTTCGAATGACGCTTC
The DNA here is from genome assembly GCA_027475135.1 of Bactrocera correcta. NCBI lineage: Eukaryota > Metazoa > Arthropoda > Insecta > Diptera > Tephritidae > Bactrocera > Bactrocera correcta. Next base: position 141,683,094 of record CM050323.1, on the reverse strand, counting down.
TAACGCGGTATGACATTAGCCGATTTGTCAGCGCTGTTAAAAGTTACAGCGTTGCCAGATGGGTCAACTTTAAATGGCCTACCCTGTACTTCATAAAACGCTTTATTTTACATAGTTTAAATGATCCGAACGAGATTAACCATTTTGTTCGATAACTTACTTGAACCATCCAAGTCCTCATTTTCACTGGCAAAGAAATGGTACAATCGATTTTCACAAGCGAATTTTTCACCGGAAATATCATCCGTCTTAGAACGTTGTGGGAAGTAAATACTTGGTACCACGTCAGGACTGTAAGATGGGTGCATAATAGTCTCGATAGGCGGCAGCGTTAATCCGGATTAACTGCGCACTTAATCAGATCCAAATTTGTAGGTGACGGACGGCAGCTATGGGAGTATGAAACTCTCGTAAACAAATGATTGTCATTAAAAAAAAACATTTTGTACTATTTTTTTTTATTTTGATTTTTAAAACTCTATCATAACATAAAACTTCTTGTTTTATTATTGCAAATTTGCAAAACAGCTGTCAGTGTTGCTTGTTTTTCATTTACATTTATTTAGATTAAAATTGGCCATTTTTAACAATTTCGCCAGCGAAAATGCAGCTTACTCTCTAAAATTTTGAGGATTAAATGGGAGTTAGCAGCAGAGTTATCTTCACTAACTCCTGAATTAATCCGGATTAATTCAGTTAAACCAGATTAACGCTGCCGGCTGTCTGCCAACCAAATTGCGGAAGCATCTGGCGAATCATTATCGATGTGTGTGATATCCTAATGAAGCACAATCCTCTCCTGTTGAAGGCAAGTTTCAAGGCTATTGAATGAAAAGCTTTACGAATCTCATTAAAAATTTAATAACTGATACAAATGAATTTCCATAAATAAATAAAGGACTTGAAATCTTGCCTGTTTTAAAATTGTCTAAAAAATACGAAATTTTTTAATTAAAATAAGCAGGCCAGGGCAAAGGAAGACATCAGACTTCGCCATGTCAAATTACAATCAAAACAATCAGGCCAGGCTTAGCTGTTCATTTTGTACGAGTATTTGGCCCTAGAAGCTTTGGCCATTTCCTTAACCGAAGCAATTTAATTTCAAATAAGAAAGCCATGTGAACTGTCAGTAGTTTTATGTTAAGTCCGAGAGCTTTGCCGTCCAATTTCTTTTTCATTTACAAACGAAATAAGATTTTCATTTGCTGACATTCCAAAAGCCACGCACTTATTTCCTTTCATTTATTTTTATTTTCCTTTTTTGTAATTTCTCTTTAAAGCTCGCAGGGAGCCGGCCAAGCAGCAAGCTGGCCAACTGTGTGAACAGTTATACAACCGCCTCACTGCCCATATAATTGTCAAATATATAACACAAACAACCATAAAAGCGAAAAAAATAAGGAAAAACAGTAAATATCCGACCTTCTCAAGCAATGGGAGAGAAGGCGATGGCGGCGAAAGAAAGCAAGGCAATCATTAAGTGTGTGCTTATTTGGGCGAACGGGCGCGTGTGTGCGTGCGTGGAATGGTGTTTGGGACGTTGTTGCTGTAATGTGTGAACAAACGAGTAAATTACTATTTCATTGCCTCAAGCAAGTATATATGCTTGTATGGGTGTGTGTGCTTGATAGGGATGACACACGCGCCATTTTTTCCACTCTGCCTGCAACTACTCTACCATGCAGCAGGGAATAAGGGAATGACCAGCTCAGTTGTGCAGTAAGTATTAGCCAAAGAAAAAATGGATAAAGTCCAAAGAGAGAAAGGTTAACTTGTAGAGAAAGTGGATGGATGGGGACTCCATGTGGCATTTACACGATTACTTCAGTGGCAGCCTTAACTATGATATTTCTCTTTTTGTAGAGTTTTTTATTTACACATAAATGTTTTCAGCACTCTATTTAAAGATAATATTAAATTGTGTTGTAAGCTACACTTTTTATGCGAAGTTAGTACCGGAAAGAGGAAGAAAAATAGTGGAAGCGCAAATAGAGTTAGTAAAAAAGAAATAATCGAACTTCTTATGCTTTTAAGCTTCAAAAAATAATACTTTATTCTTAAATCAGTTGAAAGTATGTAGTATATATAAACGTAGGAGATATACAGGGTGGCGCAAAAGTAATCCTGCTATCAGAAGATGCTATAAATTTTGCAATTGACCTCTAATGTCAGTTCTGTTTTGACATTTGTGTAGTAAACACATGCGAAATACACGTCAATAAACAATGCTCCAGAACCAATAATCGGTCGGTGATTTGGCACAACGTGAATTTCGTCGCAGATTTCCTGGCCGTCCGACGCCTACTGGTGAAACAGGGCGACGTTTAGCCGCTCGCCTCGAAGAGACTGGCACAATACGAGATGCTGCCAGGCGTGGCAGACCGCAGAGTAGCCGTTCTGCAGAGATATTGCTGCTGTTGCCGAGGATGTCTGACATCGACCAGAGGATATGCCACGCAAATGGGTATCAGTCGACGGTGTTTACAGCGAATTTTGGTACAAGACTTGAAGATGTTTCCGTACAAAGTCCAGACGGTGCATCAGCTGTTAGCTGCTGACCGCCAACCGTGTCTAATATAAACTCAAGTCATTCTTAATCACCACCAAGAGAAGGATGATTTTTCATCAAAAATAGTCATGAGTGTTAATAAGCAAAATTTACGTTTCTGGGGCACTGGAAATCCGAGTCTAACCTACAAAGAGCCATTCCATCCGCTCAAAGTTACTGTATGGTGTGCTGTTTTCGCTGGAGGAGTCATCAGACCTTTTTTCTTCGAAGACGTCGCGGGCCAAACGGTTACTGTGGGGAACGCTACAGAGCAATGATCAATGATTTCTTTTTGCCGCAACTTGATGAATTGGGATTGGAAAACATGTGATGAATTGGGATTGGAAAACATGTGGTTCCAACAGGAAGGTGCAACGGCACACACTGCACGTGCCACAATCGATATACTGAAGGATGTATTTCCCGGGCGCCTAATCTGCCGTTTTGGCGATTTGCACTGGCCAGCAAGATCGCCTAATTTGACTGCTCCAGACTTCTTTTTGTTGGGCTTTTTGAAGTAGCGGGTGTATGCCAACAAGCCTCGGACTCTTGCAGCTCTTAAAGACAATATCCGTCAAGAATGTGAGAACCTATCGCCGGAAGTTCTGGCCTAAGTGATGGAAAATTCTACAAAAAGGGCTCAAATGACAATCAACTGCGGCGGCCATTTACATGATATATTCTCGACTTGATGTAAAAAAATGTAAAAGACCAAATAAAAATAATCTGCAAGCAGAATCAAAGTTTTTCGTTTTTTTTTTTAATTTCAGCCAAAAAACATCGGAAGGTTATATTTGCGTCCATATATATAAGGTCAAATCGTTAATGGTTTAATGTCACAGTTCTCCATTGCTATTTTGTGTTTCTTTTTAATTCTGCAAAATCTTATAGTGTAAAGCATTTTTTCTCATTGATCTGTTTTAGCAAAAAAAAAAATAAATAAATTTTGGTGTAAGAAATTACAAATTAACTTTTTATAAAAGAGAGAAAAAACTTTAACTTCGTCTGCACCCTTCACAGGCACATTTCTTATAACAAAAGTTCTTTATGTTGATCAGCGACCTAACGAAAATATGTTCGGAGAATGGATTGCTGGCTTAGATAATAATCCATGCCAAATTTCATGAATAAAAAAAGTTGTATATGCACGGAAATAACAATAAACTTTAAATTAGTAGAGCCAGTATTTAAAAATAACAAAAAAAATTAACCACATTTATTATTATCATTATTGTTACTTGAAGAAGGACGAACGCCGCTCCAAACTTTTCCAATACTTCAATATTTGCGACTAATTGTGTATTACCCTCGAGATCCTTTGGTAGGTTTTCACGACTGCAAGGTCGCGCCAATATCCGTCATTTATATCCACCGTACTAAAAAAAATCGTTTTAAATTAAGAACTGTTACTCTTTGTTTACTTGGTGAAACATGAACTTGAACTTGGTAACTGACAGACCTAAAACTAATCGAGATAGATATGGTGTTATATATACATATATACATATGATAATTGATCTGAATGGCGAGACGAGTCGATTTCTATTTGTTTGTTCGTCTGTCCGTCCATCCGTGTATGCGATAGCTTGAGTTAAAATTGGTATTGCAGGTGGACGGAATCTGACCACTGCCGCTCCCAAAAAACGCCATTTATCGAAGACTATATATAAAGTGTCACAACTAAGTAATAACTTAAGAAATAAAACTATATTTTGATACAGGGTATCGCAGAGGTGAGTGGCTTATGTGTGCTGAAGGATTGATCTTATGTGTAAGTGCATTAGCCTTTCTAGAACCTTTAGCATAAATGAGGTGAAGCTTACGGGTTTAACATCTGTTGCAATATCATGTTCTTCCCTGTTTAGGGAGGAACACCACTTTGACTCTTTTCCAACTTTCTGTAATAGTTGGATGCTGTCTTATATATATTTTATAGCTTTATAACCATGAGTTATTTTAATTTCTGCAGTTTCATGGGAATAATCCCATTCGCATTGGGTATATAATACATCTTCTTGCTAATATTTTCAAGAATGTCAGATTGTATCTCCACAGTGGATTGCTGACTAGCAGAGAAAAATATTACGATAAGTTCCTCTAGAGGTTATTCAGCTGGTTAGGTCGAGCCAACCCTTGTCTTTAAATCAGATATATTGATGTATTCCTTAGACAGTCCTTCGCAGGCCAGTTGCTTCTATGCAGCCTTTTAACGATATGCTGATAAATTACTAGAAGTCTGCCTTTGCTTTCTTAACTGCCTTTTGTAGTTCTTCATAGAAGGCTTTTCTATATCGGATTCTTATGTTTTTAAAAGGTAAAGTGGTAAAGATCTTTTCTAACTTTTCCACCTCTGCATTACTGATGGTATTCCTAAACCTACTTGCCCTAAGCTTTTGGTTGCTTTCTTGGTAAACTTACTCCACTCTGTTTTCCTGGGGTGTCTATATTGTTTGAGAGTACACGCGAATGTTGAAGAGAATCCAGGAGTGATTCAACATACTACCTTTAGATGGCTCTTCGAACACGATTTACTGCTGGGCTCTTGGATTGCTTTGATGTCACTGCCCTTCTCTCTTTTGGGGATTGTCAGAAAAGAAAAGAAGCCACCGATTTCGATAAAGCTTACCACATTTGAAACGCGAGACAAAACAATTTATCAATACTCTCTTCGATGGAGAGCATTGAATCTTCTAGAGAGATTCTGCTCAAGCACACCAGGAAACAACAACAGATGATTGACCATCTGGAAGTCCACATTCGAGTCCATTGGGCCACTATTTATGAGAGTTGAAGAATAAGACTTGTCAAATACCCCACAGAAATTTAGAGAGTTTCAAAAAATCTTTCGTTCGAACAGAGGGGTCAATAATAATAGAAACTGTGCATGCTGCTTTTGATCAAAGACCGGACTGTTTAAGGGCTTGTGTGAACGAAAGGTGACCAAATATGCATTATTATAAAACGTATTATAGTTTAAGTTTTATAACGGCCGAGAACTTGGCAGGACCTGCCCTTAGAGGGGGAGGAATATATATTGGTTGGATAGTTCTTAATATATCACACAATATTTCTTTATTTTTATAACAACCTCATAGACCACAAATATATCTAAAAAATATTTTAGCACCATATTTTTCACTGGAGTCTTATAAATGGAAGTTATAATGGAGTTAATAACTAAAGTTTATTCAGCGCTGATTAACGGAGGCAATTACTTAATTAGAAAATAAATTAACAATCTCAAAACATTTAATTGTACGGAATATACTGTTATACATTTTGCCTTAAAAGTGTTTCCTAAAACCTTCTTCGCACAAGTTCATCTTTTAATTTAGCATTTGCCAAATATGTAACTAGTAGCAACTTTGGCACAGTTCCCTTCATTTAGTGGTTTTCTTTTTAAATTACTTAATTAGCTATGCGTAACCCAGATCGCCTCTGTGATTATCTACCAAGTCGAAGACCTTGTTGGTCATTTGTGGCAAGATTTGTGTTAATGTACCGCATGCATGTAAAACACGAGCCAAAGAACTGGACAGCTTGTCAAAAGAATTTTAGCCAAGACAATTTTGCTTAGGAGCATTGTTTTTGGTGTTACAATGGTTGTTGTAGTTGTCATCATTATGTTTCTGCCATATGCATTTGATTAGTTTGTGTTTTGATTACATAATCAGCTTTCCAAAGGGAAACTCCAAAGAATATCTCAGAGAAAGGCATGTCAAATGTTGAGCGCTCTTATTATCCCTTCGCTGTCACTCATCATATTAATGTCTTTAGTTCTGGGTGTTTTATATACATATGTGAAATTAATACATACAAATACACCCTTATGTATATCCATTCCTTGTGTCCTAATATCCATTATTAACTGTATTGTATTTGCGAGCTTTGTATGTTCTTCTTATCAGGAACTATTAAGTTCGTATCTTCGATCAAACCTACACACATGAACTTATTATGTATGTAATATACCTACTTACGTACTTATGGCTTTACTTAACTTTATTCACACACATACAACTGTGACGACTCTTTATTACTTCTGACAGCCTGCAAGGTCATTTATAATATTGGTCATCTCGCATACACACCCCAATAAATAAATAAATACTTGACATAGTTCAGATGGAAAAATTGTTGTTGGCATGCCTAACCCTAATGTACTAAGTGAATACCACCAAGTAGCAATAGTGCGGTTAGTTAAGTTGAGAAGAGCAAATTCCTTAGCACGTGTCGCAGTCTTGACTCATTAAATCTGTGTGCGCATTATACATACATATATGTACATCACTTAATAACGGTATATGTATATGAGACGGTAATTAACGTATCAAAAATTCCAAAAGTTGGCTCAAGAACTATTTGACGAGAACTATTATTACTTGTAATTACAGAATTCCTTGATAATTGTGAGAAGAGCAAAGTTTTTTTCTAAATTAGTTTTATTGTTTTCAATAAATTTTTTCTTAATTTATTATATATAACTATTTTGTCTGGTAAGTGGTTTTAATATTTTTTCTTTTTCGGTGTACAAAGACGTTGACATTTCAGGCTGGAGGAATATTAAATAGTAAATTAAAACTAAACCCTGAGGGACAAAACCTTTGCGATATAAAATATAGTATATAGTCTCATCCCATTTTTACATTTGAACATGTTTTGTTCCAAGGCCTGAATCGAAGCTGCATCTTGGTGGCCAATCGCCATTGACGCTTAAGTCGTCGCAGAACAAAATTTGGCAATAAAACGTCTGATCATTTGGAAACTTTTCAAGAGTCCATAAAGCGAAGCGATGTTGCTTGGGAAGGTCGAGCGGCTTCAGTTCTTTTACAAGCTGTATTTTTTATGCTTTAAATTTAAGATCTCGACGTAAAGCCAAGTAGATATGTAAACGTTGCTCAGGTTCTTAAGTCTTTCAAAAAGGGGCTATTGAAAAAGTATTTCTACTTGGGTCGCCCGTTATATTTATATATTATGGTAAAACCCAAACTAGACCGCTCTATGATAAGACTCAATTTGGTTAGTGTCTCTATAGAACTAAAATATTATAGCTCAATTGGCCCAGAAGACATTATAGAACCGCGATGTTTTCTGAGGAACAGTAACGCCAGTATATTGATGAACTTGTAGGAAGTAATTGGAACCACAGATAACATCATAAACAAACATGTATGCTATTAGAGACATAGATTTATGAGCATTCATCAACCACTGTAAAATAGTAACGGATCATCGAAAGTAAGAAGCTGTGAAGCAAAGTAAATGATATTACATTACTTTCAATTATACATAAATATAATAAAAATCAGTAATTTTATCATTATGGGAAATTTGGTCAAACCAGCTAATATTCAGTTGCGACTTTGAACTGGGCACGTAAAATAAAATAAAGGCAGGACTGTCCTAATACTCGTAAGACAATGACAACATTTGTGAAGAGAATTGAAGTTGAGAGTTAGAAATTCAATTAGTTATATATTATATAATGCATACTATTGTATTATGAAAAAAGGTTTGCGATTTAAACCCTATTGTTACGTTGACTCTAATATGTATGTAGTTCGATTGGATGAGACTCTTTAACACTCAAAGTATTATATTAAAATGGTGTCAACACTTATGACTAGAGCGATAGAGAGATCGTTGTATAAATCGAGTAAAAAATATTAAATCTAGAGGGAAGTCGCTGAAAGCTAGTTTTATTTGTAATACAATCAACATTTTCGGTAAACACAAGTTAAAGACTTATCTCATATTAGACTATAAAATAAAATAAATTTGAAATGAATGAAAATATTTAAAAAATTAGTATTTATTTGTGATAAGGTGCAAAACAATCCTTGCAGAAAGCAATCTTCGCATATTGTTTTTGTACGCCTCTCCTTCTTTTGTTCTACGTAACCAGCAAAACGCCTCTGATTGGGAATTTGTACCGGTAGATGCCCAGCGACTATTTTTATTTTTCTACCAGATGTATCACTGTGACGATAAGATGCCTTTTTCTTTCCCTTTTCAATCATGTCATCAGACAAAACTATCATAGTGGGTTTTGTCTTCCCCAATTGAGAACTGATTACCCAGGAATTTCCAACATACATCATAAGTAGTCTATAAAACACTTTTTTCTACCATTTGGTAGACTTCCGGTCCAATTCGTATTGGCCTGCGATTTGGTTAGCTCGATCAACTCCCATTATCTGTCATTTCGGGACAGTCTACATTAGCTTTTTGGCCGTTTTTTTTAGCTTTTTTCAATAGTCGACATTTCAGATGAATGACAATTACTTACAACCATTACTTCCTATAAAATATATCGTAAAGATTATCAGTCCTTTTATAATGTTGTTCTATATTTGGAATTCGAAGGATGTTCACAGTTTTTTTTCACATTGGGTGCAGACCAAATAGTTCAGGTATTCTGAAAACTGCATGCAGAGTTTACCTCTTGTAAGTTATCTCCTACATCCTCGTCTTGATGATCAATATGCTCAGCATCATTGCTTTCAGTAGTAGACTCCTCACGATCTGCAGGCTATCACTACTAACGCCCGAGAAGTCGTCTATTGGTTTTGACATAGTTAGTCCGTACAAAAGTTATAAAATTATTAATTTATATAAAAGGCTGCCAATAAATGTGTGCATCGGATTTTGACTAGGACATTTTTAGCCCAACAAGAATACTGATGGGACACATATATCCCACAAACTTATACACACCAATAATTACAAAAATACAATAAAATTTAGTACTCACCACCTTCGCAATATGTTAAGAACACTAGGACAACTATTTATTAAGGTTTCAGCCGATTTAGAAACAGTAAACAATTAATTATCACAAAACTCACTGCGAATGATGAAATACGCGTCCAACCATTCGCTCTATTTTGGCAAATGAACACGTGGTTACTACTTAAAAGTCCACGAATGCAAACAAATAACGTTAAGAATAGTACGAGTATAAGCTACGAAATGGATCTAATTTAAACCATTTTAATCACTTAATTTTTACAAGGAATCTTTGAAAATACACCGGGGTACATACGTCCCGTTCGAATCGAAAGGGTTAAGGGAACATACGTGAATATTAAGTTAGAGATCTCATTACGCAATCGTACGAAATGTCGTTATATCGATTTAAATTTACATAACTGCGAACATCAAAACTTTTTATCGTCTTTATTTCATAAAGTTTAAAAGACCAAATCCATTTCTAATTAGTGCTTTCAGTCCTTCTGTTATACTTCAATTTTCAAGAAATCAATCGAAAAAATTCTGTAGGCTTTTTAGGTGATTTTAATACTAATTCTAAGATGTACTAACGTATTTCTCACTGGCTCTTTGAATTTTGTGCCCACTCACCTAGTCGTGGTTTCTCTGCTGCCACCTACTGCTGTAAAAGCGGTAATGAAATGCTCATTGCAATAAAGAACGCACTTTAACAACAGTATCTACATGTCTTGACAGCATAGTTGGAATGGATTTTAAGGGGTTTGGGAATGCTGCAGTGAATTGGGACTTGTTGAGAAATATCTGGTAGGTATCACATTAATAACCCTGAAATTATATCCATATGTATTTCAATTAAAGAGAATTCAGTAATTCATCCCGGCATGGAACAAATTGTATAGAAGCTTTGAAGTTCTCAATTTTATTTGTTGCCAATTTACTTTTTTAACCCATATTTCACTGGAGTTCAATTACCAATTTTTCAAAGAAAAAAGAAAGTATTAACCTAAACTATTGCTCACAAATGCAGTGAATTGCACTGCACCCACAGTGCGATAAGACTTTATTGCAAATGCAATTGATGTCGTAAATTTCAGGGAGCAGTGAAATATTAACAACAACATACGCGTACATGCCACACCTCATACAGTAAAGCTCATAAAATGTATGCATGGAAGTGTTATTTTGAGAGTTATATTCTTTTTGGGAACATGAGGTGCTAAGCTACATTTTATGCTCTTTTCCTCTGTGTCCCACTTTTCGTTTGTGCGGTTAACTCCTCCACACACATACAAATATTTACACAATTGTTGGTGGTATGTTGTTAAAACAATGTATCAGTAACATAGTGGTTTGTAAAATTATTTACCGTTAGATTGTAAATCTGTATCTCTCTTTCTCTTTCCTAAAGTCATAAAACGTGAGTTATAGTCAGACGAATATTAAAATGTCGTACGACAATAAAATATTAACGGTTGTTGATAGTGTTTGAATGGGAAGAGTGGCTAGAAAGCCGAGTTCAACTACAGTCTAAAAAATATTGACACATTTGCTAGAGGTTCCCTTAATTGTAATATGTATGAAACTTCAATTAAATGCCAAATTATAATATCTTTAAGTCTCAAAATTCTAGATTTACGAAAACTTATTTAACCAATTTTAAATCATTAAATATTACTGCACCGCAGGCCAGCCGGTCTGCGGACCAACTTTTCTGCAGGCAAATATTATTTAGCATTGCCATGTGGTCTTTCGTCAAGGCAATCAAAAATTTCAAATTAAATGTCTACAAGCCAACTGAGGAGCGGCAAGGAGACCACTTCAATATTTACACTGCCTGCAATTGCAATAACGGCGAACGAGGCAGCAGGCCTCTGAACTCGTATCAAATTGTACTTTTAAGGTAAACAATTACTTTAAGCATGGAAAGTTCAATTTGCAATAAATTATGAAATCCACTTAACTTCAGTTAAATTTGCTGTTATTAAATAAACACCTGCACAATGGTGTCCACTTAGCTTAAAGTATATATAGAGCTCTGTTCCTGAGAACCAGATTATTCCTTTCGAAAGGTTATGAAACAGAAATTATTAGCTTCTATGCTCCATTATCCCTAATTCTTTCGCTTTTCAATTCCATATTTACTATAAAAATGTGTTAGAATCGATAAACGAGATCTAAGGCTTCTAGTGCTGCGAATGTCAGAATCAGAAACGCTGAAACTGCTGCATTAGTTTCTGGTAGAAATTTAATTTAATTTTGTTTGTATCACCGAAAAATATTAGAGTTATGTATACCTCAATAAAGTGGATGATAAGATGAGTTGAAATTCGAGTGACTGTCTCTCCGTTCGTCTGTCTACACAAGCTGTAACTTGAGACAAAATTTAAAATATCGTAATGAAACTTGGTATGCGGATTTCTTAGTACAAAAAAAAATTTACGAGCTCGTGGATGGGCGAAAATGAACCACTGCCACGCCCACGAAAAGCCAATAAGCGAAAACGTGTCATAACTAAGCTCTAAATTTAGATACAAACTGTAATAATAAACTGGAGATCGCAGTGGTGAAAAGCACAAGTGGGATTAAAAAATATTTTAAAGTGGGAGTGGGCTACATATCTTCCAAGCCACTGAAGCTAATTCAACCAAACTTACTGAAAAGACGTTTTTTTAACGTTTCTGACACACTCCTCATATAACAATTGAATTTGAAAATTTTAAAAGTATTATCACTGAATAAAAGATTTATTGGCATTGAGTTTTAGAATCGCAATTACAGGGAAGAGTATGACGGCAGCTGGTATGAAACTTGGATAATGGGCGTGTAACCACCCTCTAAAGACGGAAACAGGTCCAACACTGTAATTTAATAACGTTGTGATCCCTCAAGCAACAGATGATAAATACTTTGGCATTCACCTAGGTAGAGAGGGGTTTGACTTGGAAGATCCACATTTCTGCAAAAATACACCACCTCAAAATTTAAAGTCGCCAGGCTAAATCTATTATTGGATAAAAAGCTAAACCTATGCTTGGAGCATAAAATCCTTCTGTACAATTCAGTCATAAAGGCAATATGAATGTATAGTATATAATTATAATGCATTCGATACAATAATTCCAATCAAAAAACCTACGAGATCTAACAGGAACACAGTGGTATTATATATGCGTAAATATATATAAGGTTCTTGAAATACAAAAGTTAAAGATGTGTGACAAGACCCGGCAAAAATACCTGAGGACACTGCTAAGTCATCCTTACCCCTACGAAAATCTTATCCTGCTGTACAGGTAGCCGAACGCGCCTTCACAGAAAAGATCTGTCAATGCTTTGATGAGCAACGTTCTATCAATTGTCCATTACAGGGCGTGTCGACTGGCAAAAATTTATAACATACTAACTGTCAAATCTATTGCTATTGCCATTGCAAAATCTCTATGTGGGCATTTGTTATCACAACATAATCATTTGCGCAAAGGCGTAGGTTAGATAGGTTCGAGCTGATGTAGCGCATGTTTTAAGCTCTTGAACTGTTTAAATAAGAATAAACAAATGTATTTCTGGGAAAAATAAGGTAATAAGAAAAGGAGAATGATCCTTTTTTTACAATTGTATTTTTTGGAAAAATAAGAATTCATATTTTTGGACAACGATATAATAATTGCGGCATAAATTTTATATACCAATTATAATAATAAATTTAACCGTCCGCTCAATGACCGAAAACCCGGGTATCCATTTCAATCTAACTTAACTTTTCTTAACTCCTTCTCAAAAAAATTTTATGGCCACCTGGGTCCCTAAAATTAAAGTTATTTGATACCCATTTTTCGTCAAAATTTTTAGAATTAATTATTTAATACAAGTTATTATCTATCAAACTTTATACCTCCTCCGTTCAATAACCAGGTACCTGGGTACCCGCTGAGGCTTATATATATAAATGACGGGTTTTACACACACTTAAAGGTTATTTATCAAAGTATTCAGATAATTATATTTTTAAATTAATAATAGGCAGTATAGTTTACAATTTCTTTTATTTTAACAATAATTCTTATTATAAACAATAACAAAAATAGTTAGTAAGAACAAAATAACTCCGTTTTTATTTATTTTAGTAATATTATTTCTATTTTTTTTTTTTACTTTTTGTCTACTTATATTGTTTTATTTATTATGATATAGTGCTATATAAGAATTAAAGTATATTAAATTATTCTGTACATCCTTCACATGTCGTGGTTGTATGTTCATCACAAATAGGTTTCTCACATACTGAACATATTTTTCTAGTTTTGCGACGTTTTTTGAATTCACTTTGAAGACATTCATAGCTTTCACCAGTAATCTCTTTCCTTCCAGTTGAATCACTCTACTTCTGAAGCCTCAATGATACAGATAATGTTGGCTGCGCATTTGGATTGTCAGCTCGACTAAGAAGAGATTCAATCGCCACTTTCGTTGAGAAATGCCTCATAATGTGTGCATTATTCGCACGATTTTCAACGAATGGAGTACATAGCTCTCTTTTATTATTCCCATAATACAGAATATATGCTGTAAGGCAGGCAATATCGAGAATATTGTAAAAAAATGCTAGAGGCTATTGTTGAGTTGATCTTTTTGTAGTATATCTACCAAGCATTTTATCCATCGTGTCTATTCCAGCTTTAAACCAGTTATAAAACTCGATGATTTCGGGGTTTTTCTTTGCACTATCAATGATTTTTGCTTCGTGTTGCATTGATGATAGCATAATTACTACTTTTTGTTTGGAACATAACTACATAGGGTTACTTCTTCATGAAAGCCAAACATGGATAATTCTTCTCGAGTTTTTGAAACAGACATTGCTGCTGGAATGTATGCTTTATTTTTCTTCAAAGTACCAACAATCGTCAAGTTTCAGGGTAGTAAAAATTTTGCTAGTGGAAGAGTTGTGAAGAAATTATCCATTTTAGTGTTTCTATTGGATCCTTTGTATGGTGCCACCAAGTCTTTATGGTGCTTGGTGTATGGTGCCACCAACATTTTTCTCACGACCATCTTTCGATTTCCCAGTGTAAAGGTGTCCAGTAAGTGGATACGATTTCAGCATCACATTTCCACCATACTTTAATTTTATATTTATCTGATATTGATGGAATGTATTGAGTGAATCTAGTTCGATCTCGGTATGGATAAAGTTGCAGGTCGATTGTTAGGTATTCTGTTAGATTATCAGCCATTGTATTTAGATTAATTAAAATTTGTTTATTGATAATATTTATTTTGTATATTTTTTTTACTTATCTCTATATACTTTCTACCCTGTTCACTACACTTGTAGAATTCCAACTGAACACATTTCTTTCTTTTCGTCGAAATGTAAAGGGGAGAGGGACGGCTTAGGTACTTAAATATCCATTGACCTTGGCACTCCGCTTTTGTTATTTCTACGAGAACTATAGATTATGTTCCCATATATAGTTATTTCCTATGCCATGTAGCCAACTTACACAGAAAAAAGATTTTTATTCAGTATACTAACGACTTCTACATCTGCTCCACCTGGGTATCCGTGTACCCGGTCATTGAACGAATGGTGAAAGTTTGGTCATTGACCGGTCGGTTAATGTGAGCAATGATATTTTGACTTATGCTTGTATAAGTTTATTAAATTTAAGACTTCGCTTGTTCCAAACCCATTTTGCATAATTTTTCTCTAAATTAACAATATTAAACTAAATATTTATTTTTTGGAAAAATGTTATTTCGAAAATGTACTTTATTTCTATAATATAACACAACCGTCTTATGCTCGCTCTATTAAGTTTAATATTACCTAAAAGAAAATGCCGTCTGCATATGTGTAAATGGGATATGTTGCCTCTTCTAGATTTTCATAGATATGAAACTGCGCTTTCAAGCTGCTGAAGTAACATTTTATTGCTTTTAATATATGGCTTTCCATAAGCGATAAGGAGTCGCCGGCAATAGGCACGGCAATGCAGTTAGTATAACATAATTTCATCCTGTCCAAATG
This sequence comes from Bactrocera correcta, assembly GCA_027475135.1. Lineage (NCBI taxonomy): Eukaryota > Metazoa > Arthropoda > Insecta > Diptera > Tephritidae > Bactrocera > Bactrocera correcta. The sequence goes on along the minus strand of CM050323.1, from coordinate 141,667,783 downwards.
CCCAGTTACTATTAATGAACTACTAAAGCTATTAAGATTCTAAAACTTATTGTTAGGCTTAAATTATGTGAGAAGATTCCATAATAAAATATTGAAACCTTGATATGAAACTATTTTTATTCGATAAAAAATGGAAACCATATTTGGTACCTAATCACCATCAACTAATTATACTCTCGCAACAAAGTTGCTAAGGAGAGTATTATAGTTTTGTTCACATAACGGTTGTTTGTAAGTCCTAAAACTAAAATGGAAGGGTAACGAGTAGTTAGAGTTGAAATTCGGATGTCTGACTGTCCGTCCGTACAAGCCGTAACTTGAGTAAAAATTGAGATATCATGATGAAACTTGGTACACGTATTTCTTGGCTCCATAAGAAGGTTAAGTTCGAAGATGGGAAAAATCGGTTTACTGCCACGCCCACAAAATGGCGAAAACCGAAAACCTATAAAAGGTCATAGCTAAGCCACAAATAAAGATATTAAAGTGAAATTTGGCACAAAAGATCGCATTAGGGAGGGGCATATTCTGACGTAATTGTTTTGGAAAAGTGGCGCCGCGCCCTACTAAGTTTTTTGTACATATCTCGGAAACTACTATATGTAGCTATTCTAACCAAACTCTATAAAGTCGTTTCTTTCAGGCATTCAAAAATGGAAGAAATCGGATGATAACCACGCCCACCTCCCATACAAAGGTTAAGTTTAAAATCACTAAAAGTGTGTTAACCGACTAACAAAAATGTCAGAAACACTAAATTTTACGGAAGAAATGGCAGAAGGAAGCTGCACCCAGACTTTTTTTTAATTTAAAATGGGCGTGGCATCGCCCACTTATGGACCAATAACCATATCTCAGGAACTACTCCACCATTTCAATGAAATTTGGTATATAACATTTTCTTATCACTTTGATGACATGTACGAAATATGGGTGAAATCGGTCTACAACCACGCCTTCTTCCAAAATAACGATATTTTGAATTCCATCTGATGCCTTCTCTGTATAATACATATGTACATATAAATGAAAATACAATTCAATACTCAAAGTACACAAATTGATCTATTATAATTAATTTTACAGCAAAATAAAAAAATATGTAAATGACGGATAATGAAATCTCGATTAGACACCCGAACTTAGCCCAAGTAATTATTTAGATTTTTTAAATACCACGGCTGCCTTGTTCCAATAATTTGGTAATTCAGCCGAGTGAACTGTCCTGGCTTATTCAAATAAAAGTTTAACTTTATAAATAAAGTTTCAAATTTCAAATGACAAAAATAAAAAAACAGTTTTTAACCTTTTTTTTTAGTTTAATCTATACATACATAATAGAGTTTTTTACATACAACAATAAAATTCATAGAACGATCACAAACAATTAAAAGTACGCTTATTCTAGAAATTGATAAAGGAATTGAATTCCTCTAGGGCTGAATACGTTTCAAAATTGGTATTTCTCTTTGAATTCAGGTTCGTATCCCAAATAGTAGGTGTATTGGCATTAGAATGCTCAACCATATTTGTGAGCTGATCGAAGTTTACACTGAAGTCATCTTTTATTTCGTTCAGGAAATCCAAATTTATGTCAAACTCGTCATTTGTAATATCGTCGAACCTGCTAGCAAACAGATCATTCTCATTCACTTCGGCTTTATTTGTAATGTTGTCCTCCGAAACGGCAGTGAATTGGTCCATGAATACACGGCTATTATTTGACCCTTCGGTAATTTGGAAATTCACGTCCTGAGCTTTCTCACATTTTGACACTTCATGTTCTACCAACTTGTGATCCAAGACGCCTTTGTTATAAGCTTCAGGAACAACAGTTAAGTTATCGCTTGGCTCATGGATGACTTGTGAATTGATATTCGTGGAGCTCTTACTTTTCAGCATTTCATTCTCTGAGAAATTCCTATTAACTACAACGTTATCGGTATCGACTTTGAAATTCACATTCGAAGCGCCATTACTTTTGGGGACTTCCTTCGCTTGCAAGTAATCCGATACGCCTTCACTATTCTTAACAGGTGCAGCGTTCAAAGAATTGTAATTCACTTGGACAACTTTGAAATTGGCATTCGCAGCGCTTTTGCTTTTCGGCACTTGATTCGCTTTGAACTGATGCAACACGGCTTTGGTATTTGTAACAGGGATGACATTTAAATTGCAATAATTGTTTTGGACTACATTGGAATATGCATTTCTAATAGGGATGACTTTTAATTTATTATAACTCATTTTGACATCGTTGGAAGCCGAGTTTGCTGCCTCTTTGATTTTGGTGGTGGTCACTCCGTTTAACGATAAATTTTTACCCACCACAGCTTCGTTATTCATAACAGGGACGACAGTAAAGTTATTGTAGTTCAGTCTGACAACTTTGAATTCGGCATTTGGAGTAGCATAGCTTTCAGGCGCTTCGTGGGTTTGAATATTTCTTTTCGTCACGGGTTCATCAAGGATATCAAAATACTTTTTCAAATCGGCACCACCCAGCTCTTCAACGTTTTCAGCACCAACATTCATAACCACAACATTCTTTTTTTCCGGTATAATCTTGGTGCATTCATTTCTCTTCAACCGTGTCATTGTGGTTTTTCTTTTACTCAGACAATAGCGGTTATCGGAAAGACTTGCCTTCGTGTCAATAGATTCTAGTTTTCTGCGTTTAATCACGTGATTTTCACTACTTTCTACTTGCGAGAGGTAGCGCTTAAAAGAATTTTCGAAATCGAATTTATTTTTGGTGGCGGCCAACTTCACTTTGTCTTCATACTTCAAAGCTTCGTTCACAAGGTTATTTAAATTGCAAGCTGGTTCACAATCGTCAAGGTATTTTCCTGCCTTTTCACAAAATTCTTCGGGTTGCACGAACTTCACTTCAGCCGATGAGTTTGGTCTTTGTGAAAAAAACGTATGCCTCAATGGCACACGGCGAGTAGAGATTGTGTAACTCAGCTGATTATTGCCCCGAACATTACTTACACGTGGATTTTCTTGCGTTTTGGTCAGGGGTGTCATGCACAGTCGTTTGTGGCCAATTTCATTATCTTCATTCAACTTGTAATTTTGCGTATGGCTCTTGGAATTGGATGAGAAAGCCATTGCGTTATTCAGTGGTTCTCTTACTACTTATTAAGAAGTTATTACTCGTATTTACCTTATGTTATTTATCTATATTTGATTAGCAAAGACTGAAATGATTTAGTGTTTCTGAATCTTCGCTGAAATGATGTGGTAGTTCAGCGTAGCCTCGTTTATGTAGCGAATCTTGCAGGTACATAGAAACTAACTTACTCGGAGGTAATTTCTTGCAGGTCATTATTTCTTGCACAAAAGGTAACTATTATGTTCCCCAGTTATTTTCTTCTTTGTACCGCAGGTATGCTCCATACCTGTCCTTGGGCAGCCATTACAGAAAACAAAGGGCAAGGGATAACATTAAATATTCCTGAATTGCTCTCTCTCTTTATTTCTCTATACATGGATTTGTGCAATATAATAAGTGTTTGGCTACCGTTTCTTTGAAAGTAGCCTATTTATGTGGAACGGACAGACGAACATAAGACACACAAGAAGTAGGCGTAACTTTTAAGGGGCTACATATAGTTAGAAGTCCGAAGAAAACGATTTTTCCAGAACTTCCTTTTCTAAAAGATAGTTTGCGGTGACCTCTATATATCTGAACTGAATCCATTGAAATGAAACAAACAAACAATTATTCGGTAAAGTGATGTTAAATCTAGTAACTAATTGAAGGAATGAATTAAATACAATTTTTTACAAAATGGCGGTTTAAAAAAAAAAAGACTTTTGACCAAAATTTCGGTTTTAAATTGTTAAAAATGAATACTTATCGGTGAGAAAAAATCTTCGATTAATTACTAAAAAATATATTTAAGAAGATCGTTGTCATATTTAATCGGTTTATCCGTTTTCGTGTACATTTCGGCACCAAGTTTGAAAACACCATTTTGATAAAACGCGTTTAAAAGTTTGGAATGCACTTCCAAGCACTCTGAAACGCATTTTTAAATTTGTGTGTAACATTGAAACTATTCAGCAGAACGATATGAAATTGTGTATTGTTTATGAATATTTGTGTGTTATTAAATAGGCACGATTACGATTCTTTCGTCGCCGCGATTTGATGGTACGGATGGATAGAGGAGGTCCTCAGAATTAAAGAAATGTATACATACATATATACCATCCTTAGACTCATAGTTTTCGAGATACCATCCGTACCCTCAAATCGCGGCGCCGAAAGAATCGTAATATTGCTCTTAAATATATGTTCATTAAGAAAATTAAAAAAAAAAAAACGATTTTTTTTTTAATTCTAAATGTACATAATATAACACCTTAACAAAAATGACGAACATGCGACAACTTGTAATGAAGAAATTACATTTTGTATAAAATATTCCATATGTATTATTTCATCAAAAAATAACAATAAATTTCGAGATTTTGTCTGCATCTCAAATCTACATTTGGAAGTTTAAAATATAGATAAATGTTGTTGATCTCCACTATCATTATCCAATTGAAAATAGTTCAATACAGGAAGTAATAAAGAAAGGATAAGATCTTAGTTCCACTGGCGCTTTTCTTCAGATCTCTGCGCAAAGTCACAAACGGCAATAAATATGGGTGAGGTATATTATTATTTAAATCCAACAAAAACTCAAGCCTCTAGGTAATGAACATTTGAAACCTAGTACATAAAGTTGACTTTTTACGACAAATATTGGTCAGTGTGTTAGACATATAATTAAAATTCTGTATTATCTTTTCCTGACAATGGTGTATCTGTATGTTGAAATGCGTTCAATCGTGTCAACACTAATATTATAATATAATAGCTTGTATTCCGATCCTCTGGTTGACGTTATATATAGATGTATACTTCAAACAAGTGCCGTTATATTTGGCATACGAAAATCAGTTAACATATTTAGTCAGTAAAATATGCTCTCTCTTTCTCATTAAGATAACTCATATGTTGGCCGATATACACTGCCGATCAACTGAATAGGTTCACATAAATTTCATTGCATTTTCATGGTTTTTTCATCACAAATTGATTGTACGCATGTTTTTTTTTTAAATTTCAACTTTATATTTGTGTCAATCAGTGTTCGCTAGTAAAAAACCGTTTGCTAAGTACAGTTACTTTGCATATTCTATTTTGCTATTTCTTTCGCTGATTTCTGTGCAATTTTTTGGCTCAACTGAAAAGGTTCAGCTGAAAGATTTTTAGTTTGTGATTAAACTTGGCGGTGTAGCGACATATTTTTGATACAAATTTTTAATTTCATATATTTTGTTTAAACCAAATGGAAAATGGGTCGGTTTTCTGACGAAACAAAATGTAATATAGACGGCCCTGATGGATACAACTACTATTATCACGATTTTCGAAAGGAAGAGCAATTCCTGAGCCGTCGCCATAGTAGTGAGGGGGACGTAACGGTGTGGGGGTCGGTATCAGTCTTTGGCACTTGCGACCATCTTGTTACTTAAAAAAATAACGTGGAAAACTACAAATTTATCATACAGACTGTGTTTCCTTATTATTTCAATATTTTTCACATTATCAAATGGACTTACCAGCACCTATTAATACAGCTAGGGTGATAAAAGAGCGGATTAAGGCTCAAAATGTGGACTTGCTCGAATGGCCCCCATATTCACCTGACGCAAGGTATATGAAGGAGGCAGGCAATTTGATTGCAAAACAACTTTAGTTGCGACAATTAAAGCGGCCTGGACAACAATTTCGGTGCAAATACTGCAAAATTTGTATATCTGGCTTCCGGATCGTTTATATGACATTATATCGAAAAACGGAGGATTCACTCATTAATAAAGTTATTAAAAATTACTTTAAATTTACTTAAGTATAAGCAAAGTTCCAAGAAATTTTTTTAGGTTGACCCTATTCGGATGAACGAAAAAAATCACTGATTTGGTTAACGTTTCAGAAGAAAAAATAAATAAGGGTTAAATAATATGTTTTTGTAAAACCTTTTTCAACATTTTATATTAATATGATTTCGAAATTAAACAAAAAAAAATTATGTAAATCGGAAAACTGATTTAGGAATTATAGATAAATTCTTACCTCTGAGATCATGAACCTATTCAGTTGAGCAGCAGTGTATCATATTTGCTTGGTTGAGGATTTGCACCCTAAGGTTTTTCCCTGGCGTTGATTCTTTCAAGTTGTAATAGTTTAAAACGTTCATTTGCACCCAAACTTAGCCCTTCCCAAGAATAATAGAAAGTATGTATATTTATATATTTACGTGAGTAAAATTTGCTCTCTAAAACCATAACACTTCCCTGAGGACTTGCGAGCACGGTCGCTTAATTTTCATCAAACTGCAAATGTTATTAACAGACATTCATATAAACTGCGCGAATTGAAATTTATTTTACACAAATTCAATTTTGAATTTCTCACAACATGCAACAATAATTACTCAAGCGCTGGGAAATACCAAGCTACATTCATGCACTTGTAGGTACGGCATTAAGTTGGGCAAATATGTATGAATATTTTTATTTAGTATATAGCACACACTGCGAGAAATATTTAAAGAGAGTAACCCCGGATTGATACCTATTCGGTATGATTTAGAAGGAGTGAGTCCCCGAAAAGTACTTCGGAATATAATTAGGTATTGAATAGAGTTGAATTGGAGATTAATCGTTTAGAAAGTGATGCACCAGTCACAGTCGGGGACACTAGATTACAAAGTTTATCATAAGAACTTGACAATTAATAATCTATTTGTTGTCTCTCCGGTACGGAATGGTACAGGTAGTTAGAGGAGATATGCTGGAAAAAAGAGGCAAATATCGTTGCATCCGAAGATTTTGAAAGTGTCATTAGTCACTTGAAGGCTCTTCGTGGACCCATCTCGGACTCATGCTAAGCTAATCATTCTTATTGCAGGATGTATATTCAACTACTATATATATGAATGTTCTTTGCCGGCAGGCATACAGCAGCTGTTCATATTATTCGGTTGATTTGTCAAAAGCGTTTAGGCAATGAAATGTAAATATTCACTAAATCGCTAAACAAATAAATACCTTTTGAATGACGGTACAAATATGTGTTCGCACATAGAAGTCTCCATATTGTCGGCGCTCATCGGTGAGGCTGATGTAGGTATTTTCTAAATGTACCGCTATATTTGTCAACATCAATCCGACGGCTTACAAATTTGCAGCAATAATCGTAGCCACCGTCACGGTTTGTTGGCATTAGAAAAAGAGTTGAAGTTGTCAATGTGCAAATGGCCAATTTATCTGTCAGTGCCAATGGTTCGACTTAGTTCACTCCAACACTATTTGCGCCGTCAAGCGTTAACCGAGGCACTCATTCATAAGTATATATATTCATATGTACTGAGAGTGTGTGCTTTCAGGTATGTAGTGCAAGCAATTTGTGAAAAAGTCTTTTGCTCACCAGTCACGTGTGTCTATAGTTTTGATTGGAAACTCAAATTCAAATTGTCAGAGTTGAAAATACGCTCAATAACGCCTACACACACACCCACATACCCTTACGGAAATATTTTGAATTTGTTATGCATGTATTATCCTCAGCGTTTGCTTAACCCATATTCACACATGCCATATTTGCCAGGTGCTTAAGTGTGTGTGTGTGCGCTCGGCGATGGTGGGAAAGTTCAAAGCTTATCGAGCGAAGGTGTAAAAATTTCAAGTTTTCGGCAAGGCAAACGCAGGCGAATTCAAAACAAATTGTTGCAAGTGGCAGCTGTGTGGCCAATTATACATCGTGTCGGGCTCAAGGCACATGTTTTGTGGGTTTCATTTCAGACGTGCATGTGTTTGAATTAATAGCGTTAAGCTACAAGTGTAAGCGAGTATAAAGGCGTACTGAAAAGCTTCGTGATCCGCATAGAAAATGCGTTGCTCAATCTAAGACGAAAAGGTGCAGCTTAGTGGCTATTTGTGTTTCGCTTTTGAGTGCAAATATGCCGATTGAGGTGTGAACAGGTAGAATTGCCGCATTTTCGCTGTGAGTTGTGGAATTCAGTAACTGTAAATGTATGGAATTTCGTCTGTGAACTATTGTCAGGTTCTGTAGTAAATAGTGAAGATGAGGCTAATTCCTTTAGAAAGAGGGTTGCAAGTTATAACAAGAGCAGTTCATGGCCTTATTAGCGTCTATGTTGTACCAGATCTTATTGTCCCGGGTTTGGGAGCGCATACCTTCCCACCGAACTGGCGGGAGTGGAAATTAAACGCCTGTGCCATGTATTGGCTACTAAGCGTTTTGCTAATTTATAAGTTCGAACAAAGAAGTTCTTCTCTTCAATGCCTTTACAAAGGCCTACATAGCAGTCTACGTGCGATCTTTAACCAAACCTAACCTAAGTAGATCGGATCGCTCTGAGATCTTATGCAAAAATATTTAATGTGAAGGAGCACCCTGCAACGGTAAAACATAAAGAGGCTGCAGAAGAGATAAAATCCTGACAAACACAAACACCTTCTGACGGAGTATTAGTCACAAGACAGAAACACATTTCTTTTTTTTTTTTTTTTGTGAAACGTTCCTCGAAGCAAATAGACCCTTAAAAAAAGATCAGCAATCTAAGTGTTAAATTTTTTTTTTTTTTTCAAAATATACCAACCATCAAATTCCATGTGAACCAAAGTTGCGACAGTGTTATGTGTCTTTTCTTTAGAACAAAGTCTTAACTGAGCAAAAAAATAAAATCTGTCAATAATTATATTTGGATAGGTGTAGACGAGACAACAGCCTCAAAGCAACGCCTTAAACTAGCATTTCGAGATTCCTTACTAAAATAAACATAGAAACTTCAAATTTAAAGGATAATGTTTGTTATCATTTAAAAGAACATCCTTTGGCATTTATTTTTTTGAAGATTATCTCTTTTAAATGGTGGCCGCGATTACATCTTAGATGGTCCATCTGCTGAGTCTATTTTTCTATCACTCTTTCGAGCATTTTGACTGGTAACTGGCGAATGACACGCGTCATGTTTTGCTCCAAGGTCTCAATCGAAGCGAGATTTTTCACGTAGACTTTAAATTACTGTGAGGATAAAAAGTGTAACGGTGTGATATCACACGATCTTGGTGGCCAATCGACCGTCCCAAAACGTGAAATTATATGTTCACCGAAGTGTTCTCTCAATTAATCCATTAGTGGGTGTGATGTGTCATAGTCGGTTACCATGACGCGAAAACGATTGTATTTGACATGATTTTTTTTGAAGAAATATGAACCGATGATTCCAGCGGCCCACAACCACACCAAACTATTGTTTTTCTGAATAAAATGGCAGTTCTTGAATATCTACAGGATACTCATCCTCCTAAATACGGAAATTTTGGTTTTTAAATACATACATTCAGCCAGAAATGGACCTCATCACTGAACAAAATTTGGCACGAAATTTCGTTTTCAGTTCTTGCAATCTCGACGTAAAATGCGCCAAGTCGTTCCATTCGTCAATCCGAGTTGCTGCGAACGGCGTCGAAGCGACTCTCCGTGGTCTTCGTGTACACTCTCAGCTACAGCTGTTCTAGTTGCTTCACTGCGTGCTGGACGTGCGAAACACATTCTTTACGGAACGTGAATTTCGCAGTAAAGTTAAACGAGAAGTTATCGTAATTGAAAAACGAAAATCTTTAGTATTTGAAAATTTCAAATACTCGTATCATTTAGTAATTTATGGTAATCGTAAACCTTCTAGAAGAACAATAAATTTAAGTATAGATTGTTAAGTTAAATGTCCAAGAGATTTATTTATTAAGAAGCAATAAATAATGACTTATGTTTGAGAAACATATTTAAAAATTTTTCTGCTTGTGTTGCATTTTTCGTGCATATACTCTATGTATATAACCTTCCTAAGGAATTCGTGTAGAAAAATTGGAAAACAAATTCTGTTCCCCCTTAAGAGCTTATAACACTCAACAAGATGCGTCAGGGTTCATATAAATTAAATATACTTTTATATTATACTCGTAAGTGATCAGCGCGATGACGATGATTGATAGCATGTCCATATGGCTGTCCGTCTGTCTATATGTAAACTAGTTCTTTACTTTTTAAGAAAGCGATATGAAATTTCGTGCACACCATATTGTCAAGAAGCTGCTCACTCGAAAACACCGATGTCGGACAAATCTTTGTATGGAAAAATTTTATAAGACAAGTATCTTGAAGAAATTTTACAATCTTTATTATGCAAGGTATCGTACAACTTCCGAAAAAATGTAAGAAACTTAGATGGGACCCATAGTCTATAACTGCCATACAAGCTGATAGATCAAAATGAAGATAAAGATCTTTTTGTGCTTTAAGAAATGCAGCTCTGAGAGATGTTATGGCTTTGGTGCAGCACAGGCCATTTAAAAAGGAAATGAAAATGTAAGGGTTACCGTCATCCAATAATTTGAAAGAACTCCATTTCTTTCGCATAAACGATGCTTTCTTTTTCACTGGCGTAGAAACCACTTACGCGGTTATAGCCGAGTTAACAACAGCGCGCCATTCTTTTCTTCTTTTCGCAAGGTGGCGCCAATTGGAAATTCCAAGCGAAGACAGGTTCTTCTGCACCTGGTCTTTCCAACGGAGTGGAGGTAAACGATGCTTTATGCTAATAAATGCGTTTTTCTCACTACTTAGCTTAATTCTAAGAGCTTATTTTAAGAATTCAACTTTGCTTAGAAGTACATAATACCCATTGAAGTACGTAAGGAAATTTCACTTGATTCAAAGTTTTTTTAGTATTAACTAAAAATTGAAGTTTCTGTTCAATTGTCTACATTTTTTGAAGAAATCAATATTTTCAAGTTTTCTTACGTACTTCTATGGGTATTCTTATGTGGATTAACGGCTTTTTTAATTCTAAGATGAACTGAATAAACTGAAAAGCATAATTTTTCATCAGCTTGCGGTTCAAACTTGACAAGTGTTTAATTAGTTCGGTGAATAAAATATTAGAGGTTTCACATAGTCTCATAAAGTTATAAGTTACACGAACCGAAAACATAACGCTCATGGTTGTATTTGTGTAAACTTATTTTAGTATGCAATCCAACCACAAATTTTTAAACTAGTATAAAAATTTACAATTTTACGATATTTTATGACACGTTTTGAGTACCCCAATTATATTCCGAAAAAGAATTTATGAACCTGAGGATGATTTTGTGCACGCTACGGTGGCCATGCCTCTTAAGAAACAGATTTCTATGAGGATCAAAAGTCATATGCTTTTCGAAATTTTCCTTTAAGAATCACTTTACCTAATTTTAGGTAGGAACTACTGAATATTCTGTTATACGATTAACTCAAGCTTTGATCTACTCAGGTTGAGTCAACAGCCAAAAGCAATAGTTCTTTTTTCAAAGAGGAGTGGGTTACCTTATTTTAGAATTTCTGGAAATTGCTTAAATTTTTTACATATTAGAACTAGTGTACATAATTTTTTACTTGTAGACCAAAATATTTCTTTTCATTTTCATTAATAATATTTTTGTGGTATTGATAATATTCAAATCGAAGCCCAATTACATTGACTGTTTTTTTTTTTTTTAATTTCTTGTTTTCTATCTTCCCTTTTTTCCAATTGCGAATTTGTACCAGAAAGTACGTTTTGATGATTTAATCACACCAGCAAAGTCCTTATTCCTTTCCATAGCAGAGCGATTTAGGCATAGATAACAGCGTCAACAAATAATCAGTTATAGATCACATTTTAATTTGGCAGCCGAATCAATCCAGCCTCTTACTTAAATAAAATCTCAACCAGGTAACTATTAAGTCAGCTGTAAATAACTCACTCTCAAGACATGCACCCAAAATTTTATTCGACCGAGTACTGCGAATTCGTCAAAATTATTTGCAGACTCTTATTGCCGTCACAAAAACAACATATGATGACCAAAACTCGACATAAGATGCCTCTTAAACGAACTCTCACAGTCAAGTCTTAAATTTTGCTCAAAAATATTGATAGTTTCATAATTGTTCTAATGGTTAGGGTAGTGTTAGCTGATAATCTGCTTGAAACCTTCCATCGATGGAAGACTGCCAAAGCTTGGTAACGCACCCAACTACAGGGTAGGCCATTTAAAGTTGACCCATTTGTTTGTTTGCCAAAATTAAGGCGTCGCGGATAATCAGCTGGGTTTAGTTTTTGTGCCATTTGAATTTTATATGGAAACATCTTCAAATCTTTATGAATTATGCGTCGGAGAGTGGTGCGAGAGATGTCTAATTCCTGAGAGCGGCGATAACTCGATGTCGATGGAGTCGATGGAGTATTTTCATCAGAACGTCTTGTGCGTTGTCTGGATGCATGACTGGCATTACTGAGATTACCGGTGTTCACAAATTTTGCGTATAAAGACTTAATTGTGTTCTTAACTGGAGCACTTTTCACTTTATTTTTTTTGCGAAACGCACGTTGAGTTAACACAATTGAAAAGTTATTTTGAATATAAAGCTGAACAATTTCAGCGCGTTCTTTTGGAGTGTACTGTTCCATGGTATAAATTGTCTTCGAATGACGCTTCTAACGCGGTATGACATTAGCCGATTTGTCAGCGCTGTTAAAAGTTACAGCGTTGCCAGATGGGTCAACTTTAAATGGCCTACCCTGTATATATGAGACGAATGAGAAGAGCACGTCGCTATTTTAAAGTTCAAGCATATTGAAGGCTTTAAAAAAACTTGAAACTCTTGCAACAGCAATGCGTGGTTGAGGCTTTAAAGTAAATAATAACATCGAGCTGAGAAAACTTTTCATAATTCCAATAAAAAGCAAAGCCTCCAGGCTTTGTTTGGCGAAGGAAACAACACAAGATTGGCAAAAAAAAAATATTTTATTATGAGTTCAGCGAATGTCAAAATTTTTCGATCCTAGCAAAGCGTTGGTGTATACATATAATATATACATATATATATATGTATATACGCAATAAAACTTCAAATGCGCAATGGAAATTTGTAATACCCACACTGGCTGTGATCCTGCTTGTTCAAATCCTGTTTATTTTATAGACATGAATTTAGCTATGAGGGCATTTGTATCAGTCGTAACATACAGAGACAGTTGTAGTAAGTGCCAAAGCGCCTGTGATAGGCTTGAAAATCGCCCCGGATACGGCCGCAGCAGGTCTGGTTTGTTGTTGTAAGACTTGTTTATTTTCTTAACTTTTTATCTTTAAGAGAATCTAAATAAAATAATTGTCTGCTTCAGAAAGCTTTCGAAAGCAACCAGGTTAACGAAACGGCGGCTTATTCGCAGTTAGGTTGATATAAATGTAAAATAAATTTACATGCAAACTGTAATAGTTTATATTATGCATTTTTTAATTATTTTTATACAAATTAATATTACTGGAAAATAGCAACCACATATTTTAAAAGTTAAAAATGTTTCTCTTTACAGGCGTCAAAATTACTGTGAACCATGAAAAACCTGCTGACATTTATCTGAAGAACCAAATGACCTACAAACTTCCATCATTTGCGTGGTAGGACAGGGCGTATACGTAACAATAAGTATGCTGCTATGCGGAGCTGCGATAACCGCAGGCAAACAGACAAATAAACAGCTTCACATTGCAGAGGCATGTCATAGAGCAGAACAATCAAAATAAAAGAGAAATTTAAACGAGAATTGAAGCGAATTAAAGGCGCATACAAAGCAACGCACGTTCAGTTACATAAAACTAACGGCATTTTTGCGGCGTATGACTCACCACATTACAACAGCAACACTATTTACAATAGTGTTATGCAAATGCAACTACAAAATTCACACAAAACCTATTAGTGGCTGCGAAAGGTGCGTGAAACACGCGCATGCTACAGCCGTAGTGCCGTTATTATTGCATAATATCCGCTCGAACGACAGCAAGGACACCAAAAAAACAAAAACAAAAACGAACAGTAAAAATAACAACAAAAAAGAAAAATATGAAAATGAAAGCCAAACATAAAACGTGTGTTGTGGCGGCGGCGACCGGCGTTGGTGTTGGCGTCGGCGCTGGTGAGAAAATGAAATCGGTGATATTGTATCCATATGGACCGCTAACGGGGACAGGATGTTGTCGCATGCTACATGCGAAAAATTTGGCGTTAACAAGCGCGATTTACACAATTGTGAGTATAATTTGAAGCGAGTGCGAAAAAAAAGCAGCGCAGCACAAGCTAAAAATAAAAATTCAACTGAATTACAGCTGAAACAAAGCAAGGAAATTAAGCATGCTTGAGTGATGCGTGAGAAGGATAGAATGAAAGGGATGGTTAGGCTGTAGTAGGGTTCACCTAAAAATCCTTTGTGTAGAATATTTAATATTTGATATGTCTGAAATGAACAAAAATTTATTAAATAAGCGTAAATCAGTAGCTTTTTCGAAATCAAGAAGTTTGGTAACAATAATTGTCGAATGTTAAAGCCTCAATGGTTTCGGTGTTTTCAGTATCATTCTGACAACAATCGGAAGCTTTCGGATGGGGGTGTATAAAGAGTTGAACTATTCTTTATAATATAAGAGATAAATTTAGTGCCAATACATTACGTATTGCATTTTACTGTTATAATTTCTACCTTGACGAAGTTCGAACTGACTCGTCCTTTTATTGAAAATATGAATGGCTTACAATTAAAATCTCTTTTGTGTAGCTACTCTAGCAGTTGAATTTAGTGCTTTTAGGAATACAAATCAAATTCTAATGGCCAAATTATTTAGGTTAAGTTTTGCTCACTTTGTTGTGTCTTCTATCTTTGTCAATTCTTTAAAAGCTACAAATGTTCAGTTTGGTTAGCAAAATTAGCTGCTCAAACTAAGACTTAAGCCCTTAACGCTTTTTCACTTGAACTAAAATCACGTTTTGGCTAAAAAGTAAATGTATTGCCTTTGTGGGAGCAGCATTTCGAAGCCTCTGATATCATGTCGAAAATTAGAATCAACTGCGAGTGTCACAGAATTGACTTTTTTTCTATTTTATGTCCATTTATGAATACAGCTACCGCCTTAGCTTACACCACCGTGTATGCACATATTACTATTTGAATTTATTTTTGTTTTAGAAGCTATTTGCAAATAGCCAATCTGTGATCATATACTGGTGATGGTGCTTGGTGCTGGGTAACATTTTGTGGCCAGTACATTTTTCTAGCCAAACTTACTTTTTTCTAAAGCCAATGCACTTTTCGCTCTTCTTATTTTATGCTATGCTTCTGCCGAAACTGTGTTATAACTTTGAAAGTATTGTAAGCTGATAAATCTTTGAAAATTTACAAGCTCTAAGAACTCATTAAATAATTCTATTCGAAAATTTAAATGTCTGGTACGCTGATAGTGTATTGAACAAAACATTCATATTTATAGTAGGATATAGTTTGATCTCTAAATGGACTAAAATTAAAACTTACTTGAAACATCCCCAGTGATTCTTGTTTTGATAGCTAGAATCTCCGTCTCTTACCATTGAAGGGCACTGTGAATTGTTGGTTTTAAGTAGAGTCATGCCAATTTATTTTCGTATTAAAATTTTAATGATAAATTTTCAAAATCCATCTCCAACTGAAGTCTTCTTTAATTCCTGTGTTGTAGGCTTCCACCGATATGGTAGAGCTCTTTTTTGGGAAAGAAAATCTTGCCAAAAATCACAATTTACTCCGATCCGCCACATATGTAACTAAATCTGGCAAGACAAAAATTTTCCGCATGTTAAATACTTAGCAATTTTTGTATTCGAACACTGAAGTTATCCGGCGTCTTCAAGCTATATACTTCTTGCGATTATCTTTGGAAAAGTTATTTAATTGTTCTGTTTCTGAATAGGCGTAATACCAATAAATAGTTTATTTATGGTACTTAGATAGATCGAGACGGCACAACCTGGGAATATATAACATCTCTATCAAAATATAATTTGCGGCTAAAATGCAGAAATCGGTGCCACCTTAGCAAGCACAAATCTCTGCGAGACACTGTGCCGCAGCACAAACAAGCGAAACAAAGATGAATTTAGCACAAAGAGCCAAACAACGAAATAAAATCACGCATACGCCCCGCCGGGCCGACTAGTGCGAGTAAATGGCATTAAAAATTAAATTAAATTTGTGCGCTTTTAATACGTGCGGCGTGTGGCATGTGGCATACATATATGGTAACTGACATTGTGTGTATGTCTTTTTTGCAGACTTGCCGGGTGCGGCGAACACCATGATACACGCGTATGTGTGAGTATGGGAATGTGTGAATTTTGCATTTTCATTTATTATTTAATATTTGCTTTTATTAAAACACATCATACGGTGGGCATGTGATCGAATGGATTTGTTTTGAAATGTGAATAATTTTGACGTATTTATTTAAGCCGTTGCGCAATTGGAGCGTGTCAAAACTACTAAGTTGATTTTGATTCTGGCGCTTTTAGAATCCGCGCAAAATACCATGCATGGATTTTCAGAATTTAATTTACGGTTTTAATTGAATTTTGAAATGACCTTTATAATGATTAAAACGGAAAACTGTTGAACTATGCTCTGAACAATTTATAATTCATCACGTGTTAAAACTAGTAAGCTGGACTTAGCTTAAATATATTGTCTTTGTAATACAGGGTGTCTTTTAAATATATATAAGTTTTAGTGAGTTTTAAACTTTTGGACTTTTATTTCTAGGATAACCAGTTAACCATATTCAGAGTATGTATAATCTTCAATCTCTTTAGATTTCCTTATGCTGAGAAGTAGTTCCTGTTTGATGTTGTTTGCATATCAGGACGATAAGTAATGAAGTCCCTCGCTTGTTGGCTAAATATTACAGGAGCCAACTACAAAACATAA
This sequence comes from Bactrocera correcta, assembly GCA_027475135.1. Taxonomy (NCBI): domain Eukaryota; kingdom Metazoa; phylum Arthropoda; class Insecta; order Diptera; family Tephritidae; genus Bactrocera; species Bactrocera correcta. The sequence continues at coordinate 141,650,879 of CM050323.1, read as the reverse complement.
GACTATCTCTTTATGGAATGAATTTCTGGTGTCCAAGTCATTATCAAAACTTGGGTCGGTGATTTAGCCGTAAAGATCATATGATTTAATTATATAAATTTTTGTGAGAAACTAGATTAAAACTTGCCCTCGTTTTGAGAGCTGTAGAAGTTTGGCTCGAAATAGTGCTACAAAAGAGGACTGACAGCATGGTTTTCATAAGATACACTTCCGTTTACCCTATATGATACTCCAAATTCGTTTCAAACGCTCAATATGATGAAGTTTTCGAACCAATAATGTCAAAATCATTGTTATTATAACTGAGGTATTTCCGCTTCCTTTAATTATACTCTACCCCTATTTATAATTTCTTAAGTTTGCAGCTAAAACGAGAATTTTTTCTTCTTCTGTGTAAACTATCCTGTATGCTCTGGCTCTGACTCATGCCAAAAATAAAATTGTGATTTTATAAAATCATCACCGAATTATTTTGGTATACATTTCTATCGTATGACAGAATTTACATTAAATAGAGCGGAATGATTTAAGATTTATAATAGTAATGGGTTTTCCGAATTACGGACAGCTTGGCTTTTAGCCATCCTTCAAGTGCAATTGCTTCCATTTCGAATCTGGTAAGGGTTCTCCAACCTTTCTATCGTGACACAAAATTTGATATTGAATGTTTTAGTATAATTTCGCTATCAGAATGTTCAAATATTTAAGCTTACGGCAAGACTAATACTTGTGATGCAACACAATACCAATTACTTTTGCCAGAGTATTATTCATATACTTTAAAGTATATTTTGTGAGGAAATAATGTCTACGATCAGCAATTGGTATGTGGAATTCACAGAAGCTGCTAAAACGAAAAACGCAAATTTTAGACGAAAGTGTTGTTATTGTTGTCAAATTTTGTTTTTTTATGAACCCAAGCCAAAAATACAGTAGTTGAGAAAGAGTGATGCCGTGAAACCTTACGCTTTTGTGATTTTCTATCATATCAATGTATGTAGGTGAAAATCACCTTAGAATAAACCAAAACAAAACCAATTTAAATTGCGTTTGTTGCCGCAATCTCTCTAATTTTTGCAACCATAAGATTTGCTGTACTCCTTGCCATAATAATATATTACATTTTGCGCTTTCTACATTTCCTTCTGCTACCTCAAATAGGCATTTTACTCTAATAACGATTGTAACTATATACAACAGCAATATGGTGCTTACTCACATACATTGTATATATTTATGAAGATCACGTTTCTCATGAAAATAAGATCGTGAATCTCCTTCGGAACTTTTTCAGAAAGCTCATTTCATGAGCGACACATAAATAGCGTTAAATCGCTATCCGTGATTATATTTTTGATATTAATAATTATCATAAGTCTTTAAGAAAAATATTAATAAATATTCTAATTTTTTAAGAAAAATATAAATAAATATTATTAAAATAGCTTAATCAGAAATCTTTTCCTTTCAACTATTTCTTCATCCGTCATTTTTAAAGACCTTCACTAGAACTGTTAAGTTATTTCTTCAACTCCGACTTCAAAAAAATTATTTTATTCAGTTCCTAGTCAGTTTTGTCGTTAAGCGATTTTCTTCACCTCTCATGCTACAAAACAAAAACATAACTCACGTTCATTCGCCGTAATGGGACATTATATGCCGTTACATGTTCATCAGCACAGTTGTGACAGCTTGTGTGAATATTTAATATATATTAGGGTGGGTAAAAATTTTTCATTATTATATCTTAAATAGGGTATATTAAGTTTGTAATACTCAGAAGGAAGCTTCGGAGAGCCTATAAAATATACAAACATATACTTATACTTATAGACGAGCTGAGTTGATTTACAAGTATATGGTCATACCCCTTTGTCTGCAGATGCGCGCACTGATCCCTCATTGTTAAAAAATGGTCTACAAATTTTCACAAATCATTTTCTTCCCAAGAATCTGCTTATTTACCGCAATCAATATCAGAGCTCTTCAACCTATAATTGCTTATTTCAAACTTAAAATCAACATAAAGATAAAGAGGAAGACATTTGTATAATCGTTTATCTGATCTCCTACAAGTATTTTTAAAGAATATACGATACTAAGTTAAGTATTTTTCTTTTCAATAACAACGAGGAACGAGGAAAAGGAAAAGCGGAGGACCTTCATATTAATCTTAAAAGCTCAAACATGGAGAGAATTTTCTTAGCTGTTAGCTTTTTTTTTTTGGAGTAGAAAGTCAAAGAAATAAATTATTTTTGACGAACCCTAATATATACGCATTCTGTGCACACATTTATACTCGTGTTTATGAGAGTATGTACTCATTTGCATTTGTGTGTTCAATAATTTATGGCTTATTGTGATACGTTAATTACATTAATGACATCAATTAAATTAATTAAGTGAATCAAAAAATCGAGTTATAAATGGTTTTACGCTCACTTTAACGCGCGTTTTACCTTTGCTTTTGCCTCTTTTGTGCACGGCAGCTTACAATTATACAGACTAAAAGGAAAAATAGTGTGAGGGGCGTATGAGTGACTTTTATAACCGATATGATATGAGTGGATTTAATGATTCATTAATAATTTGCTGTAATTATTCATCAGATTGACAATTTTTAACACACAACTGCGAGTATTTATTTGTTTTTGTTGCTTTCGTTCGCAGAATATGTCACTCCTGATTGTTTTGATTTACTCCTGGCGGATAAATGTGAATATGCGCAAGGTGGAATCGTTGGAGGATGTCTACTATGGTAAGTATATATGTACACACATCTTCCATATATAAAAAAGGTTAAAATACACTTCACTTCCTAACCTAACGGGCTGACCGTAAAAACATATTTATTTACTTTACCTTTGGCGGAATAAAGAATTCAGTCCATTTGGACGCTCGTATAAATACAACACATATGCAATTTATTTGCACATAATCTTTTATACACATTTCATACCTCTCCATGAAGAGCTTTTGGTCTTATAGGCTCTAACTCTCACATAAGTGATGCCATAAGCGGCAGCTTAACATCGGCTGGCCAAAGTTCTGTAAGCCGATTGTCAATTTATGTGAGATATCCAGTTGAGAAGTGTCGATTGGTGAGGCAATGTCCGCTTTGCTTGACCGACAGCCGGCTGAAAAACTTGTCAAGCTTTGCCCACAAGTTTCATGTGACCGTTATTATCTAGGGTTCATTGTAAATACATAAGTGAGGAGTTAAGCAAATTCAGCGACAAGTGCAATAAAAGACTTAACACTCTAGTCTGAACTAAGAAGAAACTCTTCAATTGATCTGTTGCGAAGTTTTGGCACAGAAGCCACTCAACAATCATATGAAATTTTGTGTAATATTCAAGCACTATTTGAAAATAAAAATAAAAATGCAAATACAAAATCAAGAAGAGGTTCATAAGTCTGTAATGTTTCCGTGAGAGTAATGTGCTGCTCAAATGCAATTCGACTGGAAGAAATATAATTAATCTTTCGTCATTGCCGTCACGGGGCCTGTTTTCTGCGGAACATGAAAAGTGAAATCTAAAATGTAACGGAATTGTGATAATAGTCAGTTGGAATTGATTAAGTGTTTTCAAATTTTTAATGAACCGCACGCAATATTATGTATCCAGTAGATATAAGTATTGTGGATAGTTACTTACGCAGCTAAATTTTGGAAGAGATAAATTTAATTTATTTATTAATAATATTTTGTGTCAAAACTTAGCAACATTGTTCATTTGTGCTCGAATAGGTTAACGAAGCGCCTTCGAGAGCGGTATAAGAGCCATATGATGCTTCGCATTTCTAGGTCCATACCGGAGATCAGAATTATGGAAGCTTTCCTACGAATCCGACCTTTTGCGTAAATTTACTGAGTTTTCAATGTGATTAAACTAAAGAATCTGGAAACTTATTTGTAACTATCAAGAATTCAGCATTTGAACCAATTTAATGCACTTATAATCATATGCATTAGTGTAACTATTCCTTAGCATCAGATTTATAATAGAAATCTTGTATACATATAAAGTTATATATTTCAACTCAAGTACGAATATTTACTGAACATATGCGCTGTTTTCCATTTTCCAATTGTTAGCCATTGATTCCACCAATAAAGCATTTCAGAATACCAGAAAAAGTGTATACATAGAATTCGGATTTAAAAAATCAGGAAGCTTAGTATGTATGGTAATAGCTTAAAGATTTTTCATTTATTGCAAAGAAGTTAGAAAAAAATAAGCCCTACTATTTGTGAAAATACAGGTAAATTAAGAAAAGTCTTTAAAAAAAAAAAAATTATAAGACGGGTGTATATTCCTGCTTATTAAATTGATCACATAAGCCGTATTATAAAGAAACTAAGCACAGTGTTCTGTCACTATGATGAAACCAAAGGAAGACGCCCGGTTAGAAACGGATAACCTTTTAATGCGAAAAATCTCCATGTTCAAAAGGAAAATTGAACGGCTCAGAAAAGTAATAGATGACCTCATCAAAATAATAATAATAAAAAGAGATCATATGAACTTTTAAAAACTGAGTTTCTTCAAATGCACAATGTTCACACAAATTATAAACAAAATTTTTTCTTGAAGTTCGAAAATTGTACTTTGGAATAGCGGTGTAGTATTTCGAAAAGTTTAAACGTTGTAATACGAGATTATAAGAAGGAGATCTCGAAATTACTTATAGTTCTTTTTACTGTGGTGTGCTGTTAGAGGAATTAACTATCGAAGAAAAACCGGAAATTCTTTACCGCTTTGACATGAATTTAAAAAAAAAAAAGTGCAAAAGTTTCAAAATTTTATCTACCATACATCTTTCTTCTTGAACAGAGGAAAAAAACTGAAACCTAAAATGAATTTGAAAAAGAATCCTTGAACATTCAATAACTGAGGTTTCAACTAAATTGATACTTTTGGAAAAATGGAAAATAGTAGTAAAAGTTGAATTTTTGAAGATGAGGACGAAGCGACCAGATTTTAAAAGATGAAGCTGAAGCATTTGAGAAACAAGAAGAAGTTCAAATGAAAGGTTTGGGAAACCAACATAATTGATGAAGACAAAGAAAGAAGTGGACACTGAAAAAACCAATCCACAAATTTTTCGTCTTATCGAGCAGTCATACAATAGCGAAGAAAGTAAAAAAGTAAGAACTTCAGCAACCAAAACCATGCCTGAGAAAAATATTGAATAAGTACATTGGGGTTCTTAATTTTAACATCTCTTTATAAGACAACCAGTACTATTGGTATTAACACATATGTACATTCCTCAGGAAAGAAGTGCAAAAGTGTTCAGTGATCGAATTAAGTTCAAATATACACCTGTTCTTTCGGTAATCTGTTCTCAACTAGACGGCAACTTCATAATACCCCTTCGTAGAAGCCCCCATTCTTATTAACGAAGAACTCAGACAGCCACTTTCCACAAGAATCTTTTGAGATGAACTTTACACCAACAAGGGCGTTCGCCATGGACAGAAGCAGGTCGCAATCACTTGGCGCTATGTCCGGGCTATATGGTGGATGCCATAAAACCTTCCGTCCGTGCTCCTTTAGCTTCTGACGAGGTCTGACGTTGTCCTGGGGGAACCTACACCCTTCTGGTGGATCGCCTGCTTCAAGCAGTCCAGTTGTTCGCAGTAGATGGTAGAATTAAGTGTCTGACCATCAGCTCATAGTGGATGATTTCCTTCCAATCCCACTAAACACACAGCAAAACCCTCCTGGCTCTCAATCCCGGCTTGGCTACTGTTTGAGACGATTCACCGAGCTTCGACCATGACCGTTTCCGCTTGATATTATCGTATGTGACCCATTTTTCGTCGCCAGTCGAAGTTCGTTCCGTTTCAGCAGCATATCGCAGGCGTGAGAAGAATAGGTACAAACAGGTTATTCAATCTGCGAATTGTTGCTTAGCGTTATTTTGATTGCTGCTACTGCATACCACAATGGGACTTATAAGTGGTCGCTTGCAGTTCAGTATCCTTTCAATTTCCTTTGAACTAAGGAGCTATAAATTTAGAAATATTCAAACGTTGGGAACCCAATAGTGAAAAAGAACATATTTTGTATGAACTGTATTACCGACATCATTCGATTTTCTAAATCGTTCAATATCATAAATTTGCAACGAAAGTCTCACCTTATATGATTACATTAAAGACAAAGAGATTGAACTGATGCCTACACTTTGAAAGACTGTAACTTAAAAAATATTGAAAATACTTGTGACAAAAACAATAAATTTTCATGATTTGAAAAAAAAAAATGAAATAAAATATAATACATGTAAATATATGATAAATATTATAATTTTTGCGTCCAACTCTTCTCTTTCAGGTGTTCAAATAGCCTATTTCGCCATTATCGGCACACAAATGTCCATGATAGTGCTGAGCGTGATGTTAATATTCGGAATTTATAAGGTAAGTGCGATGGCTTTAGAAACATTTACTAGCCTCATTTAAAAACTCAGTTCTCTAAGATAAATTCACAATTTTTCTTCAAGCAAAAGTAAGAACTTTTTGACTTCTATGTACGAACTGCCGAATTTCCTACAACTCTTTTGCGTGAAAAGCTCAGCACAATGACACATTTATTCAAACGCACAAGCAGGCATTCACACGAGTCTCACGCCTAAAATCAGACCAAATAAAGCGGAACACGTGTAGACAACACTCACGCCCCCACCAACAAACACAACAACACATAACCGCTACATATGAGAGTGTGTGTGCGGAAAGCCAAGCAAATGTTTACAGTTTCAGGGACATTTCATGCACACACACATACAAAGTAGCATTGAAAAAATTGGAATAAGCCAAAGAACGTGAGCCGTAGGAGAGAAAATGAGAGCAAGGGCTGGCTAAAAGTCACATGAAAATGCCAAATGCGTGACAGTTTATTTGAATGCCAATGTCGACACTACATCACACACACACGCACTCACAGGCAAAAGGCAAAATGCAAAATATGTTACACCAATACACACACGCAAGCGGATTTGCCTGAGCGTTTGTTGCTTTTGCATTTAATATACGTGTTTGTGTACTAAGCATATATATGATATTATATGATTTTCGAGAAATGCCCAAAATGTGAAAGCAATGCCAAATGTTGCTATTCAAATTGCCTGAATGGCTTTTGCAGCTTTCACACAACGCAAACAGTTCGTAAAATAAATGCGAGCGTTTCATGGCTATCAGCACACATCCACACACATTTACAAAATACAGGGAGACTTTAAAACCCAACCAAGTGGCTGAAGGCGGTTTGTTTATTTTTTTCACACTTCGCATTTGTGCTTCTGCCATGACTTTCGTTATAACGAAGTGCCCGCGTTGATGATTATTGACGATAATGAAAATGCAAATTTCATTCAAAAACCAAAATATTTATGCACATGATGCTGTTGATGGCTTGTATTACAACAACAACTTGTGCCGCAAACAGTTTACGAAGCAGATTTTGTGTGAAATTTTTAGCAAGTGCAAAATTTTGCATTTAAAACTCAAAAACGACACAACTCAAATTTATACATAATTGTTTTATTTTCACAAATTATTTCTTATAATCACCTTAATATCATCATGCGTTCCATTCAACACCTTTTAAATTACCCTTTTCGACGCCGTAACAGCAACTGAATATCTATTTATATAAAGTGTTATCTACACTTTTTTTAACTCAAGAACGGTTTAAATTTGGTGGGAAGGTAGCTTAGAACCAGGAGACGAAGACAGAGTACTTTTAATTTGTTTATGTTGAAATTCAATACAATTCTTAAATATCAAAATTATATTTTAAATCATAAAATATAAAAAATCATATTTGTAAAAATTATTTAACCCTCTAACAGGTAAGACCGCCCCGAGGCGGCCTTTAATACATAGTCCTAAACTCATAAGAAATTTTATTTTTGTCTACAACTATTATAATAACCGTTGAATATTACATATGAATTGTGTCCTTAATATCAACAAATCTATTGTGACGTTTCGTTTTTTTGTTATCGTCAGTTGAATGCAGAAATTCAGTGTTAAAGTGCAATTAATTCCAACGCCGATTTTAAAATTTCCAAAGTTAAAATAAAAAGTGTTTTATCGAAATATTTGTACCGAAGAACTTTTATTGATTAAGTAAGTTAATTTATTTTATGTAAATATAATTTTTAACAAAAAATATAAACTATTTCGAGTTTTAAGAACACAAACACGCAGACCATCTCAGGGCGGTTGCCTGTTTACTTGAAATTTTTCTTAGGTATTTCTTTGTTTGAAAGTATTTTTTTTTTTTTTATTTTTATTTATTTTTTTTTTAATGGAGCATAGAAATGACAGGAAATTTAATCTAAGTAAACTTAGTAATGAAGAGCTGCTTCAATTAATAGAATCAGTTGAAATAGGCGAGGACGATTGTTATTTTAACAGTGACGATTAGTTGGACGACCGCGATTATATGCTATTTCAGCGTGTATTCGGAAAATGAATGAAGCAACTGATTTATTTATACAAACCATCGATATCCCCTTGAATATAAGTTTAATTGATGATATATGTGTAGGATCATCAACGCTTACTAAAATATCTGAAGCATCTTTCTCTACCGCAGCAAGGTCATTGACAGCAATATATTTAAAAAAAAAAAGACCAAGATCTCCATTACCAACCCTGGAAACTGCTGGTCCCTTAGTCATTCTCTCTTCTCGTTATTTTACAGGTTCAGATTTTTGGTTTTTATTCAAAATTTGCGCTTGATGTGAACGTAGTTTCTTTCCGCAGCAACTCACGTTTACCTCCACGTATCATAAAGCTTGACACACCTATGGAAACTGATTGAGAGGATTAAAAAAGATAAAACAGGATATGATCGGAAATGGTATATGAAAATTGTCAGATGAACTCAACAAACGGTTTGATTCTGTTCCAAAGCCTGCTCGCCTTTGCGTCGATGAGCAAATGTGTAGCACAAAATTAAAATATCATCCTCGGCAGTATATGCCCACAAGTGAGGAATACATTTTTCGTCTCGTATGAGGATTTGCGTAACGCTTCGAAGTCTATAACGGCACTGTCGTTAACATCTTTTTAAAAGGTCAGCCGGAGTCTATAACGGCACTGTCGTTAACATCGTTTTAAAAGGTCAGCCGGATCTTGGAAGTACTGCAAATGTCGTTATACCACTATCACAAACAATACCTGATTTTGCTAATCACATCTTATACTTCGACAATTTCTGTACATACCTTTGTTGGTACATTACGAGTATATTTACGTGCAAGGGGCATCTATAGCTTGGGCACGATACAAGCGGACCGAATGCCAAAATGGAAGTTTCTTTCTCAATTGAGTACGTGGGTACTGAATATGATGTTGATATTAACACGGTTTTGTGGAAAAACAAGAAGACAGTTAGATTGGCATCAACTTACGTTGGCATTGAGCTATTTAAAAGAGAAAATGAAAAGGAGCAATCGGCCAAAGTTGCAAGCTACGATCGAAAACAAAAGCAGCATAACGCAATAGATAGCCCCCAAATTATACGGGAATATAATAGCCATACCATTTCGTAGAAATAGTGTGGACAAATTGCAACAACAATCTATCAGCACAAGATAACAAGCTGTTAAAGTTGCCCGAGTTCCGTGAAGAAATTGCTGCTGGTCTTGTCGCTTACAAACTTAATCGTCGGCCAAGTTTCACACCATCAACACCCGTAGGAAAGAAACTAAATGTATGCAAAAGAGCAGAACATCCAGTCGCGCATGTCTGCTTTGATCAGCATCGTCACTTTCCCATTTGATTTCCTAAAGATGGTGGAAAAAGAAAATGTAAATTGTGCTCAAGTTCAAAACGCAGAGTTTTTGTTCCAAATATAAACCAAATTAATGCCACTCAACTAAGTAAAACTGTTTTTTTGACAATCATCACAAAAATTATTAAACTTAGGCATTTGAATTCCCCTAGTTATTGAAATTCTTCTTTTGTTTTTCTTATTTTATTTTCCTTTGAAATAAAATTCATTTTTAATTGTAACCACACCTATTTCTTTATTTTGACCTGAACCGGAAAGGCTGCCCTGAGGCGGGCTTCAGATTATTCTCACCTGTGAGCACAAAATGACATTTACTACAGTGGCCATATAAAGGAGCGCAAGTTTGGTGTTGGATTCGTGGTGGGAGAGAGACTCCGTCGCCGAGTACTATCATTCACTCCGGAGAATAAACGTCTAGCCACAATCCGCATCAAAGCGAGGTTCTTCAACATATCGCTGATTTGCGCCCACGCCCCGACGGAAGAGAAGGACGATGTGACCAAAGATGCTTTCTATGAGTGCATGGAGCGCACTTATGAGAAATGCCCCCGCCATGATGTCAAAATCGTGCTTGGCGACTTCAAGGCCAGGGTGGGCAAAGAAGGTATCTTTGGCACTACGGTCGGTAAATTCAGCCTCCACGAGGAAACATCCCCAAATGGGTTGAGGCTGATCGACTTCGCCGGGGCCCGAAATACGGTTATCTGTAGTACTAGGTTCCAGCATAAGAAGATACATCAAGCTACCTGGCTGTCTCCGGATCGAAAAACCACCAACCAGATCGATCATGTTGTGATAGACGGAAGACACGTCTCCAGTGTTTTAGATGTGCGTGCGCTCCGAGGTCCTAACATCGACTCGGACCACTATATTGTTGCAGCCAAAACTAGCACCCGCCTCTGTGCAGCAAAAAACGCACGCCCACAAACACAAGGAAGGTTCGACGTCGAGAAGCTGCAATCACAACAGACAGCAGAACGATTTTCCACTCGGCTTGCACTCCTGCTCTCTGAGAGCACTCGTCAACAACTCGGTATAAGGGAACTGTGGGACGGCATTTCAAACTCCTTACGTACAGCTGCAACCGAAACCATTGGTTTTCGGAAAGTGCAAAAGAACAGCTGGTACGATGAGGAGTGCCATGCCGCAGCGGAAAGAAAACAACAAAGCGGCAGGGGCCGACGGATTGCCGGCCGAGCTATTCAAACACGGCGGCGAAGAACTGATAAGGAGCATGCATCAACTTCTTTGCAAAATATGGTCGGATGAAAGTATGTCCAACGATTGGAATTTAAGTGTGCTATGTCCAATCCATAAAAAAGGAGACCCCACAATCTGCGCCAACTACCGTGGGATAAGTCTCCTCAACATCGCGTACAAGGTTCTATCGAGCGTATTGTGTGAAAGATTAAAGCCCACCGTCAACAAACTGAGTGGACCTTATCAGTGTGGCTTTAGACCTGGCAAATTAACAACCGCCCAGATATTCACCATGCGCCAAATCTTGGAAAAGACCCGTGAAAGGAGAATCGACACACACCACCTCTTCGTTGATTTCAAAGCTGCTTTCGACAGCACGAAAAGGATCTGCCTTTATGCCGCGATGTCTGAATTTGGTATCCCCGCAAAACTAATACGGCTGTGTAAACTGACGTTGAGCAACACCAAAAGCTCCGTCAGGATCGGGAAGGACCTCTCCGAGCCGTTCGATACCAAACGAGGTTTCAGACAAGGCGACTCCCTATTTTGCGACTTTTTCAATCTGCTGCTGGAGAAAATTATTCGAGCTGCAGAACTAATAGAAGGTACCATCTAATATAAAAGTGTACAACTGCTGGCGTATGCCGGTGATATTGATATCATCGGCCTCAACACGGGCGGCGTTAGTTCTGCTTTCTCCAGGCTGGACAAGGAAGCAAAGCAAATGGGCCTGGCAGTGAACGAGGGCAAGACGAAATATCCCCTGTCATCAAACAAACAGTCGTCGCACTCGGGACTAGGTAACCACGTCACTGTTGACAGTCATAACTTCGAAGTGGTAGATAATTTCGTCTATCTTTAAACCAATATTAACAGCAAAAACAACGTTAGCCTCGAAATTCACCGAAAATCGATGAGCCGACGTTACGAGTTTTCGAAAGAAAGGTTATCGAAAGATTTATGGTCGATTGCGCATTGGCAACGGCGAATACTGCAGTCGATGAAACGACCTGCTGTATGAGATATACGACGACATTAACATAGTTCAGCGAATTAAAAGACAGCGGGTAATGTCAACCGAATGAACTAAAACACTCCAGCTTTGAAAGTATTTGGCGCAGTACCCACCGTGGGAAGCAAAGGAGGAGAAAGGAGGACCTCTACTCGACTAAGATCGGTTAGAAAAGTACCTCGTTTTGCTTGAAATCTCCAATGGGCGTCAAGCACGAAAAGGAAGAACGAGTGGCTCTGTAGCAACATGTTGCAAGGGTATAAAAATTCCTTTATTGAAGCATTAATATGTAAGCAGATTCAATGTTACTTGGTTTTTGGGTTTTGGCCGTAAGGCTATTATGGACTCAACGGACATACTTTCATCTCAAAATATCAGATATTAGAGCTAAATAATAGCACTATAAGTTCCTCGGAAACTTACTTGAATAGCTCTGCTCGTTGCACTTTGGATCGCCACGCGTATTTTATAATTGGATGGACCACATAAAACTTAATTTTTAACACATAAATAATTTCAAACTGGCATTAGTGGGCAAAAATGTTCAAAACTTTCCATAAGCTCCAATTCTGCAGTTATGATTAATGTTTTCGTTTGAGAAAGCTATTTTTATTCAACAATTTTTTATCACTAAATAATATTTATGCAAATTATTTTCAGACATTATTCAACGTTTGAGAATATTTTTATCAAATAAGTATGCATAAACTTGCAAATGTGTACATATGTATGTATGTTTATAGCCGGGTATGACATAAAAGTTTTTATAATCATTTTAGATTTCATGAGCGTGTTAGCTGACATTCTGACAGCACACGTTCAGCGCTAGTCTTAGAGCAAAAACGGCGCAGATATAAATTAATAATTCAAATGTGTCTGTGAATGTGTGCGGAACAATATTCCTACGTGCTAGAATAGTTAGAGCCTTGGGTCGCAGACATTCCTATGTTCAGAGTAGACGCACTCATGCTCACTGCACACGTGTAGTAAATCAACAAGACGCCACTCTAGCCGCCGCCACTAAACCGAGGCACACAGGCCACATCGCTGGCTACCCACACACTCACACACACGAGGACAGGCGTGCGCGCACTTACACGCTCGAACAATAGCATTAGCAATCCGCAGGAAACCAAATAGTCGAGCAGTCAGCCAGCCAACGAGCCAACGAAAATAAGCAGCAAACTATGAGAAACAGGAAAGCTGTTAAGGATACACTCACACACGCACGGACATGTGCACATATTCAAATGGCGACGAGTCACTGCGAGATTCTCGGTGAGCGCTGTGAATATGTATGTGTATGTGAGCGCTGATCATTAAACGAATAAAAGTCGCCTCGCTTTGTTTTGCTATCAACGCGCAGCGTGCAGACGCTAATACATATGAGCGTATGTATGTATGTGCGTGGATGTGCAATGGCTGGTGGCGAGGAGCGGCGCTCATTGAATAAACATTTTTCCAAATGCGTATTTGCTGTTAGACAATGGCGCAGTATAAATAATCGCATGTGTTATTTTAATATGTGTGCGTGTGCTCGTATGTGTGCCTTGGGGAATGACATATGTGCGTGTGTATGCGCGCGAGTAAACTAAAGAAGGACAGCCTGCCTTTCTGCACGAATTTGCCTCACTAGAGGTTTTTCATTAATTTTTAATGAAATGAAACTGCAATGTCACTGCAATAAATCGTATCTGGAGTCTTTGCCATTTAGGTTTTCATGGTTGCTACTTAAATTTAAATATTTTTATATTATGTAACAGAAATATCGGATAGTCACAATGTTGTTTTGGAAGAGATGGAATAACTTTTATCTCAGAGCACCTTTAGTCGTTTTATCAATCCGAGTATCCAAAACCAAACAAAATTTATTTAATTTTAATGTGTAAGATTATCTAATCTTTGAAATCGTTTTGTTATCAAAGCCAAAAATAGTATCCTAAGAATGGTGCTTCAGGCCGGCAAACAGAAACGGACAGACGGAAATGACTAAATCAACTCAATTCGATCATTAATATTTGTTTTTATAGGGTCTCAGATACTTCCTTCTGAGTATTAGAACCTTAATGGCAAATTTGCTATCCCTAGACCTTCAATAATTTCAACCAGTTTGATCCATCCAAAGCCATTTCGTGGATTTTTTGAAACTTTTATCCGTAATCATCGTCTTCGGTGCATACTTAGTCTACACGACATTATAGTACCGTAAGTACTGTTATGTGTGTTTGTGGTTTCTATGAATGACTATCCCGTTGTCAGGAACCCCAGTCAAAACACATTAAAGCATATTTTGGCATCAGCTTTACTACTTTCACAAAAATCAGTAACTAATTAATTATTTTGTCTTCTATAAACAAAATAAGCGCCACTCCTACGCACCTATGGTTACCATACATAATCAATGAATGATTATTAATTATTCTGTATATCGAAACAAATTTCACTGTTCTTATACTCTTGCAACCTGTTGCTACATACATATTATTAAAGTTTTGTCCACCTAACGGTTGTACGTATCACCTAAGACTAATCGAGATAGATATAGGGTGACAAGAAAAGCTAAAATCCGGTTGACTGTCCTGTAACTGAAGGTACGAGTTCGTAGATGGGCGTAATCCAACCATTGCCACGCCCACAAATCGCCATTAACGGAAACCTATAAAACACCATAACTACGCACCACATTAAAATGTAATAATATACTATAATTTGGCACAAGGGATCGCAGTAGCAAGGGGCATCTGTAGGAAAAAAAAATTGAAAAAGTGGGCCTGGCCCCGCCCTCAAATAATTGTAATGTATATGTTTTCTAAACGGCTAAAACTACAACAATCAAATTCTCCCAGCAAGAATATTACAAGAACTCCTCTCGACAGGTGGGAAATAGATGAAATCAAATGAAAGCCCCGGTCACTCTTTATATAACGGTACTGTTCAAAACTACATATGTACTAAAAGCACTAAAAGCGGGATAAATCAACCGGGTTGGTATGACAGCTTCATAGGGGCGGGGTAAAAATTGGATGATGGGCGTGACCTCGCCCACTTTTTGTGGAAATCCCATATCTCGGGACCCGACTGACTAATTTCGACAAAATTTGGTAAGTGGCATTCTTTTCATATATGATCCTATATGACGTTGTTAAAATGAGCGAAATTGGACAATAACCACGCCGACTTACCATATAATATATAATTTTAAATTCCACTTGATTCGTTCAGTTTACACAAATCGAGAAGCAATTTTATAATGAGATTAAACCTTGCACGAATACCACCTTATGACCAAAAATTGTTCAAATCCAACTAAAACTGTTCAAGCCCTTAGGACCCCAGTAGCCATAGTTGACTTTTGATCGAAAATATTGTTCAATATATGAGATATTTAATTGAAATTTAGAGATAGTACTTTTCTGACAATGGTTTGTCTGTGTATTAAAAATGGGTTGAAACGAACCAATACTTCCTTTATCCCCCATATACCTAATGTAAAGATAATCGAACCTACGGATGACTTTGTACCGCATATATCGGCAAATATGTGAGTTATCTCAATGAAAATGAGCTAACGTGTCCTAAATGTATATATAAAATTGCTAGGATTACGATCTTTTGACGTCTTACATCTTAAAGTTTGATTCTTGCAAGTTGTAAGAGTATAAAATGTTCCGCTGCACCCGAACTAGGCCCTTCCTTACCTGTTTTTATAGCACTTTCTCTCTACCAGCAGTTCGTACTAGGTCTGTTGCATTTCCCCGATAAGTACAGTTTTATTCCCTATAGAGTTGTGTCAAACCTGTTGTCTTTCTACCATATTAGCATGTACAAGGCGATCCAATAAATATTTCAAAAGAATTCATTCTTTCGTCCCCAAACGAAAAATTTTTTGCAATTCGGCGTTGGTATCGGACCAATAATTTGACATAGTTAAGCCATGTAGCTGGTTAAGTCTTAGTCGATGTAGATAACACCTTGTGAAACCCAGAAATTAAAAATGGTGGTCATCAACTTCCCTGGTGTAAGAGCAGTATTCGCCTTTTTCGGAGTTGGTACTAGAGGCGTAGCAACGGGCGCTCGGGGCCAAGGATGTTCTGCTGCCCCCCTTTATCTACCTCCCTACAAGTTTCGTGAGGTGGTTCGAACAAAAGTGAGTTTTTACAAAATATCTTCGATATTAAGTATATAAAATTTAGGAATTAGAAGCCACGCAAATTCTGAAGTTCTCACAATGTGGGTTTTGAGGAAATTGATAGTAAATTTACAAGACATCTTATTAAAAGCCATAGAAAAAACCCATTTTCGTCCAATATCTTGTACAATTTTGACTCAATTTGCAGGAATTTTTGCCCAAACTGGAGTTTTTAAATACCATTTTTGAAAATATGGAGAAATAAAAATATTTGTTCCCAGCATAACACGATAGACATTTGTAAGCGAGTAAGGTAAATAAGTACGAACAGTGGGGTGTTGCTACGAGTATTATCAAGAGAATACGGAAGATGCGAAATATGTCTGGGGAAATACATGAAGGTGCTGGTTAGAATTCAGAAGAAGAAATGCGACGCTGTATGATCGAAATTCTGGTTAAGCTATTAATGGAAACATTCACACGTTTCAAAATTTGGAAAAGCTTAATTTTTTGGTTTTCTTTGTGATTTTGAATAAATTATAGAATTAACCAGAGATTCATACTCGTCGAAATTAAAGAAAAATGCCAGCAACTTGCCGAATCTTATCCAGATGACTTGGATAACGAAGATTTATACAGTGATATCCAAGACGTCCTACTTTTATTAAAGAGAGCGAAGAAAAACAATGGGACTGGAAGCCTACAAGCCGTTAGTGACAGCTTTTAGAATACTACTCACTATACCAGTTGTGAAATCATCTTGTGAAAGATCTTTTAGCAAACGTAATTGATCAAATCTTACTTGAGATCGACCACTAGTCAGAGTAGACTATCCAATCTTGAGATTCTTTCAATAGAATGTGAAACTGCTTCAACTTTAAATTACAATGATATGGTGTGGGATTTTGCAGCGATCAAAGCTAGAAAAGTTCATCTTTAAGTTCTATCACTATTTTTAAGAAAGATATAAGCCAAAAGATATAAGACAAATTCAAAGACTGAAGAGTATTTGAGTAAAAATTAATATTTTTCATTGTTATTCAGATCATTTTATTGTGAGTGTGCAACTCTTTATCTTGTATAATAAATTTTGTAAAAAAAATTTTTTGAAGTATTTTTCTGAATATTAAAAAACAGCAAAGATCGTTTTGCCGCCCTAAGACGTTGCGCGCGGGGCGACAGCTCCTTCGCCAGATATTCAGATGCCTACAGTTTCAGATATCAGCGGTCAGACAATGCAGTTTCGTTTCACTATCGTCCGTTGTAGCTGGTTCTGGAGCACGGCGGCTTATCTTAAAGGAATGTGTAACCACTTTGAAATTTCTCAAATACATTTTTAATGTCACTGTCATAAGTCACTTCATTGTCACTTACCATATCGTTAAACCCCTCTTTCATTTCACTACGCAATTTTCCTTCCAAAAGCCCTAATTGGTCGGATTCAGATTTCACCAATATTTTTCGAAACACATTAGATTCTTTTACGGGTCTTGGTATACTGTTGGCTTTGACAATTTTCGCTGTTGCCTAAATTACATGTAGAAACAAAGCGTCTTAAATTTACGGCGTAGCTATTTAACTTGCTTAAATGGTTTCACTAAATGCAAAAACTTATATACACACCAACAAATATCTATATATAAATATGTCTTTATGGAAATGATCCCTTAGTATTGTAATAAATTACCATATTTTTTTGTTTTCTTGCAGGAGAACCCCGGTCTCATAGTGCCATGGATAATTGGCTACATCACGTTCATGGCGCTGGAAGCGGTGGCCATGGTCTACTCCAATGTTTTACGAGACCATGTAAATAAGGTCAGTAAGTCGGTCATGCTACAACAATTGATACACCTTAATGTATGCAACACAATTCATAATTTTTATTGAGTTCACTCATTCATTCATTCGTTTTTATTGACCAACTGCGGACGTGTACGCGAAGGACCGAGAGCCACGGTGCAAACAAGCTTCAACAGATTCATGCAACAATTTGATGCTAACAAGCAGTGAAGATTGTAAAATAAAAATTTACATAATAATTTGCTGAGGCACTCTGGCATTCTTGCCCTCTGGTTTGCCGAACGGCAAGCAGCAGCGATTTTTATGCGTACAAAGACAACTGCATAAATTTCCTTATTCAGTGATAACACAGGGGAAGGGGATAGGGTCTTGAAGTGGCAGGGGTGCAGGAGGAAGGGCAGTGAATGGTTGCTGGCACTTTGTTGTACTGATTATCGCATATTTTTACTTGAATTCACTCAGCGCTTGTTGTACTTGCTGTTTTTGGCCTTGATTCGTCTTGATTCTTTCGTACATTGCATTTGCATCGCCATTCGCCGTTACATTTGCATATTTCAGCTTATTCTTTCGTTTTCATAGTCTGATTTTTAATTTAGCGAATTACAAATTCAAAGCAAAGTTCCTGGCAAGAAGAAATAAAGAAATATATTCATAATACCATACATACATATATGCATTAAACTATTTTTGTTGCAACAAAATTTCGCCGAATGAAAGCGAAATTCTTTGTTGTAAACCCAAAAGCATGTCTAAAGTACATTAGTATTTTACATTAAATATGAAAGCGAAAAAATGCTATATTTGGTCAAAATATTTTAATTTTTCCCTTTGAAATATTTTTAATTAACCGCAATTTGAAAAAACAAACTGGAATTCTGTTGAGAGTGAATATTTTAAATTTTTCCTCATACAAACAAAGCGCTTTTACGACATTATAAATAATATTAATTTACATGCCTCAAATTCTTTTTAAAAGCTTTTGTTATTCTAATGTGGGCACGTTTTCCATTCCTTTGTGGAATATTTTATAATTTTTATTAATCAATTACCCAAGAAAAATTCAGCCAAAAATATTGAAAAAACGATTATGTTTAAGAAAGTTTTTTTTTTTATTAATATGAAATTTTTTTCACTTGAGAAGTTTTTCACAGCTGACACTAGTTAGATTAAGGTCGGAAGAAAATAATACTAGTTCAAAACTGCAATGTATTTTGTGACAAGAAGCACCCGGAAAATGTATTTACAAAAACTGTATGTCCTTTATTACTATGGCAAATATGAGCGCGATCGGTCAACGAATTTGTTTACAGCTGATGCTTAAGGGGTTACATGGCTTTCTTCGGTAAAAAACATCCTATTTTCAACAATTTTTTTCTCATATAAAAAATTAAACAACTCTTTATTGTTACAAACATGTAAAATTAACAAAAAAATTCATCTAAAGAGAAAAAATAAGTATTTTAGTTAAAACCATGTCTAAGAACTTGAACGAAGGAAAAAACTGAAAATTCGATTTTTGGCTAAAATTTTTCCAAAAACATTAAAATTTCGGGACATATTTTTTTTATATTTTTAAGCGAAAAAAAATGTTTCCTCCAAGTCTTTCAAAATTGTATCTCAAAGACCTATGCAAAATTTCATGAAGATCGGTTAAGTAGTTCAAAACAAAGCTTCCGGAACTATTACTCGGGTCAACATCAACTGAAAACTTCAATATTCTAGAGGTGTGGTAGAATTTAAAAATTTCGATTTTTTGAAACCCGTAAACCCATATTACCACTTAAATCGGTACACCTCAGCAGTGCATTGCGATTTTGCCAGTGGATAAAAATGTCAAACAAAAATTGTTATTAAATTTTATTTCCAACTAAAATATGATTATGGTGATTCAGTTTTATTAAAAACAAAGAATACAAAGATGAGATATTGTTGAAGACATGCCTCGTTCTGAACAACTTCGACCTCTTCAACTGATGAAAATATTAAAAAGTTGTGGATTGAAAATCGTCAGGCAGGTTCGAATGATTTTGGTGGATGTTTTGAGTATAAAACGCGTTCATGCCGGACTCGTCCTCATAAAGCAGAGTTTTTTTTAAAGAGTACCGTAAACAGGTCCTTTTGGACTTGCTTAATCGTGCGAATTCCGATCCCACATTTACGGAAAGAATTATAATTCAGTTTGACTTGCAAACGAGTCAGCAATCATCGGAATGGAGAAAAAAACAAAGAAGAACAATTCAAGGAGTTTACACGATGATAATGGCCCATCGCATCGGATTGAGACCGAATTTAAAGCCAATCCGTAATTAAAAACGTAAACAAACTGAATTAACTGCTTAGTGGAACCCGTTTCAGTCGATCGAAAAGATAAAGCCAAAGGTGAAATATGTTCCGTTGGCATAATTGTATTAATCTGGTGGGGATTGTTTTGAAGACGATAAAACAAATATTGATAAATGATTAAATATTTTGTGTCTGATTTACAATTCCAGGGTACTTTTTTGCAACAATGTATAGCTCAATTTATATCCTCGAAACAACTTTAGTTTTAAACCTTCAGATCTTCTGACTTGTTATTGAAAACTTCTAACTTCGGCGGAAAACATTTCGCTCATTCTATACGAAAGGCACAAATCGGAAATTTTTTACAGAATGTTATGTTCCTTCTTCAATTTAGTTTAAGTAAAGTAATAACACTGTGGAAAATTTTTGGGATTATTGTCAGGGGGGTGAGAAATTCCAAGTCAGGACGATGGTACTAGGTCAGTATAGTAAAACCCTCAATGGGTTTGGCGTTCGTATGTGTCAGTTTTTTTTTTAATTCAAAATTTAAAAGGTCATAAAAAAAAAGTGGTCAAGCACGACGAACAGCATTACTCGTTTGGCCAGGGGGGACGAACTCTCGGGGTACAATACGACAACTTTGAATTTTTTTTTGCTGTTCATGAGATCAGAGTCCGATATTTTTGAACAATGATTCTTATGTAAAATTAAACGAGGATTCGAATGGAAAATTCAATTTTGAAAAAAAAGTTGGTGGAAAAGCACAAAAAACGGGTTTTTGGAATAAAATGTTTTTTTTTTTTGGATTTTGAAAATATTTTTATCAGAAAGCTGAGATTTTTTTACATAAAAATGGATAACTTAAAAATTTTTTTCACTCAATTGAGGTCGTTAAAAAATAAAAGAAAAAGTCATTTTTTTGTTTGATCTCAATTTGAAGTGCGCGACAAAATACAATGGAGCAACTTTGACCACTAAAAAGTTAACAGATATTCTTCTATTGGTCTATATTATGATATTCTAAAGTTTGGTCAAAATCGGAGAACCACGGGTCCAAAATCATGTTGCCAATTGATGGAATGGCCCATATATAAATGAGCAAGGTGATGAGACGAGTTCAAATTTGATTGACGTTGACTGTCCGTCTGCTTGTCCGTCTATACGAGCTGTCACTTGAGTAAAAATTTAGATGTCTTAATAAAACTTATTATATATGTTCCTCGGCATTACAATAATATTCAATAATGTTATTTGGTACAAGGAATTATATGTATTATGTAACTATCTCGCAAACTATTCACGCTTAGCACCCAAATTTGCAGAGCCTTTGGACGGTGTGGAAATATGTATGCGAAATTGGATGATAACCCCGCCAGTTCTTTACATTACGGCTTCTTTAAAATAATTTGAAATGCGACAAACTAAACTTAATACGTCTAAGGCATTAAATTTTACAAGGACGGCGCAAACACGCTTATGGGGTTAGGGGTAGTCAGAGGCACCAAAAAATTAGAGATTTCAGTATTTTTTTGTTTTGCTACTAAATCATGTTATATTACAAAATTAGTAATATGGCATTATTATAGGATGTCTCGACTTGAATTTACTAAAATTTCAAAAAAAAATTTAATTTCCAAAGTTATAGTTGTTTGTGTTGAGCCAGTTCCAAAAAAAGGTACTTGCGGTGACAACCTTGGAGATTCATCTAAAAACAGTCGGACAAAAAAAAAATAGTTTTATAAATAGATAATCCCGGGTCTGATTGATTGTTTCAAAAATGGTGGCCTCAAGAAGTGGTGGCCTCAAGAAGTTTTTTTTTGTTTTAATTTTTGCGAAAAAATCAGAGGTTAATTGGTCTTAAAAAATCGAAATATTAAAAAAAAAAAAAAAATAAATAAATCCTTCGGTCAGGCCCGAGTTTATTACGTATTCTAAAAGTTGTATGAAGTTCATTAAAATCTACTAATCGGTTTTCGAGTTACAGTCGTCACCGATTCAAAAAACTTAGTTTTGAGAAAAACGCGTTTAAAGTTTCACACTAGCGCTTTGAAGTGCCCGAGCTCTCTTTCTTATTTCTCGAATAACTCAATAACTAATTATCGGATCAACGTGAAAATTTTAGGGAATATTTCTAAGATATTACACTTAACGAAAATATTTTTTGAAAATTCTTACTACCCCTAACCCTTTAATAGGTGAAATCACGTATCTCCGGAATAACTTTACCAACTGCACTACTGATAGTTTTTACTTTATTATAAAATCAAATGAAAATTTGCACTAACTGCCATATAGCCGATATTCACTAGTTCGAAACACCCGGTTGACTGTACTCCATATATGTATGTATGTATATTGGTGACGTAAGGTACCTTTAGTAAACTCAGAAAGCATCCTTTTCTGTTAATAATATGTAGAATTGGTAAAATAAAATAAAATCAAGTTCATACTACCATTACTTCTCATATATCTAATGCAAGAGTTTTAACATTTTCGTCTTTTGCAAATTTTAAATTTTCCGAAAAAGTTGTTTTTTACCGCAAACAGGTACCTTTGTGAAATTTAGTGTACGTGAATGTTATAGCGCAGTTTTTCACATATATTTGGTCAAAGCATGTCGCTAAACCTAAATGACAGTTAGGTGTGCCACAACAAGGCTAGCCAAAATACATTTGCACATATTTTACAAATTTTCCAAGAGTTGTCAGTATTTTCACCAGCATTTTGCGTTTTTTTCACTTCCACGATATTTCTGTGAAGCTCGCGCATAATTTATTTTATGGTATGTATGTATGTATACTTGGTATTCACCATCAACAATTTTTAAAGTTTTTCATGAGCGAAATTCAAATGCATTGCTTGTAGTGGTGGTTCGCTGCCGTTATTGCAGTAGATGTGTGTACACCCAGTCCCTATTTACTTTTTGAGCTGCCTTCGCGGTTCCATGCAACTACTCAGCCACCTCCTCAAACCAATTTTTGACTTCAGCTACACCAACACTCAGAAGTGGTGACCCGCACACTTTTTCAAATCTCACTCACTTTCCACCCACTCAGTCACCTGTATATTTTAAACCTTTTAACATACAGAAAGTTGGTGCAAAGTTTCTTTGTTCCGGTCCCTTTCACAAGTGCTGCAACCGAATAACCGTACTCCACTGGCATTGCAACAATTTGCATTGAGTGCATGTCGATTTGTTGTTATTGTCGCTGGCGAACTTTCTGCATAACTCAGATTTTTCACATTTTTGTTCGAGTTCAATTTGTTTTCATGCTCGTACCTGCTTTGTTGCACTTATTTTTAGTGTTAATTCAGTTGCATTCACAATTGATTCGAAATAAAAGTGAAAAGTTAAAGTGGCTCATTGTCTTTGGGTCTGTGAGTCAGTAAGTGTTCACGCGAAGTGTGCGGAAATGCTACTAAGTGCTTTGCTTAAGCTAATGGAACAAAAGAAACGCTAAGCTGGAAGGGTGAAGTCAAAAGGAAACTAACAGGGAATAATTTTAGTTAGCTTCGTAAGATAGCTTAGATTAAATGTGCCTGACCCCCGATCAGGAGTTTTTTGAGTGTCGAGATCTTGAAATTTTCAGCTACAGAAATAAGTTCAAAATTTCCAATGAAATTTTGCTTACGTATTCGAAAGGTAATAAAAAGAAGCGGGGATTGAGAATCTGATGAGCCTCAGCTATTTCAAAATAGTAAATTGAGCCTTTTAATACAAAACCCTAGTTTAAGTTTTCTAAATATATTAAATATATTAAATGATCACATTTATTTCAGCACAAAAATAATTTTTGTTAATTCTGTATTTTTTGTATTTGGAAAAAATTGTGGGAAGTGGCGTTTATTTTAGTAACGGAACTACATACTTGAACCGTCATTGTGTGTTCATATTCGGTCCATTTAATAGGCTGATTTCCGCTCGTTCGGTTTAAAGTCGAGTTCGTCTACCGAAATTCCTTCTGTCGTCCATCAGCGTCTATCATTATGGATGACGTGATTTAACAGCTCATGGCGGTCATGTTTGTTTATGGATTTGTGTCAAATTTTGTCTTGTGTTCAGTACGGTCATTTATCATGTCACGTTCACATTTGACATTATGTTCAAGACTTCTTTAGTTATCGAGAATACTGAGTATAAGTTTGTATTCAGTTTAAGGCGAATGTCACATGTGGTCATGCAAATCATTCTAAAAATTTGTTAGACACAATTGGAGTAAGATCGATTAATGTGAGCATCAGCTGTAATTTCCGTTTTAACTTTACTGTATTTGTGTGCTTTTTTTTTATTCACATAACGGTGAACGATAACGCTATTCTTATATTGATTTACTTTCATTTATATTTTTGAGAAGCGGTCGAGTTTTTTTCAGTCGCTGGAGTAACGATATTATTTTTCCTTAAAGTGGTAATATAAAACTATTTTTTAAAATTACTGAACTGTAAGAAAGCCATTTGTAATTACTTATAGAAATGTTTCAAATAATTTATTATATAAAGCCACAATGTGGGGTACTTAGTGCGGGGTTTTCTCCGCTAATAGCCTACACTATACCCCTATATAGGGTGCGTTCCAAAGTAAACAGGATTTTTTGAATCTAGCGAACCCTGGTGGCGCCATCTATATGTTGACTGGTTCGTTAGAATCTGCCATCTTAAGCAATTGTGAGTGATTCAATTTCATTGATTGGAAGTGAATTTATTTCGTTTTAAGTGTCACAAACATACTGTGCTGTCGGTGCGAAAATGAGCTTCGAACAAAGAGCCAACAATAAATTTTGTTTTAAAATTGCTAAAACTTTTACCGAAACGTTTCAATTGATAAAACAAGTTTATGGCGATGAATGCCTATCCCGTAGCAGAGTGCACGGTGGTTTCAATATTTTCAAAGAGGTCGTCAGGACATAAATGACGGTCAACATGTGGGCCAATCAAAATCCGTGATCATTGGAAATTCCATCGAAACTGTGCGTGAATTCATCAAAAATCAGTCGAAATTATCATTGAAATTCATGGAAACGGAATTAAACATCTCCAAAACATTGATTTATCGCATTTCGTCCTAACATTTGGGCTTAAAAAAGGTGTGTGCACGGTTTGTTCCGCACAAATTGACTGACGACCAAAAATTGCTCAGAATCCAACATTCGAAAGACGATTATTTGACTAAACATCAAATTTTAACTATTAACCACTCACCGTATTCACCTGATAGGGCGACTTCTTCCTTTTCGGAAAAATGCATTTTTTCATGAGAGAAAAGCGTTAGGCAGACGTAGAGACCATTCAAAAGGCTTGCACCGACATACTGGCGATCATACCGGCCGACGAGCTAAAACACTCCTTCTACATGCTTTTAGACCGTTCGAAAAGGTGCATTGGAACAGAAGAAGACCATTTTGAATAAAACATATTGATTTTACCTAAAAAACCATTTGTTCTGTTTATTTTTGAGACCTCATTACTTTGGAACGCACATTGTAATAATACAATATTCAAGTTAAACTTTGGTTTTGTGATACTACATATCTCGGCATGCAAAAAAAAAGGAAAGGAAATGGGACTAGAATATGATACTTGAGGTTGATAAAAATGTGGAAATGGAAAGGCTTTTTACGTCAAAGACATTTAAACTTTCACTTGAATGGCAGGTAGTAATTCCTCTCTAACAAATTAATAAAACTGCCACCTGGACGTAAGCCAGTACTGAATGATGAAATTGAGAAATATTTAATGCGATTTGCATTAGAAATGAAGTAAAGACTTACAGACCTCAAAAGACGCGATCGACCCTTGTGTCTCAGTTGGCTGAAAGAAAACAGGTGCCAAATAAATTGGCCTCAAGCAATATACTGGAAAGATTGTTTTAATATAATCCTTTAAAAGTCTTAATAGTTTCCAAACAGCATTTTCAAAATATTTATTTATTTATACTTAATTTGACCCGGCGTAATCCTGATTGAGTCCAATTCCTCTTCTATGGGCCAAAGATAGCAGCTTTTTCATCCACTTTGCTGTTTCATCCTTGTTGCAAATTTGAATAATTCCGTCATGCAATCACAAAATTCTCTAAAAAGTTTTTTCTGGTTTTCTTGTAGAAAGCGAGATTTCAACCATATATATGATACTAACTATTCATTAAAGACTTCAAATAGTACTCTCAAGAAAAGTTTTATGGGGAGTTAATTAATCTAGTCAAGAGAGTAAATAGGGATCTTCCTTTATGTTAATGATCATTTCAATTTTACTTTTTAATCTTCTTGGTAATTCGACTAGTTTAAACTGTTAATGTCATTCGTGGAGCTGTTGACTGTACGAATCTATATGATGTAACGGTACCAGTACAATTGCTTTGAGTATTCAGCTTTTTTGTATCCTTGTTACTGTACATCAATGGATTGTTTGATTTAATATACATATTTTCACATACATACATACATGATTGAGCTGAACACACACGTTAATGTTGACACTAAACTTCAAATTTATTTATAGGTGCAAAGTATTTTTTAAGAGTGATTATGCTGTTTCCAATCTTCTTTTTAGCAATTCGATGCAATGTGCAAAGCGGAAGTGGCCTTCTTTATACTTCGTGCAGTGATTAATGTAAGTATGAAGGCATGAATAATACAATATTTCTGCATTTAAAATTTGAGCAAATTTGTTAAGTTCAACCTTTTACTCACCATCGCCAAATTTGTAATTTCATTTCGTTAATTTCGAAAGGACACAGACAAAATAGAAAATACTATGATTTTAATTTCAAATGAAAATTACTTTTAGCATATGTACTATATACAAGGTATAACTGTTTCTGGTGGCGCCACCTATTGGTGGGTATATGAAATAAAAAGTTTGATCCCTTGTTGACATTTCGTAAGAAGACAATTGAGTTTAATTTTAAATTTTGTTTTAAACTTGGGAAAACGTTTACTGAAACATTTCAAATGATGAAAAAAGTTTACTGTGATCAGTGCCTATCCCGTAGTAATGTGTACGAGTGGTTTAAGCGATTCCAAGAAGGTCGTGAGGACCTCTGTGACGATTAGAAGTCACCGAAAAAAAGCCGTCTTCAGAAGTCAAAAATAAAGACAATGCTGATTTGTTTTTACGATTCCGAGGGTATTGTACACTGAGAGTTCGTCCCACCTGGTCAAACGATTAATGCTGTGTTTTACCTTGGTGTTATGTTATGTCACGCATTCGTCGTGCTCGACCACAATACCGTGAGGCAGGGTCCTGGCGCCTGTTGCAAGAAAATGCGCCGTGTCATCGGTCGACGCTTGTCACTGACTTTTTGACAAAAAACTCCATATTAACCATTAATCACTCACCCTTCTCACCTGATCTGGCACCCTGTGATTTTTACCTTCTTGGAAAACTTCATTTTCCCATGAAAGGACACTGGTTTCAGGACATTTCTGCTATCCAAAAGGCGACGACCGATATTAAGAGCATTCCGAAAAATGATCTTAAACACTCATTTGAAATGCTAATTGACCGGGCTAAACGCTGTATCGAAGCACAAGGAAACTTCTTTGAATAAAAAATATAACTTTTGAAAAATATTAATTTTTTGCGGTTTTTTTAACAGTCCTGTTTCTTTTGCGACAGAAATTTTATGTATTAAGTCCTGTTGTGATGGTTTTGTCAGAAATAAATTATGCAATCGGAATGTAACGGGTGATTTTTTTGAGGTTAGGATTTTCATGCATTAGTATTTGACAGATTACGTGGGATTTCAGACATGGTGTCAAAGAGAAAGATGCTCAGTATGCTTTGACATTTCATCATGAATAGACTTACTAACGAGCAACGCTTGCAAATCATTGAATTTTATTACCAAAATCAGTGTTCGGTTCGAAATGTGTTTCGCGTCCGTGTCCGATGAGCGATGAGGCTCATTTCTGGTTGAATGGCTACGTAAATAAGCAAAATTGCCGCATTTGGGGTGAAGAGCAACCAGAAGCCGTTCAAGAACTGCCCATGCATCCCGAAAAATGCACTGTTTGGTGTGGTTTGTACGCTGGTGGAATCATTGGACCGTATTTTTTCAAAGATGCTGTTGGACGCAACGTTACGGTGAATGGCGATCGCTATCGTTCGATGCTAACAAACTTTTTGTTGCCAAAAATGGAAGAACTGAACTTGGTTGACATGTGGTTTCAACAAGATGGCGCTACATGCCACACAGCTCGCGATTCTATTGCCATTTTGAGGGAAAACTTCGGACAACAATTCATCTCAAGAAATGGACCCGTAAGTTGGCCACCAAGATCATGCGATTTAACGCCTTTAGACTATTTTTTGTGGGGCTACGTCAAGTCTAAAGTCTACAGAAATAAGCCAGCAACTATTCCAGCTTTGGAAGACAACATTTCCGAAGAAATTCGGGCTATTCCGGCCGAAATGCTCGAAAAAGTTGCCCAAAATTGGACTTTCCGAATGGACCACCTAAGACGCAGCCGCGGTCAACATTTAAATGAAATTATCTTCAAAAAGTAAATGTCATGAACCAATCTAACGTTTCAAATAAAGAACCGATGAGATTTTGCAAATTTTATGCGTTTTTTTTTTAAAAAAAGTTATCAAGCTCTTAAAAAATCACCCTTTACATACATACATATATATAAGCATAATTTTGACACCAGCCACTTTTTGGTGAAATCCCATATCTCGTGACCCGACAAAGTGATTCTGACAAATTTGGAATGTGTCATTATTTTTATATTCCCTTATCACGTTTTGAAACGCAGCGGAATCGGATAATAACCACGCCCACTTCTCATGCATCACAATTTTAATTCCAATTGATTATTTTACTTTCCAGTACATAAATCAAGAAGCAATTAATATAATGGGATTAAGCTCTGCACGAATAATGCCTTTAGTGGGTGCCACCTTATGACAAGAACTTGTGAAAATCCAACCAAAACTATTCAAGACCCTAGGTACCGAATATGTGAACCCCAGTACCTATAGTTGACTTTTGTTCGAAAATAACGGTCAATATGTGAGATACGCAATAGAAATTCAGGCAGAATTGTTTTCCTGCAGCAGTTATTCTGTGTATTTAAAACAGGTGGAATCGGGTCAATACTTCCCTGAGCCCCCATATACCTAATATAAAGATTTTCGAAGTTCCTGGTGATTTTATACTGGATATCTCTGCCAATATTTGAGTTACATCAATGAAAATTTTAGAACATATTTTACTCATAATAAGTAGTATATACATAGTAATTTTGTACCCAAACAATACAGTTGGCCGAAAGCTTTACCTAGCCGCCATATGACTATTACCAGCATTTTTGATTTATAATTACTACGTATAATGATTTTGATTTTCCTATCAAATCTTATGCTGAATGTATAGTATACGTATTTAGGTCAATATATAAGTTATATATGGTGTGTTTATATAAAAAAATTGCTAAAATTTCGATCCTCTAGTTGACGTTTTCCATCATAAGGTATTTCCCTGGCCTTGATTCCAGCAAGTAGCAAGAGTACAAAATGATCGGTCGCAGCCGAACTTAGCCCTGCCTTACTTGTTATGATTATTTTTATTAAATGCATGCATCCCTTTCACATTGTGCCTCCGTTCTGAAGTTATTAATTGTAAATTAATGTGTTCAAATCGAAAAACAAAATATAATTTGCAATAATAAAAGATATAGTTTTATAGCGGCTTAATCTAGAAAGATACTAACTAATTATCTGAACCGTTCAGAAACTATCTACGGAAATTTTTATGAACATGAACATGAATTTGGATTTGAAATGGATTTTCCAAGCGCACCCCAGCTACCTGTAATGTCTGCTCTTATGCTTTGCTTAACAGCAAAGCTGAGCTTGATGGGAAACTGAACTAATTTTTATCTTTCTCTGTGTCTGGTATTTAGGCACTAGCTATTTTGATGATTTGGCTGCATAGATTTTAGTCAGCATTTCTGGAAAAGTAGTTGTTCCCGCCTGAAATTGCTCTTGTATTCCCATTCCTCTTCTTGCAGGCTATTGCTCAGCATGTCTTTCTACACGTACTTGTGTCTAAGGTGGCATTCCTGCCACTCTTCACACTTTTAGTTGTTGTTGTAGCGGTTACCTAGTCCCCGCTTTGACAATAAGATTCCGGTATGTTGTCATCGGAATTATCTAACGAAGGGTACAGGCTGCCACGGGGTCGGACTTTAGGGGGAGGGTTGTTAAATGAGTGGAGTTCGGTGGGCATGTAAAAAGGTGGGCAGACGTGCAGTTACTTATTGAAGCTCAAGGGACCTCTGGATGATCATACAAGTAGAAGACAGATCTACTTCAAGCAAACGACTGCAGAGATGGCTCCTCCGAAAACACCCCAGCAGAAACTGAAGTATCAGGTAAAGGCTAATGTCGCAATTGCGCATTGTCAGCGTGGAGTCACATAATGTGTGGACCCACTGCATTTGAGTATTGAGGCTTGAGCAGGTCTTAAGATTGATCCATTCATTCCATGTATTGTACCTAACCGAGTTGGTATTTAGATGGAACATTATATCGCAAACATAAGACCTTAATTTGGACCTAGGTTGGACCCAAAAGAATTTTTCTCAATCCGTAAAAATGTGCCTTCTTAATAATAAGTATATAATAAGTATTCTATGATTATTTAATGCCTCAGTGTATATACATACATATATATGTACAATGTATCAGACTTATATTCAAATTTATAATATGAATAAGTATGAATGATATTTATGAGTTTCCGCAATTTCCGCTTGCCAAAATCAGTTCATTTCGTACTCTCAACCGGTCATTAAGTGTGTGAAATAAAAAAATGTGTAACAAGTGCAATGATTTGTTTCAGCTGCCAACAGGAAAAACTACAACCCCAAAGTTAAAACATTTGTTTCCTATTTTTAAATCCTTTTAGCCACAATTCCATGCAATGTTTCCTGCACTAACCGTTATTAGGGCTTGTGGCTTCCATGCCTAGAGACGACCACACTTTATTGTGCAGCATGAGGGTGGGGTGGAATGATGTTGCAAGTGTAGTATTATTTCGGTCGTGAATGGCTACAAATGTTTTTAGAAACTGACAAACCACTCCAAGAGGGAGGAGAAAGGGCCATACAAGGTTAAAAGTTGCATGCTTTAAGGTTACATGTGAACATCGGTATGTGTAGCGAATGATAGTACGCAAATAAACTAGTTGAGCTTTTCTGCAACCTTTCGACGATAGAAGTTGGCGCTAACTTTTAATTTGGTTAGAAACTGAAGCGGAGTAAATTTTCCTTACAGTTACAGTTGTTGTTTAATGTCCTGTTTTAGTTTAAAATGTTTACAACGGCAATTAAACTAACAACGGTAGAGCAAAAATTGGTCTCAGTAGAATCCACACAGGTCATTACATTAGAATTAGTATTAAATGTTTCAGTAAGTTAGCGCCTAGTAACGCTGACATAACGCATGGTCACACATGTACATGAACATCGATTTTAACACTATCATTTCTAATTGTAATACAGATATATTTTGGGAAGTACTTATACATGAATCATACCGCTTGCTATACGAATCCTAATTCTTTACAAAAATCAGACGCTCACTACTTAACTTAACCCGCTTTGTGCCAACTCAAGAATACCACCAATTGAACCTTGGCGATAATGGTTTTCAGCTTCTTTAGCGACTTTTATAAATATCCTCAGTACCGTTATCCGATACCATTATTTAACAGACGTTACAGACGATGACTTTTGGTTCCCATTCGACCAAAAATTAGCATACTTTCAAGCTGCAATGTGTGTATTTGCAGTGTCAGTAATTTAAGTAAATAATTTTCGAACTCTGTTCGACATTCACCTGGCAAATTATTTAAAGGTTTCTTAATTATACCCTCTTAGAATATATACTGATACCTTTTAGTTAAAATACTCTTTAAAATTGGTTTTTTGACCAGTGCCTCTACGGGCATGAAACTTCGCATATGGTTTTGAACAGTAAGCTGGTCTCATAAAAGCCATCCCTTATTTGGAGGCCTCGTAGTTGATGACTCTCCAAATAACCACACAATTCATACTACCCATGAACCGATTTTAGCTTCATTCTTCATGATTTCTTGATGACTGACTTTCTGAAAAAAAAAACACATTATTTTATTATTGTGTGAAAGCTCAATTATGGAATAAGGTGTAGCCAGAGACAAGAAACTGGCAATTTTAAATATTTATTTGCCAATAAATTATTTTATTTTAAAAAAGTTAAAGCTTCTTAAATAAGGTATCGAGTTGAATTTTGAAAAAAACAAATTTTAATTTTAAGGGGGTATTCTACTCTAGAAATCAAATTTTGGGCAGTTTTTTGAATTTTATTAAAAAAAAAACCAAGAATATTTTTACTATCCATTTTTTATGGCGTTTTTATTGATATCTTAAGAATACAAAAAACAATTTTACATAAAAATATTAAAAAATTTAAAAATAATTAGTTGTAAAAAAATAGCGCATTCTGGTGACATTGATCCTCACTCTCCTGGTGGTCAAAAAAAAAAATCAAAAGAAATTTTTAATCAGTAAGGATGCTGTTATAGTCCCTACCTCAGGGAATATGAAAAATTTTTTTTTTTGAAAAATGACGACTGCCTGAAAATAAACATCATTTTTTTTCGCTTTTTTTGAAATCCCTTAATTTTTTAAAATATTGAAAACAAAAAATTATATAAAGAAGGTTCACACAAAATTTCAAGTAAATCGGTTGTATGGAACTTGAGATAATGACGGTACCGTGTGGAAAAAAGTAGTTTCGAGAAAAACGCGTTTAAAGTTTAGGAGACAATTCGAGTGAACACGAACGCCACCCCACAAAAACGGATGTATCTCCGAAAATAAGTCGAATTTTGAAAAATCCTTCCAAGTCATATTTTTGAAAATCTAAACCTTAAAAATATAAAAAAAATCGAATTTTTCAAAATTCTAGAGTAGAATACCCCCTTAAACGTAAAGGATATTTGTGTTCAATCAGTACCAACCGAAGTTGCCTGCAATCGCTAATCATTGCAGAGTGATCTTATATAAAACGAAGAAGAAAAGTTTTTTTTATTAATAAATAATTTTCTGCGTGATCGAAGATTTTTATTTAAATAAATGACTGGAAAAAGTTTCAAAATTAAAAAAAAATGCCAAAAAAAAAAAAAATTTTATAGAAAAACGAAAATTATTTTATTAGCCACTAGTAAAGTATGGTATAGTTTATTGTTTTTTAAAAAACTGTACAAATTTTATTGAAATCTACAGATTGGTTTTCAGCCCGCTGGACACATTTTGGAAGTGTGTTTTTGAACTATGAACACCACATTTGTGTGAAAATCGTTGACCAGTAGTTTCAAGGCGAACGAGCTCATATCGTTAAGTGTTAGACAAGGACTTCAGTGCTGATGAAACAAAAGTTGTACATCATTAAAAGTTTCCTAGTTTAGATATTTTATTACCACAATAACGAAAGAATTTTTTTTACATTCTATACTCCTCAGAAAAAAAAAGGGGTTTTCCTTAAAAGGCTTCATTTTGATCGTTCAATTTTCTATATAATGGTTGTCAAAAAAGTCTTGCGGTATTATTATTGAATCATTTCGTGTGGCACCCATACATCGAGCTTCTTAGTAACTCCAAGCTTCTTCAAATAGTTTATAACGGTTTGATGACTACTATGCCGGTCTCTTTCGACCAATTCAGCGATTTTATCGCAATTTTTGAGGACAGGTCTTCCGGAGCGTGGCGCATCTTCGACCACCTCTACACCAGAACGAAAACGTTGAAACCGTCGTTGTGCAGTGGAAATGCAAATTTTATCGGGTCCGTAAACTGCACAAATTTTATTGGCGGCTTGAGATGCATTTTTGCCTTTATCGTGGTGGGACTGTAAAATATGCCGTATTTTCTCTTTATTTTTCTCCATGTTTGCGACGCTATAATTCCCCCAACGACTTAAAAGAAACGACAATCAATTTGCGCGTGAAATGAGCTTTCCCAAAAAGGGGATAGCATGACCCGATGCGACGAATAAAGCTAATATTTCAGTGGCCCGCTTTTAGCGCCTGAGACAAATAAGCCGTTTCTTCGGAGCTTATGCAGGCTGCTTATTTAAATTGGCTCAGCTCATCAAGCTGATCATTATATATCCTACGTTTTCTTCTGGGTTTAAAAAACTTCTTGGCACTGAAAGTTTGGTCTCCGCGTGTCAGTTAAGGAGTGGACAGCAGTTTGTTTCCGAAAGGTTTGTCCGGCGATTTTTACTGGGGAAAGACATTATAAACGAGTTAGTTTGATATTTTGTATTTTCGACTGAATACCTATTTAGGACCGAGTAGGCAGTAGACTCTACAAGTCACTCATTATTCCCATTCTGCTATGTGGTGCAGAGACATTTTGAGTGAAAGGTTTTGGGGAAGATTTATGGTCTTTTGTGCATTGGCAAAGCGAATTTCGCAGTCAAAGGGGATGAAAACACTAAATCTTTGAAAATATTTGACGCAGTAACCGCTGGGGGAAGCAGAAGAGGAAGCCCCCAATCCTTTGGAAAGGCTAGGTGGAGAAAGACCTAGCTATTCTTGGAATCTCCAATTAGCCTCAAACAGCGAACAGGAAGAACGAGTGTCGCACTGCTATAAACTCGGCTATAAACGAAAAGCGGTACCTACGCCAATAAAGAAGAAGAAGGGTTAGCCCTGAAGTCATCGAAAGCTTGCCTCATTCTCATCTACGTCTAATAATCTCGAGACGGGAAAAATTCTTTCTTGGGTGTATATTTTGTTGAAGGTATAACGAAAGCACCTTTTCATATCACGGGAAGACACATCCAAACTTAACGAGTGCATTCAAAGTAATATATATCATACTCGTTAATATATGGGTCAGATGATCACTGATACCCTCAGAAGTATTCATAACGAGATATATAAAAATCGTAATGATCCATCTTTGATGAATGCAATTTATATTTGCAGTTACCCAAACAAAATAAAATACCATTTCCAAATTCAAGTGAATTCTTCAAAAAGGTACTTTAGGAAAAAGAAAAAGTTCTTGGTATAAGATCATATTTATTTAAAGTAGCAAAATAACAAAATTTCCCAAAATTAACCTCAAACTTATACCATACCCTCAACCCTTGAAGTGCTGCCCCTTGAGCAACGCTCTTGAACACTTCACTTATTTCATTAAAATTTTTACACTTATTACCGAAAATATGCAAAGACCCTCACAACATTTACATTTAGACCATCCTCGGTTACACATACAAATAAAAAAATGAAATATACAGTTACTAAAAAGCGACCAAATACACACGAATATATGGGTAACACTGCTTCCCCGGTATATTGTATGTGTACAGGGATATGGACACGACACTATGAAATCACTTGAAACCACGCTTCCACAGCCGCAAATCGTCGACATCGTTCGTTTTGATGGCATTCTGGAAAACATTGCGCACACAACGCACAAAAAAGTAATTCGCCACCGGGAGGCAAAAGGTGAAGAGTGTGT
>CM050323.1:141560378-141614104 GCA_027475135.1 Bactrocera correcta | reverse complement strand
ATCCAAACCATTTAAGAAAGAAATGAAAATGTAAGGGTTACCGTCATTCAATAATTTGAAAGAACTCTATTTCTTTCGCATAAACGATGCTTTCTTTTTCTTCTTTTTCACTGGCGTAGAAACCACTTACGCGGTTATAGCCGAGTTAACAACAGGGCGCCAGTCGTTTCTTCTTTTCCCAAGGTGGCGCCAATTGGAGACTCCAAGCGAAGACAGGTTCTTCTGCACCTGCTCTTTCCAACGAAGTGGAGATAAACGATGCTTTGTATTAATTAATGCGTTTTTCTCAAAACTACGTAGCTTAATTCTAAGAGTTTATTTCAAGAATTAAACTTTGCTTAGAAGTACATAATACCCATTGAGGTACGTAAGGAAATTTCCTTTGATTCAAAGTTTTTTTTTAGTATTAACTAAAAATTGAAGTTTCTGTTCAATTGTCTACATTTTTTGAAGAAATCAATATTTGAAAATTTTCTTACGTACTTTTATGGGTGTTCTAATGTAGATTTAGGGTTTTTTTTTCGTTCTGAGATGAATTGAAAAAACTGAAAGGAATAAATTTTCATCAGCTTGCGGTTCTAACTTGACAAGTGTTTAATTAGTTCGGTGAATAAATTATTAGGAGTTTCACATAGTCTCATAAAGTTATAAGTTACACGAACCGATAACATAACGCTCAGAGTTGTATTTGCGTAAACTTATTTTAGTATGCAATCCAACAACAAATTTTTTAAACTAGTATAAACATTTATGAATTTACGACTTTACGATATTTTAAGACACGTTGTGAGTACCCCAATTATATTCCGAAAAAGAATTTATGAATCTGAGTATGATTTTGTGCACGCTACGGTGGCCATGCCTCTTAAGAAACAGATTTCTATAAGGATCGAAAGTCATATGCTTTTCGAAATTTTCCTTTAAGAATCACTTTACCTAATTTTAGGTATGAACTACTGAATATTCTGTTATACGATTAACTCAAGCTTTGATCTACTCAGGTTGAGTCAACAGCCAAAAACATTATTTCTGTTTTCAAAGAGAAGTGGGTTACTTTATTTTACAATTTCTGGAAATTGTTTAAATTGTTTACTTATTAGAACTAGTGTACATAATTTTTTACTTGTAGACCAAAATATTCCTTTTTATTGTCATTAATAATATTTTTGTGGTATTGATACATGGTACTTCCTCAGTAGTTCCCCCGGTGTGTGTTTAGAAGTCCAAAGTTAAATTTAATATTACATTGACTGCTTTTCTTTTTTTTAATTTCTTGTTTTCTATCTTCCCTTTTTTTCAATTGCGAATTTGTAGCAAAAAGTAGGTACATTTTGATGATTTAATCGCACCAGCAAAGTCCTTATTCCTTTCCATAGCAGAGCGAGTTCTAATATTGATATAGGCATAGATAACAGCGTCAAAAAATAATCAATTATAGATCACATTTTAATTTGTCAGCCGAATCAATCCAGCCTCTTACTTAAATAAAATCTCAACCAGGTAACTATGTATTAAATCAGCAGATAAATAATTCATTCCCAAGACATGCACCCATACTTTTATTCGACCGAGGACTGTGAATGTATCGACAAAAGATACCTCTTAAACGAACTCTCACAAGCAAGTCTTGAATCTTGCTCAAAAATATTGATAGTCTCATAATTGTTCTAATGGTTTGGGGTAGTGTTAGCTGATAATCTGCTTGAAACCTTCCATCGATGGAAGACTTCCAAAGCTTGGTAACGCACCCAACTATATATGAAAAAAATGAGAAGAGCACGTCGCTATTTTAAAGCTTAAGCATTTTGAAGGCTTTAAAAAAACTTGAAACCCTTGCAACAACAATGCGTTGTTGAGGCTTTAAAGTAAATAATAACATCGAGCTGGGAAAACTTTTCATAATTCCAATAAAAAGCAAAGCCTCCAGGCTTTGTTTGGCGAAGGAAACAACACAAGATTGGCAAAAAAAATATTTTATTATGAGTTCAGCGAATGTCAAGATTTTTCGATTTTAGATTACTTGTACACAATCCTAGCAAAGCGTTGGTGTATACAAATAATATAAATATATACGCAATAAAACTTCAAATGCGCAATGGAAATTTGTAATACCCACACTGGCTGTGATCCTGCTTGTTCAAATCCTGTTTATTTTATAGAAAAACATTTAGCTATGATTGCATTTGTAAACAGAGGCAGTTGTAGTAAGTGCCAAAGCGCCTGTGACAGGCTTGAAAATCGCTGCGGATACGGACGCAGCAGGTCTAGTTTGTTGCCGTAAGACTTGTTTAACTTTTTATCTTTAAGAGAATCTAAATAAAATAATTGTCTGCTTCAGAAAGTTTTCGAAAGCAACCAGGTTAACGAAACGGCGGCTTATTCGCAGTTATACTGATATAAATGTTAAATAAATTTACATGCAAACTGTAATATGTGGTAGTTTATGCTATGCATTTTTAAATATTTTTATACAAATTAATTTTATTGGAAAACGGCAAACCACATATTTTAAAAGTTAAAAATGTTTCTCTTTACAGGCGTCAAAATTATCTACTGACATTTATATGAAGAACCAAATGACCTACAAACTTCCATCATTTGCGTGGTAGGACAGGGCGAATACGTAACATTAAGTATGCTGCTATGCGGAGCTGCGATAACCGCAGGCAAACAGATAAATAAACAGCTTCAAATTGCAGAGGCATGTCATAGAGCAGAACAATCAAAATAAAAGAGAAATTTCAACGAGAATTGAAGCGTATTAAAGGCGCATACAAAGCAACGCACGTACAGTTACATAAAACTAACGTCATTTTTGCGGTGTATGACTCATGCCAAAAACCGCTAGTGCTCACCAAATTACAACAGCAACACTATTTACAATAGCGTTATGCAAATGCAACTACAAAATTCACACAAAACCTATTAGTGGCTGCGAAAGGTGCGTGAAACACGCGCATGCTACAGCCGTAGTGCCGTTATTATTGCATAATATCCGCTCGAACGACAGCAACGACACAAAAAAACAAAAGCGAACAGTAAAAATAACAACAACAAATCTGTGAGAAAAATATGAAAATGAAAGCCAAACATAAAACGTGTGTTGTGGCGGCGGCGACCGGCGTTGGTGTTGGCGTCGGCGCTGGTGAGAAAATGAAATCGGTGATATTGTATCCATATGGACCGCTAACGGGGACAGGATGTTGTCGTATGCTACATGCGAAAAATTTGGCGTTAACAAGCGCGATTTACACAATTGTGAGTATAATTTGAAGCGAGTGCGAAAAAAAAGCAGCGCAGCACAAGCTAAAAATAAAAATTCAACTGAATTACAGCTGAAACAAAGCAAGGAAATTAAGCATGCTTGAGTGATGCGTGAGAAGGATAGAATGAAAGGGGATGTTGGCAGTTTTTTTAGGCTTAGCTTGGTTAGAGTGCTGTAGTAGG
Organism: Bactrocera correcta; assembly: GCA_027475135.1. NCBI lineage: Eukaryota > Metazoa > Arthropoda > Insecta > Diptera > Tephritidae > Bactrocera > Bactrocera correcta. The sequence goes on along the minus strand of CM050323.1, from coordinate 141,610,657 downwards.
GTTCACCTAAAAATAATTTGTGTAGAATACTTAAGATTTGATATGTCTGAAATTAAATAAAACAAAATTAAATAAGTGTAAATTAGTAGATTTTTTGAAATCAAAAAGTTTGCTAACAATAATTGTCAAAGGATAAAACCATTCATTCTGACAACAAACGGAAGCTTTCGGACGGGGGTGTATCAAAAGTTGAACTATTCTTTGTTATATAACAGATAAATTTAGTGCCAAGTAATATGTTGGATTTTACTGTTATAATTTCTACCTTGACGAAGTTCGACTGACTCGTTCTCTTATTGAAACTATTAATGGCTTACAATTAAATCTCTTCTGTGTAGCTACTCTAGCACTTGAATTTAGTGCTTTTAGGAATACAAATCAAATTCTAATGACTAAATTATTTAGGTTAAGTTTTGCTCACTTTGTTGTGCCTTCTATCTTTGTCAATTCTTTAAAAGCTACAAATGTTCAGTTTGGTTAACAAAATTAGCTGCTGAAACTAAGACTTAAGCCCGTAACGCTTTTTGATTTGAACTAAAATCGCGTCTTGGCCAAAAAGGAATTGTATTCCCTTTGTGGGAGTAGCATTTCGAATCTGATATCATGTCGAAAAGTAGATTCAACTGCGAGTGTCACAGATTTGACGTTTTTTTCTTTTTATGTCCATTTATGGATACAGCTACTGCCTTAGCACACCACCGTGTATGCACATCTTTACTACTTGAATTTATTTTTGTTTTAGAAGCTATTTGCAAATAGCCAATCTGTGATCATATTGTGGCCAATACATTTTTCTAGCTAAACTTACTTTTTTCTAAAGCCAATGCACTTTTCGGTTTTCTTATTTCATGCTATGCTTCTGCCGTAACTGTGTTATAACTTTGAAAGTATTGTAAGCTGATAAATCTTTGGAACTTCTGAAGCTCTAAGAACTCACTAAATAATTCTATTCGAAAATTTAAATGTCTAGTGCACTGATAGTGTATTGAAAAAAACATTCATTGTTATAGTAGGGAATAGTTTGATCTCTAAATGGGTTAAAATTAAAACTTACTTGAAACATCCCCAGTGATTCTTGTTTTGATAGCTAAAACCTCCGTCTCTTACCATTGAAGGGCACTGTGAAATGTTGGTTTTAAGTAGAGTCATGCCAATTTATTTTCGTATTAAAATTTTAATGATATTACCCTTTTTTAGGAAAGAAAACGCTGCCAAAAATCACAGTTTACTCCGATCCGTCACATATGTAACTAAATCTAGTAAGACAAAAAATTTTCCGCATGTCAAAAGCTTAGCTATTTTTGTATTCGAACACTGAAGTTATCCCCCGTCTTCAAGCTATATACTTCTTGCGATTATCTTTGGAAAAGTTATATAATGGTTCTGGTTCTGAATAGGCGTAACAGCAATAAATTTTTTATTTATGGTACTTTGATAGATCAAGACGGCACAACCTGGGAATATATAACATCTCTCTCAAAATATAATTCTCGACAAAAAAGCAGCAATCGGTGCCACCTTAGCAAGCACAAATCTCTGCGAGACACTGTGCCGCAGCACAAATATGCGAAACAAAAATGAATTTAGCACAAAGAAACGAAATAAAATCACGCATACGCCCCGCCGGGCCGACTAGTGCGCGTAAATGGCATTAAAAATTAAATTAAATTTGTGCGCTTTTAATACGTGTGGCGTGTGGCATGTGGCATACATATATGGTAACTGACATTGTGTGTATGTCTTTTTTGTAGACTTGCCGGGTGCGGCGTACACAATGATACACGCGTATGTGTGAGTATGGGAGTGTGTGAATTTTGCATTTTCATTTACTATTTAATATTTGCTTTTATTAAAACACATCACATGGTGGGCATGTGATCGAATGGATTTGTTTCGAAATGTGAATAATTTTGACGTATTTATTTAAGCCGTTGCGCAATTGGAGCGTGTCAAAACTACTAAGTTGATTCTGATTCTGGCGCCTTTAGAATCCGCGCAAAATACCATACATAGATTTTCAGAATTTAATTTACGGTTTTAATTGAATTTTGAAATGATCTTAATAACGATTCCAACGGAAAATTGTTGAACTATGCTCTGAACAATTAATAATTTATCACGTGTTAAAACTAGTAAGCTAGACTTAGCTTAAATATATTGTCTTTGTAATACAGGGTGTCTTTTAAATATATATAAGTTTTAGTGAGTTTTAAACTTTTGGACTTTTATTTCTAGGATAACCAGTTAACCATATTCAGAGTATGTACAATCTTCAATAATCTTTTCAGTTGTCCTTATATTGAGAAGTAGTTCCTGTTTGATGTTGTTCGCAAATCAAGACGATAAATAATGAAAACATAGAAAAATTAATTGAATGTCCCTCGCATGTTGGCTAAATAGTTCAGGAGCTAACTACAGAACATAAGTCCATCACTTTATGGAATGAATTTCTGGTATCCAAATCTTAATTTGCCGTGAAGATGATGTGATTTAATTATATAAATTTTTTTGAGAAACTAGATTAAAACTTACCCTCGTTTTGAGAGCTCTAGAAGTTTGACTCGAAATAGTGCTGCAAAAGAGGACTGTCAGCATGGTTTTCATAAGATACACTTCCGTTTACTCTATATGAAACTCGAAATTCGTTTCAAACGCTCAATATGATGCAGTTCTCGAACCAATAATGTCAAAATCATTGCTAATATAACTTAGCATTTGCTTTAATAATACGCTACCCCTGTTTATAATTTCTTAATTTTGCAGTTAAAACGAGAATATTTTCTTTTTCTGTGTAAATTATCCAGTATGTGGAGCTCTGGCTCTGACTCACGCCAAAAATAAAATTGTGATTTTATAAAATCATCACTAAATTATTTTGGGATACATTTCTGTCGTATTACAGACAGCTTGGCTTTTAGCCATCCCTCAAGTGCAGTTGCTTCCATGTCGAATCTGGTAAAGGTTCTTCAACCCTTCTATCGTAACACAGAATTTCATACTGAATGTTTTGGTATAATTTCACTATCAGTATGTTCAAATATTTAAGCTTAACGTAAGACTAATAAATTTGTGATGCAACACAATACCGATAACTTTTGCCAGAGTATATTTCATAATACTTTAAAGTATATTTTTGTGAGGAAATAATTTCTATGATCAGCAATCGGTAAGTGGAATAAACAAATGCTGCTAAAACGAAAAATGCAAATTTTAGACGAAAGTTTTGTTATTGTTGTCAAATGGTTTTTTTTTCTATGAACCCAAGACAAAAATACAGTAGTTGAGAAAGAGTGATGCCGTGAAACCTAACGCTTTTGTGATTTTCTATCATATCAATGTAGCTAAAAATCACCTTAAAATAAACCAAAACAAAATCAATTTATATTGCGTTTGTTGCCGGAATCTCACTAATTTTTGCAACCATAAGATTTGCTGTACTCCTTGCCAAAACAATATGGCATATTTTCCGCTTTCTACGTTTCCTTCTGCTACCCCAAATAACCATTTTAATCGAACAACGATTGTAACTATGTACAACAGCAATATGGTGCCTACTCACATATATAGTATATATTTATGAAGAACACGTTTCTCATGAAAATAAGATCGTGAATCTCCTTTGGAACTTTTCCAGAAAGCTCATTTCATAGGCGACAAATAAGTAGCGATAAATCGCTATCCGTGATTATATTTTTAATATTAATAAATATCATAATTTTTTAAGAAAAGTATAAATAAATATTATTAAAATAGCTTAAACAGAAATCTCGTCCTTTCAACTATTTCTTCATCCCTCATTTTAAAAGACCTTCACTAGAACTTTTAAGTTATTTCTTCAACTCCGACTTCAAAAAAATTATTTTTATTATTCAGTTCATAGTTAGTGTTGTCATTAAGCGATTTACTTCACCTCTCATTCTACAAAACAAAGACATAACTCGCGTTCATTTGCCGACATGGAACATTTTATGTCGTTATATGTTCATCAGCACAGTTGTGACAGCTTGTGTGAATATATAATACATATTAGGGTGAGTAAAAAATGTTAATTATTATATCTTAAAAAGGGTATATTAAGTTTGTAACACTCAGAAGGTAGCTTCGGAGAGCCTATAAAATATGCATATACTTATATATTCATGGTATCATGACGAGCTGAGTCGATTTAAAAGTAGTTATGCCCCTTTGTCTGCAGATGCGCACACTGATCCCTCAGTGTTAAAAATTGGTCTACAAATTTCCACAAGTCATTTTCTTCCCAAGAATCTGCTTATTTAACTCAATCATTATCAGAGCTCTGCAACCTATAATTGCTTATTGCAAACTTTAAATCAACATAAAGGTAAAGAGGAAGACATTTGTATACCCGTTTATGCTGTATGGAAAGCGTCCGTCAATGGCAATGTAGCTTTGAGGCAGCCGAAGTGTATGTTTTTCTTATTTTCCGTACTATTGAAAATTTTTCGTGAACATAACCGTGCAAAATCATGATCCGAAGTTGATGTTTAATTATTTAAAGGCGCAATTTACTTTCATGAATTTCATAAGTTGCGGACAAAACTAATTTCTTGCCGTTAAAACTTTTGAATCGTATGGGTTCCAAAAATTATAACAGACAATTTTATAGGGAATTCGATATCCTAGAAGTATACTTAAAGAATATATAATATATACCGAATTAAGTATTTTTCTTTTCAACAACAACGGGGAACGAGGAAAAGGAAAAGCGGAGGACCTCCATATTAATCTTAAAAGCTCAAACACGGAGAGAATTTTCTTAGCTGTTAGCTTTTTTTTTTTGAGTATAAAGTCAAAGAAATAAGTTATTTTTGACGCACCCTAATATATACACATTCTGTGCACACAATTATACTCGTGTTTATGAGAGTATGTACACATTTGCATTTGTGTGTTCAATAATTTATGGCTTATTGTGATACGTTAATTACATTAATGACATCAATTAAATTAATTAAGTGTATCAAAAAATCGAGTTATAAATGGTTTTACGCTCACTTTTACGCGCGTTTTACCTTTGCTTTTGCCTCTTTTGTGTACGGCAACTTACAATTATACAGACTAAAAGGAAAAATAGTGTGGGGGGCGTATGAGTGACTTTTATGACCGATATGATATGAGTGGATTTAATGATTCATTAATAATTTGCTGCAATTATTCATCAGAGTGACAATTTTTAACACACAACTGCGAGTATTTATTTGTTTTTGTTGCTTTCGTTCGCAGAATATGTCACTCCTGATTGTTTTGATTTACTCCTGGCGGATAAATGTGAATATGCGCAAGGTGGAATCGTTGGAGGATGTCTACTATGGTAAGTATATATTTACACACATCTTCCATATATAAAATTGGTTAAAATACACTTCACTTTCCCAACCTAACTGGCTGACCGTAAAAACATATTTATTTACTTAACCTTTGGCGGAATAAAGAATTCAGTCCATTTGGGCGCTCGTATAAATACAACACATATGCAATTTATTTGCACATAATCTTTTATACACATTTCATACCACTCCATGAAGAGCTTTTTGGGCTTATAGGCTCTAACTCTCACATAAGTGATGCCATAAGCGGCAGCTTAACATCGGCTGGCCAAAGTTCTGTAAGCCGATTGTCAATTTATGTGAGATATCCAGTTGAGAACTGTCTATTGGTGAGGCAATGCCCGCTTTGCTTGACCGACAACCTGCTGAAAACTTGTCAAGCTTTGCCCACAAATTTCATGTGACCATTATTATCTAGGATTCATTGTAAATACATAAGTGAGGAGTTAAGCAAATTCAGCGACAAGTGCAATAAAAGACTTAACACTCTAGTCTGAACTAAGAAGAAACTCTTTAATTGCTCTGTTGCGAAGTTTTGGCACAGAAGCCACTCAACAAATATATGAAATTTGCTGTAATATTCAAGCACTATTTGAAAATAAAAATAAAAATGCAAATACAAAATCGAGAAGAGGTTCATAAGTCTGTAATGTTTCCGTGAGAGTAATGTACTGCTCAACTGCAATTCGACTGCCGCACGCAATATTATGTATCCAGTAGAAATAAGTATTGCGCGTCGCTACTTACATAGCTAAATTTTGGAAGAGTTAAATTAAGTTTATTTGTTAATAATGTTTTGTGTCAAAACTTAGCAACATTGTTCATTTGTGCTCGAATAGGATAACGGAGCGCTTCCGAGAGCGGTATAAGTTTCACATGCCGCTTCACATTTCCCGGTTCATACCCAACATACAGAATTATGGAAATTTACTAAGAACCCTGACCGTTTGCGTTAACTTACCGAGTTTTTAATGAGATTAAACTAAAGAATCTGGAAACTTATCTACTAACTATCAAGAATTCAGCATTTGAACCAATTTAATAAAATTATAATCATACGCATTAGTGTAACTATTAATAGCATCAGATTTATAATAAAAATCCTGTAGACATAGTACAAAGTTATGTATTTCAACTCAAGTACGAATATTTATGAACATATGCGGTGTTTTCCACTTTCCAAATTTATAGCCATTGATTTCACCAATAAAGCATTTCAGTATACTAGAAAAAGTGTATACATAGAATTCGGATTTAAAAAATCAGAAAGCTTAGTATGTATGGTAAGAGCTTAAAGATTTTTCATTAAGTGCAAAGAAGTTAGAAAAAAAATAAGCCCTGCTATTTATAAAAATACAGGCAACTTAAATAAAAAATTGTAAGACGGGGGGTTTTTCCTGCCTATTAAATTGATCACCTAAGCCATATTAGTAAGAAAGTAAACACAGTGTTCTGTCACTATGATTAAACCAAGGGAAGACGCCCGGTTAGAAACAGATAACCTTTTTTAAAGCGAAAAATCTCCATATTCAAAAGGAAAATTGAACGGCTCAGAAAAGTAATAGATGATCTTAATCTTAAGATAATAATAATAATAAAAAGAGATCATATAAACTTTTAAAAATTGAGTTTCTTCAGATGCACAATGTTCACACAAATTATAAACAAAATTTTCACCTGAAGTTCAAAACATGTACTTTGAAATAACGCCGAAGTGTTTCGAAAAATTTAAACGTTATAAAACGAGATTACATGAAGGAGTTCCCGAAAGTACTTATAGTTCTTTTTTTTTGTGGTATGCTGTTAAAGGAATTTACTATCAAACGAAAACCGTAAATTCTTTAACGTTTTGACATGAAATTAAAAAAAAAAAATGCAAAAGTTTCAAAATTTTATCTACCATACATCTTTCTTCTTGAACAGAGGAAAAAAACTGAAACCTAAAATGAATTTGAAAAAGAATCCTTGAACATTCAATAACTGAGGTTTCAACTAAATTGATACTTTTGGAAAAATTGAAAATAGTAGTAAAAGTTGAATTTTTGAAGATGAGGACGAAGCGACCAGATTTAAAAGATGAAGCTAAAGCATTTGAGAAAAAAGAAAAGTTCAAATGAAAGGTTTGGGAAAACCAACATAATTGATGAAGACAAAGAAAGAAGTGGAAAATTCCGACAATCAATATCAAATATAATTTTAAAAGATGAAATATCAAATATAATTTTAAAAAACTGAGTACACACTCTCTACCAGAAAAGTTATTTAACACATCCAGCAAGTGACGGACATTAAACTTGTTCAACAGCACACTGAAAAGACGAATCCACAAATTTTTGGTCTTATCGAGCAGTCGTACAATAGCGATGGAAGTAAAGAAGAAAGAACTTCAGCAACCAAAACCATGCCTGAGAAAACACATTGAATAAATACATTTGGAGTCTTAATTTAAAATGTCTTTATAAGACAACAAGTACTATTGGTATTAGCACATATGTACATTCCTCAGGAAAGAAGTGCAAAAGTGTTCAGTGATCGGATTAAGTTCAAATATACACATGTTCGTTCGGTAATCTGTTTCCATTTAGACGGCAACTTCATAATACCCCTTCGTAGAGCCCCCCTTCTTATTAGCCAAGAACTCGGACAGCCACTTTTCACAAACCTCTTTTTAAGGTGAACTTTACGCCAACAAGGGCGTTCGCCATGGACAGGAACAGGTGGTAATCACTTGACGCTATGTCCGGGCTAAATGGTGAATGCGATAAAACCCCCCATCCGTGCTCCTTTAGCTTCTGACGAGGTCTGGCGTTGTCCTGGGGAATACTACCCTTCCTGTTGGCCAATTCTGGATGCTTCTGGCGGATCGCCTGCTTCAAGCGGTCGATTTGTTTGCAGTAGATGGTAAAATTAAGCGTCTGGCCACATGGAAGCAGCTCATAGTGCATGATTCCCTTTCAATCCTACCAAACACACAGCAAAACCTTCCTGGCTCTCAATCCCGGCTTGGCTACTGTTTGAGACGATTCACCGAGCTTCGACCATGAACGTTTTTGCTTGATATTATCGTATGTGACCCATTTTTCGTCGCCAGTCGAAGTTCGTTCCGTTTCAGCAGCATATCGCAGGCGTGAGAAGAATAGGTACAAAGAAGTTTTTCAATCAGCGAGTTGTTGCTTAGTTTTATTTTTAATGTTGCATATGCATACATACCACAATGGGACATATAAGTGGTCGCTTGCAGTTCAGTATCCTTTCAATTTCCTTTGAACTAAGGAGCTATAAATTTAGAAATATTCAAACGTTGGGGAAACCCCAAAACTGAAAAAAAAAAACATATTTTGTATTACTGGCATCATTCGTTCATTTTCTAAATCATTCAATAGCATAAATTTGCAACGAAAGTCTCACCTTATATGATTACATTAAAGACAAAGTGATTGAACTGATGCCTACACTTTGCAAGACTGTAACTTAACAGAAATTGAAAATACTTGTGACAAAAACAATAAAATTTTTATGATTTGAAAAAAAAAAATGAAATAAAATAAAGTATAAATATGTGTGTATATGATAATAAATTTTTTGCGTCCAATTCTTCCCTTTCAGGTGTTCAAATAGCCTATTTCGCCATTATCGGCACACAAATGTCCATGATAGTGCTGAGCGTGATGTTAATATTCGGAATTTATAAGGTAAGTGCGATGGCTTTAGAAACATTTACTAGCGTCATTTAAACACTCAGTTCTCTAAGATAAACGCACAATTTTTTATCCTTCAAGCAAAACCAAGAACTTTTTGACTTCTACGAACCGCCGAATTTCCTACAACTCGTTTGCGTGAAAAGCTCAGCACAATGACACATTTATTCAAACGCACAAGCATGCATTCACACGAGTCTCACGCCTAAAATCAGACCAAATAAAGCGGAACACGTGTAGACAACACTCACCCCCCCACCAACAAAAACAACAAAACATAACCGCTACATATGAGAGTGTGTGTGCGGAAAGCCCAGCAAATGTTTTCAGTTTCAGGGACATTTCATGCACACACACATACAAAGTAGCATTGAAAAAAATTTGGGAAAAAGCCAAAGAACGTGAGCCGTAAGAGAGAAAATGAGAGCAAGGGCTGGCTAAAAGTCACATGAAAATGCCAAATGCGTGACAGTTTTTTGAATGCCAATGTCGACACTACATCACACACACACACACTCACAGGCAAAATGCAAAATATGCCACACCAATACATACACGAAGGCGGATTTGCTTGAGCGTTTGTTGCTTTTGTATTTAAGGTACGTGTGTGTGTGTGCTAAGCATATATATGATATTATATGATTTTCGAGAAATGCCCAAAATGTGAAAGCAATGCCAAATGTTGCTATTCAAATTGCCTGAATGGTTTTTTGCAGCTTTCACACAACGCAAACAGTTCGTATAAGAAATGGGAGCGTTTCATGGCATTTACAAAATGCGGTGAGGCTTTAAAACCCAACCAAGTGGCTGAAGGCGGTTTGTTTATTTTTTCACACTTCGCATTTGTGCTTCTGCCATGACTTTCGTTATAACGAAGTGCCCGCGTTGATGATTATTGACGATAATGAAAATGCAAATTTCTTTCAAAAACCCAAATATTTATGCATATGATGCTGTTGATGGCTTGTATTACAACAACAAATTGTGCCGAAAAACAGTTTACGAAGCAGATTTTGTGTGAAATTTGTAGCAAATGAAAAAATTTTGCATTTAAAACTCAAAAACGACACAACTAAAAATTTATACATAATTGTTTTATTTTCACAAGTGATTTCTTAGTACCTTAATGTCATCATACGTACCAGTCAACACCTTTTTTGTGGAAACCCGCTTCACTGCCGTAACAGCAACTGAATATTTATTTATATAAAGTGTTATCTAAACTTTTTTTAACTCAAGAACGGTTGAAATTTGGTGGGAATTTAGCTTAGAACCAGGAGACGAAGACAGAGTACTTTTAATTTGTTTATGTTGAAATTCAATACAATTCTTAAATATCAAAATTATATTTTAAATCATAACCATTTGTTCGAAACTCGTATTTGAAAAAAATTATTTAACCCTCTAACAGGTAAGACCGCCCCGACCCGGCCTTTAATACATAGTCCTAAACTCATAAGAAATTTTATTTTTGACTACAACTGTTATAAGAACCGTTGAATAATACATCAACTCATATTTCCTTAATATCAACAAATCTATTGTAAAGTTTCGTTTTTTTGTTATCGTCAGTTGAATGCAGAAATTCAGTGTTAAAGTGCAATTAATTCCAACGCCGATTTTAAAATTTTCAAAGTTAAAATAAAAAGTGTTTTATCGAAATATTCATACCGAAAAATTTTTTTTTTGTTTAAAAGTAAGTTAATTTATTTTATGTTAATAAATTTTTCACAAAAAATAAAAAGTTTTTCGCGTTTTAAGAATACAAACACGAAGACCGTTTTCGTTTTCTTAGGTATTTCTGTGTTTGAAAGTTTTTTTTTTATTTTTATTTTTTTTTTATATGGAGCATAGGAATGACAGGAAATTTAATCTAAGTAAACTTAGTAATGAAAAGCTGCTCCAATTAATAAAATCAGTTGAAATAGGCGAGGACGATTGTTATTTTAACAGTGACGATTAATTGTACAACCGCGATTATATGCTATTTCAGCGTGTATTCGGAAAATGAATGAAACAACAAATTCATTTATACAAACCATCGATATGCCCTTTAATATAAGTTTAATTGATAATATACGTGTAGGATCATCAACGCTTACTAAAATACCTGAAGCATCTTTCTCTACTGCAGAAAGGGGTCATTGACAGCAATATATTTAAAAAAAAAGACCAAGATCTCCATTACCAACCCTGGAAACTGCTGGTCCCTTAGTCATTCTCTCTTCTCGTTATTTTACAGGTTCAGATTTTTGGTTTTTATTCAAAATTTGCGCTTGATGTGAACGTAGTTTTTTTCCGCAGCAACTCACGCTTACCTCCACGTATCATAAAGCTTGACACACCTATAGAAATTGATTGAGAGGATTGAAAAAGTTTAAAACGGGATATGATCCGAAATGGTATACGAAAATTGTCAGATGAACTCAACAAACGGTTCGATTCTGCTCCAAAGCCTGCTCGCCTTTGCGTCGATGAGCAAATGTGTAGCACAAAATTAAAACATCATCTTCGGCAGTATATGCCCACAAGTGGGGAATAAAATTTTTCGTCTCGTGTGAGAATTTGCGTAACGCTTCGAAGTCTATAACGGCACTAGAGTTAACATCTTTTTAAAAGGTCAGCCGAATCTTGGAATTACTGCAAATGCCGAATCTTGGAAGTACTATCAAAAACAATAACTGATTTTGCTAGTCACATCTTATACTTCGACAATTTCTATATATCGTTACCTTTGTTGGTTTTATTTACGTGCAAGGGGCATCTACAGCTTGGGCACGATACAAGCGATCGGAAAAACCAAAATGGAAGTTTCCTTTGGTTAAGGATGTAAAGAACGAAAAAAGAGGCTACTCAATTAAGTACGTGGGTACTGCATATGATGTTTATATTAACACGGTTTTGTAAAAAGACAACAAGACAGTTAGATTGGCATCAACTTGCATTGGCATTCAGCCATTTAAAAAAATGAAAAGGAGCAATCGGCCAAAGTTGCAAGCTACGATCGAAAACAAAAGCAGCATATTCGAATATATAGCCCCCCCAAAATTTTACGGGAATATAATAGCCATACCATTTCGTGGATATAGTGTGGACAAATTGCAACAACAATCTATCAGCACAAGATAACAAGCTGTTAAAGTTGCCCGAGTTCCGTGAAGAAATTGCTGCTGGTCTTGTCGCTTACAAACTCAATCGTCGGCCAAGTTTCACACCATCAACACCCGTAGGAAAGACACTAAATGTAGGCAAAAGAGCAGAACATCCAGTCGCGCATATCTGCTTTGATCAGTATGGTCAATTTCCCATTTGTTTTCCTAAAGATGGTGGAAAAAGAAAATTTAAATTGTGCTCAAGTTCAAAACGCAGAGTTTTTGTTCCAAATATAAACCAAATTAATGCCACTCAACTACAAAACTGTTTTTTTTTACAATCATCACAAAAATTATTAAACTTAGGCATTTGAATATACTTAGTTATTGAAATTCTTCTTTCGTTTTTTATATTTTCTTTTTTTTTTAAATAAAATTAATTTTTAATTGTTTTTTTTTTTTTTGACCTGAACGGGAAAGGCTGCCCTGAGGCGAGCTTCAGATTATTCTCACCTGTGAGCAAAAAAAATTAAAAAAGTATATCATTGTATTTTTGAGGTTTATGGAGCCTAATTACCCTACAAAAAAATCCAAAATCTTTTCTGTCCACGATTTTAGTTTTGTATGTTGGAGTGTTAAATATTTTTTTACTTAAAAAAAAAAAATAATAATTAGTGGTCGAAAAAGTCTTTTCGTATTTCTAATATATCCAAATATGTACCATTTTGATAGACCATTTCATACCATTTTCCCGGGAGCGACATCATCCCATCAGTGTAAATTGAAATTTCGAAATTTCCAGAACGATCGCTCGCCATTGTTGTGCTACGCGAACTAAAACAGCCTCATCTCCATGAACTTCACAAATTTCATTGGTGGCTTGCGTGACATTCTTCCTTTTTTTATACATAAATTTCAAAATAAAGCGAATTTTTCATTATTTTCACTCATTTTTGAACAGCAGTAACTTTTTCTCAATCTCGGCGAATTTAATTTTTTTGTTAAATGAAGCTTAAAATGTCACCTTTCCAACACTACTATGGTATGACACAATGTGATTGGTAGCACTGGATATATACGATGTTCTTTTGACAAAATACGAAAAGACTTTTTCGACTACGCAATAATAACAGCAACACATAACTATTGTAAACGTACATAAATTTGGTGTTTTTTTGGACGCTTCACTTGTAGCCGGTAAGGCATTTTTAATATCACAACAGAAAATCACATTGATAATTGTATCGCCAAGGAATTTAGGCTACTTTGCTAGATTATGGGCGAACGACGCACAAGGATTCCTAACAAGCCAAACGCAGTTTCTAACAAACAAAAAAAAAAATAAATAAAAACAAAAAAATAGCGGAATGGCTGCAGTCTTGATAAAAAGTTCAATTATAATTTGGGATTAATGATGAAGTTTTCGGTGGTGCTGTCTTACCACTGTCTTTGATTGCCATTATTCGAATAGCAATTACTCGCCTAAAGAACAGAAAAGCGGCGGGGGCTAACGGATTGCCGGCTGAGCTATTCAAGCACGGTGGCGATGAACTGATAAGGGCATCAATCAGCTTCTTGTCAAATATGGTTGGACGAAGCATGCCCAATGATTGGAATTTAAGTGTGCTCTGCCCAATCCACAACCTGCGTAAGCTATCGTGGACTTATACCTAAACGTCGCATAGAAGGTTCTATCGAGCGTATTGTATGAAAGATTAAAGTCCATTGCAACAAACTGAAAAGACCTTATCAGTTTGGCTTTAAACAACAAACGACCAGATATTCGCGATGCGCCAAATTTTGAAAAAGACCCGTCAACAGAGAATCGACTCACATCACCTCTTCGTCGATTTCAAAGCTGCTTTCGACAGCACGAAAAGGATCTGCCTTTATGCCGCGATGTCTGAATTTGGTATCCCCGCAAAACTAATAAGGCTGTGTAAGCTGACGTTGAGCAACACTAAAAGCTCCGTCAGGATCTGGAAGTACCTCTCTGAGCCGTTCGATACCGAACAAGGTCTTAGACAAGGCGACTTCCTATGGTGTGACTTCTTCAACCTGCTTCTGGAGAAAATAATTCGAGCTTCAGGACTGTATGGAGAAGGTACCATCTTCTATAAAAGTGTACAACTACTGGCGTATCCTGATGATATTGACAGTGATAACTTCGAAGTCGTAGATAATTTCGTCTATCTTAAAACCAATATTAACAGCAAAAACAATGCCAGCCTCGAAATCCAACGCAGAATAAATCTTGCCAACAGGTGCTACTTCGAACTGAGCGAGCAATTTAAAGGTAAAGTCCTTTCTCGACGAACAAAGACCAAACTCTATACGTCACTCATCCTGCTATACTTTGCAGAGGCGTAGACGATGACAACATGATGAACCGATATTACGAGTTTTCGAGAGAAAGGTTCTGCGAAAGATTTATGGTCTATTGCGCATTGGCAACGGCGAATACTGCAGTCAATGAAACGACCTGCTGTATGAGATATACGACGACATTAACATAGTTCAGCGAATTAAAAGACAGCCGGTCATGTCGGCCGAATAAACGAAAATATTCCTGCTTTGGAAGTATTTGACACAGTACCCACCGGGGGAAGCAAAGGAGGAGAAAGGACGACCTCTACTCGACTAAGATCGGTTGGAGAAGCACCTCGCTTTGCATGGAATCTCCAATCGGCGCCAAGCAGCGAAAAAGAAGAACGAGTGGCTCTGTAGCAACATGTTGCAAGGGTATAAAAATTCCTTTATTCAAGCATTAATATGTAAGCTGATTCAATGTTACTTGGTTTTTGGGTTTTGGCCGTAAGGCTATTATGGACTCAACGTACCTACTTTCTCTCAAAATATCAGATATTAGAGCTAAATAATAGCACTATAAGTTCCTCGGCAACTTGAATAGCTCTGCTCGTTGCACTTTGGATCGCCAAGCGTATTTTATAATTGGATGGACCACATAAAACTTAATTTTTAACACATAAATAATTTCAAACTGGCATTAGTGGGCAAAAATTTTCAAAACTTTCCATAAGCTCCAATTCTGCAGTTATGATTAATGTTTTCGTTTGAGAAAGCTATTTTTATTCAACAATTTTTTTTACCACTAAATAATATTTATGCAAATTATTTTCAGACATTATTCAACACTTGAGAATATTTTTTTTATCAAATTTACCGTATACTATATATGTACATACATATGAAAGTATGCATACACTTACAAATGTGTATGTTTATAACCGGGTATGACATAAAAGATTTTATAATCATTTTAAATTTCATGAGCGTGTTAGCTGACATTCTGACAGCACACGTTCAGCACTAGTCTTAGAGCAAAAACGGCGCAGATATAAATTAATAATTCAAATGTTTCTGTGAATGTGTGCGGAACAATATTCCTACGTGCTAGAATAGTTAGAGCCTTGGGTCGCAGACATTCCTATGTTCAGAGTAGACGCACTCATGCTCACTGCACACGTGTAGTAAATCAACAAGACGCCACTCTAGCCGCCGCCACTAGACCGAGGCACACAGGCCACATCGCTGGCTACCCACACACTCACTCACACGGGGACAGGCATGCGCGCACTTACACGCTCGAACAATAGCATTAGCAATCCGCAGGAAACCAAATAGTCGAGCAGTCAGCCAGCCAACGAGCCAACGAAAATAAGCAGCAAACGATGAGAAACAGGAAAGCTGTTAAGGATACATACACACACACGCACGGACATGTGCACATATTCAAATGGCGACGAGTCACTGCGAGATTCTCGGTGAGCGCTGATCATTAAACGAATAAAAGTCGCCTCGCTTTGTTTTGCTATCAACGCGCAGCGTGCAGACGCTAATACATATGAGCGTAGGTATGTGTGGGGATGTGCAATGGCTGGTAGCGAGGAGCGGCGCTCATTGAATAAACATTTTTCCAAATGCGTATTTGCTGTTAGACAATGGCGCAGTATAAATAATCGCATGTGTTATTTTAATATGCGTGCGTGTGCTCGTATGTGTGCCTTGGGGAATGACATATGTGCGTGTGTATGCGCGCGAGTAAACTAAAGAAGGACAGCCTGCCTTTCTGCACGAATTTGCCTCACTAGAGGTTTTTCATTAATTTTTAATGAAATGAAACTGCAATGTCACTGCAATAAATCGTATCTGGAGTCTTTGCCATTTAGATTTTCATGGTTGCTACTTAAATTTAAATATTTCATAAATTATTTGCGAAATTTGCAGATTATGTAGCAAACATATCGCATAGTCACAATGTTGTTTTGGAAGAGATGGAATAACTTTCATTTCACAACACCTTTAGTCGTTTTATCAATCCGAGTATCCAAAACCAAACAAAATGTGACAAAATTTAATTTTAATCTCTAAGATTATCTAATCTTTGAAATCGTTTTGTTATCAAAGCCAAAAATAGTAATGGTGCTTCAGGCCGATAAACAGAAACGGACAGACGGACATAACTAAATCAACTCAATTCGATCATTTATATTTGTTTTTATAGGGTCTCAGATACTTCCTTCTGAGTATTACAACCTTAATGGCAAATTTGCTATCCCTAGACCTTCAATAATTTCAAACAATTTGATCCATCCAAAGCCATTTCGTGGATTTTTTGAAACTTTTGTCCGTAATAGGGAATCCGAATGGGAATCATCGTCTTCGTTGCATACTTAGTCTATACGACATTGTAGTACCGTAAGTACTATTATGTGTGTATGCGGTTTCAACGCCAGTAAAGTAGTACCATAAGTAGCTTTTTTATGAATGACTATACCGCTTGTCAGGAACCGCAGTCAAAACACATTAAAGAACATTTTTGCATCAGCTTTACTACTTTCACAATAATCAGTAATTAATTAATTATTTTCTCTTAATTAACTTATTATTTAACTTATTACCTCGGGACCCGACTGACTAATTTCAACAAAATTTGGTAAGTGGCATTCTTTTCATACATATATGATCCTATGTGACGTTGTTAATCGGACAATAACCACGCCGACTTATTATATAGTACATATATATATTTTAAATTCCACTTGATTCGTTCAGTTTCCAGTATGCAAATCAAGAAGCAATTACTATAATGAGATTAAACCTTGCACGAATACCACCTTATGACCAAAAATTGTTCAAATCCAACTAAAACATTTGCAGCGATCAAAGCTAGAAAAGTACATCTTTAAGTTCTATCACTATTTTTAAGAAAGATATAAGCCAAAAGATATAAGACAAATTCAAAGACTGAAGAGTATTCGAGTAAAAATTAATATTTTTCATTGTTATTTAGATCATTTTATTGTGAGTGTACAACTCTTTATCTTTTATAATAAATTTTGTAAAAAAAAAATGTTGAAGTATTTCTCTAGATAATAAAAGCAGCAAAGATCGTTTTTCCGCCCCAATACGTTGAGCCCGGAGCGACGGCCCCCTTCGCGAGAGATTGAGATGCCTACAGTTTCAGATATCAGCGGTCAGGCAATGCAGTTCCGTTTTTTTATCGTCCGTTGTAGCTGGTTCTGGAGCACGTGGGCTTATCGAAAAGGAATGTGTGACCACTTTGAAATTTCTTAAATAAATTTTTAATGTCACTGTCATAAGTCACTTCATTGTCACTTACCATATCATTAAAACCCTCTTTCATTTCACTACGCAATTTTCCTTCCAAAAGCCCAAATTGGTCGGCTTCAGATTACACCGATATTTTTCGAAACACATCAGATTCTTTTACGGATTTTGGTATACTGTTGGCTTTGAGAATTTTCTCTGTTGCCTAAATTACACATAGAAACAAAAGCGTCTTAAATTTACAGGATAACTATTTAACTTGCTACTTACTTGGTAACTAAATGCAAAAATTTATATACACACCACCAAATATAAATATGTCTTTATGGAAATGGTCCCTTAATATTGTAATAAATTACCTTTTTTTCGTTTTCTTGCAGGAGAACCCCGGTCTCATAGTGCCATGGATAATTGGCTACATCACGTTTATGGCGCTGGAAGCGGTGGCCATGGTCTACTCCAATGTTTTACGAGACCATGTAAATAAGGTCAGTAAGTCGGTCATACTACAACAATTGATACACCTTAATGTATGCAACACAATTCATAATTTTTATTGAGTTCACTCATTCATTCATTCGTTTTTATTGACCAATGGCGGACGTGTACGCGAAGGACCAAGAGCCACGGTGCAAACAAGCTTCAACAGATTCATGCAACAATTTGATGCTAACAAGCAGTGAAGATTGTAAAATAAAAATTTACATAATAATGCGCTGAGGCACTCTGGCATTCTTGCCCTCTGGTTTGCCGAACGGCAAGCAGCAGCGATTTTTATGCGTACAAAGGCAACTGCATAAATTTCCTTATTCAGTGATAACGCAGGGGAAGGGGAGAGGGTCTTGAAGTGGCAGGGGCGCAGGAGGAAGGGCAGTGAATGGTTGCTGGCACTTTGTTTTACTGATTATCGCATATTTTTACTTGAATTCACTCAGCGCTTGTTGTACTTGCTGTTTTTGGCCTTGATTCGTCTTGATTCTTTCGTACATTGCATTTGCATCGTCATTCGCCGTTACATTTGCATATTTCAGTTTATTCTTTCGTTTTCATAGTCTGATTTTTAATTTAGCGAATTACAAATTCAAAGCAAAGTTCCTAGCAAGAAGAAATAGAGAAATATATGAATGCATGCATAGAAGTGTTTTGTTGTAATAAAATATTGCCGCATGAAAGTAAAAGCGAAATTCTTTGTTGTAAACCCAAAAAAGTGTAAAGTGGATGAGTATTTTACATTAAATATGAAAGCGAAAAAATTCTATATTTGGTCAAAATATTTTAATTTTTCCCTTTGAAATATTTCTAATCAACCGCAATTTGAAAAAACAAACTGAAATTATGTTGACAACGAATATTTGAAATTTTTTCTCATACAAACAAAGCGCTTTTCACCTCATTATAAATAACATCAATTTACCTGCCTCAAATTCTTTTTAAAAGTTTTTGTTATTCTTATGTGGGCACGTTTTCCATTCCTTTGTGGAATATTAAATAATTTTTAGTAATCAATTACCAAAGAAAAATTCAGCAAAAAATTTTGAAAAAACTATTTTATTAAAGAAATTATTATATTAGAGAGTTTTTTTTTATTAATATGAAATTTTTTTCACTTGAGAATTTTCCACAGTTGACACTAGTCAGATTAAGGTCGGAAGAAAATAATACTAGATCAAAACTGCAATGTATTTTGTGACAAAAAGCACCCGGAAAATGTATTTAAAAAAACTGTGTGTCCTTTATTACTATGGCAAATATGAGCGCGATCGGTCAACGAATCTGTTTACAGCTAATGCTTAAGGGGTTACATGAGTTTCTTCGGTAAAAAAAACAGCCTTTTTTCAGCAACTTTTTTCTCACATAAAAAATTAAACAATTCATTATTGTTAGAAACATTTAAAATTAACAAAAAAATCTAATTCATCTAAAGAGCAAAAATAAGTAGTTTAGTTAAACCCATATCTAAGAACTTGAACGAAGGTAAAAACTGAAAATTCGATTTTTGGCTAACATTTTCACAAAAAAAAAATAAAATTTCGCGACATATTTTTTTAAATATTTGTAATCGAAAAAAATTTTTCCTCCAAGTCTTTAAAAAATTTCATGAAGATCGGTTAAGTAGTTCACAAACGAAGCTTCAGAAACTATTACTCGGGTCAATATCAATTGAGAACTTCAGTATTCTAGAGGTGTGGTGGAATTTAAAAATTTCGATTTTTTGGAACCCGTAAACACATATTACCACTTAAATCGGTACACCTCAGCAGTGTGTTGCGATTTTTCCAGTGGATAAAAATGGCAAACAAAAATTGTTATCAAATTTTGTATTTCCAACCAAAATATGATTATGGTGATTCAGTTTTATTAAAAACAAAGAATACAAAGATGAGATATCGTTGAAGACATGCCTCGTTTTGAACGACTTTGACTTCTTCAACTGATGAAAATATTAAAAAGTGAAGAATTCAAAATCGTCGGGCAGGTTCGAATGATTTTGGTGGATGTTTTGAGTACAAAACGCGTTCATGCATGACTCGACCTGATAAAGCAGAGTTTTTTTTTTTTAAAAAGTACCGTAAACAGGTCTCTTTGAACTTGCTTGATCCTGGGAGTTCCGATCCCACATTCATGGAAAGAATTATAATTCAGTTTGACTTGCAAACAAATCAACAATCATCAAAATGGAGAGAAAAAACGAAGAAGAACAATTCAAGGATTTTACACGATGATAATGGCCCATCGCATCGGATTGGGACCGTGTTTAAAGCTAAACCCCTATTGAATTCATCAGATTTGGCTACGAATGATTTTTTATTGTTCCCCAAACTGAAATTACTACTCAGTGGAACCCGCTTTCAGTCGACCAAAAAGATAAAGCCAAATGTGAAAAGTATTACGATGGCATAATTGTATTAATCTTGTGAGGATTGCTTTGAAGACGATAAATCAAATATTGATAAATGATTAAATATTTTGTGTTTGATTTACAATTTCAAGGTATTATTTTGTAACAATGTATAATTCAATATATGTCCTCGAAACAACTTTAGTTTTAAACTTTCAGGTCTTCTGACTTGTTATTAAAAACTTCTAGCTTCGGCGGAAAACATTTCGCTCATTCTATAGGAAAGGCACAAACTGGAAATTTTTAACAGAATGTGATGTTTCTTCTTCAGTTTTGTTTAAGTAAAGTAATAATTAATCACCAAAGATGATTTCAGTAATACATAAGATATGTTTTGAGAGGAAATATAGTATGTTTCCAATGCTCCTCAAGTGAAGTTTTAAAACATAGAAAATTAGTCGAGTTACATATAGCGTTAAACAAGGTCTGTCGCAAAGGAAACAGGACTGTTAAAAAAACAACCAAAAATTAATACTTTTCAAAAGTTATATCTTTTTTTCAAAGTAGTTTCCTTGTGCTTCGATACAGCGTTAAGCCCGGTCAACTAGCATTTCAAATGAGTGTTTAAGGGCATTTTTCAGAATGCTCTTGAGAATATCGGTCGTCGCCTTCATAACGCCAAGGTAAAACACAGCATTAATCGTTTGGCCAGGTGGGACGAAGTCTCCGTATACAATACCCTCGGAATCGTCTAATTAAATCAGCATTGTCTTTATTATTGAGTTCTGAAGACGGCTTTTTTTTCGGTGACTTCTGATCGTCACAGAGGTCCTCACGACCTTCTTGGAATCGCTTAAGCCACTCATGCACATTACTACGGGATAGGCATGATCACCATAAACTTTTTTTCTCATTTGAAATATTTCAGGAAACGTTTTCCCAAGTTTAAAACAAAATTTAATATTTGCTCTTTGTTCAAAATGTATTTTACGACCGATGACCAAATGCTGCTGTCACTTTTTGATCGATAACATAGATTGTAGTTATCCAATTGTCTTAAAATTTTTTTGAAATATCAACAAGAGTTCAAACTTTTAATTTCATATACCCACCAATAGGTGGCGCCACTAGAAACAGTTATATTTGGAAAAGTTCTGTTTTTTACGACAGACCTTTTATATACATACATACATATATATTATATATAAATGAGCAAGGTGATGAGTTCAAATTTGATTGACGTTGACTGTCTATCTGTCCGTCTGTTCGCTCGTCTATACGAGCTGTACCTTGAGTAAAAATTGAGATGTCTTAATAAAAGTTATTACATATGTTCCTCGGAGTACAATAATATTCAGTAATGCTATTTGGTACAAGGAATTATATGTATTAGGCCCGGGCATCTTTTATTTTAAATAAATAATTAATGTACATATCTCGCAAACTATTCAAGCTTAGTACCCAAATTTGCACAGCCTTTGGACGGTGTGAAAATATGTGAAATCGAATGATAACTCCGCCAATTCTTCATATTACGGCTTCCTTGAAATTATTTGAAATGCGACAAACTAAACTTAATACGTCAAAGGCATTAAATTTTACAAGGACGGCGCAAACGCGCTTAAGGGGTTAGGGGTAGTCAGAGGCACGAAAAAATGAGAGTTTTCAGTTTTTTTTTTGTTTGCTACTTAATCATGTTATTTTACAAAAGTAGTAATATGGCATTATTATAGAATGGGTTGACTGGAAGTCACAAAATTTCAAAAAAAAACAAATTTAATTTCCAAAGTTATAGTTGTAAAAAATTAGTTTTATAAGAAGATAGTCTCGGGTCTGATCGAAGGATTTTATTTTGTTTTCAAAATTAACAAAATAGTGGCCTCAGGAAATTTTTTTCTAAATTTTTGGGAAAAATCAACAGTTAATTTGTCTTAAAAAATCGAAATATTTGGAAAAAAAATCCTTCGATCCGGCCCGAGTTTATTACGTATTCTAAAAGCTGTATAAATTTTCGAGTTTTCGGTTTTCGAGTTACAGTTGTCACCAGTTCTAAAAACATAGTTTTGAGAAAAACGCGTTTAAAGTTTCACACTAGCGCTTTGAAGTGCCCGAGCTCTCTTTCTTATTTCTCGAATAACTCAATAACTAATTATCGGATCAACGTGAAATTTTCAGGGAATACTTTTAAGATATTACACTTAACGAAATTGCAAAAAAAATAATTTTTTGGAAATTCTAACTACCCCTAACGCCTTAATAGTTGAAATCACGTATCTCCGGACTAACTTTACCAACTGCACTACTGATAGTTTTTACTTTATTATAGAATCAAATAAAAACTTGCACTAGCCACCATATAGCCGATATTCAGTAGTTCGAAACACCCGGTTGACTGTACTCCATATATGTACATTGGTGACGTAATGTATCTTTAATAATCTCAGAAAGCATTCTTTTCTGTTAATAATGTGTAGAATTGGTAAAATAAAATAAAATCAAGTCCGTACTACCATTACTTCTCATATATCTAATACAAGACTTTTAACATTTTCGTCTTTTGCAAATTTTAAATTTTCGGAAAAAGTTGTCTTTTAACGCAAACAGGTAGCTTTGCGAAATTTAATGTACGAGTATTTCTTCTAGCGCAGTTTTTCACACATACATATTTGGTCAAAACATGTCGCTAAACCTAAATGACAGTGTTCTGGCAGTGCCACAACAAGGCTAGCCGAAATACATTTGCACATATTTTACAAATTTTCCAAGAGTTGTCAGTATTTTCACAAGCATTTTGCGTTTTTGTCACTTCCACGATATTTCTGTGAAGCTCGCGCATAATTTATTTTATGGTATGTATGTATGTGTGTACATATATCTGGTATTCACCATCAACAATTTTTAAAGTTTTTCATGAGCGAAATTCAAATGTATTGCTTGTTGTGGTGGTTCGCTGCCGTTATTGCAGGAGATGTGTGTACACCTTAGTCCCTATTTACTCTTTGAGCTACCTTCGCGGTTCCATGCAACTACTCAGCCACCTCCTCAAACCAATTTTTGACTT
This sequence comes from Bactrocera correcta, assembly GCA_027475135.1. Lineage (NCBI taxonomy): Eukaryota > Metazoa > Arthropoda > Insecta > Diptera > Tephritidae > Bactrocera > Bactrocera correcta. The sequence continues at coordinate 141,587,027 of CM050323.1, read as the reverse complement.
CAGCTACAACAACACTCAGAAGTGGTAGCCCACACACTTTTTCGAATCACACTCACTTTCCACCCACTCAGTCACCTGTATGTTTTAAACCTTTTAACATACAGAAAGTTGGTGCAAAGTTTCTTTGTTCCGGTCCCTTTCACAAGTGCTGCAACCGAATAACCGTACTCCACTGGCATTGCAACAATTTGCATTGAGTGCATGTCGATTTGTTGTTATTGTCGCTGGCGAACTTTCTGCATAACTCAGATTTTTCACATTTTTGTTCGAGTTCAATTTGTTTTCATGCTCGTACCTGCTTTGTTGCACTTATTTTTAGTGTTAATTCAGTTGCATTCACAATTGATTCGAAATAAAAGTGAAAAGTTAAAGTGGCTCATTGTCTTTGGGTCTGTGAGTCAGTAAGTGTTCACGCGAAGTGTGCGGAAATGCTATTAAGTGCTTTGCTTAAGCTAATGGAACAAAAGAAACGCTATGCTGGAAGTGAAGTCAAAAGTGAAGTCAAAAGGAAACGAACAGGGAATAATTTTAGTTAGCTTCCAAAGATAGGTTAGATTAAATGTGCCTCCCCCACGATCGTGAGTTTTTTGAGTGTCGAGATCTAGAAATTTTCAGCTACATAATTAAGTTCAAAATATCCAATGAAATTTTTCTTAAGTATTCGAAAGGTAATGAAAAGAAGCGGAGATTGAAAATCTGATGAGCCTCAGCTATTTCAAAAGAGTAAATGAAGCCTTTTAGTACAAACCCTTGTTTAAGCTTTCTAAATATATTAAATGATCACATTTATTTCAGTACAAAAATAATTTTTGTTAATTCTGTATTTTTTGTATTTGGATCTTATTGTGGGAAGTGGCATTCGTTTTAGTAACGGAACTACATAATTGAACTGTCATTGAGTGTTCGTATTCGGTCTATTTAAAGGCTGATTTACTCTCGTTCGGTTTAAAGTCGAGTTCGTTTACCGAAATTCCTTCTATCGTCCATCAGCGTCTATCATTATGGATGACGTGATTTAACAGCTCATGGCGGTCATGTTTGTTTACGGATTTGTGTCAAATTTTGTCAGTGTGTTCAGTAAGGCCATTTCATGATGTCACGTGCACATTTCACATTATGTTCAAGACTCAGCCTTCAGTTATCGAGAATACTGGGTATAAATTTGTATTTAGTTTAAGGCGAATATCATATGAGGTCATGCGAATCATTCTAAAAATTTGTTACACACAATTAGAGTAAGATCGGTTAATGTGAGCATCAGCTGTAATTTCCGTTTTAAATTTACTGTATTTGTGTGTTTTTTTTATTCACATAACGGTTATTTAACGCTACTCTTATATTGATTTACTTTTATTTATATTTTTGAGAAGCGGTAGAATTTTCTTCAGTCGCTGGCGAAACGATATTATTTTTCCTTAAAGTGGCTATATAGAACTATTTTTTTTTAATACTGAACTGTAAGAAAACCATTTTTATTTACTTACATAAACGTTTCAAATAATTTATTATATAAAGCCACAATGTGGGGTACTTAGTGCGGGGTTTTCTCCGATAACAGCACACACTATATCCCTATACAAGGTGCGCTCCAAAGTAAACAGAATTTTTTGAATCTAGCGCCCCCTGGTTGCGCCATCTACATGTCGACTGGAATCTGCTATCTTTAGCAATTGTGAGTGATTCATGAAATTACATTGATTCGAAGTGAATTTATTGTGCTTTAAGTGTCAGTATGTTTGTGCTGTTGGTACAAAAATGAGCTTCGAACAAAGAGCCAACATTAAGTTTTGTTTTAAAATTGCTAAAACTTTTACCGAAACGTTTCAATTGATGAAATATGTTTCTGGCGATGATTTTCTATCCGTAGCAGAGTGCACGAGTGGTTTCAATGTTTTCAAAGTGGTTGTCAGGGCATAAATGAAGATCGACATGTGGGCCAATCAAAATCCGTGATCACTGGAAATTCCATCGAAACTGTGCTTGAATTCATCAAAAATCAGCCGAAATCATCATTGAAATTCATGGAAATGGAATTGAACATCTCCAAAAAATCGATTTATCGCATTTTGACCGAACATTTGTGCTTATGAAAGGTGTGTGCACGCTTTGTTACCCACAAATTGACTGACGACCAAAAATTGGTCAGAATCCAACATTCGAAGGAGGATTTTTTGACCAAAAATCACAACCATTAACCACTCACCGTATTCACCTGATATGGCACCGTGCGACTTCTTCCTTTTCGGGAAAATGCATTTGTCCATGAAAGGAAAGCGTTATGCAGACGTAGAGGCCATTCAAAGACTTGCATCGACATACTGGCGGCCAACGAGCTAAAACACTCGTTTGACATGTTTTGGACCGTGCAAAAAGCTGCATTGGAACAGAAGAAGACTATTTTGAACAAAACATATTGATTTTAACTAAAAAACCATTTGTTCTGTTTATTTTTAAAACCTCATTACTTTGGAACGCACATTGTAATAATACAATATTTAAGTTAAACTTTGGTTTTGTGATACCCCACTAGACATATCTCGGCATGCAAAAAAAAGAAAGGAAATAGGACTAGAATATGATATTTGAGGTTGTTAAAAAAGCGAAAGTGGGAAGATTTTTTACGTCAAAGACATTTCAACTTTGGCATGAACAGCAGGTAGTAATTCCTCTCTAACAAATTAATAAAACTGCCACCTGGACGTAAGCCAGTACTGAATGATGAAATTGAGAAAGACTTAGTGCGATATGCATTAGAAATGAAGAGACCTTTGGGTCTCAGTTGGCTGAAAAAAAACAGGTGCCAAATAAATTGGCTTCAAGCAATATACTGGAAACGATTAGTTTAGTATAATTCTTTAAAGGTCTGAATAGTTTCAATATATTTATTTATTTAACTTAATTTGACCCGACGTAATCCTGATTGAGCCCAATTCCTCTTCTATGGACCAAAGCTAGCAGCTTCTTCATCCACTTTGCTGTTCCATCCTTGATGCAAATTTGAATAATTCCGTCATGCAATCGCAAAATTCTCTAAGAAGTTTTTTCTGGTTTTCTTGTAGAACGCGAGATTTCGGCCATATATAAAATATGATGCTACCAATTCATAAAAGACTTTATACGCCTTACAAATAGTATTCTCAAGACAAGTTTTATGGGTAGTAATTTAATCTAGTCAATAGAGTAATAGGGATCTTGCTTTATGTTAATGATCATTTCAATTTTACTTTTTAATCTTCTTCGTAACTCGACTAGTTTGAATTGTTAATTTTACATGAAGTAATTTAAATATTGTTAGAAGAAGAGTCATCAGTACAACAGTTTTGAGTATTTAGCTTTTTTGTTTCCTTGTTACTGTACATCAAAGGATTGTTTGATTTAATATACATATTTTTACATACATATATGATTCAGGTGAACACACCTGTAAATATTGACACTAAACTTCTAATTTATTTATAGGTGCAAAGTATTTTTTTAAGAGTGATTATGCTGTTTCCAATCTTCTTTTTAGCAATTCGATGCAATGTGCAAAGCGGAAGTGGCCTTCTTTATACTTCGTGCAGTGATTAATGTAAGTATGAAGGCATGAATAATACAACATTTCTGCATTTAAAAGCTAAACAAATTTGTTAAGTTCCACCTTTTACTCACTATCGCCAAATTTGTAATTTCATTTCGTTAATTTCGAAAGGACACAAACAAAATGGAAAATACTATGATTTTAAATTCAAATGAAAATTACTTTTAGCATTTGTACCATATACAAGGTATAACTGTTTCTGGTGGCGCCACCTGGTGGGTATATGAAATAAAAAGTTTGATATCTTGTTGACATTTCGTAAAAATTTTTAAGGCAATTGGATAACTACAATCGATGTTGTCGATCAAAAAGTGACAGCAGCATTTGGTCATCGGTCGTAAAATGCATTTTGAACAAAGACCAAATATCAAATTTTTTTTTTTAAACTTGGGAAACGTTTACTGAAACATTTCAAATGATGAAAAAAGTTTATGGTGATCAGTGCCTATCCCGTAGTAATGTGAGTGGTTTAAGCGATTCCAAAAAGGTCGTGAGGACCTCTGTGACGATCAGAAGTCACCGAAAAAAGTCGTCTTCAGAAGTCAAAAATAAAGACAATGCTGATTTGTTTTTACGATTCCGAGGGTATTGTACACCGAGAGTTCGTCCCACCGGGCCAAACGATTAATGTTGTGTTTTTGGTATTATGAAGCGTTTTTTGTCACGCATTCGTCGTGCTCGACCACAATACCGTGAGGCAGGGTCCTGGCGCCTGTTGCAAGAAAATGCGCCGTGTCATCGGTCGACGCTTGTCACTGATTTTTTGACAAAAAACTCCATATTAACCATTAATCACTCACCCTACTCACCTGATCTGGCACCCTGTGATTTTTACCTTCCTGGAAAACTTCATTTTCTCATGAAAGGACACTGGTTTCAGGACATTTCTGCTATCCAAAAGGCGACGACTGATATTAAGAGCATTCCGAAAAATGACCTTAAACACTCATTTGATACGCTAATTGACCGGGCTAAACGCTGTATCGAAGCACAAGGAAACTACTTTGAATAAAAAATATAACTTTTGAAAAATATTAATTTTTTGCGGTTTTTTTTTTAACAGTCCTGTTTCTTTTGCGACAGACATTGTATGTATAAAGTCCTGTTGTGATGGTTTTGTCAGAAATAAATTATGCCATTAGAATGTGCATATGTATAAGCATAATTTTTATACTCTTTCAAATAGTTGCTATAGAGTATTTTAGTTTTGTTTACCTAACGGTAGTACGTATCACTTAAAAATAAGCAAAATAGATATAAAAACGTATGTAAATATAAATGATCAGAATAACGAGAGAAGTTGAAATCCGGTTGTCAGTCTGTCTGTTCGTCCGTCCGTGCAAGCTTGGGCAAAAATTGAAATATCTTGATGAAACTTGGTATGCGGGCTCTTTAGTACAAACAAAAATTCGAGTTTGTAAATGGGCATAATCGGACCACTGCCACCCCCTCAAATCGCCATCAACCGAAAACATATAAAGTGCCATACGAGTATTTAAGAACCAAATTAAAATATAAAACTGTAATTTGACATAGGTGATCGCAGTAGCAAGAGGCACGCCCCCTAATATGTTTAATGTGCATTAGAGTGGGTCGATTCCGGACTTTTTTCGATTCGGGATTTCTAATAGTGCGGAAAAGTTGCCTTAGTACTTCCTGATTCCAATGCAACTTTTTGTTTTGAGATCAGATTGCATCTCCAAGCAGCATTGGAATCAGGAAGTACTAAGGCAACTTTTCCGCACTATTAGAAATCCCGAATCGAAAAAAGTCCGGAGTCGACAAACCCTAATGTGAATATGTATCTCCTAAACCACTAAGGCTACAACAACCAAATTCACTTAGCACGAATATTTTAAGAACTCCTGTCGACAGTGTGAAAGCGAATGAAATCGGATGAGAACCGCGCTCACTCCCCATATAACGGTACTGTTCAAAACTACTAACAGCGCGATAAATCGATAACTAAATGCGCCAGAAACGTAAAAATTTTCCGCCGGGATGATATGACAAGGCTTTATAGGGACCGTGGTATAAATTGGACGACGAGCGTGACACCACCCACTTTTTGTTTTTGGTGAAATCCCATATCTCGGGACCCGACAAACCGATTTTGATAAAATTTGGAATGCGTCATTATTTTTATATTCCTTTATTACGTTGTGAAACGGAACGGAATCGAATAATAACCACGCCCACTTCGCACATATGTAGCTCAATTCTAATTTCACTTGATTCTTTTACTTTCTTGTACATAAATCACGTAGCAATTAATATAATAGGACTAAACTTTGCACGAATAATGCCTTTAGTGTGTGCCACCTTATGACAAGAATTTGTGAAAATCTAACCAAAACTATTCAATACTCCAGGTACCGAATATGTGGACCCCAGTACCTATAGTTGACTTTTGTTCGAAAATAACGGTCAATATGTGAGATATGCATTAGAAATACAGGCAGAATTCTTTTCCTCCGTTGTGAAGTTATTAATTGTAAATTAATGTGTTCAAATCGAAAAACAAAATATAATTTGCTATAATAAAAGATATAGTTTTATAGCGGCTTAACCTTGAAAGGTACTTACTAATTGTCTGAACCGTTCAGAAACTATCTACCGAATTTTTTATGAACAAGTAAAATAATTTCGGTTCACGTTAGTAAAGCATGAATTTTACAAGCGCACCGCAGCTACCTGTAACTTTTGGAACGAAGTACCTTACGGCAGGCTTGGAGAAGATAGGGATTTTGCTGTGGGACCTAACTGGAAAAAGTGATAGTAAAACCATAAGAAAAAGACCGTAAGCTCTTAGAGCTCAAAAAGCTATTTATAAGTATCTTTGTTTGAGACTCAGGATCTTACGCCCCTGTCACAAAGACTCCAGAAAGTGCTTTGTTTCCGCTATAGAAAAATTAATGAAATGGTGATGCTTTCCTCTTTATATCATCTTTATCGACTTCCAAGAGGCGTTCAATACACTTCATAATCTGGAATGCATTCGATAATAGAGTGGTCCCCTTAAAATTAATTGATTTAATAAGACGGTCTACTCTGATGTGGGTTAACGTACTTTGAAAAAAAAAGAAAAAGAGCTCATTAATTGTATAAAACTACCTATACGATGGTAGAGAGTCTTCTTTATAGACTTGTCTAGGTCCAGAACTAACCATATTCCAAAATTTAAGTTTTTATTATTAAAAAAAAAAAAACACCGAAGAGTTATAAATGTGGTAGTTTCAGGTTGTTGGGAGGATTAAAATCAATTGTATGTTACTACAGAGTATTATAGTTTTGTTCACCTAACGGTTGTACGTATCACCTAAAACTAAGCGAGATATATATAGGGTTATGTACTATATATGTATATAAACGATCTGGACGAAGAGAAAAGTTGAATTTCGGTTGAATGCCTGTCTGTCCGAACACAAATCGCAACTAACCGAAAATATATAAAGTTCCATAACTAAGCGCTTAATTAAGATATGAAGCTGTAAGCACAAGGAATGGCAGTAGCTAAGAGCACCTGTGGTCACAACCTTTTGAAAAAGTGGGCGTGGCCCCGCCGTCTAATAATGTACATAGCTCTTAAACCACTTAAGTTACAACAATCAAATTTGCTGAGTATAAATCTTACAAGAACTTCTACGGACCAAAAGTGAATGAAATCGGCGGATAATCCCGCTTATTTCTACTAAAAGCACTATAAACTTATAAGTAAATACGCCAGAGACCACCAGGGTGGTATGATAAAGCTTTATGGGCGCCGGTTTGAAAATTAGACAATGATTCTGGCACCGCCAACACGTACGTGGCTTCTTTTTTCTTACATTCTTATGTAACATTGTTAAATGGACGAAATCGGACATACTACTACTATATACTACTTCCCATATAGCACAATTCAGTTTCCAGTACATAAATCAAGTAGCTATGAATATAACTGGATACAACTTTGCACAATTAATATTTTTAGTGTATGCCACCTTATGACCAAGAATTGTTTAAATCCAAGTAAAACTGTTCAAGCCCCCAGGAAACCGTATATTTAGACCCCGGTACCTATTTTCAGATTTTTTTTTTATGTATTCTCGCAATGTTAAAATAATAAAAAATTTATATTAAAAATATTAATTTACATTTTTTACTTGAAATTTCTGAATCTAGACTTAAATACTCCCTTAACATCGTATTGGATATAGTAATAGATAAGGCTACACGCGGAACGGGAGGAATAAGCTGGGGTCAAAGTAGAAGTTTCGAAGACCTTTGTAGAGAACTCGGAAATGTTAAATTCTTTTAGTTACTTGGGCAAGTTATAGGTGTGCACATTTGGTTTTACCAAACTTGACTATTATTTTGTTATTTTAGTTAATAATAATAATACAATTTTTTTTTTATTTTACGTAATTCATTATTTCTTATAATACTAAATTTTCTTAATACTTATCTTTACTTAAATAAAAACTAATCAGCAAATTTTTTTTTGCAAATTGTATCGATTCTACATTAGCCGAAGGAACTTCGTTCCTGCCTGGTGTCCCACGACACCACATTTCTTTTTTTTTCCTTATGCTTTGCTTATAGTAACAGCAAAGCTGAGCTTGACGGGAAACTGAACTAGTTATTTTGATGATTTGGTTGCATAGTAGTTTTTAGATTTTAGTCAGCATTTCTGGAAAAATAGTTCTTCTCGCCTGCAATTGCTCTTGTATTCCTATTACTCTTCTTGCAGCCTGTTGCTCAGCATGTCTTGCTACATGTACTTGTGTCTAAGGTGGCATTCCCGCCACTCTTCACAGTTTTAGTTGTTGTTGTAGCGGTTACCTAGTCCCCGCTTGGACAATAAGATTCCAGTATGTTGTCATCGGAATTATCTAACGATGGTTACATACTGCCACGGGGTCGGACTTTAGGGGGAGGGTGGTTAGATGAGTGGAGTTCGGTGGGCATGTAAAAAGATGGGCAGACTTGCAGTTACTTATTGACGCTCAAGGGACCTCTGGATGCTCATACAAGTAGAAGACAGATCTACTTCAAGCAAACGACTGCAGAGATGTCTCCTCCGAAAACACCCCAGCGGAAACTGAAGTATCAAGTAATGGCTAATGTCGCAATTGCGCATTGGCAGCGTGGAGTCACATAACGTGTGGACCCACTGCCTTTGAGTATTAAGGCTTGAGTAGGTCGTAAGATGGATCCATTTATTCCATGTATTGTACCTAACCGAGTTGGTATGGAACATTATATCGCAAACACAGAAAAATTCATTTGGACCTAGGTTGGACCCTAAAGAATTTTTCTCAATCCGTAAAAGTATGCCTTTTTAATAATAAGTATATAATAAGTATTCTATGATTATTTAATGCGTCAGTGTATATACATACATATATATGTACAATGTATCAGACTTATGTTCACATTTATAATATTAATAAGTATGAATGATATTTATGAGTTTCCGCAATTTCCGCTTGCCAAAATCAGTTCATTTCGTACTCTCAACGGGTCATTAAGTGTGTGAAATAAAAAAATGTGTAACAAGTGCAATGATTTGTTTCAGCTGCCAACAGGAAAAACTACAACCCCAAAGTTAAAACATTTGTTTCCTATTTTTAAATCCTCTTAGCCACAATTCCATGCAATGCTTCCTGCACTAACCGTTATTAGGGCTTGTGGCTTCCATGCCTAGAGACCACCACACTTTATTGTGCCGCATGAGGGTGGGGTGGAATGATGTTGCAAGTGTAGTATTATTTCGGTCGTGAATGGCTACAAATGTTTTTACAAACTGACAAACCACTCCAAGAGGGAGGAGAAACGGCTATACAAGGTTAAAAGTTGCATGTTTTAAGGTGGCTGTACATATGAACAACAGTATGTGTAGCGAATGATAGTACGCAAATAAACTAGTTGAGCTTTTCTGTAACCTTTCGACGATAGAAGTTGGTGCTAACTTTTAATTTGGTTAGAAACTGAAGCGGAGTAAATTTTCCTTACAGTTACAATTGTTGTTTAATGTCCTGTTTTAGTTTAAAATGTTTACAACGGCAATTAAACTAACAACGGTAGAGCAAAATTGGTCTCAGTAGAATACACACAGATCATTCCATTAGAATTAGTATTAAATGTTTCAGGAAGTTAGCGCCTAGTAACGCTGTTATAACGCATGGTCACACATGTACATGAACATCAATTTTAACACTATCATTTCTAATTGTAATACAGATATATTTTGGGAAGTACTTATACATGAATCATACCGCTTGCTATACGAATCCTAATTCTTTACAAAAATCAGACGCTCACTACTTAACTTAACCCGCTTTGTGCCAACTCAAGAATACCACCAATTGAACCTTGGCGATAATGGTTTTCAGCTTCTTTAGCGACTTTTATAAATATCCTCAGTACCGTTATTCGATACCATTATTTAACAGACGTTACAGGCGACGACTTTTGGTTCCTATTCAACCAAAAATTAGCATACTTTCAAGCTGCAATGTGAGCATAGTATTAGTTGATTAGTTTGCAGTGTCAGTAATTTAAGTAAATAATTTTCGAACTCTGTTCGACATTCACCTGGCAAATTATTTAAAGGTTTCTTAATTATACCCTCTTAGAATATATACTGATACCTTTTAGTTAAAATACTCTTTAAAATTGGTTTTTTGACCAGTGCCTCTACGGGCATGAAACTTCGCATATGGTTTTGAACAGTAAGCTGGTCTCATAAAAGCCATCCCTTATTTGGAGGCCTCGTAGTTGATGACTCTCCAAATAACCACACAATTCATACTAACAATGAATGCTTCATTCTTCATGATTTCTTTATGACTGACTTTCTTAAAAAAAAGACACATTTATTTATTATTGCGTGAAAGTTGAATTATGGAATAAGTTGTAGCCAGAGACAAAAAAATGAAAGTTTTAAATATTTATTTGCAAGTAAATTATTTTATTTTATAGAAGTTAAAGCTTCTTAAATAAGGTATCGAGTTGAATTTTGAAAAAAAAACAAATTTTAATTTTAAGGGGGTATTCTACTCTAGAAATCAAATTTTGGGTAGTTTTTTTTTGAATTTTATTAAAAAAAAAAATTCAAAAATATTTTTACCATCCATTTTTTTATGGTGTTTTTATTGATATCTTAAGAATACAGAAAAAAAATTTTACAAAAAAATATTAAAAATTAAAATAATGAAATTGGGAAGGAGAGACAGGTGTAAAAAAATGGCGCATCCTGATGACATTGATCCTGACTCTCCTGGTGGTCTGAAAAAAAAAAATCAAAAGAAATTCTTAATCAGTAAGGATTGTGTTATAGTCCGGGAACACGAAAAAATTTTTTTTCTGGAAAAATGGCGACTGCCTGAAAATAAAAATCATTTTTTACGCTTTTTTTTGAAATTCCTGTAATCTTTTTAAATATTAAAAACAAAAATTTTGACACGATGCTGGTAGGAACGATAAAGGATTATATAAAGAAGATTCATACAAAATTTCAAGTAAATCGGTTGTACAGAACTTGAGATAATGCCGGTACCGTGTGGAAAAAAGTAGTTTCGAGCAAAACGCGTTTAAAGTTTAGGAGACAATTCTATTGAACACGGACGCCACCTCAGACAATCGGCTGTATCTCCGAAAATAAGTCGAATTTTGAAAAATCCTTCCAAGGTCATACTTTTGAAAGTCAAAACTTGAAATATATGAAAAAAAAATCGAATTTTTCAAAATTCTAGAGTAGAATAGCCCCTTAAACGTAATGGCTATTTGTGTTTAATCAGTACCAACCGAAGTTGCCGGCAATGACCATCGCTAATCATTGCAGAGCCATCTTATATAAATCGGAGAAGAAAAGTTTGTTTTATTAATAAATAATTTTGTGCCTGATCGAAGATTTTTATTTAACTAAATAACTGCCGCAGGAAAAAGTTTCAAAATTAAAAAAAAATGCCAAAAAAAAAAACAATTTTATAGAAAAACGAAAATTATTTTATTAGTGGATTTAGCTCAACATCCCAAAATTGGAGAGCTGTACTTAACAAAAGCTTTTTTCCCCTACCTATTAAATACAGTTTAATTCACTTAAAAAGCTGGATTTCGTTTGCATCATTCTATAGTCTTTACAAATAAAAAAAGGTTCCTTAAAATTCTTCGTTTTGATCGTTCAACGCCAGCTATATATTGTAGTGGTTCGCATTTAGCGCCTGAGACAAATAAGCCGTTTCTTCAGAGTTTATGCAGAAAGACAGACGAACATTGGCTCAGCTCATCACGTTGATCGTTATAGGGTCTCCAACGTTTTCTTCTGGGTATAAAAAGGTTTGGTCTCCGCATGTCAGTTAAGGAGTGGACAGCAGTTTGTTTGCGAAAGGTTTGTTCGGCGATTTTTACTGAGGAAAGAAATTATAAACGAGTTAGTTTGATATTTTGTATTTTCAACTGAATACCTATTTAGGACCGAGTAGGAAGTTGACTCTACAAGTCACTCATTATTCCCGTTCTGCTATATGATGCAGAGACATTTTGAGAGAAAGATTTTGGGGAAGATTTATTGTCTTTTGCGCATTGGCAACGGCGAATATCGCAGTCGAAGGGATGAAAACACTAAAGCTTTGAAAATATTGAACGTAGTAACCGCTGGGGGAAGCAGAAGAGGAAGCCCCCACTCCTTTGGAAAGGCTAGGTGGCGAAAGACCTAGCTATTCTTGGAATCTCCAATTAGCCTCAAACAGCGAACAGGAAGAACGAGTGTCGCACTGCTATAAACTCGGCTATAAACGAATAAGCGGTACCTACGCCAATAAAGAAGAAGAGGGAATACCGCTACCTGATAAATCACAATCGGAATTGTTAGAAATCCTCCATAACTACATATTTTAGGGTTAGCTGTGAAGTTGTCAAAAGCTTGCCTCATTTGAGTCGCGCATCCACGTCTGATAAACTCGAGACGGGAAAAATTCTTTCTTGGGTGTACATTTTGTTGAAGGTATAACGAAAGCACCTTTTCATATCACGGTAAGACAAATTCAAACTTAACGAGTGCATTCAAAGCAATATATATCATACTCGTTAATATATAGGTCAGATGATAACTGATACACTAAGAAGTATTCGTAACGAGATATATAAAAATCGTAATGCTCCATCTTTGATATTTGCAATTTATATTTGCAATTGTCTAAATAAATAAATAGTAAATCTAAAATACCATTTCCAAATTCAAGTGAATTCTTCAAAAAGGCACTTTGAAAAAGAGAAAAATTTCTTGGTATAAGATCATATTTATTTAAAGTAGCAAAATAACAAATTCCGAAAATTAACCTCAAACTTATACCATACCCTCCACCCTTGGAGTGGTGCCACTTGAGCAACGCTCTTGAACACTTCACTTATTTCATTAAAATTTTTACACTTATTACCGAAAATATGCAAAGACCCTCACAACATTTACATTTAGACCATCCTGGGTTACAAATACAAATAACGAAATGAAATATACAGTTACTAAAAAGCGACGGAATACACACGAATAAATGGGTAACACTGCTTCCCCGGTATATATGTATTTGTACAGGGATATGAACACGACACTATGAAATCACTTGAAGCCACGCTTCCACAGCCGCAAATCGTCGACATCGTTCGTTTCGATGGCATTCTGGAAAACATTGCGCACACAACGCACAAACAAGTAATTCGCCACCGGGAGGCAAAAGGTGAAGAGCGTGTGCAGATCCAATTTTGTGGCGCCAACCAATACCTCCACTAGCCAAGCCATCAGTTCAAAGCTCAACACAAACATATTGATGGTAAGCCAAGGCGTCATGTGACCTGGCGAAACCTGTCCGGGCGAAAAGAAATGGAAAAGAAAAAGTGATGAATGTGAAAACTGTGAAAAATAGCAAAAACAAACATAACAAAAAGCAAGTAAGGAAGCGTTAAGTTCGGGCAGAGGCGAAGTTTTCAGGTTTTAAAAATTTATAATAACATGTCGTGCAGTATTTCGAGGCGGCTTAAAAATAGATATTTAGAAAAAGTAGGGAATATCTAAAGTTCGTGAAAACATCCTCATATTGACCGATATTTTCGGCATCGAGTCAAGATCGTGATCGGCTGCTTCTTTAATTTTTATTAAACAAAAGTATGCTCAATAAAAACTTCATTCCGGTCAAGATAACTTACACTTTGTCTGATATAGGAGTACGTATCTTTCAACCAAACTAACTCATATGAGTATACGGGGCCAGGGCGGTTTATGTATCAATTTCACTCTTTTTTGGAAACAAATCACAGCATGTCCAAGAAAAACTTGAATATACACATTTTATGTGATATAAGGTCGGACAAATAATAAAAATAATTAAGTTAAGTAATATATTGAGGCTATGGAAAATATTAAGTTATCCGCTTGTAGCACCAGACCTTGTTATTGACAGCACAGGGTACTGACTCTCTTTGTTTGTGATTTTCGACGAATTTGCCGATATCTTGGGTATAAAGTCTATATATTGAGCTAATGTTCACATATTCATATTCAGTATCTGCGAGCTGGAAAATTAATAAGCTGTTGGAAACCATATTGGAATAGAGTTATCAACCTGAAAATATTGTTAGTGCTGGGGTCTACTTCGATCACTTCTTTAATAATTTATTGACTTATTATAAGATGAAAATATCTGCACGAATTTAAGATAGTGTTATACGTGAAGTATGCAGGAAATCTTGTCTGATTTAGACCATTTTCAAAGTATGATATGTCATGCCACTTCTATCGAATTTGGCTGAAAACGAAGGCGTAGTTGCTGAGTTATGAGAGTCTACTGGAAAGTGTGCGCCATGAACTCTCGGCCCGCGTCATATGTAAGCCTGCAGTATTATCCTCTATGCAACAGTATAACTATTCTTAATAGTGCTTTGCAAGTTGTGAGTTTAGTGTATGAGAAGCGAGCTTGACGCGGTTACAATGGTGTGAGTTGCGACTATAAATGCAGAAAACCGGAAAGGCGACTAACTTGCTTCTACTGTGCCAAAATAGTGGACAAATTGCAAAAACTTAGTATTTTTGTGCTGCACTTTAACACAGACAGATAGACGGGTCAGCGGAGATTTCAAATTTCCACCAACAATTTTTCAGGAGTAAGCACAAACAGTGAAACAATTTTTTTCCAAATCCCTGACACATAAGCAACTTTGACATTTCTGATTTTTTCGCTCAGTTATTGTAGGATGATAGTCATTGATTAGTTGGATATACTGGCGAGGTGGCATGCTGTTGGTGAAGAGGTGTCGCATGTGAGTCACTTTTGGGTATTCATTTAGATATGTGTACTTATATATGTATGTATGTATGTGCTTCTGTATAGCACTATTCGGGCACATTAATCATGTCGAACGTCCGAAGCGATTCGCGTCATTGCATGCAACATGCAACGCTCTAGTGACGGCATTAAACAGGAAGCTGACACATTTTTCTGCCAACCGCCACAGTTATACTAACTGTGTGTGGTGTAGTTAGCTGCTGGCATTCTGGCGATTCTGATTGCAATTGCTGACAAATTTGCATTCCGATCTGCAAGTCAAATGACATTTGACAAGTTGAAATGTCAAATAAATGAATATTCATATCGCGGCCAAAGTAAGTCATGTGTACATGTGTGGAGATGAGCTTCAATATTTGCGTTCGCTTATATGTATACCCTATGTACATACATATGTATATAGTTTACCTAGATATGGATGTGGTCGTTAGTCATGATAATAGTTTGGTTAAAATCCAGTTAATTTTTGAAGCCAAACAAGGGGCATTCCAAAGCCAGTGCACTCTGATAGAAAGAGGATTTAAAATTCTTATAACCTTTTGTACTTTCTAGTGAAGATACACATTGTTGGTTGAAATTATTTTATATTTATGATGAAGGTTTATGATCACAGAAATTTTTCGAAGTATGTGTTTACACTATGGCTTTACCGATTTTTTTAATCACATGGGATCATAACGTAGTTATTTCCTAGTGGTCATTTTGGAAAAGATCCTGTGGAATCATATAAACCAATTAAAATTAATTTCTTTCATCTGCTCAGCTATATTAATTACAAAATTAGAAGTTGTGAACAGACTGAAAGATTGGTAACTTGGTATGGATTTTGGACTTGTGATTTAGCAGGTAGGAAGATTATACGCCATACCATGACCAACTAGTTGATATATCATCAGACGCCTTGACATTGTCAGCCTGTTTTAAGATGGGGCTGCACCGTTTGTACTTTAAGGAATGCCGAATCTTTCATTAACACTTCAGATCATTGACGACCAAACGAATATCGAGACTTTCCTCGTAGATCTTACGTTTTTGAGGTTCAATGGCAAATCATTTCTAGCAGACCAAACAACCAAATTGTTTAAGCCTTCTTGAAGTATATGATTTAAAAAAACTTTACGTCGGCATATAATAAAATATTTGAGAATTCGGGTCAACTTGACTACCTTGTGGAACACCCGAATAGACATTAATTGAATCTGAAAGAGTATCCTCAAATATCACTCGTTGTGTTCTACGTATATAAATCTTCTCGTATTATAAAGCTTGGTTAAAAACCCAAAAGATCAACTTTATGTACTTTGAGTCGCGAGATTTCTTTTATCGAAAGCTTTGCTAAAGTCAGTTTATACAACATCGGTATGCTTGAGTTTCCTAAAACCAATGATACGAGTACATGAAGGCCACACCGCAGTTAACTTCATATCAACTTTTAATTTCAATATTTCTGAAAAGGATATACACATTCCAATACTCACATTAATAACTGCATACCAAAGCAGCAACCAAGCGTTGAGCATCACCAAAGACCCAACCAGACGACATTTTCGCAACACCGAATAGGGTATAACATAGTATTTACGAGAGCGCCACATAGAGACACGTTTGCGTCCACCCCAATAAAGGCTGGTAAACTCACTGAGACTATAAAACTAACCAGTGATTAAATTTCATTTATCGCTCGACGCTCTCTCTTTCCTCTACACCCTCTTACCGATCCAAGTGTGCTGATGGCCAGCACCACCCAATAGATAACGGGAAACCACTCAGCTTGGCACAGCGAACTCTCCAGTAAAAAGTTTTTGATCGCTCTCCAACGAGTGCCTGGACAAAAATGCCAAATTGAGTAGACGTCGCAGTCGTCCACGGCAAGATCGAATTTGTGCCGCAGAAATCTGCAAAGCTTTTTGTCGAAATGTGTAAATTTGTACATTGAGCTTTCAAAAGTCTATCTGCAAAACTAAGAGCTATTGAAAATTGTTTCACGGGCTTTTTCTGCTTCTTCAAAGATTTCACAATTTTTTGTTTAAATTAGGCAAAATACGAATATTAGTGGATTGACAATGACTTGATTAGATTTTGCCTATATTTTTCTTGTAATTATGCAGTAATTATTTACGTTATAAAAAAAATTTGGAAGAAAATTAAAACGTTTATCTTTTTTCAAATCTAAAAACTTTATGGCTGACGTTTTCGTGTGATAGAATAGTTGATAAACATACGAAAAGTGAAAAAATAGAAAACTGAAAATAAAAAATATAAACAACATTTGTACTAAATAATGTTGCCAGACCGAGCATTGTGATATGTTTCATCTTTTAAGTAGCAATAAATAAATATATATCGAATCCGTAAATAGTCAGAAATTATAAGGAATTCTTCACTATCAATATCAATAAATAGAAAATTAGTGTGATTAGATATTTAAGAAGAGCTTAGGCTTTCCGAACTTTTATGTTTGGATGCCTCACAACCCGATTGAATTGCGTTGAAAATGGCTGTAGTATAAGCACATACTTTTGAGTTTTGGAAAAGTCACAGAAAGGATATCCCTTGATTCGATGTAGTGTCCTCTTGTTGAAACCAAATGTCGCCGAGATCACGTGCTTCAATTTCAGGCATCAAATAGTTGGTTATCATGGCGCGATAACGGTCGCCATTGACGGTTACGTTCTCACCGGCATCATTATTGAAAAAATATAGACCGATAATTCTATCAATCCACAAACCACACAAAACCGTTGTTTTTTCTCGAAATGGTAGCTCCAGAATCTTTTCAAGCTGATCTTCGTCCTAATTTTGCTTGTTTACATACCCATTGAGACAGAAATGGGCCTCATCGCCAAATTAAATTTGGCTCGGTAAAGTCGGATCTTCTTAGAACTTTTCAAGAGCTCTTAGAGTTCGATGCCATTTGGCAAGATCGAGTGGTTGTTGGGGTTGAATGGACAAGCTATATTTTGTAGGCTTCCAATTTCTCGACATAAAATGTGCCAAGTCGTTCCATATGACAGTCCGAGATGCAGTGAACGGCACCGAATCGACTCTCCAAGTTCGCTAATGAAATTATTTAAAATAAAGTACTTCACAGCTCACCAAACACAGAAAAGTGAGTGAATCTGATTTATAACATAAAAATTGGAGCGGCTGAAGAAAGGTCGATTCGGATTTCGTTGCACTCATAATAAGGTCTCAAGAAAATACCATATCTAAGCATAATCTGTAGCAGAGATGCATATAGAAAATTAAACTCGGATTAATTGTATTAAATATAAATGCGAAATTTCAAATAAAGGTAATATAAAAACAAATTTTAAACTCATATTTATGTAAAGATTTCATCAAGCAAAATATATTTTTAAGAACTGATTAAAATTTGAGTTAATCGGGAAAACAATTGACAACAACATTAACAAATTTTTAAACGAAAGATTGACGAAAGATTTACGCGAGACAAAAAGGGAGGGACCGGCTAATTTAGACGATGGGCGAACGCCTGAACACAGATACTTCCGGAGAGCAAAACATTTGTGTTACAACATTACTGAATTGCTGACCCTTTTGTATAGCCTTTCCACTACTTCCATTAAACCGTTACCGTATCAACATGACTAGATACCCATAAGCACATTTCAGATTTATTAAAAGCCTCTCAGAGTCAGTCGCTCACCTTGAATAAGTGTTGGTATTACATTCGCTATTGGTTGGCGCGGTTGTTGAACTGTGGACGACGACAGAAATTACAACAACAACAAGAGTTGAAAAGTGTATTTGAAAAAATCTCACGTGCAATAACATCAAAATGCCATTCATTTTCTCGCGTTTAACTTCCACTTTCATTCCGCGCCCATTTGCTGAATGGCCATTAGCTCGCCAATGTTCACCTTTATTTGCTTGAACATACATGTTTCCATGCACGTATGAATGTGCGTGTGTAGGCCCACAAGGAGCGAATACTCATTTCAGCGCTCACGCACGCACACATACGGCGCTTAGCTACCTTTTGAACAAGCCACAATGGCCCCCAAGGCCATGAAGTGGGCGGCTTGGCTACAGTTAATGTCAATAACGGCACATTAAACTCTTTAATTACAGCAAAAGTCCATTAGAAACGAACAGTGCGATACTAGTAGCGGTCGTAAAGGTAAGGGGTAAAATGAAGGGTAAAATATGTGGCAGAGTAAGTGAGTAATCATATAAGTGTGTGGTACTGGGTCGATTTAAGTACGCAGTCGCAGGTATACGAAAGTAGGTTATACAAAAGGTAACTGCAATTGCGACCCTTTGCCTTCCTCAATTTAAGCTTTTTCAAAATTTGGTTTGCACAAACTTTAATAGTGTCTTAGGTAATTTTCGACGAAAGCAGGAACTTGAGTATAGTATATGGTGTCTCTTTAGACATGCGTTTTAAAGAAAATTTAAAACGAAATTTAAGGCAATGTTATAGCTAAGAATTTAGTGGTATTATAAGTATGGTTTATTATATTATATTAAAAGCCGAATTTTCATTGCTAAGGCATCAATCGTCTCGGGCATATCTGCGTATAGAGGCGACTTCACATTACCACACAAAAATAGTACAGCCATGATAATTATTGGAGCCACGACGCGAGATAATACTCTGTAAATGAGCTGTTTACTTTATCTACTTTCTTTCCAGTGACAATCGGAATCAGTGACCATTTCCCTTTGGTCCATTCATTCCAATTCTTGTAAGAGGCTCTTCCACGAAATCTTCCATATAATGAATAGGCCCTGATGCAATTGTTGCGCACGATGTTCTTTCTAAACTAGAGTATATGGTCAATTTTGAGGGAAATGGAACCATGGTTACACGAACTACCAACTCTGCTGGGCCATTATGTTGACCGAAATTTTGAGGCAGAGCGCTATGGGTTCATAGAATGGCATATCCAATAGAGACTTAATCAATTAATATCTGCTAAAAATATAATACCAAATCCGAAAATAAAATATTCCCTTATTCAAACTCACAGCCCCAAAAAATTTAACTTAATGTAAACAGCCATTCCAATGAAAGGAAATAGCCAATTATTCCATATTAAATAGAAAATAGTAAAGAAGCGTTAAGATCGGGTGTAACTGTGTCACAGAACATTTTATACTCTTGCAATTTGCAAGAATCAAAGTCTAAAGATGTAAAACGTCAAGCAAAGGATCGGAATGTACGCAATTTTGTATATACCTATTCTCTATATAACTCATACAGGCCGACATACTCGACATAAGGTTTGGTAGGAAACCGAAAATCATTATATATATGGTGTAAGGAAGTTGGGGTAGTACCAACACGATTTTAACTATTTAAATATTAACTGTTCCCAGGGTTTCAATTAGGTACCTCGCATACAATAACCAATGGAGCAAGTTCAAAAATCCTGGTTATAGTTAAATGGGCGCTTGGTTAAATTTTCGCTCAATTGTATTTATTTTAGGGAAAAAGATATAGTATACTGTTATGAATAAATATATTTTGTAATTTTCATTGGGATAACTGAAACATTGACCGATATATGCAGCATAAAGTCACCTCGAAGGAAAGTATTGACCCGATTCATTATTTCATTCATTATAAGGGAAAGATTATCCCTTAATTCCAATTAATCTCACACATTGACCGACATTTTCGATTAAAAGTCAACTATAGGTATCGGGGGCTAAATATTCGGTACCTAGGGGCTTGAACAGTTTTTGGTTATAAGCTATACTTTAAAGGGATTATTGGAACGAAATTTTATCCCGTTATATTAATTATTTCTTGATTTGAAAGAATCAAATGGAATTTAAAATTGTTTTTACAGGAAGTAATATTGGGTTCCGAGCTATCGGATTTCTCCACGACGATTGTTCAGTTTTCACGCCAGGGCCCATAACGCCTTCTCACATCAATTCGAATGCAAAATTTAATGCTTCTGGCGTAATTATAGCGACTGTAGTTTTGAATAGTACCGTTATATGGAGAGTGAGCGGGATCATCTACCGATTTTGTCCATTTTCATTCTGTTGGTAGGAGTTTTTCGGTATTTGTACTCAGTAATTTGGTTGTTGCAACTTTAGCAGTTCAGTTGGATTAAATTTATTAGAGATGATGCAAGCTCAAGTTAAAACGTGGTTTCCGCGATTTAAAAATGTAAAATTAATATTTGCATAATTTAATCTTAAGCTTTGAGTAAAAGGTCTGGTGACATGTAGCCTCACAGGCGTCGCGCGATTTGCAAATTCTCAGTGTTCATTGTATTTTTTTTAATATTTCAAAATAAAACCGCTGATTAAAACTAATTCGATATTTTATTACATACTAATGGTTAAAAATAAACAGAGTTTTAAAATATTTAAATTTATTTTTACAGCAAAAAATTACTTACCTGTGAGTTATAAATTTGTCACGTCCCCAGTTAAAGGTTAACACTAAGTCCCCAATACATTTCTGCCAACGTTTTTTCTAATCCCCGAAACAATTACTGAAGTCACATTTAATGTCTTCAATTGACTCAAAACAGTTTCCCCATAGCCAGAAGTCAGACGGAGCTAAATGAGGCAACTACGCTGGTTGGTTACGAAATTGGTTCAAAATTTGACGAAAAGCTCGCGAAGAATCAGTGCACTATGCGACGGTGTATTGTCGCGGTGCAAAAACAATGAGTTGACAGTTTGACCTTTCGTAAGGAATTCGGAGTGCACCACAACCTAAGAATTAAAGAATATACCCTTAATTTTTGACCACCTCCTATATTTTGTTAATTTGTATCATTATTCATTGCCGTTCTGGACGTGGTTCGTCGTTATCGCTTTTTCAACCCTCTTTGAATAATTTAAACTAATCGAAAATTCTTTTCGCGACAAACGATTTTCACTGAAGGCCTTTTTTAACATTTTGAACGTTTTGGCACTTCATGTATAGTACTTCCGAAAGACAAGCGTATATTAAAAAAAAAAAAAATTTAACAAAAAAGTTTAAATTAAGTCTTTATAAAGAGGAAATCTATCAAATCGAACATTTTACTTCACCCAACAAACACTAGACGGAGGTGATTTGTTTTTCAAAGTGTAAATTTTCTAGAAAGTCTGTTGCCTCGGGAACTTATGGAGTACATCCAAGGCTTTCATTTACTACTTCGTATCAGCAAAATTTCAAGAATTATTGCTATGCTATAGCTAACATTCTAACTTTAACGAGAGCCGGAGCATTGCCATAGCAGAACAATACTTTTGTATGTGCTCTGCTCTGCTCGGATTTTTGTTCAGTAAGAAACAATAGCTGTAGCAACAGCCAAAGATGAAGTGCAGCCAATATTGACAAAAGGACAAGGTTGCTGTCAATGGTGATCGTTGGATGCAAATGATTATTGACTTTCCTTAATGGATTAAAAATTTTTTTTTTCGAACTGAAATATGCTTTAACTCCTTAGACTCGTTTTTTTGGGGTGCTATGATATATACTACAACTGATCTTGCTTTAGGTAAGAGGGAGGAGTCGGGGGTAAGGTTTTTAAAATTTTTTTAAATGTATTTGGTTTTATTTTTATACCCTGGACAATTTATAATAAGCTCCTTGAAGGAAATTTAAAGTAACAATTTAAAGAATGCGCTAAATTTAAGCTTAAATTTCCATTCTTGCGATGGCGAAAGCTGTACTACTCCGAGCATTCAAATATATTTAACACTTTAAAACAAAAAATGCATTTTATATATGAAAGCTTACGCTGCTATTTATAAATGCTTAGTAGTCACACGAATGCTCAGCTTATAGTAGCCACCGGCTGCTTAACATCTTTGCTTATGCAAATGCAGTTTTATAAAATATACAGTTACTCGTTGCTCATTTGGTTGAAGTGCTTCACACCTACTATAAATATACAGAAACACATACATAACTGTACGCAATATATTACACTAAAATGAGATAGTTTGTCTGCTTGGCAGTAAATTGGTCATTAACTCTCACATTGGGCCAACAAACCAACAGTAAGAATTCTACAGTCGCTATAAAATATTTATGTGAGTATAAAGTACATACAAATGTATGAGCATGCGCATGTGTGCATTTGTGAATGTGAATGCACTAATTTCACATTTTATGCTTAATTTAAAGCTTCACGTGTGTAAGTGGGAACTATGGTCGTATTATAAATTAACAGGAAGAACGAAATGCAAATACTACAGGGTAGGCCATTTAAAGTTGACCCATTTGTTTCTAAAAAAAAAGAACAAAAGAAAACAATGTTTTTTGTTCATTTCAAAAATAATTTATTTTGGTCCAAGGGGATTTGTTTCAGCTAATATTTAAAAATTAGATCGCGTAAATGGGCACCTTTAGCTTTGACAGCTAAATGCACTCTTTTTTCGACATTTTCCATGACTTTGGCCAATGTTTCGGATGATATGGCGGCTGTTTCACGTCGAATGTTGGCTTTCAGTTGATCTAAGGTCTTTGGCTTATTAGCGTATACCTTGGATTTCAAATAACCCCACAAATAAAAGTCTGGTGGCGTCAAATCTGGTGATCTCGGTGGCCAGTCAACATCACCATTTTTCGATATCAATCGCCCGGGGAAAAATGGTCGCAATAAATTGATTGTTGGTCGAGCTGTATGGCATGTAGCCCCGTCCTGTTGAAACCAGAAGTTATCCATGTCATTTTCGCGAATAATGGGTATCACAAAATCCGTTATCATGGCTCGATAACGCTCACCATTGACTGTTGTCGTGGCTCCATCATCGTCTTCGAAAAAATACGGTCCGATGATCATATTCGCGCAAACACCGCACCAAACTGTTACTTTTTGGTCGTAAAGAGGCTGTTCTTCAATTAATTGAGGATTTTCGGTGGCATAAAATCGGCAATTTTGCTTGTTTACGCCTCCATTTAACGAGAAATGTGCCTCGTCTGACATGATGAGTTTTCGCCAAAAGTCAAGTTCGTTTTCAGCCATTTCGATGGCCCATTTGCCAAAATTAAGGCGTCGCGGATAATCAGCTGGGTTTAGTTTTTGTGCCATTTGAATTTTATATGGAAACATCTTCAAATCTTTATGAATTATGCGTCGGAGAGTGGTGCGAGAGATGTCTAATTCCTGAGAGCGGCGATAACTCGATGTCGATGGAGTCTCCTCAATACTGGCTCGTACAGCTTCGATATTTTCATCAGAACGTCTTGTGCGTTGTCTGGATGCATGACGGGCATTACTGAGATTACCGGTGTTCACAAATTTTGCGTATAAAGACTTAATTGTGTTCTTAACTGGAGCACTTTTCACTTTATTTTTTTTGCGAAACGCACGTTGAGTTAACACAATTGAAAAGTTATTTTGAATATAAAGCTGAACAATTTCAGCGCGTTCTTTTGGAGTGTACTGTTCCATGGTATAAATTGTCTTCGAATGACGCTTCTAACGCGGTATGACATTAGCCGATTTGTCAGCGCTGTTAAAAGTTACAGCGTTGCCAGATGGGTCAACTTTAAATGGCCTACCCTGTATTAATGTGTTAAGAATCGTACCAACTTTAATTCGCCACCTCTAGTGAATTTACTAGAAACTGCTTTATAATATATTATTACAATTTTTATTTAAACATTTAAGAATATTATAGAAGTATCCTTTGGTCCATTGTTATTAATAGATTGGGTCTACAACTGTATTTATGAGGTTTGTCAGGAGATGGCGTGACTTGAATATTATTCCATTGTTCCCATAGATTTAAATTGCAAATATTTTCGCGCCATTATTTTTTACGACTTCCGACGTGGATTAACTCATCAATGTCATCCAAATTAAGTTGTTGGTGCGGCAACCATTGATGCTGTGCGCAAACTGATATTGCAAGGTCGTCATGTAACCTATCGTGAGATTAAGAAAGCTATGGGTATAAGTGAGACTAGCATTCAATGAATATTGTATGAGCATTTG
This sequence comes from Bactrocera correcta, assembly GCA_027475135.1. Lineage (NCBI taxonomy): Eukaryota > Metazoa > Arthropoda > Insecta > Diptera > Tephritidae > Bactrocera > Bactrocera correcta. The sequence goes on along the minus strand of CM050323.1, from coordinate 141,562,197 downwards.
ACAAACGCAACAAAACACTTCTATGACAGAGTGAGAGGTGATGAATCGTGGATTTACTTGGATGAGCTTGAAAGTAAACAGCAGTCGACTGTATGGTGTTTTAAGATGAGCCGAATCCAACAAAAGTTGTTCACGCACGAAGCACTTCCTAGCAAATGGTTGACTGTTTTTTTAGAAAAACTGGACATACCGGAACCTTAGCATACAACCATTTTTGTTGCTAGTTGCAGCTAGACAAATGACTCGGCCTCATGTTGCATGACCAGTTAATAACAATTTTCAACACAGCAGAAAGCTTTGCCGCAAGCACATTAGAATCCAGACTCCTTCGCATTACCATTTATTCCGGATTATGCAGAATGCCCTAACTGAAATACGGTTCACATCTGAAGAGGAGAATTAAGCAAAAAACCTGAGGAAATGGAAGAAATGTGTATAAAACTAACTGGCTAAATGAGCTTCTGACCCCCCTCCTAATATAACAGATCTACACCACACAAATCATGTACTATACATCACCTCTTCATAACACACTACACACATCATACTCAACACATTGGCATCATGTACACCGCATCAGTATATACACCATACTTTCCACACCACACACATGAGGACACCAAACACAATTAACAAAAGGGACTGACGGACGGCGCCCAGCCCTTTTGTTCTCGATCCGTGCGCACACGTAATTCATATCAATTCAATTTTATTTTGAAATTCGTCACAAGGTGAGTGTCGGGAGCTTTATTTTATAGAAAAATATACACTAACACTAGAAGTATATAGTCTAAAAGCCGAAAATCTGAAACTCAAGTTCATCGAAGTAGAAAAACTCTAATTTGGAAAATGAGGTTGGGTTCTCAGCAGATCAAAAATAATTAACTAAAGAAACTAAAACAATTAAAACCACCAACCAACTAAAAAACGAAAGCGAAGTATTCTCCTGATATTCCAAAGAAAACAACAAATTTTATCACCAAACTTTTAAATAATGGAAAATGCAAAGTAAACACTTAATACCCCTTCGAAGGCAACAGTGACATATCGAAAATGGAGCATAAATATGTCTTGGTATAGCTTTGAGAATGTGCAAACAGTGCCAATTAGAGTTCTTATAAAGTATTTGAACAATTCTTATAATCCAAAATCAATGATTAATGATTTGTAAGAGTGAGAATTAAATGCACTGAGTGCTGTCAACACAAAACAAATATGGAAAACTAAAACTCCCATCGATGTGTTTTTAGTAACTTTCGATCCTATGGAGAACATAAAAAAGATTTACAAGACCTAAACTGTATTAGATTCAATTGTTTCTATTGAACCGGTAAAACCGCATAAGATCACACTGGAATGCAAATATTTCCAATCCCTATTGTCGTAGATAACCAAGATTTGTTAAGAGCTCCGGTAAAAGTAAAATCATTGAATGTTCAAAACCGCAAAAGCAGCAAGTAGCCGAATTGCTATAACTGTGAGGAAGCGCATCCAGCTAACTATCGAGGGTGCTCAAGAATTGCAAAAAATACGAGCTAAACTATTGGAAATAAAAAAGATGACAATATCGGTCGGAAGGTCCTGTAGATTTTATAACGGAAATTGACAAGAAGTTTCGAACATTATAGTTAAAATATCAAAAAATCAACTTTTGCTGGCGCTTTAAAAGCGAATGATAATAATAATAAATGCAATAATTGTATTTCAGCACAGATCTTTCAGAAATTTAACAGCATGATGAATTTAACAATTCGAAAAAAATAAGGATGAAATCGAAATTATTTTTAAATCGGAAAATATTGATGTGAGTAAGAATATG
>CM050323.1:141511520-141559378 GCA_027475135.1 Bactrocera correcta | reverse complement strand
GACGCGATCGACCCTTGGGTCTCAGATGGCTGAAAGAAACCAGGTGCCAAATAAATTGGCCTCAAGCAATAACTGGAAATATTGTGTTAATCTAATCCTTTAAAAGTCTGAAAAGTTTCCAAATAAATTTATTTATTTATACTTAATTTGACCCGGCGTAATCCTGATTGAGCCCAATTCCTCTTCTATGGACCAAAGCTAGCAGCTTCTTCATCCACTTTGCTGTTCCATCCTTGATGCAAATTTGAATAGTTCCGTCATGCAATCGCAAAATTCTCTAAGAAGTTTTTTCTGATTTTCTTGTAGAACGCGAGATTTCAACCATATATAGATTCTAACTATTCATAAAAGACCTTATACGCCTTACAAATAGTATTCTCAAGAAAAGTTTTATGGGGAGTAATTTAATCTAGTCAAGAGAGTAAATAGGATTCTTGTTTTATGTTAATGATCATTTCAATTTTAATTTATACTCTTCTTGGTAATTCGACTAGTTTAAACTGTTAATGTCATTTGTGAAGAAGCTGACTGTACGAATCTGTATGAAGTAACGGTACCAGTACAACCTTTTTGAGTATTTAGCTTTTTTGTTTCATTGTTACTGTACATCAATGGATTGTTTGATTTAATATACATATTTTTACATACATACATACATGATTGAGCTGAACACATACGTTAATATTGACACTAAACTTCAAATTTATTTATAGGTGCAAAGTATTTTTTAAGAGTGATTATGCTGTTTCCAATCTTCTTTTTAGCAATTCGATGCAATGTGCAAAGCGGAAGTGGCCTTCTTTATACTTCGTGCAGTGATTAATGTAAGTATGAAGGCATGAATAATACAATATTTCGGCATTTAAAAGCTAAACAAATTTGTTAAGTTCCACCTTTTACTCAAACTCGCCAAATTTTTAATTTCATTTCGTTAATTTCGAAAGGACACAGGCAAAATGGAAAATACTATGATTTTAATTGCAAATGAAAATTACTTTTAGCATATGTACCATATATGTATTAAGTCCTGTTGTGATGGTTTTGTCGGAAATAAATTATGCAATTGTATAAGCATAATTTGTATACTCTTGCATCCAGTTGCTATAGAGTATTATAGTTTTGTTCACCTAACGGTTGTATGTATCACTTAAAACTAAGCGAGATAGATATAAGGACGACGGGTGTGACACCACCCACTTTTTGGTGAAATCCCACATCTTGGGACCCGACAAACTGATTTTGATAAAATTTGGACTAAGTCATTATTTTTATATTCCTTTTTTACGCTGTGAAACGGAGCGGAATCGAACAATAATCACGCCCACTTCGCACATAGCTCAATTCTAATTTCACTTGATTCTTTTACTTTCCAGTACATAAATCAAGAAGCAATCAATACAATGGGACTAAACTTTGCACGAATAATGCCTTTAGTGTGTGCCACTTTATGACAAGAATTTGTGAAAATCCAACCAAAACTGTTCAAGACCCTAGGTACTGAATATGTGGACCCCAGTACCTATAGTTGACTTTTGTTCGAAAATAACGGTCAATATGTGAGGTATGCAATAGTAATTCAGGCAGAATTCTTTTCCTGCAGCAGTTATTCTGTGTATCCAAAATGGATGGAATCGGGTCAATACTTCCCTGAGCCCCCATATACCCAATATAAAGATTTTCGAACTTTCTGGTGATTTTATACTGGGTATCTCTGCCAATATTTGAGTTATATCAATGAAAATTTCAGAACATATTTTACTCATAATAGTATATCATTGTGCCCAAACAATAAAATTGAAATGGATTTTCCAAGCGCACGCCAGCAACCTGTAATGTCTGCCCTTATGCTTTGCTTATAGTAACAGTAAAGCTGAGCTTGATGGGAAACTGAACTAATTTTTATCTTTTTCTGTGTCTGGCATTTAGGCACTAATTATTTTGACGATTTGGTTGCACAGTAGTTTTTAGATTTTAATCAGCATTTCTGGAAAAGTAGTTGTTCCCACCTGCAAATGCTCTTGTATTCCCATTCCTCTTCTTGCAGCCTGTTGCTCAGCATGTGTTTCTACATGTACTTGTGGCTACGAGTACGGTGGAATTCCCGCCACTCTTCACACTTTTAGTTGTTGTTGTAGCGATTACCTAGTCCCCGCTTAGACAATAAGATTTCAGTATGTTGTCATCGGAATTTTCTAACGGGTACAGGCTGCCACGGGGTCGGACTTTAGAGGGAGGGTTGTTAGATGAGTTGAGTTCGGTGGGCATGTAAAAAGCAGTTACTTATTGACGCTCAAGGGACCTTTGGATGCTCATATAAGTAAAAGATAGATCTGTTTCAAGCAAACGACTGCAGAGATGTCTCCTTCGAAAACACCCCAGCGGAAACTGAAGTATCAAGTAAAGGCTAATGTCGCAATTGCGCATTGACAGCGTGGAGTCACATAATGTGTGGACCCACTTCCTTTGAGTATTAAGGCTTGAGCAGGTCCTAGTATGGATCCATTTATTCCATGTATTGTACCTAACCGAGTTGGTAAGTAGATTCAACATTTTATCGCAAACACAGAAGAAAAATTCATTTGGTTCTAGGTTGGACCCAAAAGAATTTTTCTCAATCCGTAAAAATGTGCCTTCTTAATAATAAGTATTCTATGATTTTCTAATGCCTTAATGTATATACATACAAATAAATGTACAATGAATCAGACTTATATTCACATTTATAATATTAATAAGTATGAATGATATTTATGAGTTTCCGCAATTTCCGCTTGCCAAAATCAGTTCATTTCGTACCCTCAACGGGTCATTAAGTGTGTGAAATAAAAAAATGTGTAACAAGTGCAATGATTTGTTTCAGCTGCCAACAGGAAAAACTACAACCCCAAAGTTAAAACATTTGTTTCCTATTTTTAAATCCTCTTAGCCACAATTCCATGCAATGCTTCCTGCACTAACCGTTATTAGGGCTTGTGGCTTCCATGCCTAGAGACCACACACTTTATTGTGCAGCATGAGAGTGGGGTGGAATGATGTTGCAAGTGTAGTATTATTTCGGTCGTGAATGGCTACAAATGTTTTTACAAACTGACAAACCACTGCAAGAGGGAGGAGAAAGGGCCATACAAGGTTAAAAGTTGAATGCTTTAAGGTGGCTGTACATATAAACATCGGTATACTCGTATGTAGCGAATGATAGTACGCAAATAAACTAGTTGAGCTTTTCTGCAACCTTTCGACGATAGAAGTTGGCGCTAACTTTTAATTTGGTTAGAAACTGAAGCGGAGTAAATTTTCCTTACAGTTACAATTGTTGTTTAATGCCCTGTTTCAGTTTAAAATGTTTACAACGGCAATTAAACTAACAACGGTAGAGCACAAATTGGTCTCAGTAGAATACACACAGGTCATTACGTCAGAATTAGTATTAAATGTTTCAGTAAGTTAGCGCCTAGTGACGCTGTTATAACACATAGTCACACATATACACGAACAACAATTTTAACACATTGTGATTTATCGTAGAATCACTTCTAATTGTAATAGTGATATATTTCGGGAAGTACTTCTATATGAATCATACCACGAATCTTATTTCTTGACAAAAATCAAACGCTCAATATCTAATTTGACCCGCTTTGTGCCAACTCAAGAAGACCACCAATTGAACAAAATTGCTTAGCGATAATGGTTTTCAGCTTCTTTAGCGACTTTTATAAATATCCTCAGTACCGTTATTCGATACCATTATTTAACAGACGTTACAGGCGACGACTTTTGGTTCCTATTCAACCAAAAATTAGCATACTTTCAAGCTGCAATGTGAGCATAGTATTAGTTGATTAGTTTGCAGTGTCAGTAATTTAAGTAAATAATTTTCGAACTCTGTTCGACATTCACCTGGCAAATTATTTAAAGGTTTCTTAATTATACCCTCTTAGAATATATACTGATACCTTTTAGTTAAAATACTCTTTAAAATTGGTTTTTTGACCAGTGCCTCTACGGGCATGAAACTTCGCATATGGTTTTGAACAGTAAGCTGGTCTCATAAAAGCCATCCCTTATTTGGAGGCCTCGTAGTTGATGACTCTCCAAATAACCACACAATTCATACTAACAATGAATGCTTCATTCTTCATGATTTCTTTATGACTGACTTTCTTAAAAAAAAAGACACATTTATTTATTATTGCGTGAAAGTTGAATTATGGAATAAGTTGTAGCCAGAGACAAAAAAATGAAAGTTTTAAATATTTATTTGCAAGTAAATTATTTTATTTTATAGAAGTTAAAGCTTCTTAAATAAGGTATCGAGTTGAATTTTGAAAAAAAAAACAAATTTTAATTTTAAGGGGGTATTCTACTCTAGAAATCAAATTTTGGGTAGTTTTTTTTTGAATTTTATTAAAAAAAAAAATTCAAAAATATTTTTACCATCCATTTTTTTATGGTGTTTTTATTGATATCTTAAGAATACAGAAAAAAAATTTTACAAAAAAATATTAAAAATTAAAATAATGAAATTGGGAAGGAGAGACAGGTGTAAAAAAATGGCGCATCCTGATGACATTGATCCTGACTCTCCTGGTGGTCTGAAAAAAAAAATCAAAAGAGATTCTTAATCAGTAAGGATTGTGTTATAGTCCGGGAACACGAAAAAATTTTTTTTCTGGAAAAATGGCGACTGCCTGAAAATAAAAATCATTTTTTACGCTTTTTTTTGAAATTCCTGTATTCTTTTTAAATATTAAAAACAAAAATTTTGACACGATGCTGGTAGGAACGATAAAGGATTATATAAAGAAGATTCATACAAAATTTCAAGTAAATCGGTTGTACAGAACTTGAGATAATGCCGGTACCGTGTGGAAAAAAGTAGTTTCGAGCAAAACGCGTTTAAAGTTTAGGAGACAATTCTATTGAACACGGACGCCACCTCAGACAATCGGCTGTATCTCCGAAAATAAGTCGAATTTTGAAAAATCCTTCCAAGGTCATACTTTTGAAAGTCAAAACTTGAAATATATGAAAAAAAAAATCGAATTTTTCAAAATTCTAGAGTAGAATAGCCCCTTAAACGTAATGGCTATTTGTGTTTAATCAGTACCAACCGAAGTTGCCGGCAATGACCATCGCTAATCATTGCAGAGCCATCTTATATAAATCGGAGAAGAAAAGTTTGTTTTATTAATAAATAATTTTGTGCCTGATCGAAGATTTTTATTTAACTAAATAACTGCCGCAGGAAAAAGTTTCAAAATTAAAAAAAAATGCCAAAAAAAAAACAATTTTATAGAAAAACGAAAATTATTTTATTAGTGGATTTAGCTCAACATCCCAAAATTGGAGAGCTGTACTTAACAAAAGCTTTTTTCTCCTACCTATTAAATACAGTTTAATTCACTTAAAAAGCTGGATTTCGTTTGCATCATTCTATAGTCTTTACAAATAAAAAAAGGTTCCTTAAAATTCTTCGTTTTGATCGTTCAACGCCAGCTATATATTGTAGTGGTTCGCATTTAGCGCCTGAGACAAATAAGCCGTTTCTTCAGAGTTTATGCAGGCAGACAGACGAATATATCTAAATTGGCTCAGCTCATCACGCTGATCGTTATAGGGTCTCCTACGTTTTCTTCTGGGTTTAAAAAACTTCTTGGCACTGAAAGTTTGGTCTCCGCATGTCAGTTAAGGAGTGGACAGCAGTTTGTTTGCGAAAGGTTTGTTCGGCGATTTTTACTGAGGAAAGAAATTATAAACGAGTTAGTTTGATATTTTGTATTTTCAACTGAATACCTATTTAGGACCGAGTAGGAAGTTGACTCTACAAGTCACTCATTATTCCCGTTCTGCTATATGATGCAGAGACATTTTGAGTGAAAGGTTTTGGGGAAGATTTATTGTCTTTTGCGCATTGGCAACGGCGAATATCGCAGTCGAAGGGATGAAAACACTAAAGCTTTGAAAATATTGAACGTAGTAACCGCTGGGGGAAGCAGAAGAGGAAGCCCCCACTCCTTTGGAAAGGCTAGGTGGCGAAAGACCTAGCTATTCTTGGAATCTCCAATTAGCCTCAAGCAGCGAACAGGAAGAACGAGTGTCGCACTGCTATAAACTCGGCTATAAACGAATAAGCGGTACCTACGCCAATAAAGAAGAAGAATAGAATACCAGCTACGGAATCGTTAGAAATGCTGTATAACTACATACGTTAGGGTTAGCCGTGAAGTCGTCGAAAGCTTGCCTCATTTGAGTCGCTCATCCACGTCTGATAATCTCGAGACGGGAAAAATTCTTTCTTGGGTGTATATTTTGTTGAAGGTATAACGAAAGCACCTTTCCATATCACGGTAAGATACATCCAAACTTAACGAGGTCATTCAAGGCAATATACATATATCATACTTGTTAATATATGGGTCACATGATAACTGATACCCTCAGAAGTATTCATAACAAGATATATAAAAATCGTAATGCTCCATCTTTGATGAATGCAATAATATTTTCAGTTATCTAAATAAAAAATAGAAAATTTAAAATACAATTTCCAAATTCAAGTAAATTCTTCAAAAAGGCACTTTAGGAAAGAGAAAAAGTTCTTGGTATAAGATTATATTTATTTAAAGTAGCAAAATAACAAATTCCGAAAATTAACCTCAAACTTATACCATACCCTCCACCTTTGGAGTGCTGCCACTTGAGCAACGCTCTTGAACACTTCACTTATTTCATTAAAATTTTTACACTTATTACCGAAAATATGCAAAGACCCTCACAACATTTACATTTAGACCATCCTCGGTTACACATACAAATAACGAAATGAAATATACAGTTACTAAAAAGCGACCAAATACACACGAATATGTGGGTAACACTGCTTCCCCGGTATATATGTATGTGTACAGGAATATGAACACGACACTATGAAATCACTTGAAGCCACGCTTCCACAGCCGCAAATCGTCGACATCGTTCGTTTCGATGGCATTCTGGAAAACATTGCGCACACAACGCACAAACAAGTAATTCGCCACTGGGAGGCAAAAGGTGAAGAGCGTGTGCAGATCCAATTTGGTGGCGCCAACCAATACCTCCACTAGCCAAGCCATCAGTTCAAAGCTCAACACAAACATATTGATGGTAAGCCAAGGCGTCATGTGACCTGGCGAAACCTGTCCGGGCGAAAAGAAATGGAAAAGAAAAAGTGATAAATGTGAAAACTGTGAAAAATAGCAAAAACAAACATAACTAAAAGCAAGTAAGGAGGCGTTAAGTTCGGGCAGAGGCGAAGTTTTAAGGTTTTAAAAATTTATAAAAATTTGCGAAGTATTGCAAGGCGGCTTAAAAATAGATATTTTGAACAAGTAGGGAATATCTAAATTTCGTGAAAACATCCTCATATTGACCGATATTTTTGGGATCGAGTCAAGATCCTAATCGGCTGCTACTTTTATTTTTATTAATCAAAAATAAAAATTAATAAAATAAATTAAAAAAAAATACTTTATTCCGGTCAAGACACTTTGTCTGATATACAAGTACGTATCTTTCAACCAAACTAACTCATATGAGTATACGGGGCTAAGGGGCTTCAGCATGTCCCAGAAAAACTTGAATATACACATTTTATGTGATATAAGGTGAGAATAGTAATAAAAATCATTAGTTAGGTATATTGAGGCTATGGAAAATATTAAGTTATCCGCTTGTAGCACCAGACCTTTTTGATAGCACAAGGTACTGACTCACTTTGTTTGTGATTTTCCACGAATTTGTCGATATCTTGGGTATAAAGTCTATATGCGAGCTTGAAAATGAATAAAGTGTTGGGAACCACATTGGAATAGAGTTAGCAACCTGAAAATACTGTTAGTGCTGGGATCTACTTCGATAACTTCTTTAATAATTGGTTGACTTATTATAAGATGAAAATGTCTACACGAATTTAAGATAGTGTTATACGTGAAGTAAGCAGGAAATCGGGCCTAATTTAGTCCATTTTCAAAGTATGGTATGTCATACCACTTCTATCAAATTTGGCTGAAATCGAACGCGCAGTTGCTGAGTTATGAGAGTCTACTAGAAAGGGTGCGTTATGGAACTCTCGGCCCGCGTTATATGTGAGCCTGCAGTATTATCTGTACCATTAAATTCAATTACACTGATAAAACAAAAGTATTATCTTCTCCGCAAAATTCTTAATATGGAACTGTATAACTTTTCTTAATAGTGCTTTGCAAGTTGTAAGTTCAGTGTATGTGAATCGAGCTTGACGTGGTTACAATGGTGTGAGTTGCGACTATAAATGCAGAAAACCGGAAAAGCGACTAACTTGGGTCTACTGTGCCAAAATAGTGGACAAATTGCAAAAACTTAGTATTTTTGTGCTGCACTTTAACACAGACAGATAGACGGGTCAGCGGAGATTTCAAATTTCCACCAACAATTTTTCAGGAGTAAGCACAAACAGTGAAACAATTTTTTCCAAATCCCTGACACATAAGCAACTTTGACATTTCTGAATTTTTCGCTCAGTTATGGTAGGATGATAGTCATTGATTAGTTGGATATACGAGTACTGGCGAGGTGGCATGCTGTTGGTGAAGAGGTGTCGCATGTGAGTCACTTTTGGGTATTCATTTAGATATGTGTACGTATATATGTATGTATGTGCTTCTATATAGCACTATTCGGGCACATTAATCATGTCGAACGTCCGAAGCGATTCGCGTCATTGCATGCAACATGCAACGCTCTAGTGACGGCATTAAACAGGAAGCTGACACATTTTTCTGCCAACCGCCACAGCTATACTAACTGTGTGTGGCGTAGTTAGCTGCTGGCATTCTGGCGATTCTGATTGCAATTGCTGACAAATTTGCATTCCGATCTGCAAGTCAAATGACATTTGACAAGTTGAAATGTCAAATAAATGAATATTCATATCGCGGCTAAAGTAAGTCATGTGTACATGTGTGGAGATGAGCTTCAATATTTGCGTTCGCTTATATGTATACCCTATGTACATACATATGTATATAGTTTACCTAGATATGGATGTGGTCGTTAGTCATGATAATAGTTTGGTTAAAATCCAGTTAATTTTTGAAGCCAAACAAGGGGCATTCCAAAGCCAGTGCACTCTGATAGAAATATTATTTAAAATTCTTATAACCTTTTGTACTTTCTAGTGAAGATACACATTGTTCGTTGAAATTATTTTATATTTATTAACGTGAAGGTTTATGATCACAGAAATTATTCGAAGTATGTGTTAACACTATGGCTTTACCGATTTTTTTTTAATTTTAGGGGGGCATAACGTAGTTATTTCCTAGTAAACATTTTGGAAAAGATTCTGTGGAATCATATAAACCGAGTTAAACTTAGGCTTGTTTCATCTGATTAGACTGTAAGATTGGTAACTTGGTATGGGTTTTGGACTTGTGATTTAGCAGGTAGCAAGATGATACGTACTACCATGACAAACTAGTTGATATATCATCAGACGCCTTGACATTGTCAAGATTGTTTTAAGATGGGGCTGCACCGTTTGTACTTTAAGGAATGCCGAATCTTTTATTAACACTTTAGATCATTGACGACCAAACGAATATCGGGACTTTTCTCGTAGATCTTACGTTTTTGAGATTCAATGACAAATCATTTCTAGCAGACCAAGCAACCAAATTATTTAAGCCTGTTTGAAGTATCTGATTTAAGACAGCTTTTCGTCGGCATATAATAAAATATTTGAGAATTCGCGTCAAGTTGACTACCTTGTGGAACACCCGAAGAGACATTAATTGAATCTAAAAGAATATCCTCAAATATCATTCGTTGTGTTCTACGTATATAAAGCTTCTCGTATTATAAAGCTTGATTGAAAACCCAGAATATGTACGAGAGTCGCGAGATTTCTTTTATCGAAAGCTTTGCTAAAGTCAGTTTATATAACATCCGTATACTTGTGTTTCCTAAAACCCAATGATACGAGTACATGAAGGCCACCCTACAGTTAACTTCATATCAACTTTTAATTTCAATATTTCTGAAAAGGATATACACATTCCAATACTCACATTAATTACTGCATACCAAAGCAGCAACCAAGCATTGAGCATCACCAAAGAGCCAACCAGGCGACATTTTCGCAACACCGAATAGGGTATGACATAATATTTACGAGAGCGCCACATAGAGACACGTTTGCGTCCACCCCAATAAAGGCTGGTAAACTCACTGAGACTATAAAACTAACGAGTGATTAAATTTCATTTATCTCTCGACGCTCTCTCTTTCCTCTCTACACCCTCTTACCGATCCAAGTGTGCTGATCGCCAGCACCACCCAATAGATAACGGGAAACCACTCAGCTTGGCACAGCGAACTCTCCAGTAAAAAGTTTTTGATCGCTCTCCAACGAGTGCCTGGACAAAAATGCCAAATTGAGTAGACGTCGCAGTCGTCCACGGCAAGATCGAATTTGTGCCGCAGAAATCTGCAAAGCTTTTTGTCGAAATGTGTAAATTTGTACATTGAGCTTTCAAAAGTCTATCTGCAAAACTAAGAGCTATTGAAAATTGCTACACGAGCTTTTCTGCTTCTTCAAAGATTTCACAATTTTTTTTTTAAACTGGACAAAATAGAATATTAATGGATTAACAATGACTTGATTGGATTTTGCCTATATTTTTCTTGTAATTATGCACAAATTGTTGACGTTATATAAAAAATTTGGAAAAAAATTAAAACGTTTCTCTATTTTCAAATCTAAAAACTTTATGGCTGACGTTTTCGTGTGATAGCAAAGTTGATAAATGTACGAAAAAGTAGAAAAATAGAAAACTGAAAATAAAAAATATAAACAACATTTGTACTAAATAATGTTGCCAGACCGAGCATTGTGATATGTTTCGTCTTTTAAGAAACAATAAATCAATATTTATCGAATCGGTAGATAGACGGAAATTATAAGGAATACTTCACTATCAATATCAATAAATAGAAAATTAGTGTGATTAGATACTCAAGAAGAGCTTAGGCTTTCCGAACTATTATTTTAGTATGTGTGGATGCCTTAAAACCCGATTGAATTGCGCTGAGTTTTGGAAAAGTCACAGAAAGGAGAAAGGATGATTGACTGATGCGATGTGGTGGCCTCTTGTTGAAACCAAATGTCGCCGAGATCACGAGCTTCAATTTTAGGCCATTGACGGTTACGATCTCACCGGCATCATTATTGAAAAAATATAGACCGATAATTCTATCAACCCGCAAACCACACAAAATCGTTATTTTTTCTGGATGAAATGGTAGCTCTAGAATCTCTTCAGGCTGATCTTCGTCCCAAATTTGCTTGTTTACATACCCATTGAGACAGAAATGGGCCTCATCGCCAAATTAAATTTGGCGCGGTAAAGTCGGATCTTCTTAGAACTTTTCAAGAGCTCTTAGACCTCGATGCCGCTTGGCGAGATCGAGTGGTTTTGTGGGTTGAGTGGACAAGCTATATTTTGTACGCGTCCAATTTCTCGACGTGAAATGTGCCAAGTCGTTCCATATTACAGTCCGAGATGCTGCGAACGGCACCGAATCGACTCTCTAAGTTTACTAATGAAATTATTTAAAATAAAGTACTCCACAGCTTACCAAACACAGAAATCTGAGTGAATCTGATTTACTATATAACGTAAAAATTGGAGCGGCTGAAGAAAGGTCGATTCGGATTTCGTTGCAGTCATAATAAGGCCTTAAGAAAAAACCATATCTAAGCATAATCTGTAGCAGGGATGCATATAGAAAATTAAACTCAGATTAATTTTATTAAATATAAATGCGAAATTTCAAATAAAGGTAATAACGGGTGATTTTTTTGAGGTTAGGATTTTCATGCATTAGTATTTGACAGATCACGTGGGATTTCAGACATGGTGTCAAAGAGAAAGATGCTCAGTATGCTGTGACATTTCATCATGAATAGACTTGCTAACGAGCAACGCTTGCAAATCATTGAATTTTATTACCAAAATCAGTGTTCGGTTCGAAATGTGTTTCGCGCTTTACGTCCGATGAGCGATGAGGCTCATTTCTGGTTGAATGGCTACGTAAATAAGCAAAATTGCCGCATTTGGGGTGAAGAGCAACCAGAAGCCGTTCAAGAACTGCCCATGCATCCCGAAAAATGCACTGTTTGGTGTGGTTTGTACGCTGGTGGAATCATTGGACCGTATTTTTTCAAAGATGCTGTTGGACGCAACGTTACGGTGAATGGCGATCGCTATCGTTCGATGCTAACAAACTTTTTGTTGCCAAAAATGGAAGAACTGAACTTGGTTGACATGTGGTTTCAACAAGATGGCGCTACATGCCACACAGCTCGCGATTCTATGGCCATTTTGAGGGAAAACTTCGGACAACAATTCATCTCAAGAAATGGACCCGTAAGTTGGCCACCAAGATCATGCGATTTAACGCCTTTAGACTATTTTTTGTGGGGCTACGTCAAGTCTAAAGTCTACAGAAATAAGCCAGCAACTATTCCAGCTTTGGAAGACAACATTTCCGAAGAAATTCGGGCTATTCCGGCCGAAATGCTCGAAAAAGTTGCCCAAAATTGGACTTTCCGAATGGACCACCTAAGACGCAGCCGCGGTCAACATTTAAATGAAATTATCTTCAAAAAGTAAATGTCATGAACCAATCTAACGTTTCAAATAAAGAACCGATGAGATTTTGCAAATTTTATGCGTTTTTTTTAAAAAAAAAGTTATCAAGCTCTTAAAAAATCACCCTTTATAAAAACATTTTTTAAACTCATATTTATGTAAAGATTTCATCAAGCAAAATATATTTTTAAGACCTGATTAAAATTTGAGTTAATCGGGGAAACAATTGACAACAACATTAACAAACTTTTAAACGAAAGAATGCCGAAAGATTTACGTGAGACAAAAAGGGAGGGACCGGCTAATTTAGACGATGGGCGATGGTCTGAACACAGATACTTCCGGAGAGCAAAACATTTGTGTTGCAATATTACTGAATTACTGAAACTTTTTATAGCCTTTCCAATACTTCAATTAAACCGTTACCGTATCAACATGACTAGATACCCATAAGCACATTTCAGATTCATTAAAAGCCTCTCAGAGTTAGTCGCTCACCTTGAATAAGTGTTGGTATTACATTCGCTATTGGTTGGCGCGGTTGTTGAACTGTGGACGACGACAGAAATTACAACAACAACAAGAGTTGAAAAGTGTATTTGAAAAAATCTCACGTGCAATAACATCAAAATGCCATTCATTTTCTCGCGTTTAACTTCCACTTTCATACCGCACCCATTTGCTGAATGGCCATTAGCTCGCCAATGTGCACCTTTATTTGCTTGAACATACATGTTTCCGTGCACGTATGAATGTGTGTGTGTAGGCCCACAGGGAGCGAATACTCATTTCAGCGCTCACGCACGCACACATACGCTGCTTAGCTACCTTTTGAACAAGCCACAATGGCCCCCAAGGCCATGAAGTGGGCGGCTTGGCTACAGTTAATGTCAATAACGGCACATTAAACTCTTTAATTACAGCAAAAGTCCATTAGAAACGAACAGTGCGATACTAGTAACGGTCGTAAAGGTAAGGGGTAAAATGAAGGGTAAAATATGTGGCAGAGTAAGTGAGTAATCATATAAGTGTGTAGTACTGGGTCGATTTAAGTACGCAGTCGCAGGTATACGAAAGTAGGTTATACAAAAGGTAACTGTAATTGCGACCCTTTGCCTTCCTCAATTTAAGCTTTTTCAAGATTTTGTTTGCACAAACTTTAATAGTGTCTTAGGTAATTTTCGACCCCAAAGCAGGAACTTGAGTATAGTATATGGTGTCTTTTTAGACATGAGCTTTAAAGAAAATTTTAAACGCAATTTAATGCAATTTTATGGCTAAGAATTAAGTCGTATTATAAATTCTATGGTTTATTATTTTACATTAAAAGCCGAATTTTCTTTTCTAAGGCATTAATTGTCTCGGGCATATTTGCGTATAGAGACGACTTCACATTACCACACAAAAATAGTACAGCCATGATAATTATTGGAGCTACAACGCGAGCTAATACTCTGTAAATGAGCTGTTTGCGTGGTTGGAACCAAAGGGTATCTACTTTCTTTCCAGTGATAATCGGAATCAGTGACCATTTCCCTTTGGTCCATTCATTTCAATTCTTGTACGAGGCTCTACCACGAAATCATCCATATAATGAATAGGCAATGGTGCAATTGGTGCGCACGATGTCCTTCGCAAATTAGAGTAAAGAGTAAATTTTGTGGGAAATGGAACCATGGTTACTCGAACTACCAACTCTGCTGAGCCATTATGTTGACCGAAATTTTGAGGCAGAGCGCTATGCGTTCATAGAATGGCATATCCAACAGAGACTAAATCAATTAATATCTGCCAAAAATACCAAATCCGAAAATAAAATATTCCCTCATTCAAACTTACAGCCCTAAAAAATTTAACTTAATGTAAACAGCCATTCCAATGAAAGGAAATAGCCAATTGTTCCATATTAAATAGAAATAGTAAAGAAGCGTTAAGTTCGGGTGTAACTGTGTCACAGAACTTTTTATGCTCTTACAATTTGCAGGAATCAAAGTCTTAAGATGTAAAACGTCAAGCAAAGGATCGGAATGTGCGCAATTTTGTATAAACCTATTCTCTATATAACTCATAGAGGCCGACATACTCGTAATAAGGATTTTTAGGAAACCGAAAATCATTATATTTATATATAGTATATGGGAGTTGGGGTAGTACCAACACGATTTTAACTATTTATTAACTGTTCCCAGGGTTTCATTTGGGTACCTCGCACACAATAACCAATGGACAAGTTCAAAAATCCTGGTAATAGTTAAATGTGCCCCTGGTCCAATTTTCGCTCAATATTTTATTTTAGGAAAAAGATATACTGTTATGAAAAAACATATTTTGTAATTTTCGTTGAGATAACTCAAACATTGACCGATATATGCAGCATAAGGTCACCTCGATGAAAGTATTGACCCGATTTAACCCATTTTTGTCATCCAGACATACCATTATAGGATTATCCCTTAATCCCAATTTATCTCACACTTCACATAATATCGGGGTCTAAATATTCGGTACCTAGGGGCTTGAAAAGTTTTTATTGGATTTAAACAGTTTTTGGTCATAAGCCATACTTTAAAGGGATTATCAGAGCGAATTTGTAACCCGTTATATATGTTGTCGAAAAAGTCTTGCGGTATTTTCGCTGGTTGGTGCTGAAAGCACGTAGTTCTAGTTTTATTTGTCACATCGGGTCATGCTATACCTTTTTGGAAAGCTCATTTCACGCGCTAACACGTGTTTGATTGATTGTCATTTCTTTTAAGTCGTTCGTGAAACATGGATCAAAATAAAGAGAAAATACGGCATAATTTACAGTACTACATACTACGATAAAGACAAAAAAGCATCTCAAGCCGCCAATAAAATTTGTAAATTTTATGGACCCGATACAGTTTCCATTTCCACCGCACAAAGATGGTTTCAACGTTTTCGTTCTGGTGTAGAGGTGGTCGAAGATGCGCCACGCTCCGGAAGGCCTGTCGTCGAAAATTGCGATAAAATCGCTGATTTGGTCGAAAGAGACCAGCATAGTAGTCATCATACCGTTATAAACCATTTGAAGAAGCTTGGAGTCACTAAGGATCCCGATGTATGGGTGCTACACGAATTGACTCAATAAAAATACCGTAAGACTTTTTTGACAACCCAATATTAATTATTTTTGGATTTGTATATTGAAAAGTGAAATAATAAGTGACATAAAAATATGAGAAGCAGGCCACGTACTAAATTTAGTCAAAATCCGTTTGGTCGGGTCCCGAGCTATGGGATATCACCAAAAGTGGGAGTTGCCACGCCGATTGTTCATTTTTGACACCGAGACCCATAACTCCTTCTCAAAAAGGTGAAATTTAATGTTTCTGGCGTAATTAGTTAGTGATTTATTGCATTTTTAGTTGTTTTGAATAGTACCGTTATATGGAGAGTGTGCGGGATCATCGGGTAAAAGGTCTGCGAGTGTTGTTGCCCCCAGTACATTTCTGCTATCGTTTTTTCTAATCCCCTAAACAATTACCAAATTCATATTTAATGTCTTCAATTGACTCAAAACGGTTTCCCCATAGCCAGAAGTCAGACGGAGGCAACTACACTGGTTGGGCACGAAATTGGTTCAAAATTTGGCGAAAAGCTCGCGAAAAATCAGTGCACTATGCGACGGTGTATTATCGCGGTACAAAAACAATGAGTTGACAGTTTGACCTTTCGGAAAGAATTCGGAGTGCACGACAACTTAAAAATTAAATAAAACTGTCAAAATACCCGTAATTTTTGACCAGTTTTGACGTGGTTTTTCCGGCTTCAGCTCACCTTTGCCACGATATTCGGCCAATTGGTTGTCTCTTTTCGGGTCGTAAGCATTGATCTAAGACTCATCGATTTTTCAAAATAATTTAGTTATTTTGGAACCAATTGTGCTTTTACTTTTCTTAGGCCCAAATCATAATAAGATCTCCCACTATTAATCGTCAATTATCAAGCACCACTGCCTATATTTTGTTCACCTGTTGGTCATTATGTTCATTGCCGTTCTGGACGTGGTTCGTCGTCATCGCTTTTTTGACCCTTTTTGAATAATTTAAACTAATCAGAAATACTTGTTCGCGACAAACGATTTTCACCGAAGGCCTTTTTCAACATTTTGAACGTTTTGGCACCAGAAATTTGATTGCACTTCATGTATAGTACTTCCGAAAAACAAGCGTATATTAAAAAAAAAAATTTAACAAAAAAGTTTAAATTAAGGCTTTATAAAGTGGAAATCTATCAAATCGAACATTTTACTTCACGAAACAAACACTAGACGGAGGTGATTTGTTTTTCAAAGTGTAAATTTTCTAGAAAGTCTGTTGCCTCGGGAACTTATGGAGTACATCCAAGGCTTTCATTTACTACTTCGTATCAGCAAAATTTCTAGAATTATTGCTATGCTATAGCTAACATTCTAACTTTAACGAGAGCCGGAGCATTGCCATAGCAGAACAATACTTTTGTATGTGCTCTGCTCTGCTCGGATTTTTGTTAAGTAAGAAACAATAGCTGTAGAAATAGACAAAAATGAAAATATATTGACAAAAGAACAAGGTTGCAGTCAATGGGGATCGTTGGATGCAAATGGTTATTGACTTTAATTTATGGGTCAACATTTTGTTATTGAACTGAAATATGCTTTAACTCCTTAGACCCGTTTTTTTTGGGTTCTATGATATATACTACAACTGATCTTGCTTTAGGTAAGAGGAAGGAGTCGGGGGTAAGGTTTTCAAAAGTTTTTTAAATGTATTTGGTTTTATTTTTATACCCTGGACAATATACATATAGTAAGTTCCTTGAAGAAAATTTTAAAGTAACAATTTAAAGAATGCGCTAAATTTAAGCTTAAATTTCCACTCTTGCGAAGGCGAAAGCGGTGCTACTCCGAGCATTCAAATAAATTTAACACTTTTAAACAAAAAATGCATTTTACTATATATATGAAAGCTTACGCTGCTATTTATAAATGCTTAGTAGTCACACGAGTGCTCAGCTTATAGTAGCCACTAGCTGCTTAACATCTTTGCTTATGCAAATGCAATTTTATAAAATATACAGTTACTCGTTGCTCATTTGGTTGAAGTGCTTCACACCTACCATACATATATACTCGTAGAAACACATACATAAGTGTACGCAATATATTACACTGAAATGAGATAGTTAGTCTGCTTGGCAGTAAATTGGTCATTAACTCTCACATTAGGCCAACAAACCAACAGTAAGAATTCTACAGTCCCTATAAAATATTTATGTGAGTATAAAGTACATACAAATGTATGTGCCTGCGCATATGCGCATTTGTGAATGTGAATGCACTAATTTCACATTTTATGCTTAATTTAGCCTCACGTGTGTGAGTGGGAACTATGTTCTTATTTAGGGTATTCCACCAAACTCGTAAATGTATAAACTTATAAGCTCAAAAATTTACGCTTTAGATTTTGGGAACGCTCCTTTTTTTCATACGTATAAAAGCCGCGTAAATAGGTATTTTGACTTTTCTGTCAGTGTTGCATTTAAAAAACCAAATCCAGGGTTAATTTAGAAGAGAAATTTCTGTATATGTGCGTGCGTTTATTTAAAAAATAACTTAAAAATAATTAAAATCTTACAAAATGCCACGAAAAAGTGAAAAAAGAAAACTGTGTGAAAATATTGATAACAATGCACTCAACACTTTGTCGATGTTACAAGTATTTGGATCAATTGATGGTTTGCTTAATTACTTTCTGAGAGAATGCACGCATTTAAATGATTTCGTTTATATTTACAGAACGAAATCAAGAAGAAGTGGAAGATGAAATCCTTGAAGAATGGGCATATTCAAAACTTACTGTCCTCAGCTTTCGCTATTCGATTCTGACCTTGAAAGACTCTGTGCCAAAATCCAAAAAATTCTTTTATCATTTATTGCCAAATTTAGACGAAAACCGGTTTCGACAATTTGTTAGAATGAATCGGGCAAATTTTGAAATTGTACTAAAACTGATAGAAGATGATATTCTCTTTAACGGAGCAAGTTCCGGCAAACAATTTCCCGTTGCTATGCAACTCGCCATTGTTTTATATCGTCTCGGTTGTAATGGAGAAGGTGCATCAGTTGCAAAAATTGCTAGTTTTTTTGGGATAGGTGATGGAGGAACCATTCAAAGAGTTACTGAGCGAGTCTTTCAAGCAATATTAAAAATAAAGCAAAAGTTTTTGTATTGGCCTGATGCTAAAGAGCGGCAAAGTATTGTCAGAAAAACTTTTTTTGAATTGCCGCATTGTATTGGATATGTTGATGGCACAGAAATCAAACTAGCTGAAAAACCTAGCGAAGATCCCGAGTCATATTTTTCGCGAAAGCATGTATATTCTCTAAAAGTTCAAGCAGTATGTGATCATAAACTGAGAGTCCGTCACATGGTTCTAGGATATCCCGGTAGCGTTCACGATAGCAGAATCTATAATAACTGTGAACTGGCATTGAAACCATCGGATCATTTAAGCGGCGATGAATGGATAGCAGCCGATAGTGCGTATAAACTAACGAATACGGTTATAACCCCATTTAGAACAAATTCCAACGATTGCACTTTGCAACAAAGAAATGAGTTCAACAATACCCATTCCAAGTATCGTGTGCGTATTGAAAATTGCTTTGGAATTTTGAAGGAAAGGTTTAACTCCCTCAAAGAATTAAAAATCCAAATTAAAGATGACGCAGGTGTAAGGCTTGCTTGCCGGTGGGTTCTTGTTTGCGCCATTCTACATAACATTATAATTGAGCAGGAAAATGGTGATACATTTGATATCGAAAACTTAGAAGATAGTTTTGACAATGATGAAGTGAATGAGAACCAATTCCAACAGTTTCCAGTCTTAGAAGGAGAACACAAGAGACGAGCGATAATAAAAATTTTAAATGAAATGTCAACATTAAATAATTTTTAAATTTTTTTAGGTAATTTAGTATTCTTCTTTCTATATCATTGCGAAAAATAACCTGTATATTAATTTTAGGTCTGCAAAATCTAACAAAACCCTTACATCCTGCCCTTACCCTACGATGACTTGGAAAAGCCAAACAATATGGTTGAAAGCTATTGCTGTCGGCGAAAGCCAGCAACCAAAATGCCTTAAATTAACAACTTTTAATTTGATTTCATATTTTAAAGCATTGGAAACTGTTAAGGTCTTCTTTATTTGTATATATGTAATCTTTAAAGACACAAAATATATGTGAGGATTAAAAAGTTCTTATGATTTTTTATATTTTAACTCTAGTTCGTACATTTTGAGTTTTTCTTCTCTTTCATTTTCTAATTTCATTTTCGCCAAAGCAAGTCGTTCATCACGTTCAATTTCTAGCTTTTTCATTTCCAATTCCTGTTTTTCTTTTTCTTTCATCCAATCAAATTTTTGCTTCTCCAAGTCCAATTTTGCTTCAAGCATTCCTTGTAATACGCCGGCAGAGCTTGCATTTGGATTTTGCTTTTTCTTTAGGCTATGTTTCGATGTCATTCTTTTTTTTAAATTCTCAATCTCTGAGTCGCCGTTGAAGCTGCTTGCATTGTTCGATGATAATTCCAGTGATAAAAGAACGTCTGGCTGTGGAGTATCGGGCGGAATAGGAGTACTGGCTGATATACGTGAAATCGAGCAACTATTTGAAATATCATCAACATTATCAAATAAAAAAACCTCCTCGCTGTCTTCATAGAGGACTTCTATATTGCTACTCTCAATTATAACCGTAGGGTTTACGCCCTTTCTGAGCCCAAAAATCTCGTCCAGTATTTCGAAGAAGGGACAAATATTTTGAATGTAGTCTGCGAAATTTGGTTTAATTTAATTTCGTATTTAAAAGACAAAGAAAATAAAATACCCTTGACGCTTTCTTCTTCTCCATTTTCTATTAATCCAGCTCCTGTTTGACTACGCCATTTCACGGCCTCCATATATATTCCTTTTAAATAGCGCATTTTGCTCTTCATCACTTTCCAATTAATGTTTGCGAGCAAAGGGCACTTAGCAGATATTTTCGAATAAAATTTTTGTGCAATAGGCTTCTGTATAAAAAAAATTATGCATTTATAAGCAAATGAAAAAAAAAATAAGATACGTACCTCAAATGACTCCGAGAGGTCTTTTATTTCTCCGCGCACTTCCTCTAAAAGGCTTCTAGTTTGCTCACTGCTCCAACGATGTGTTGGTGCTGCTCGGAAGCGCTTAGCTTTGACCTTTTCTTCGAATTCCTGAATATAAAATGTATTTCTGCAATTTTCATCTTCACGAGAAATTGAAGTAATACTTACTGATGCAGTCATTATACAAAGGTTTTCAAAAGGTGTTTATTTCTTTAATTTAAATAAAATTTTGCAACAAGCACAAATGTCGTTCAACAAGCACAAATTACCGTTCTTTTTTTCTTTGCAAGTAGTGTTGCCTGCACTAAAAACTTTACTTTTTTGAAGCACTAAATGTAAATTATTTTTATGTAATGGCAACACTAAAACAAATTATCAGTTTATGAAGCAAATACACGTCGAATTTGCCTCATAGTTTTATACGAAACGCGTAAACTTTTTTTCATACAAATTTTGACAGCTCATTTATAAGGCACGGAATTTTACGAGTTTATGAGTTTTATGAGGCATTTATGAGTTTGATGGAATACCCTTATTATAAATTAACAGGAAGGACGAATCGCAAATACTATTAATGTGTTAAGAATCATACCAACTTTAACTCGCCATCTCTAATGAATTTACTAGAAACTGCTTTATAATATATTATTACAATTTTTATCTAAACCTTTAAAAATATTACATAAGTATCTTTTGGTCCATTGTTTTTAATAGATTGGGTCTACAACTGTATTTATGAGGTTTGTCAGGAGATGGCGTGACTTGAATATTATTCCATTGTTCCCATAGATTTAAATTGCAAATATTTTCGCGCCATTATTTTTTACAACTTCCGACGTGGATTAACTCATCAATGTCATCCAAATTAAGTTGTTGGTGCGGCAACCATTGATGCTGTGCGCAAACTGATATTGCAAGGTCGTCATGTAACCTATCGTGAGATTAAGAAAGCTATGGGTATAAGTGAGACTAGCATTCAATGAATATTGCATGAGCATTTGACAAACGCAACAAAACACTTCTATGACAGAGTGAGAGGTGATGAATCGTGGATTTACTTGGATGAGCTTGAAAGTAAACAGCAGTCGACTGTATGGTGTTTTAAGATGAGCCGAATCCAACAAAAGTTGTTCACGCACGAAGCACTTCCTAGCAAATGGTTGACTGTTTTTTTAGAAAAACTGGACATACCGGAACCTTAGCATACAACCATTTTTGTTGCTAGTTGCAGCTAGACAAATGACTCGGCCTCATGTTGCATGACCAGTTAATAACAATTTTCAACACAGCAGAAAGCTTTGCCGCAAGCACATTAGAATCCAGACTCCTTCGCATTACCATTTATTCCGGATTATGCAGAATGCCCTAACTGAATACGGAGAACAACAAATTTTACCACCAAACTTTTAAATAATGGAAAATGCAAACTTAATACCCCTTCGAAGGCAATAGAAACATATCGAAAACACTCTGGAGCAGAAATATGTCTTGGTATAGCTTTGAGAATATACAAACAGTGCCAATTAGAGTTATTATAAAAAATTTGCACAATTCTTATAATCCAAAATCAATGATTAATGATTTGTAAGAGTGAGAATTAAATGCACTGAGTGCTGTCAACAGAAAACAAATATGGAAAACTAAAACTCCCCTCGATGTGTTTTTAACAACTTTCGATCCTATGCAGAACATAAAAAGTTTTACGAGACCTAAACTGTATTAGATTCAATTGTTTCTATTGAACCGGGGAACCCGCGTAAGATCATACTGGAATGCAAATATTTCCAATTACTATTGTCGTAAATAACCAAGATTTGTTAAGTGCTCCGGTAAAAATAAAACCATTAAATGATCAAAACCGCAAAAGCAGCAAGCAGCTGATTTGCTATAACTGTGAGGAAGCGCATCTAGCCAACTATCGAGGGTGCTCAAGAATTGCAGATAATACGAGCTAAAACTATTAGAAATAAAAAAGGTGGCAATATAGGTCGAAAGGTCCTGTAGATTTTAGAACGGAAATTGACAAGAAGTTTCGAACATTATAGTTGAAATATCAAAAAATCGACTTTTGCTGATGTTTAAAAACCGAATGATAATAATAGTAAATCCAACAATTGTATTTCAGCACAGATCTTACAGAAACCCAACAGCATGATGAATTTAACAATTCAAAAAAAAAAAAAAAATTAAGGATGAAATCGAAAGTATTTTTGAATCGGAAAATATTGATGTGAGTATGAATACGTATACACATTCTACGTCATAAGTCGATTTTGCAATTCAAAACAGTGGAACTTACCAGAAAATTTATCCAATCCATCAAAAATCCAATTTGAAGAGCACAAAACTTAGTAAACAAACATGAAGGTAGCTAAAGATTCATAATGGATGGAGTTTTATAAGCAAAGAATGTGTACTAGGTTTCAAGGATAAGGTCTTCAAAGTCTTTATAAAGTACTACAAACAACCCGAAGTTATGCTTTATCGACGGGCCTATGATAATAATGTTCATAAGATAGCCAAATAATTCCAGATCTGATAGATTTTTGTGACTCTATATTAAATATTTAACTGAAACCTGAAATTTTTTACCTTACAATAAGTAAGAAAGCAACAAGCAGTTTAGAATAATACACCAATAATAAGGAAAATTGTTGTGAACTCCCAAAATACCAATGAAATAAAAGAAATAATTGAAATAAAGCGAAAGCTGCTACGCCAGTGACATAAAATTCGATGCCAAACTTATAAATATATTTTAAATAAAGTTTCGAAAGAGCTTAGTTAGAAAATTAAGAGGGTTAAATATGAAAATTTCTCAAAACATCTTCAGTCCTTAATCAATAGAAGAAATTCTGATCACTCTCTTTGGTGAAGCTGTAAAAGACTACGAACACCAAAAATTCAAGTAAGTTCCAATAAAACAAGCGCTGATACTTGGGCCAGTGAAAATCAAAATAAAAACTTAAATTATTTTCTGATTATTTAGCCAACACATCTGCTGATAAAAACTCCCCGGCTACGACCTGATTACTGACGAGGTTCTTAACCACCGTCCGATATGTATTTTTATTACCAACATTATAAACTCGTATTTTAATTTAAATACGTGCCAACTTATTGGAAAGTTGCTGAAGTTATCATGAGTCGGGAATGCCAGCTCATCCGTCAGGCCCATATCGCTACTACCCACAATTTCGAAACATTTGAGGTAATTCTCATAAAACGTCTCAATAAAATCATAGAATGAG
This sequence comes from Bactrocera correcta, assembly GCA_027475135.1. Taxonomy (NCBI): domain Eukaryota; kingdom Metazoa; phylum Arthropoda; class Insecta; order Diptera; family Tephritidae; genus Bactrocera; species Bactrocera correcta. The sequence continues at coordinate 141,535,294 of CM050323.1, read as the reverse complement.
AAGCTATAATTCCAACGCATTACTTTGGGTTTCGAGCTAACTATTCCACGATTGATCAAATTCACAAAATTACACATACATACTACTGTGATCAAATTTATAACGGAATCGGTAAATTTTTTTTCTGTAATTTGGTGGTATGTCGCGTCGTTTTGTGAGAATCTAAAAGTGAATTCTTCGATTGTTACTGTGTCTGAATTTATTGAACAAAGAAGTGCGATAATGCATCTTCTCATACTGCATTGGTTATTCGTGATCGTTTCGCCACATTTTCAATTAATATCGTGCCGTAACCACCGCATTCGCCTGATTTACCTTCGTGTAACTTCTGCCTTTTCAGCAAATTCACATAACCACTCCGAGAACACCGTTTTGACTCAATAGAGGATATAAAAGCTGAATCGAAGAAGGCTCTGATGGCCATTAGCACGGAGGATTTTTCCAAGTGCTATGATAACTGGAAAATTCGTTGACGTAAGTCTATTGCAGCGTGAGGGGATTACTTTGAAGGAGATGAAATGGATAAAAATTCACCCTTCAGTTTGATCACAGTAGTATGCATATATTATACAATTTGCCTTGCCGAAGACGACTCAAAGTGTGATCCATTTCGATGTTCTTTATTTTTATTTAAGATAAAACACAGATGCTTCAAATGTAATGGGAATGGTTATTATCATTCGAAAGAACATTCTATGGCATTCATTTTTTGAAGATTATCCCTTATCAATGCTGGCCGAGGCTACGTCTCAGATAGAACATCCGTTGAGTCCAATTTTCAATGACTTATTTCAGCATTTCGACTGATAACATGCGTGATGTTCTGCTCCAAGGCCTGAATGGAAGCGAGCTTGCCCCTATAAACTTTAAATTTTACATATCCTCACAGGAAAGAAAGGTTGTAGGGTGAACGCCCGAATAAAGATTGAGCATATATCAGTTGTATCAAAAAGAGGCCACTTTACGCACGAACGGGTTTCAAGTTGTTTCTTCGTGAAGTGAAAACATTGTGTAAATCTCTCACCGTTCCCATTCACTCGGCACTCGAAGTGTAACAAACTTCACACCGTAGGCACAGCTTTCGCACTGGAATCAGCTGTTAATAAATTTGCTGAATGACAGCTCGGAGTATTGTTCACAAGTGTACAAAAGCGTTTTGCCAAAAGTGAACGCAAAAAAAGTGATCAGCGATGGAATTCAAACGTAATAGTGTGATTACTTTATATTCAGCTGGAAAGTCAAGTTGTTGGTGAGCTTAAACACCTTAATGTGAATAAAGCTATTGTTTATCGCACCATCACTCGTTACAATGATACTGGTAGCATCGCAAAACGCCATGGAGGTGGTCATCAAAAAACTGCAACGTCGCGTGAGATGGTTCGGAAAGTGAAGAAGCGACTTGAGCGAAATCCATGACGAAGTGCCAATCAAATGGCTAAAGAACTGAAAACATCCGACCGCAGCATCCGACGCATATTGAAAAATGAGCTCAAGATTAAGCCTTACAAGTTCCAAAAGGCCCATGATCTCACATCGAAGCACCAACAATTAAGACTTGAAGACCGAAGCAGTTGCTACGCTTGTCTGAAAGCGGTCAAATTCCGAACATTGTGTTTTCTGACAAAAAAATTTTTCCAATTGAGCAATTCGTAAACTATCAAAACGATAGGGTTTACTTGACCGACCGTTCATACGTGAATCTAAGTCATCGGTTGGCCACCAAGAGGCAGCACCCGCCGCAAATAATAGTTTGTGCCGCTGTCACCGCGGATGGGTGCTCTCCAATTGTTTTCATCGAGCATGACATCAAAGTAAATGGGACATATTATCGGGAAAGTGCTCTGGAGGCTGCTATGAAGCCGTGGGCAAACCATGGACGTTTCAGCAAGTTTCAGCACCGTCTCACAAAGCGCGAGTGAACCAAGAATGGCTGAAAAACAACGTTCTGAACTTCATTACGACCACACAATGGCTCTTACCAGATGCGAATCCAATGGATTATTCTCTCTGGGCCATTTCAGAGAGCAAGGTCTGAAGTAAAAAATGCACTAGTCTCGAGATGCTGAAGAAAGCCATTGTCCGTGAGTGGGCCAAAATACCGGCAAGTCACCATCGGGCAGCTTGCGTTTCATTTTTTGATCATCTCAAGGCCATAGTTAAGGCAAAAGGTGGTCATATCGAGCAAAAGTAAATTGGTCCTGAATTTGTGATTACACACATTTTGTACTTAAAATTTTTGTAAATAAAAATAGTTTTCCAAACCGTATTTATCAAATTCCATAAGATGGCTCTCAAAGTATTTACAAAAGATTTAGTAGTAGCAAAAGAATGGTTGAACTTCTCTGCACATAAACACAAAATAATGTAACAAATTGGCTCCCTTGGTGCTTCCCGAATCGATTAACTAACCCCGAAGTTTATTGTACCATTTGATAAATTCTTTAGCCCGCCAAGAGGAGAAGCCGCAAAACTTCAATACTTATTATTAAATTTAAAAGAGGTAAACCTACAAACCTGAAAAGAAATACGAAAGCGAACTACTTGTACAAATTTAGTAACTGAATTACCTTAGAGAAATTCCTATTTGGTATCGCTGTCGTAAATTCACTGCAAGAATCACATGCCTTTGCGGTTAGGTTTCATTGAAATTCAAACGTATTCCTACCCTCACATTCGGCGTAATAATGCTGATTTCGCTCGCGGCAATAGAACAAATGCAATTGTCATAGGTCACTCGTGGTTTATTTGTCTATCCACTTTTATTCATAAGCACCGCATCTGCATTGTGTATAACATTACTGTACACCGTCTTTTATTTTATTTATAAGCCAAGCATGAGCGCGTCTGTCCTTTCTATGACTATTCCACTCGTGTTGTGCGTTAGCCTCCATTCTTTCGCTCTTGTTACTCTGCCTCACACTCTTGGATACTACGAGTATATATTTGCCTTCCATTGGGAGTTATGCATGTCTGGTGCTGCTTGTGAAATGCTTTGTTGGTCACGAGGATTTGCGTTAGCACAAATCCACTTGCGCACACACTTACCCACCCGTGTATTCAGTGAGATTTAGTTGAGTGATGTCAAGTCGGCAAATGGGCTGAGGTCAGGAATGAACGCTCCGCTGGAATATTGTGTAGTGTGGCGTGAAATGTAGCTGACATGTACAGAAACCAACTTGCACAAAGACTATGGAAATACCCTGTAGGAAAGAGTTGCACTAGTGAAATTCCAATAAATGTTAGGTAGATCATCATGTGACATGGCAAATAAAGAACTGGCAATATATTCAACCATCTTTATGGGCTCGATTAGGCATCGATATCTGTTACTATAAACGTGCTTATGTATGATTTTAAAATAGAAATTTTGTCTTTGCTCGAGATAACATGCAAGGTCGCACTAATTAGTACAAATGGGCTGACACTTCAGACACATGGGAAGATACTCATTTCTATCAAAATGATTGCTAAACAAATATTTTTTTATTGATTAATGATTCTACAGAGACTTACACTAGTTTCAACAGTGAACCAAGCTACAGAAGGTGTTAAGGGTCTCACAAATTATGAATATAAACGGAACTACAAAACTAGCAAAATTATAATTGAATAAAATCCCGGTCTTTCAATTGCCACTCATTATGTGCGCTCTCTTTTACAACTGACTCTTTTCCCTACAAGGTAGTTTGCACCGGTTTTTTTCCGAGCAAGGCACGTGTTATCACAGATGAAAGAAAAATGTGTAACACATATGCGTATAGAATATGAGTATATAAATATGTCCATGAAGCACATGGGATATTTCAAAAAAATTGCAGAAAAAGCTGTTGCTTTGAGAAATGATGTTGTTGACAGCAGTTGATGCCAGTGGCACCTGTTGCAGCCACTAGTGATTTGCCCTTTATTGCGCAAATATTGGGATTATTTATTATTTCAATACACCAATCTATCGGGGAAGAATTGGATATATTTAATGTAACCTATTCGCAGAAATGTGTGTACAGTGTGCAGTAAAAGTTGCTGCTAAGGACTCTTTACGCTGTTAATGGTGAATTTTACTAAAATAAACCTTAGATGTAGCGTAATAAGTGTGTAAAATGATTACACTGACTGTAATGCAACAGTTTTAATCTTTTAGCGGATTTTAGTAAGAGCTAATATCAGAAAGCTGTATAGACCTAATGCAAAGTACTATGGCTTGGTCACCTTCTTTTAAAATTTATATTTCACTTACATATGTTGGTTTTCCTTAGCAAAAAATTATTTGAAAAATTACGTAATAGGGTTTGAATACAATTTTGTCACACACTGTGCCAAATTTATTTATACAATCATTGTATATTTTATGAAACACATTAAAATAATTAATCGTTTTTATTTGACATGAAAATTTGAGTTGTGTAACCTCCAGTGATGAGACATTGCAATGTAAGGCTCCGAAAATATTTCTCTAAGACAGTCAGCAACCGTTCACTGAGTGTGTGGTCATGTGATTAATTTATTTCGCGCATACAATTTTTATATTGATTAATGATTTGAATGAATGATGATGTGGAGGAATATGTTATTACAATATTAATACTCTTACCCAAATTGAATTAAGCAAATGTGCGTGATAAACGCTCTTGGCTTTTTGGTCATCATATACTTTCGTTCAAACTTTAAGTTAGCAACTAGTGAAAATCTAGAAATTAAAGACAAACTCTTCTAAGGCTAAAGAGAAGGCCTTCAAGCAATTTCAAAACGAAAATATTTTGGTATCAAAAATGATTGCTACCATTAACCAAAGCCATAATATTAAACCCTTTTCGATTTTTTTTATATTCCTTCAAAGATAGTCACATTCCATGTGTGTAGTGATACCTAACTTTAAAAAAAATATGTACGCACCTAAATTTGTCAGGGCAATTGGTTGATGAGATTTGGGTATTTCGGAAAAAGTTGTAGTTTTGAATTCAGTTGTTAATGAAACACTGTTTATGCCAAAGAGGCGGGCGATGATTTTAGAAGCATTAAAAAATTAAAATAAATTGATCGGGATGTCAGAGGAGTTTGTTGGAGTTATTACTCCTGAATATTTGCGTACTCGATATATTTATGCAAACTTGGTGACATGCAAGCTCACAACTAACTCACTATTTCCCAACTCAATGAAACTATGGTTAAAATATATATTTTGTGATTAGAATTGCCTACGCTAATGCTCCGGCTTTGGAAACAACACCTTGTAGAGGCAGAAGAAGATATAAAGGGTTGTCAAAAAAGTCTTGCGGTATTTTTATTGAATCAATTCGTGTGGCACCCATACATCGAGCTTCTTAGTGACTCCAAGCTTCTTCAAATTGTTTATAATGGTTTGATGACTACTATGCCGGTCTCTTTCGACCAATTCAGCGATTTTATCGCAATTTTTGACGACAGGCCTTCCGGAGCGTGGAGCATCTTCGACCACCTCTACACCAGAACAAAAACGTTGAAACCATCATTGTGCGGTGGAAATGGAAACTATATCGGGTCCATAAACTGCACAAATTTTATTGGCGGTTTGAGATGCATTTTTGCTTTTATCGTAGTAGTACTGTAAAATATGCCGTATTTTCTCTTTATTTTGCTCCATGTTTGCGACGCTATAACTGACGAACGACTTAAAAGAAACGACAATCAATCAAACACGTGTTAGCGCGTGAAATGAGCTTTCAAAAAGGTATATGTAGCATGACCCGATGCGACGAATAAAACTAGAACTACTTTCAGCGCCAACTAGCGAAAATACCGCAAGACTTTTTTGCCAACCTAATACATATCGAACTAAACCAAGAAAAAACGTTAACTTCGGCTGCACCGAAGCTAAATACCCTTCACAGGTGCATTTCTGTTAGTAACTATGTGTCCAGTTTGTATGGTAGCTATATGCTATAGTTAACCGATCTGAACAATTTTCTCGGATATTACATTTTTGCCCTAGAAAATAATCTATACCAAATTTGGTGAACATTGTCAAATTGCGAAAGTTTTCTATATGAGAACTTGATTCCATTCAATTCTGATAACCGTTTAGCTTTTGGCGTCAAAATATTTAATTTAATCCAATATTCAGGCGAATTTCATACCAAAACGTAAGTTCTAAAAAGTCTATAAATTTTTTTAATTAAGGTACATAGTTCTCTGTCAGTTCTCAGTTCTTTTTCTGGGTTAAAAAACCAATAAATAACCAGTTAGATGTCAAACTAACAAATAGTATCGATGAGTCCACTAAACCTTTAAAGCGAAAACGAGTCAGATAACTTCTTTCGATTGAAGTTTGGAATGGTGAACTTAATTCCCTTAATAAAAATACGAACATTTATATTTAAATACTAGCTGACCCCGCAGCCATTTTCCTGCGTGAAATTCTGTGTTTTGAAATGAAAAGAAGGTTTAATTATCATTTCTTTTTTTTTCAATGTAACAACATTTTTTGGTTTCTGTTTCGGTGCGTAAATGTACAGAGAAGATAGTTTTCCAACTCGTGAGCACGCCACGCATTTTTGGCCGTGTGAAAAACATAGCATTTCCAGATTTATGCCACACACCTCTAGCGACTATCCTTGTGTCCTGTTGATTGTAATCGCAAATGCGATTTTCCCAGAAACTGAATATGTTTGAACTGAAATGGCAAATCATTGGAGTTCAAAGAAATTCGTTGAATCAAGCATTCTGCCCTTTGTATTTGATGGCTGCGTCACAATCAGTCGGATTCCATTACACAGTTTCGGCGCTTGCAGATTGCGAAACATAATAACGACAGATCCAAATTTGAGACGTAAATAATGCGGGGGCATACCAAGCCTTTCTAAAGAGTTTAGAAAATCCACTGGATAATTCACGGCGTCGCCTTCATTGTCAAGACGACCGATCGATTTGTCTGAGCGCAAGTCTCCCGGAATTTGACTTTGAATCTTCCAGTTTAAGTCAACAACATTGGCATTTTTGGCTGCTAACATTGCACGTGCACTTCACATAACCGGCGAATGGAATTGATATCGAACCACCGGAAGTATCAACCGGAATTAACACATTTACAATTTTTTGTACAGTATTCCCTGGGTTGAAATACACTCTTTGGCCATTCTCCAAATTAACTGCGAGACGCACAACAGTCGGAAAACGTTCATGAATTGCAAAAGTAAATATCCTACAAAGCGATTTATTGCAGTTCACGTATTGACCGTATCGTTCAAGATCAATAACCGCCATGTGGCTTCCTTTGGTGACGTCCTTTCAAACGTATTTTATCGATTACACCAAACTGCAATACTCAACATTGATATGACTTTTTAATATGGATTAGACAATAATGGTGAATATAGTACGATCCATGTGTTGTCAATTTCGATATTCACTCTTCTAAATTGAATGCCAATGTCGTCTGGTGAACGACGCCGATAGAGTGGATATTCATCATTTCTAGTTTGTGTTTCCAAAAGAAAAGCACGTAGATACTGTTTTGTGCATTTATTGTTAGACATACAAACCGAAGTGGGATTGTGGCGTCTGCAAGGTCTATGAACCACATTGGTTTTCATCACTTCGTATAATAATGGATCTTTCTCTGCATCAGGAATTTCCGCAGAAATTATTTCATCAATGTGATCTGGTGTAACCACCATCCACATCTAGCATCTAACAGCACCATATACACGTTGCTTCAAGATAAAGTCCTCCGAAGCTGTTGCTTGAAAAGTCGTGCTGTGACATCGTGACGATCGCTTGCTGATTGACCGCCATCCATAATACTGCACGTACTATGTCACCGCATCCTGGGAGTACTCGTTCATGTGCCCGATATTAGCGCGACCACTCCGTGGCATCGTAACAAAGTTCAATCTGAAATTGATCACTTTGTGTGCGACACACATAACGTTTTCACTGAATAATTTTCAAAAATTTTTGAAGCAAACGACAAATTTGAACGATTCAAATAATTGAAAAACAAAACAAAAAAATTACAAAAAAAAAAAAAAAATTGTATGAAAAAAAATAACTTTTTGGAATTTTCCAATTTTCCGACTTTTCCTCACGAAAAGCATTTTTTTATTTCCAAACCTTCCCCGATCCACACAGAATATTCTCTGAAAATTTCATCAAGATTGGTCCAGTCGTTCCCTTAGCGTTACTAACAAACAAACATTCATTCGTTTGTATGGAAAAAAGAAAAGGACTGTTCTTAGGGGTTCCCGGCAATTATTCGAATTCATTCGAATTCATCCTTGAGACTCACAGAACATTTTAAAAAAAGAATTGGAAAAATTGGTCCAGGCGTTTTTGAGTTATGCGCTCTCCAACACATTTTGCGATTCATTTTTATATACATACATATGTACATATGTATAACTTAGAGATATAACAATTTATAAATTATGTATGTATATATGTAAATCTCATAAGGTTATCACTTATTTTTTCCTTGCAGGTACTCGCCATGTGGGGTGTTTTGCGATTCTACAACTTGGTACGTTCAGGCATCACATGGAAGGGCCCCGAGGTAATTGAACTAAGATATAACGGCAACGACTCTCACCAAGTCGAAACACGCTTACCAAGTAGTCACACATATCACCTCTCCTCCCATTACCAATCGCAGGCAAAAACCACTGCGTCGGCAGCAGCGACGACGGCATATCATCACTGTAACGGCGGCAGCGACAGCAAACAGCGTCGCCTCAACTACGTGCCAGATGTGCAGCGCAAACCGACCGGCTGTTGCTTCTTTGACTTCGACGATTACGATGAGGATGACGATGACGAGGAACTGGAGTGCGGCGATGATGATTACGATTACGACGACTACTACTATGACGATGACGATGAGGATAGTTCGGATTGCACGATGCTCGGCGCCATATCAATGCATCAGAAACGTCAGTGCCACCGCACACTGCGGCCGTCTCACCTACACGTGCACACGCACTCATCACGACCGCGCAACAACAACATACGCACTGTGTTGATCAACAAACGGCATCACAAGTACAAAATCGCACAGCCGCAGACACGACTCGAAGTGATCAACGAGTCGGAGCGTAGCGCGGGCAGTGGCAGTGACGAGAACGATTCGTTGCTGGTCGCTTATGATAGCGCATCGTCGCTGGCGTCGGTTTGACATTGGCCGGCGTGCGGTTGTAGTTGCTTTGGAAATGCGCGAAAGAACGATGGAAGCGGCAGCGGCGATAGAGCAGGCGACGTCGGCGATAATGAAGCGGCAACCGCGTCAGCCGACGGCGAGGCGGCCGAATTGCAACAATTACAGTTGCAAATTTGGCAGCAGCAATGGTTACGACGACAGCAGCGACGTCAACGCAAGTGGCAACGCAAGTTTCAGCGTCAGCGCCGATGTCCATTACGACGAGTCAACAGCGCTGTGAATATAGCGATAATGGTGCTGCTGGTTGTTGTAGAGATATACGCACAAGTTTCAGTACTTTTGTAGAGAGTGTTGAGCATACATTGTTTTTTTTTTTGGTGTTTAAAACTTTGTGAGCTTTTATTTATTCATGATGTACGCATTTTTTAGTCATAGACTACCTCGTAATTCGTAATTACCACACTTCGATCGAGATTCATGGGTTAGGGATAGTTAGAGGCACGAAAAAATGAGAATTTTCATAATTTTTTTTTTGCTATTAAATCGTGTTATGTGTTGACTTGAAGTCACGAAAATTTCAAATAAAAAAAAATTATTTCCAAAGTTATGGTTTTTTGTGTTGACCCAGTTCCAAAAAAAGGTACTTGCGGTGACAACCATAAGACCTTGGAGATTCATCTAAAATGAATCGGGCAAAAAATATTAGTTTTATAAATAGATGATCCTGGGCCTGATCGAAGGATTTTATTTTTTTTTTTTTTCAAAAATTAACAAAATGGCGGCCTCAGGAAATTTTTTTTCTAAATTTTTGGGAAAAAATTAACAGTTAATTGCTCCAAAATCGAAATATTTGGAAAAAAAAATCCTTCTGTCAGGCCCGAGTTTATTATAAATTTCATTCAAATCTATTGAGCGGTTTTCGAGTTACAGTTGTCACCAATTCCAAAAACATAGTTTTGAGAAAAACGCATTTAAAGTTTCACACTAGCGCTCGAGCTCTCTTTGTTATTTGCCGAATAACTCAAAAACTAATTATCGGATCCACACGAAATTTTCAGAGAATATTTTTAAGATATTACACTTAACGAGAATGCAAAAAAACAAATAATTTTTTGAAAATTCTGACTACCCCTAACTTAATTGGTTTTGCAAATGTAATCAAGTGAAGCTCGAATTAGCTACGGGTTATCACTGTTCCCTGTTTCTGTTTCTATCGCTGCTTTACTAAAACGGTACATTTGTTTAAAATTCTTTCGAACAATCCGCTTTTTTATATCTTCAGTCTTAAATCTGGATGAATGCAATGAAAATTGTATACTCCTTTCCTTATGCTTTTGCTTTTGAAAAAGAAATCAATCGCGGCTAAGCAATCATTGAGCTCATAGCTTTCATATCCGGCGCCTCATAATTATGCGCCACATTCGCCGTTAACCATTTTCAAAAACTCTAACTTAGAAAATATTTTCGTCGGATGAAATAACCGTTTCAATAAGCTTTATAAAAATGAAAAAGCGTTTGGATTACGGAACATCAAATGTGGGTAAAGCAGACAAAAGGACTATGCGCTGATGTTCAAGCAAGGGTTCTCTTAATTTTCTATGTATGAGGCTACGTAAAATATGTATACGATAATTTTCAAAATTCAGAAGACAGTTTCTTATTTTATTTCCTTAATTTTTTTTAGGCAACTGACGTTCCGTTCACGAAACTTATTTCCCGTTGTCTGAAGAAGTGTGAACTTTAATCCATGTTGGGTCTTTTATTTCACTTCTCGAATGTAGCAAAGCCTTTTGAAAGTGACTTTTCTTTTATTTGCGGACTTTTGACACATTTTATGGTTACTTTTTTATTGTATAATCCAAAAACTGCTGTTAATGGTGGAAATTTAAGACAAAGAACAGCCTGGAAAACCACTTTTCTTCAAGATATTTCATAAAAATTCCTTCGCGCCATCAAGCCCAATAATTGGGAATTCATTTTTTATTTTACTGCTATTACTTCCATCTGTGGTCTTAATATATTTTAGAGAACTTAATTTCAAGTCATTCAAATTGATTCCCCTGAGTTAAGTCAAAGGTTGACATAATTGAACTCAAAATTGGTTATACATATATCCAAAACTAAACCCTCACATAGCGTAGCTTTCAGTTAAAGTTAAACTCTAAACTGAACCATTTCAAGCGCTTCTCTCATACTTTCCTTAATCAATTTTTTTAGCTTTTATTAAACTTCATAACTAGAATAAAGATAAGCTAGGCGCCATTGACATTATGGTAAACTTTTGCGTACTTCCGTTGCGAGCTTTTCGGATTTCCTTCACAACTTTAATGGCTTTTGTTGGCATTAGTTCCACACCACACCACAGGACTGCGCACAGTTATACATACACATTATTTGCTAAATCCACAAATATTAAGTTATTAGTAGAGGGTTGAGTTAAGAGCGCTCTCATTTTAACAGTTTCGTGGAAATATGAAGCAAAATTCAGCTAAACACGCACAAAAGCAATCTTCTGGTGAGCTTCATTTTACACTTCCATTTTTATTTTTAGTAGTTCAATTTTGTTTTTAAAATATATTTAAGAGTAAAACTGGAAATTAATTAAATATTTCAATAGTAAGCTGAAACACAGCCGGAATATATCGTAAGCGAGTAAAATATTTTTTCTCACAATCCGCAATGGGACCATTGAAGCTTGAAACTGTCGAAACTGCAATGCAGAACTCACCAACTTCAAAGCATTGTTCTCAAAGGGTTGAGTAATTTTTTAGGCACTTTCGGTTCAAAGTAGTCAAATGTCCTGTACTACACCTCCAAATATTCAAAGTGATCTAATCATGGGCACTAAACTATGAAATTCATGGATAAAGGGACCACTAAATAAAGGAAAGGATGCTAAAGTTTTTAAAATAATGCGTCATATTTGTATCAGAATATCTGAATATATCTTTTCAAATATTACTTGTGGCAACAACTGCACTCTTTATCAAAAATGTCATTTAAGAATTTATATGAGATTTAGGAAATGAGGTTAGGATCGTTAGAAAATATCAGAAACGAAGCAACAGTGAACTGAAAAAAATGAAGAAATACGCGCTTTGTTTCTGAGAAACAATGTTATTGCCTAAATTAGTATTTTCGTCAAAATTTTATGTATGTGTAGGATATAAACTGTAAGTCCCGCAAACTTAACCATAGTGAGCTAGCAACTAACTATTTTTTAACTTTAATCTCAGTTATTGACCTTTCGAAAATCTCTTTCTCCCTCTCCAACTTTCATTATTCAACTGGAACTAATTAATATGCAAAAGCCGCCTACACGAAATTCTGGTATTAACCGGCGAACAAGAGGCCGAAAGACCAACTCTTGAAACACCAGTTATTTTGTTGCTGCCGAGTTTAGTTGGCATATTCTTATATCCTGCTGTGTGGTTAATTGTTGTAAAAGCGAAAAGCGGCGCGTTTAATTGTTGATATTCGACAGTGTTGCATGAATTCCAATGAGCCATGTGATGAGGCCAGCGGATTGGTGTGTTCAAAAAACTTTCAGCTTTAGCTGCTTACTCTTGTTGGACCGAACTGAGCCAAATTTCGCAGAAAGAATGGTGATTACGAGCAGATTGCTTTTATGGCTCTATACTAGCGAACCAAAGCTTGAATGTTATCTATGAAATCGTGTAAAACAAAGCCAGTGTGCCGGGAGTCGCATTGCCAGAATACTTATTGTTTAAGCATTATTATACCGTTATGTTTTGTTGACGCCAAACAAAGAAAAAAGCGAGAGAGTTATCAAACAAAGCTTATAAGATTTGTGTACAACATAGTTTCTAGATTAAGACACGATAAATAAATATACATACATACATTAATGTGAGATTCGAAAAAAGAGAAGCGAAATGTACTGGCGCAGGACAATAGCAGTAATACAAATAAGCATTGACACCATCTAATAGTTGTAATTGTAGCTTATGTAATTTATAGCTGTACTTGCATGTACATATGTATATACAATGTTATATATAGATATATAATAAATATGATTCAAAGCATATAACAGATGTTAAGCGGGTTAGAGTAGGTAACAAATACTTGAAGATACGCTTACGTACTTGAAATCTAAATTTAGTTAGCCCCTATTAGCATGTCAACTAAGTAATAAGCGAGCTAAGTTACTGTGATTTCATTTTAAATAATTATTAAATTGTGTTTAGCGGCCAAAAAGCGTTCCGCGGCTAAATTTAATTTTCAAAATAGTCACAAAGTCATTTTGAATTACGTATATCTTATGTCTAAAGCCTTTATCGAAGAGTTTCATAAACATTCATCTTGAATATTTATAAAAAAAATCTCAAATTTTTCAAATGAAGGAAGTGTACTTTTAGGAGCACAGCTAGTTGAAATTAATAGCGGGATTCTGTAACCAGTCTCTAGTCTCTATTTGAGACATTTTGAGACAAAGTATCAATTTGATACTAGTTACTATTCACTAAACAGTCTCTAGCGTTAGTCTCAAAATATTGAGACCTGGTAGTTAGCTGGTCACAAAACTAAAAAGAAATCTTGCTGCCATTTTAAATGTACTGAATAGAGATCTTCATAGATATTAATCGATTGTCGTTTTTTTACATTTTGTAAGCAATTCAAATACGAAAAGGTTAAAAATAAATAAATTTCGTAAATATTATGAAACAAAGTCAAGATATATTTTTATTTTTATTGATAATTATGTTTTTTGACTATGTTGAAGAAAAGTTAATATTTGTTATCGACATATTTATTATCATTCAAGTGTAAAAACATCTCTGAATAACGAAATGTAATAGATTTTGAGACTGTCACTTACAGAATAGCAAAATCGTCTCAAGTCTCAAAAATTGTCTCTAACTCAAAATCTCAAATTTAGAGACTTGATACTGTCTCACGTTACAGAATCGCACGGTAAAATTGAGTTTTTTCAGACTTTGTAGGTTATAACTTTAACAATGACATACTTAATGAACGATATCCCTAATAATTTTTAAGTTACAGCGTTCTATAGTGTAGCCACTCTGTTCAGTCAGATCCATCAGTTTATTTTAAAACAGCTTCTTCTCAAAACTGCATTTTTCTGATTTGCTTGTGTGATTACTCGGAGAAAAATGATACAATCACTGCCCTCTTAATTAGGTTGATTTCGATTTTTGATCAAAAAATATAGGAGCATTTTTCCAGCCCGTAACAAGAAACTTTCGAATATTTCTACTACTAAAAGTCTTCTTATGAAATCCGTTCTCCGCATGAGTCGGAAGCGTACAAGCTGTAGCATAACATACAAGCTTTGCCCACATGAAGCAGGGGCAGCCATGCTTAAGAACTCACATGCAGAAAACATGCACATAAAATTATTGTATATTTAGAAGAATAGACCTTTATATTCGTAATCATTAAAAATTGATAAACTGATCTATTAATTGTGTTACGGTATTTAGTGGAATATGAGTATAACCATTGACTTAATGTGTTGCCAGTAAAAGCTGTCAAAGAAATAATTTATCCAACCACTAGCTCCATTTCTCTATAAGATTTGATTACGAAGACGCATGGATTTTAGGCATTTTTTAAACTAAGATAAAAAAAAAATGAAAAACATTTTTACTATCCATTTTTTATATGTTTTTTATTGACATTTTAATAACATAAAAAAAAAATTGTAAGAAAAAAAAACCAAAATTCGTCGAGATACGCGCCGGTGGAGGGAAGGCTTCAAAAAAACGGTGCGTTCTGGTTGACGTGATTTCAACCCTTGTATAGCTCTAAAACATAAAAAAAAAACAAGAAGATTCTTCATTGGTAAGGATATCGTTATCAGGTTAATAATAATAATAACAAAATGACGTCGACTTGAAAAAATTTTTGTTTTTTACCCGATTTTTTCGACCTTTTCGAACTTTTTAAAAATTCTTCAATTCAAAATTTTTGGAAATCCAAAGCAGACACGATATTGCTCTATCTATATAAAGGAGACATATACCAAATTTCAAAGGAATCGGTTCGGTAGAACTTGAGGTATCATGCCAACTACCTTAAAAAAAAGTATATTCAAGAAAACCGCGTTTAAAGTTTAGGAGACAATTCTAGTGCACACGGACGCTACGTCACAAAATTGGCTGTATCTCCGAAAATAAGTCGAATTTTAAGAAATCCCTTCTAGGTCATATTTTTGAATGTCTAAACTTTCAAAATGCGCAAAAAAAGTTGATTCTTTCAAAATCCTAGACCAGAATACCCCCTTATTGCATTATTCTAATAGAACTTCTTTGGACTTATGCAAGAAATCAAAAGGTCAGTTCTTTGGTTCCAAATTATATATTTTAAGACAACAAAGTCTTCAAGCAACAACAACAACAACAAAATCATAGTAGATATTAATAATTAAAAGGCTTAAAAAACGTATTTTTATGGGCTGAATGATCATGATCAATATATACAACTTTCGATTGATTTTATTGGATTTTTGACAAATTGGGATTCATAGAAATTAGGCATGCACAACACTTTCCGTTTCTTGTCTGCGGTTGAGTTTTTAGGAACTGAACTGCGCCTCTAAACTCGACACTAAAGCGACTCATTCTACAAGATAGTTGGACACAAATCAATACCTACATATATACCTTAGCAGTTGAAAAGCTTTGTGAAAATTCGCTCTCCCAACATTTAATTTAAAGCTTTATTTATGGATTTATTGGATATATGGTGCGCTATAATTTAAAAATTTAATAATATCCTTCATTTAACTCTCTGTCCGGATGTGGTCAATACATATTATTTAGAAATGTTTTCAGAGCACATCTTTTTACCTTCTTGGGGCTCTATACCTAAAGATAAGTTGCTAAAAATATCACATCCACAAGAACACTTGTACAGAAAGGAAAAGAAAATGTTCGGTTTTCCGATCATGCTTAACCTCGTACTATTTCAAAACAAAATATTTATTTTTCGGAATTTCACTATTTTAACTACAAAATCACAGTAACTCATTTGTTTGCAAAGTAATCTCAAAATATATTAGTCTTAACCTATTCTAACTTAAGATAAAAATTTTAATTAAATAAATTTTCTGTAACTAATTCTAATCTAACCAAATAGAAATGTATATGAAAGCAAATCAATGTAATAAAATATAATAAATAAATATTTAATACTTCAAATCATGGCTACTTTTCTTCCATCAAAGTCTTCATAACTACAAATAATCGTAAGAAATAAATACACATGTACATACACATAAAAAATGGAGAATATAATTGATAAGTAGACGAATTAATTATAACAGAAAATTTGTATCAAAGAAGTATTACAGCCATAGCTTACAAGTAGGAAAGTCGTAGCAAATTTTATTTTTACAAGTATGTAGTTCAAAAGTAAATATACTTACCAGAAATGCAAAAACACTAGAATATTTATATGATTAAAAATCATTACTTTAGTACATAGCAAAAAATAAAAAAATAATAATAAAAGAGACAAGCTTTGTAAATAAATCAAGAAATATTTAATCCCAATAATCAAATGGCAATAAAGTGTGTAGACAGTGCAACATACATAAACATAAGTAAATAAATATATGTATCATATATTATTAATAAAACGTGTTTTATTGTGGAAACTCCGCTAGCATTTTACAACAACACTTGCTATGGTGATAAAATTTGCTACTTTGAAGAACACTTGAGGCGTGTTGACAAATTAAAGTGTTTGGCCTGTGATCCTTATCTTCCTGAGTAGTGCTATATATCTACGTACAAAGTAGAAAAAGAGAAATAAATATTTATAGCAAATTAATCAAAAACGTGAGGGAAATTTTGTTCCAACTATAGATGTACCTGTAGATACAATCTACCTAATTGGTCGTTAAAAAAAGTAAGCTCATTAGAAGACGGAACAAATTTTTAGTACTGCACTAAATCTATCATGGTATTAGAAAAAATCTATATACTATATAGTTACAGTTAGTATTAATATGTACAAATTATCTTTCTTGGAGAGATTCGGACCAACGTTTTGATTTAAACCAGAAATGTGGAGTTGTCTTTTCCAAGGCCTATCTTGACTTCAAACTTTTAATTTATTGCAAAACTATTTCTATTTTAAATTAAAGTATGGGAACATCTTCGGACGAAGAAAAAAATAAGATAGCATTCATTCTCGGAGTGAATTCTTATTAGAAGAGAGCCAGACAAAGAAGGAAAGATAGGCATAAATAGGCTGAAAGGTTGGAAGAGAGAGAACTAGATTTACCCATAAAGAGATAAACGGAGAGAGATATTTACAGTTCACTACCAGGTTTCGACATCAAGTACATGAGAATAATGCAATCAAAAATTCTGTAAAAGTCGGCGGTGCAAAATTTACTTACATCAAAAACGTTGACGATCTAAAGAACTTTGCATCTAAGCGAAACCTATGATGAAAGTTAAAACGGACACCTATACTTTAGTAACCCAATAATGCAGTAGTAAAATATCTACAGTTTGGAAAACGCAGCTAAGGAACTGAAAAAAAACTTGGTAATCATTGCCAAATGGTGATGTAATCAAACGGATAGGTTCCGGACAATTGGTTTGTGGATAAAAAGGAATACCTTGTGTTACTGAAACCATAAGATAGCGAAGCTTTAAAAAAATTTAGAGATAATGAGGTAGCAGTCACCAAACTCGAGGGAGATTTCAAAGCAAGGACAAATGATCTTTCAATGGCATAAGAAATTGCGAAATCGCTCTACCAAACCTGGTAGACATGGACACAATAGTCAACCACTTTCGCATAGTCTAACACAATGTTTAAAAAAAAAAAAAAATTTCACATGAATAAGGTCGAAAAATAGCTGATTTGATTTACGGACAGTCATTTATTTGTAAGTCAACGGGATGTAAAATTCAGGCCCGCAACCATTGAGGATGAAACAGTGCGACTTCCAGGCTAAACTATTCAAGTGTCGTAAGGTTCTTATGAAATCACTGTTACCAGTATTTCTATAAGGTCCATCAAAGTTTTAAAGCTCAATCATATGCTAAATACGGACCGCTTGAAGTAGCAGATTTCGTTTCCTACAAATATAGCCCGAGGTTTTAATACTTAGCCCACAACAGAAGCGTGCATAGAGACAAGTAGCGTATATATGTATATATTCATTGATCTAAATTTAGGATGGAATCACGTGTAGAATTTCGCGCAAGTATGGAAAGTTCTCTGATCGCCATTCACTTGGGAGTGGCCAGAAACGATTCTTTTACATATGTCTCAAGCAGCTCACGACTTCCGGTCTTTGACCAAGTATCCTCTGGGTGGTCTAAGAATATCCGTTTGAAGGCGAAACATTCCCTCCACAGAATTGTGCGCAGGGTTTGGGACCCGCCACGTAAAAAACAGTACCAATGAAAAAGAATAACAATGAAAGACCCCCCTCTTGATGACAACCATTGCAATTGAATAAAGGACTGCGATATGAGGGTATGCACCTGGAATGTGTGGTCCTCTAATTGGGAAGGTGCCACTGCTCAGCTGGTTAATGTCCTCGTTAGAGTGAAAGCTGACATCACCACCGTCCAAGAAATGCGATGGACAGGACAAGGACTGAGACGAGTAGGTCTATTATTAATTCTTTAATATTTATAGAATATTCTCTTAAATTCTTAAGTTAATCTGAGTAATAGTTTTGCGGATCCAGCCTTGAAAAGAAAAAAAAAACAACGTTGAGAACTTTTAATTTTTTTTTTGTAGAACGTCTGCCAAAAATACGAGTACAATTTTCTCTTTCGACCGGGTTATGGTCTCAGTCAAAGCACATATTTTTATACTCTTGCAACCTGTTGCTACAGAGCATTATAGTTTTGTTCACCTAACGGTTGTACATATCACCTGAAACTAAGCGAGAAAGATTAGGTTGTAAAATATCTCCGCCTTTTTGTCTGTTGAATTTCGCGGCTATTTATAAAGCGCTACAGCTCGTATCTGGTAATACTAAACATCTTTGAAAGGTCTTGACATAACCTGCAAAATGGCGATATGCGTGATTAATTTGGATCTTGCGTTCAACAGTTAGAGACGTGTAAACATGGAGTTCACTAACGCCAAAATTCGCGCTATTATAAAGTTTTCCTTCGTTAAATGCAAATCCGTTAGAGAAACGTTCCGTGAGATTAATGGTGTTTTGGGGGATGGTACTCTACTCGTATCACTTCGAACTGCAGAGGAATGGTTTCGGCGATTCAGAGCGGGTGAAAACGACAAGATGGATAAGCCAGCCGGAAAATCATCATGGAAAACATCGTTTTAGACCGGCATGTGGCATCTCGTGACATCGGCTAGAAGATGGGAGTTAGTCACCAAACCATTTTAAACCATCTGCAGAAGGCTGGCCCAAAAAAACCTTCTGGACCGAAGCAACGCCTGCGATATGCTGCTGAAACGGAACGAACTCGACCCATTTTTGAAGCAGCTGGTGACAGGTGACGAAAAATGGATCACATACGACAATATCAAGCGAAAACGGTCGCGGTCGAAGGTCGGTGAATCGTCCCAAATAATGGCTAAGCCGGGATTGACGGCCAGGAAGATTTTGCTGTGTGTTTGGTGGGATTGGAAGGAAATCATCCACTATGAGCTGCTCTCATGTGGCCAGACGCTTAATTCTACTATCGACTGCGATCAAATGGACCGCTTGAAGCAGGCGATCCACCAGAAGCGTCCAGAATTGGCCAACAGGAAGGGTGTAGTATTTTACCAGGACAACGAGAGACCTCGTCAGACGCTAAAGCAGCAAGGATGGGAGCTTTTATCGCATCCACCATATAGCGAACATAGCGTCAAGTGATTACCACCTGTTCCTGTCCATTGTAAACGCTCTTGTTGGTGTAAAGTTGAACTCAAAAGAGGCTTGTGAAAAGTGGCAGTCCGAGTTCTTCACAAATAGGAGGGGGGCTTCTACTAGGCGGGTATTATGAAGTTGCGGTCTAGATGGAAACAGATTATCGAACGAAACGGCGCATATTTGAACTTAGTCCGATCACTGTAACACTTTTTATAAAGCATTGAACAAAGAGCAAAAAAGGGAAGGGAGAAACTTGACAACCTCATTTACTATACAAATTAATTAGAACGCAGGTTTTTACTTATGGCGATGTTGCTCGCTTTATTGCTGATTACTAATTAAATTTTTACAATTTGGCTTCATTACTCTTAGCCTAAGCTCAGTCTCTTCTCTGCGTTGTTGTTATTTCACTCGTGCCCAGTCAAAGTTAGGAGTTGTTGTTAGGTGGAGTAGTTTAAGGCGGCCAAACTCAACTGTTGCTATGGTCGAATCATTGATTGCTTCGCGCAATGACTCGAAATGGTGAGGTGTGTTGTTGCATTGGCGGGAACATCCAGCTGTTACTATGAGGCCGTTTTGTTGTATTTTTGTGATGCTGGCTCATCAGCGAATGCCACGCACACAGGCCGCGCATCATTTTATAATTGTTGATTTATAATTTTTTATAGGATCTTAACCCTTAGGTAAAACGAAAGATTTGACCTGGTTACTTAAGTTCGTTAACCAGTGTGGTAAACATTATATTTGCCTTGGTTATCTTAACTTACATGGTCAGGATGACGACAAATCTTGGTGACTATCTGTCTGTTCATCCGTCCGTCCATGCAAGCTGTAACTTGATTAACAACTGAGATATCTTGATGAAACTTGGTATGCAGGTTCCTTAGAGCAAACAAATTTCGAATTCGTAGATGCGCGTAATCGGACCACTGTCACGCCCACAAATCGTCCTTAACAGAAAACCTATAAAGTCCTTTAACTAAGCACTAAATTAAAATATAGAACTGCAATTTAACACAGGCGATCGCAGTAACTAGGGGCACCTGTGCGTTAAAAAATTTGGAAGTACACAAGTAACAAGTACATAGGAATTCCTACCGATAGAGGGAAAATGGATGAAATCGTATGATAATCCCATTCACTCACCATATAATGGTTTTGTTAAAAACTACTAAAAGCGCGATAAAACAATAACTAAATATGCCAGAGACGTTAAGATTTACCACCGAGATGGTATGAGAAGGCCGGGGTAAAAATTGTATGATGGATGTGTCACCGCCCACTTTTTGCAGAAATTACATATCTCGGGACCCGTTCTACCGATATTGACTAAATTTAGTACACGGAATTTCCTTCATATTCTTATGTCACAATACGAAATTGAGCGAAATCGGATTACAACCAAGCTTACTTCAAATATAACATAATTTTAAATTCCTTTTGATTCTTTCACTTTCAAGAAGCAATGGATATAACGGCATAAAAATTTGCACTAATACTTCTTTTAAAGAATGCCACCTTATGACTGAAAATATATCTACATCCAATCAAAACTGCTTAAGGAGTTTTGCTGTCGACGCGAAGGCACTTTTTGCGAGGGACTGCCAGATATTTTCCTTCGAAAATTTCACGAAACATTTGCAAAACATGTATCTGTGGAAAAATGCAAAGTTTGAGTAAAATATTTCATTTTTGATATGAAAAAACATTAGTCAAAATTAGCAGTGTTTTGCTCGACGGAACCCATGTAGCCCCTTAAGTAGTGAATAATTTCCCGCCTTTTACAGAAATTCCATTTAAATACACATACATATTTGGAATTTTATTTATAATATTCTAATTCATATTTACAACAACAAACCACCTGGGGCCGAAAGATTTGGCAGATTGGTTACTTTACTTCTGAAGTCAGAGACCTCGCAAGCATAAGAATATCCAGCAGTGAGATCTGTACGTTTCCAGCTAATATAGTCAACTTGGTCGGCTATATCAGTGCAAAGGATATAGTCCTTCTTGATCTCATCCAATGTCAAGTGTGGATTATTTACTCCAAGGAAAACAATACCCTTCTTGCTAGTTTTCTCAATCACAACACGGAAATACAGTTTGGGTACGGGGATCTGTCCGTTATTGTTACTATCATAGGCCAAGTACAGTGGGGTCTGCACACCGTCGCTGTTGGGCAGAGTGGTCACTCCGTAAACACCAGTGTAGCAATCGACATACCAACCTGCAGTCGAAACCTTTGCACGTACACCATCTTCGATACGAGCCCAATTGCCGGCATTGAAGACCTGCCACTGTGGAGCGGCGTTAATGAAGAGGAAAGTGGCGCGTTGTTCGAGGCCATAATCAAAATCAGCTTTGGCGGCCATATGACCGCGTGCTAAGTAAACATTCTTGGCAGAGTCAAAGTATTTACTGGCATCACCGCCCAAATGTGCGTTGATGGTCTCCAGCTGAGTAGCTTGAGTGTACAGTTTATCGACATTCTTGCCATCGAAGAAACCAGCAGTCTGGAAGCTGATACGGTCCACGCCTGTTTGGTAGTAATTGGCGCCGGGACTCAAATCGTGATGTACATAACGTGTGACTTCTTCGCCTTCATTGAAGCAAACTTCATATTGCTGGGCGAAACGAGTAGACGTGATTTTGAAGCCAACGCGTACCATAACGCCACCATTGCACGAAGCGCCAGTCTTCTCCGCAACAAAAGTCGGCCAAGTTTTGCAAGTCAATTCCTTAAAAGCGTAGGTGGTACCATCCACTCTGAAGTTAGTGCCACTAACGCAGGTAGCAGTGACGAGACTCGCATCGATTGTGGTAAACTTGCCGGGGCACCACATCTCTAGAGTGCTGCCTGCGTCCACAACCATTACACCCTTAGTGTCATATGGATAGATTTCTTCGGAGGAGCTCTTCAAGTAAAGAGGCTGAGGAGTAGGCAGACCACCACGGATTGTCACTTTGCATTCTAATTGCGGAGGAAAATATTAGCTTATGCAATTATGTATTGCAAAAGATGTCTTTTCTTACCACTTGCACGTCCTTCTATCTTTCCATTTACGTCGACCTCGGGTTGTACTAACTCATCTTCCACCTCACTAATTGGTTCTGGTTCAACGTAATCTTCTTCAACTTCAGCAGGCACAATGACTTGGGATGCATCTTCTTTGATTGGCTCTACATACAAGTTGCGTTCAAATAATGTATTGATCTGTTCTGACTTGTGATCGTCAGCCTTCCAGTCATCTACCACATCCACTGGTACAGCAACCACACCGGCTGTACATCCATGTAAGAGGCAGAAACTGCCAGCAACCAGCAGCAATAACGTCGAAGTTAACTTCATTTTAACCAATTTCGGTTTGGCCAGTAAAGCCTTTTTGCACTCGTCTTAAATACCAAATAGACAAGCAAAAGTAATACCATATCTTCCCCTCCATGCTCCCGCCGCGCTGATAATGATGGTCTAAATTTTGGACATCTATTGTTTTGATTAGATCTTGACCATAAATATAGGGGGTTTTTGTGAAGTGTTCGGCATAAATTACTGAAGACTGTTTCTGCACCATTTCATATTCGTGATACTTCGCTAACATCCGTCAATTTAGTTGGGCTCTTCGCTCTGTTATCAGTTTCGTTTGTACAGCCATTTCGTTTATCAGTTTTTAATTGCTTACTTTTAATTGCAATTGCGTCGAATAAGTTCAGCGTACTCAAAAGTCGTCTAATAAATTGCTTATAAGCTATCTGTGATTTCTTGATTTCTTGCCTCATTTATTCTTTTAATTATTAGCA